>JAJQQW010000002.1:114410061-115621936 GCA_025583905.1 Ia io
ATTGCAGAGCAAAGAGGTAGAAAGGCATCAGGGATATGGTTCAATCAACAATCAATTTGTTAGGTGCATAATTTATTTTGTTCTCTTTTTTATAATTTAATTCACTAGGGTGACATTAATAAAACCATACAGGTTTCAAGTGTACAACTCAATAACACATCATCGGCATACTGCATTGTCTGCTCACCACCTAAAGTCAAGTATCCTGACCCAATTTATCCCCCCTTTGCCCTCGTATATCTTCCCTACTCCCCATGCTATTGTCTTGTCTATGTGTGTGTGTTTTAATCCCTTCAACTTTTCCACCCAACCTCCCAACTCCCTACCCCTCTGACAGCTGTAAGTCTATTCTGTGTACCTATGATTCTGTTTCCTTTTGTGTGTATGTGTGGTTTATTTTGTTCATTAAATTCCACATATAAGTGAAATCATGTGATACAGTACTTGAATTTCTCTGACTGGTTTATTTCATTTAGTATAATACTTTCCAGGTCTCTCCATGCTGTCCCAAAAATTAACATTTCCTTCTTTTGTATGGCCGATTAAGTATTCCATTGTGTAAATGTACCACACTTTTTATCCACTCCTCTGCTGATGTGCACTTGGGATGCTTCCAGATCTTGGTTATTGTAAACAACACCAGTGATTCCACTTCTGGGAATATATCTGAAGTAACCCAAAACACTAATCCGAAAAAATATATGCACCCCTGTGTTCAATACAGTGTTATTTAACAATCAATTTTTGAGCAGTGAAAAATTCTTGAGATAAGACATATTCTTATTGCTTCTGCCATTTTTATCAGAATTTCCATTACTAACAGTTCACAGCATCCTGATTCAATATATTTTAAGAATAATCCAGTTGAGAATTCAAACTTAAGTATATTTCAGATACCAATCTTGCTCTTGTGGCCTACTATCCCACTGAAGTACAAGTAATGACTTCTGATGTCTTAATTTCAAAAAGATCATTTTAAAGAAAAGGTTTATTGTAAGCATGGGAAACTAAAGGTAGATTTCAAAGATTTATGGTTATATTCACAAAGCAAGAACTTTAATAAAGTGTTGAATAAACTGCTTGGGTAAAACAAATCACATTATTGATAAAGATGGAGAATGTTTAAAATGGAATTAGTTTAACTCTGTACACTGATGGTATTTAGTAAAAAAGGGAAAAGTTTGTTTTATCCCTACATATTATTAGAAAGCATCCTGTTGTTAAGTTGTTTTTAAATATTAACCTTAAAAATTGTGTCTTCTGTCTCAAATTTGCCCCAGGGTTAATAGAAAAATTAAAATTAAAAAGGGGAATGCTTTTCTATGTTAAGGAAACAAGGGATACTAGCACACACTAAATCTTCTGAATAATAATATCTCTTTTATGGAGCTTTTAGAAGATTAAATCACATATCACACTGTAAGGGACAAAGTGTACTTTTCTGCATTTCTATTTCAAACTTCCAAATGAAGACAGATCTCTTAAAAATGTACAGCATGCATCAGCACATATACAACCGCACAGCACATTCTATGCACATGCGTACACACTTTTCTTATGTGCCAAATTTAAAAAGTAAATGCAACAATAATACAGAATCTGTTTTTTAACTTCCACCATGTATTATCCACATTCCCTCTGCATAACACATCTTTCACTTTTATCCTACTTTCGAAAGTTTTCACAGAATCCTCCCCTAGCCAATCTAAACTTGCTCTTCCAAACTCTTGCACTGCCTCTGATATTTATGACTGATTGATTAGTTCATTTTCTTCTTTACAGAATACATGTGTATGGGCAGAAACCAAGTTCTGACCTCTGTATGCTACTCTTACTACTTTACAAAAATCACATTATATATATATACATATATATATAACATCCCCATATAAACTTTAAACTATATAAATCCTAAGCCATATTTTATGCATTGAAATCCTCATAATCCCTAACCATATAATATCTTGCTAGAATTAGAAATATTTGTGATCATGTTATTAATCATAACAATGACTTTTTAAAAAAATTCTGACTTGATTAAAACATTGGACTCAGTCACTAAAGATGTCCACCTAATGAACCAGTAGTATTCCTCAGTTAATGCTTAGCTTTTTGTTGAATTGGCTTAGAAATGACCCGATATCAAATCCTTCAGGTAGAAATTCCACCAGTACATCTAACAGGCACCATATCATCTCTTTAAATCCCTTAGTAGGGAGATCTCACCACTTCCATACAAGATACCCAACTTAACTCCTGGGAAGATGACTAACTGGGATTGGAGATACAGACTACATAAGCAGAAAAGTGTTTTGGATTTTTCCCCAGGGAAATTAACCAGCCCATATATAAATGGAACATGAAATTCTGGCCTTGGCAACACCACTCAACCAGACCAGCAGGATCCTTTAAATTTCATATAAGAAACAAGTTTACTCTACTTTGATAAGTATTTTGATACAAATGCTCTTTCTCTTCTGATTATTTCCATAGTTTTTCAGTGTAAAGCTATAATTAAGGGCAGAAATTATGCTAAGAATCAAATATTAATGTATTTACCATGGTCTTGTGATTACTTGAACAGGTCCCCTGAAACAGTGATCAATGACCAATTCCTCTGCAACTGATTATTTCTCTAATTTAACACATAATTCTGTAATGAAATATATCTATTAAAGAATTTGCTTCTCTGCCTATTTTATATCTCTGGAAACATTAATAAGACATAAATTCCATCAAATTTTCAATGAAAATATGAAATACAATGAGACTTGATTAAGATAATGACACTGAACAACTAATTGATCATTATTCTTTTGGGGAGTGTTTTCCAAGCAGTTGAGCATGAACTGTTGGGTAGAGGATCCTGTACATAATAGACACAGACTGTTTCTAACCCTGAAAAAATAGCATATTGTTTGTCATATTATAATCCTTGGTTAATACAGGCAGATATGCTATCATACTTCTTATTGCCAGAGCCCTCAAGAGTTACCATCTCACCAGGTAGCACATTTTTCACAAACCCAATGTTTAACTTATACACATCTTCATTTCACCATTACAATCCAGTAGAAAATCATTCTCATGCTCAGTTTCCTTTTCTGTGAAATGGGGGGAGAAAGTAATAATTATCTAATGTGTTTGGGTGTTCTGTGGTTTAACTAATGAGAGGTTGTAAAGCCTGATAAAGCACTGAGGGGTATTAAATATCTATATAGCATGCATTTACTGGCCAACTTGTGCTTCAGCTGCTTATACACAGCTGCTCTTAATAAGTAGAAAATCAGCTAAAAGCATATGAAGAGCTGAATGGAGGAAATGACATGGAAGGACTGATTATGACTTACGAATGTGTTAAATTGCTTTAAAAATTAAGAAGTGGTTTCATTTCAGGATGTTGCTGTCTTAAAAAAAAAAAAAATCCAGAAAGGTGTAACTGTAGATGGTAAAGCTTTGAAATTAACAGGAAGGACATACTTTGAATTTCATGGACTGCTCCAAAACGGTTTATGAACCCAAATCGACATTGTTCACCTTTTTTCACCATTCTCCTTTCTCTTTGTTCTGCTGATAATAAAATTCAGATGATGTACACAAGTACAAGCAAAAACACTGGCTTATCAGTAGCAAGATTTTAGGAAATGGTTCTATGCACTGTGATTTTTGAGCAGACTGAGGGAGAGAGTGGATTAAACATAAGCAGATATTAGGGGGCTCAGGGACTGTTGTTCATACTGAAGATCAGTATCTGTGGCCTTACACATACCCAGAGCCTAAAGATGCTTCCCTATTGCTTCATACTTTCACTTACCAGGTTCCTTGCTATGATGCCTATGCCTGCATCCCATACATAAACCAGCTTTGTAAGTGCCTCTTCACTCCCCGGGGTCCTGTCCTTAGCTTGGTAATGGGACTTGTATCTGTTTTGTGTCTGACCTCTCTGCCTACTTCATCCACCCCAAATCCCAACTCTGTATTTCTGACTCCAGTTTGATGACCTGATGACAATTTACAATTATTTTTTATTAAATAATTTATTTTATTTTCTTAACTTTGAATTGTAATCCAACCCCAGTTAATCTAGCCATGACAATTTAACTGTAATATCTAAATTCTTCCCTTAAAATAAGGGGTGATATTTTCCTTCATTTCTAGTACTACTGCTATTACTGCTACTACTACCATAAATATTTACTAACATTTGATGAGTGTTCACTATGGATCAAACATTTTTAAGTAGTTTACATGCACTAAATATTTAATCTGGACACTCATTCTTAAGGTAGCTGCTATTGATATTTTCTTTTACAGATGAGGAAACAGAAGCACTGAAGAGTAAAAAAATCTGCCAAAGTTACACAACAAAAAGGTAGAGATGAATTTGAACATTGCAAGTCTGACTCTTGATTCTGTGCTTTTCGCCACACCCTTCCAGCTGCTACGTGCACTGGCTACACACACCCTCTTTGCCAATACTGCAATTGGGGTATGCCACTTCACTGTAGGGCACAGGTGAGTGAGTGTATGTGTGTGTCTGTGTGTAAGGCTAAAAGTCTTCTATTGTTAGAACACCATAGCTATTTACTTCAGTAAGAGTAGCTTCAGAGTTTACCATTCCAAGTATCTATATGAGTAAACTAGAGGCCCGGTGCACAAAATTCGTGTACGGGGGGGGGGGGGGGGGGGGGGGGGGGCGCGGCGTGTCCCTCAGCCCAGCCTGTACCCTCTCCAATCTGGGACCCCTCAAGGGACATCCCTCTCACAATCCAGGACTGCTAGCTCACAACCACTCGTCTGCCTACCTGCCTGATTGCCTCTAACTGCTTCTGCCTGCCAGCCTGATCACACCCTAACCACTCCCCTGCCAGCCTAATCGATGCCTAACTGCTCCCCTGCCAGCCCGATTGCCCCTAATTGTCCTCCCCTGCAGGCCTGGTTACCCCCAACTGCCCTCCCCTGCTGGCCCGGTCACCCCTAACTGCCTTCCCTTACCAGCCTGGTCACCCCCAACTGCCCTCCCCTGAAGTCCTGGTCACCCCTAACTGCGCTCCCCTGCCGGCCATCTTGTGGTGGCCATCTTGTGTCCACATGGGGGCAGCCATCTTTGACCACATGGGGGCGGCCATCTTGTGTGTTGTAGTGATGGTCAATTAGCATATTACTCTTTTATTAGATAGGAGGATAGATTAAGGTAAGTATTATTCATCATATCCATTGTGCAAAATGCAACCAATATATTAACTTTGTACAGGACACCACTGTAATATATAAAAGGATGGAGAGAACATTTTAATAGGAAACTGAAAAAAATAATAAAAATAAAAATTTATACTTTTAATTACTGATAATATGATTTTTACTATCATAATAGATAGATTTCAAATAAAATAGGGGGAAAAACCGACATGGTCCTAATGCTAAATAGTTGAAAAAATAAGAGCTCAACATTAATTCCATGGAAAAAAAAGTATTATTTTGGGTAAATAATTAAAATCATTTGTCTATATTAAACACCACATAGACTCCCAGAGAAAGTCCACCATGTCACTTGGAACCACTGACCAACTGGCTGAAGATGGTGACTATTAATTAGGCTTTTAAATATTTCCAGGTACAAATTACTTCTGTCATGCCAACACCACAGGTTATCAGAAAAGAAAACCGTGGATGTTCTGCCATCCTACTGGTCAAAGACAAGTAGTGTGTTTAGGGAAAACATGTATAAGTCATCATGTTCTCAGTACTTTACCTTTTATTAGAGATCAAAGTCAGCAACTATAAGCATATGTATTTGAATTACAACCATTTGCCCCTCACAGAATCAACTTTGCTGAAAGACATTTTAATATTGTGCCCCTATCAGGGGGTTTGAATGTCATATAAAAGTACTTATGAAATTTAATACTGAATAGTATGTAAAAATTGTAATTTAAGACTCTTTCTAGTATATAAATTAATACCCAATACATAAAAACCCACATGATACATTTTGGAATTTAGGGCTAAAGAAATCTGTATTTCCTCTAAAAACTGGTATATGTATATATCTGCTCAGTATTATGAACTATACCGTATAGTTATAGCATATTTGCTTTTTCCAGAACCTCAATACCAGTTTTTTGGAACTGAGCACCAAATTGAAGTGTCAGTCACAGTTTGTTTAGCTATATGCTTATAATTTGGCATTTTTATATTCGAAACAGATTTTCTAATTCAACTTCTTTTTTTTTCTACTTCATGACAGATTCCTATCTTTTTAAATCAGTCCCAAAGCTTTCATAAAACAGTAATGCTATATACACAAGTAGTAAATGCAAAAAGCAGCTTACCCTAAAATAGTTTATCTTTCTGAAGTACAGATTGGTATTTTTAAAACTGCTGTTGTAATACCCTCTAATGAGGATAGCACACTAATTTAACTTGAGAATTATACTTCCCAATCTTCAGTTGTTTCCAGTCATAAATACTTTTCCTTTTCTTATAAATGAAGTTCCACAAATACACTCCCAACCCCCATTGCAAGGTCAGTTTTATTGTAAACTTGTGATTGGTTTCTTGGGAGTGCAGACTGTACAAATACTAACACAGCCCCATGACCTGCTATACCTTTTCCAGATTAAAATAGAAGAAGAAAAATAAAGCCCTGAAATATTTGTCATAGTAACCTAGTTATAACTTTATTTTCATTCCCACTTACTTGAACTTTATCACAGAGCAACATATGCTCATAGAACTGCTAAATCCAGCCAAACAGCTTCAAGTAATAACAAGGTGGTTCACTGTAAAGACATCACACGTGTGTGTGTGTGTGTGTGTGTGTGTGTGTGTGTGTGTGTGTGTGTGTGTGTTTAATAAAGCCAAATAGACTATTTTTTAAATCCTCAACTGTGGATATTTTTTCCATTGATCTTTAGAGAGAGAGTGGAAGGAAGGGAAGAGGGGAGGGAAGGAGAGAGAGAGAAAGAGAGAGAGAGAGAGAGAGAGAGAGAGAGAGAGAGAGAGAGAGAGAGAGAGAAAGACACATCGATTGGCAATTGGCTGCCTCCCACATGCTCCCAACCAGGACCAGGGATGGAAACTGCAACTGAGGTACACGCCCATGACTAGGAATCAAACTTGTGACCCTTTGGTCCACAGGCTGGCACTCTAACAACTGAGCCAAACTAACCAGGACAAATGGACAGACTATTTTATTTTATAGGGCCCCAAACTGGAGATTAAAACCTGCTCAGAGATCAACCAAAGGACGTGCATGCATGCATATAAGCATAACCATTGGACATAGACACCAGGCGGGTGAGGGCATGAGCCGGGGGGGGGGGGTGGCGTTGGGGGGCAAGGGGAGGTAAGGTTATGTAATACTTTAATCAATGAAGAAAATAATAATAATAAACCCTCCTCAGAGCTCATTCCTCTTTGCCCAATGGCATGTTGTACAAAATTGGACTAGTCAAATAATTGCATATTTTTTAGACTTTATCATTAGTAAAAAATGGCAGCCAACTAAACAGATAATTATACGTGTTCCCATTCTTAGAGGAAAGCTTTCTTAGTAGGAGATATTTTTCTGTTTCTCTATTTCTTCACAGTATGGAGTAGTGAATAGAATGCACACTTTGTGTGGAACATGTAGCCAACTATTAGAATTTTGTCTCAGAAACTTACCAACACTATGATCTTGAACTTATAACATTTTTGAGACTAAATTTTATCATCTATTAAAAATATGGAAAATAATACATATTTTACAAATTTTAGTTGAAATTGCAATAAGAATAGATGTGAAATTTTGACATTTCAGTTACTCAAGAAATCTGTTTTCCTCAATCACTTCCCTTTTCTCAAGATGTATAGTTTTCCCACTATACTTGGTTGGTTTTCAAAGAAGCATTTAAATTTATTTAATCTAAGAAAGATTTTCCATATTTTTACCATAGGTCATATATAAACAGAAAACTCATCCCTGCCTTCAGAAAGCTTATAACCTAGTTAGGAAGGGGAAAATAGGCCAGAATATAAAATCAACCTTCAAATGAAATTTTTGGGGTTCTCAAATTTACTTATTTTAAAACAAGATATAAATCACTATACTTTATTTTATTTATTTATTTTTAAATATGTTTTTAAATTTATTTTAGAAAGAGGAAGGGACGAAAAATAGAAACAGCAATGAGAGAGACATTGATTGGCTGCCTCATACATGCCCCCTATTGGCGATTGAACCTGCAACCCAGGCATGTGCCCTGTCTTGAAATTGAACATGTGACCTCCTGGTGCATGGTACTGAGCTCAACCAATTGAGTCACACTTGCCGGGTGGGGTTCTCAAATTTAGAACTAATATTTTGGCCTTCTTTTAAAAGTCTATTTTGCCGCTTACCCAGATTATTATTAAAGAAATTGTATAGTTAGTTACTCATGCTACTGAGCATATTTCTGGAAAGGAGGAAGTTAAATGAAACAAGACAAAAATAGAGAGTAGAAATAATAAGTTCAAGCAAAGTAACTTCAGGAAGCCCCCAAACCTGGTGAATTTCCACCTTACTCTGTGGAAATTATTAAAATCTGAGTGTAGTTCTCCAACCAAGCAATGATAAGCCATAACAAAGGTGGGGCAAAATTAAGCTTAGCTAATTTTGATAATTTGCTTTCATTCTTATAACTGAAGGAAATTACAGTTAATAATTTTGTTTTTCATTTATCTATAATCATTATGTATTCATTAATATGCTGTTGTTTTAATTCAGCATATTAATAAATTCTTTGTAATAACTTCTACATATTCATGGTTTCATAACTGTCATTGTTAGAAGCTACATGATACACCACCCTTGTTGATACACCATAATTTATTAAATCATTTTACAAGGTGTGGCAAAAATAGGTTTCCAGTTGTTCAAATGGAATAAGATAATTAATAAATAATACTACTAGA
The DNA here is from genome assembly GCA_025583905.1 of Ia io. Classification (NCBI taxonomy): domain Eukaryota; kingdom Metazoa; phylum Chordata; class Mammalia; order Chiroptera; family Vespertilionidae; genus Ia; species Ia io. Next base: position 114,418,999 of record JAJQQW010000002.1, read on the forward strand.
ATAAACTGTATTTCACATCCTCATAACTGTAAACCTACTTTTGCCCAACCCTCTTTATATTTTATTTATGTAGCTTGTTTCACTTTTGTGCTACAATGAATTTCTTTTGGCTTGGTTTGAAATATTTTAAGACAGATTTCTGGGAGTACAATGTTAGGTCAAAATGTATGAAAATTTAAACTCATGATACCAGAAAAAATAATTATCACCATTTACCAACTGCATCAAACTTAAAAAATATTAATATTTTAATATACATATATTTTATGGATAATTTATAGTAGTGTTAAGAGCTAATAAAATATTTATTAGATGTAATAAGAATTTAAATATATTAACCTCTTTTTTGAATGAATTTTGGCTACAAATATTATAAAAGGTAAACTTTATCAAAATAGGATAAATCAGGTTTTTGTAGTAAAGTATTACATGATTAAGTCCTTGTAGTTGAATGACAAATGGAGTGAGATATTTATTTTTGTCCTTAAAAATGTATTATTCATCTACTTATTCTTGATTTTGGTAAAATTAATCTAAAATAATCTAATCTGAAGACTTATGGTCTGATATTCCACTTACATAATAAATTTCAGCAATATGATTAACATTTAGAGCACTGCTATCTTTTCATCCATTGTCTGATTCATTTAATAATTGTGAAACATCTTCCCTTTTAATTTGAATTATTTTTAAGTCTTTTTTTTAGATAGCTGCAGAAAAAGATGAAAAAGAAATTAATTCCTAGGATGATGAAATAGAAAAACATTTCAAGATATGGGAAAATAATATCACTACAGCCCCACAGTATAACTTAGATTTATAAAAGGGCCCACTGGGCCCACATAATTACAAGATAGGATAAGTAATAATCAGATTTTTTTAAAAAGAAATCTTCTCTTTGTCCTTTGGAAGACCTTTAAGAAACAATGAAATTTATGATATATCATTCTTTATAAAGAGTTAGAATTGCTCTCAAAAGACACTAAAAATCTAAAATTGGATCAGATGACCCTGGTGATACAAAGAGAGTAGTTCTCTACATGCCCATTTTCTAGTTAAAACAGTTTTTTTAAAAGAAACAGAAATCACTGAAAAATAATGGGCATGTTACTACAAATAAGCCATTACACTCTTATTTAATTTATAAGGTAGATCCAAGAGGGAGGAGCAATAATTCCCATAATACAAATGAGAAAGCAGTTCCAAAGAGATTGCTTTTCTCTGTTAAATTCACATCACAATTAAATGGTAGAGCAAGTATTTAAATGCAACTCTATTTTATTTTTACTTCATTTTATTTTCATTTATGTTTATTTTGTTACTCCATCTTATTTGTATTCATATTTATTTATTTTATATATTTATTTTATTTTGTTCTGCAAAGTTCAAGCTTTCCCATGTGTCTTCACAAAATGTAATCATATAAATAGGATTCTACTCAATTTACTGCTATAAAAAATATCAGGAGATAATAAAAAATTGTGGAAAGGTATGTAGAGGAAATATTCACCTGCCAAGGATGCCTAAAACGAAAATAATATACGGGATTTAGACATATATAAAAGCTCAATGAAAAAAATGCCAGCATGTCTCTTGGGAGTAATTATTTTTCTTTGAAACAATATGGACTTACATGTCCCTCTGATTTTACCTCAGAAGAAGGCACTGGTTTTCCTACTCCATGCTTTGCAATTATGTGAAACTAGAGGCCCGCTGGACAAAATTCGCAATCATGGATCGCTGGCTCCTAACAACTCACCTGCCTGCCTGATTGCCCCAACCACTCTGCCTGCCTGCCTGATTGCCTCTAACCACTCACCTGCCTTCCTGATAGCCTCTAACTGCCTCTGCCTCAGCCCTCGCCACCATGGCTTCATTCGGAAAGACATCCGGAATGAGTTCCAGAAGGTCATTCGGCTGTCCAGTCTAATTAGCATATTACGCTTTTATTATTATAGACTAGAGGCCCAGTGCACGAAATTCGTGCACGGGGGGGGGGGGGTGTCCCTCAGCCCAGCCTGCACTCTCTCCAATATGGGACCCCTGGAGAGATGTCTGACTGCCCGTTTAGACCCGATCCACGGGGGATCGGGTCTAAACGGGCAGTCGGACATCCCTCTCACAATCCAGGACTGCTGGCTCCCAACTGCTCGCCTGCTTGCCTTCCTGATTGCCCCTAACCGCTTCTGCCTACCAGCTTGATCACCCCCTAACCACTCCCCCGCCAGCCTGATTGATGCCTAACTGCTCCCCTGCCAGCCTGTTTGTCCCTAATTGCTGTCCCCTGCAGGCCTGGTCACCCCTAACTGCCCTCCTCTGCAGGCCTGGTCACCCCTAACTGCCCTCCCCTGAAGGCCTGGGTCCCCCCCAACTGCCCTCCCCTGCTGGCCATCTTGTGGTGGCCATCTTGTGTCCACATGGGGGAGTATCTTTGACCACATGGGGGCAGCCACCTTATGTGTTGAAGTGATGGTCAATCTGCATATTACTCTTTTATTAGATAGGATAGAGGCCTGGTACACAGGTGGGGGCCAGCTGGTTTGCCCTGAAGTGTGTCCCAGATCAGGGTGGGGGTTCCCTTGGGGCATGGGGTGGCCTGGGTGAGGGGCCTGTGGTGGTTTGCAGGCCGGCCACGCCCCCTGGCGACCCAAGCGGAGGCCCTAGTATCTGGGATTTATTTATCTTTTACAATTGAAACTTTGTAACCTAGAGTGGAGCCAAGCCTTCTGCTTGCTCTGTGGTGGCAGCCATTTCTGTTGGGATTTATGTATCTTCTATAATTGAAACTTTGTAGCCTGGAGCGGAGGCCAAGGCAGGCCAGGGCTTCAGAAGCTTGGCTTCCTCCATCGCTGGGGGCAACCCTAGCCTCCTGCTCTTTCCAGCTCCGTGGCTGCCACCATTTGTGTTTGGATTTATTTATCTTCTATCATTGAAACTTTGTAGCCTTGAGTGGAGGCCTAGGCCGGCAAGGGCAGGCGGAAAGCTTGGCTTCCTCCATTGCTGGGGAAACCCAAGCCTCCTTCCTGCTCTCTGTGGCTGCAGCCATCTTGGTTGGGTTTATTTGCATATTTGTTCCTGATTGGCTGGTGGGCATGTCTTGTAGGTGTAGCAGAGGTACGGTCAATTTGCATATTACTCTTTTATTAGATAGAATAATGCTTCTGCCACATAATAGGCAGACTGTCTGTTGCCTGTCAGCCAACTTGGTGACAATGGCTCTCACAAATCAAAGAGGCACATCAACAGTGGTTGCCTAGCTTAGCAGACTTCTCTAACTTGTCTTGTTTTAGAAAAGAAAAAAAAAATATGATTCCTAATAAAAGTAAAGCCATCACTGGGTAAAACAAGATTTTAATCATCTGAAATCAGGAAGCACTTACAAGTTATCACAATATCTTATCTTTTGTCAGCAGTTTGCATTTAAAAGCCATTGTCCCTTAAATCAGCTTTTAAGCTAATGAAAGCCCTAAAACATGTATCTTCACAAACATACTAGGAAAGGGAATTCTCTCTGCAGCCTATCCTATGTTACTTTCTTCACTGAAGCCAACTTCCTGGCAGGAAGACATTTTTAGAACAGTAGTTCTCAGCAGCATTTGGGGTTGGGAGTAGGATGTGGAGGCGGCATTTCCACATGATGTCTGCCTCCTAATTTTACCCAAACCTCAAGTTTCCAGTAAGCCACTCCCTGGATGAGGACTACTGTTTTGATTATTTGAGGATATGAGAATTGAGGATTGTGAGAAATCAAGTTTTTATAGTAGTATGTTCAAATAGAGTCTTTTCAAAAGAATCAGCAAGTCTATGGGATCCACTTAGCTTAGCTGAGTAATGAGGGAAGAACACAGTGTATTACATATGTTCCACCATATGTAACACATACACTCCCAAATCTCACTGTGTAGGGGGAGAGCACTTTCTTCTCTCACTGATCTTTATGCTTAATCATATGACTTGTATTGATCACTGGGATATGAGCCAAAGTGACAGTTTGTCTAGGCTTATAGTTGGTATAAAATTCTTCTGCTCTTTTACTTCTCCATGGGAAGAGTATGCCCTAGGAGCCACTGGTCCCAAAATGAAAATAGGGAGTGACTTGAACCTAAGAGGGAAAATAAATGTTTGCTATTATAAGTCTCTGAAATTAGAAATTGTTAGTTAGGGCCCATTATTATAAACCTGACAGATACATTGCATTTCAAAAATTATTTTTCATACTGATTCCCCTTATTCTGCCTAGAGGTGTATTCATTGCTGTAGGCAAAATAATGGCAGTTAAGCATGTAAGCTCTGAAATAAGATGGACCTTCATTCACTAAGCTAACTTCATCAAACTAGTTGTTCAATTATAAAATTGCCATAATAATAGTATTATTTCATATTGTTATTCTGAAAACTAAAAAAAAATAATAGACTTGAAGTCCTGGTAACAGGGCTTGTATACATAAGCATCTACTAAATGTTAGCTATAGTATTATTATATTTTCATTATTTATGTCTCAATTATTGATACAGCACCATGCTGTCATCGGTGGGTGCTCTCTGTTGCTGCACTTACATTAGCAACAGGGTCCCCACCTGTTGCTGACGGCAGTGGAGCTCTTGGTGTCGCACGGAAACAGGAAGTTCCTGAGGCCCACATGGGAGGGTGAGGTATCATAAAGACCTTTATTTCTGTGCAATTAAACCCCTAGGTTTCCAAGCTCCTGCCTCCTTCCATCCTGCCTTGGAAAAAGTCCCATTTTGTCTTTAGCAGGGCTAAAATCAAAGCCATTGCTCAGAGTTTCTTCTCTATATTTGCACAGTCCTGGCTAGGTTAGCTTGTGTTCTCAGCTGTAGCCCATTGCACGTGGGGTCTGCATGGCCCTGGACCATGCGGCTTCTAGAGCCACGTGTCAGGTTAGCTTGGCTGCAAGGAAACAGGAGCAAAGCAAGGGGAACAAGGGAGAGAATTATTTGTCTTAGAGATTTTACCCTTCCAAGGCTTCAGGCACTTGCATTGGCTCTACCCCCTAGCTAGGTTAAATTGACAGGTAAGCACCTTCCCTACATCACCATGACTTCAATGGACATGCACCCATCTTACCTTTGTTGGACACCCCCCACCCACCACCCCCACCGGATCTGTGGGAAATGGTGGTTCCCTGGGGAGTGTAAAGTTAGTTGCAGCTTCCGGGTGAAGCTGCCCAGATAACCATGCTTACAATGTCTGACCTTTCCTTTGCTTTCTTCCTACTATTAATAACATGTCCTAGCTGGTTTAGCTCAGTGGGAAGAACATCCACTCAGGTTTGATTCGGTCAAGGGCACATACCTGGGTTCCGGGCTCAGTCCCCAGTAGGGGGTGTACAGGAGGCAGCAGATCAATGATTCTCTCTCATCATGGATGTTTCTATCTCTCTCTCCCTTTCCCTTCCTCTCTGAAATCAATAAAAATATTTTTTAAAATATTAATAACTAGCTAGTTACATGGTAACAATGCCACAGGCTGCCATTGAAGACCTAGGTAGAAAATGCTTGTGAAAGTAGGAGGAAGAAAGAGATGGGCATCCTTCCAATGGCCATTCTTCCATGTCAGTGTGGTGAAAATTAACCCCAGTACTTCATTTAAAATTTTCCATTAAAAAATGCAATAGCAAAATGGGAATCTTAAAAAATCCGTGTTTTAGAAATGGGACGTTGATTACTTTTACATGTGACCAAATATAAAATCATTCACATTGAAATTATTTTAAATCCTTTTGATGGAAATGTTTTTAAATTGTATACTAAACCTCCCCTCCTCTGTAAGTGGGTTCTGAGTTTTTAATCATTTTCCGTGACTCTGTTTGGTTTCTTATTTATTTTTAGTAATTATAATACTCTGTATTTTTAATATAATTGGAGGTATCAGTACCAATTACAGGACAAACACTATAACCTAAAGGTAATACGTATAGCATATTTTCTTTTGTTTTGTTTAAATTAGAGTGCATAGTTGCTAGGTTTATGCTACATGACCAGTGCTCTTACCCAAACAAAGTAGTAAATCAATAGATGAAAAAAACAAAAAAACTTCTTCTTTGAAGTTCTTTTATATTCTTAACTAGAGGCCCAGTGCACAAAATTCGTGCACTCAGGGGGAGAGGAGATCTCTCAGCCCGGCCTGCACCCTCTCGCAGTCTGGGAGCCCTCAAAGGATGTCCGACTGACCTAAGCTGGCAGTAGCTAAGGAGGCAAAGGAGGCTCCCACCACCGCCACTGCACTCGCCAGCCATGAGCCCAGCTCAGGGCTTCTGGCTGAGCTGCGCTCCCCCTGTGGGAGCACACTGACCACCAGGGGGCAGCTCCTGCGTTGAGTGTCTGCCCCCTGGTGGTCAGTGTGCATCATTCCGTCATTCGGTTGATTTGCATATTAGCCTTTTATTATATAGGATAAGATCATATTTTGGTTATCAGTACCCTTTGATGTTATAACATTGTTCAAAATATTTTATCTTAATTCAAGATTAGTTACCACTTCAACCCTCTTTGTCATGTTCAACTAGGTCTCTCACTCAAAAACTTCTAACTCTGGTGAGTGAGCAAATATTGTGCTCACGTCACTCTTTGACAGGTAAATAACAGGTAAATAACACCACCTTGTGAAAACTTAAGATATTTATTTTAAAGAAAACAATCCAAATTGTGGTTTTTATTCATAACTCATTCATTCAATAAACCTTCAGTGAGAAACCACAATGTGCTGTGTTGAGTACTGGAGAGAGAGGGAGAGGTAAGGAAGACAGACAAAATCTCCAGTCTCCGAGCCTGAGGGAAAACAGATAATGTGCAAGTAAATAAATGAATAAATGTAGTGTGATGCAGACTTTAGAAAGAACAATGTGGCAAAGGCAAGTTACATTAGATTGGTGGCCAGTAGAAACATCTCTCTCAGGAGGTGATAGTTACACTGAACTCTGAATGACAAGAAGCAGCTTTCCAGTGAGAACAGAGAGCTTTGCAACCCTTCGCTTTAATGTGAATTCGAGGCTTTGATTAACCTTGACAATTCTCTTTAAAACTATGTAACTGATTTCTAATTCATTTTCAGAAACTTTAGGGTAGCAGACTTTGGGGTGTTGAATAATCAAGATTTTGAAAATACATTAATATTTCAAATACACATATTGAGTTCTCTTTAGCTTGGAAAATTGATAAAAATTTTAGGTCCCAGCAACTAAAACATCTGCCTTTAATGCTTAGGAGTAGAAGAGAATAAATATGCCTGCTTATTAATCATTACCTGTTCTTTATTTAAATCCCTGTATTTGGAACTTGGATTAAAATAATATAAAACAGCATCTGTCTTCAAGCCAAAATATAATCCCTAGATAACATGTGATTATTTTCCAAGACAAATTCTTTCTTAGCCACCTTTAGAAGTTGGAATGATTACCTTGTGTATAAATAGCATATTCTCTGAAAAGCTTCCTGTTCCATTCAGATTTATTTTTAATTACTTTAATCCCACATAATCCTCAACACATTTTAGTAATGTAGAGGGAAGACAACCTTATCACCTACTATGCTAATGAGTAAATTGAGGCACTTGCCAATTAAGTTACTTATTCTTGATTATTCTGTAGTCTATATTTTCAGGATTCAAAATGTCTGGATAAAAAGTAACAGTCTTAGCTAGTTATCTTCCTGATGTCAAGAGCTTGGGCATTTGAGAAACATATAGATGTTTATTTAAATAATGAAATCATTCTTTTTTAAATAAAAGTTTCCACGTTTTTCTAATCCAGCAATTCCATGAAATTTGTTCATCTCTCTCATTCATTGAACAAGCATTTATTGTGCAGCTTGTATTTTCCAGAGAAGATGCTGGCACTGAGGGCACAAATGTGAAATGATAATAGAACATATCACACCCACAGTTCCTTTAAGGATTAAATGAGAATATAGATACAGCACTTAGGACAGAGTCTGACGCACACTAAGTGCTCAGAAAAGATAGCTCTTTGATAGACCCAATGCAAGCCAACTGAAGCCCCCGAAAGTGATTGATCATGATTTTCCATAACTAAGAAGTATAGAGTACATAGTAGGTTTTCATAATTCATTAATTCCTTTTCTTTTTCAGATTCAGTTTCTCTCTCCCTATCCCAATCTACCTTTTATTCTTTATTATATCCTTATGTATATTGTTCTAATTCTTTTCCACTGTATATGACCTTTGTCCATCCCTAGCTCCAGGCTTGCATCATTCAATTTTGGCAAACCACTCAGCAAAACAAGAGGCAAGAAACATTCTCTTTCTTAACCTCAGTTTATACAGTCCCTGGGAGGCTTCCATTAATCAATGCAATAGGCTGTGTCCTCACTGTTCATGAGAACAGGACTCTTTGAATTATAGCATCCTTAATTAGAGCTCCCAGAAATCTCCTTTGCCATCTCTGCCATGTGAGGACACAGTGAAAAGATGGCCATCCATGAGCCAGTAAGGGAGCTCTCATCAGACACTAAATCTGCTAGCACCTTCGTCTTGGACTTCCCATCTTCCAGAATGTTGGTGGTTTATAGGCCACAGTAGTTTATGATATTTTGTTATAGCAGCCTGAAGGGACTAAGACAGTCAGCTTAGAACCAACTGCTGAAGGTGGAGGGGAAGTTATTGTATCTGCTCCAGCCTATGCCACATGTTCACTCCTGAGCTCTAGGGGCAGGAAGGGGAGGAGGGGGAGAGGGAAATTCTTTTTATGAAAATGTGGAAGGGGTAGATTGACAGATGAAAACCATAGCTATTATATTATCTCTTTTAATAGTATTTCCATTTCTACTTGATCTTATAAAAATTAAACTTATTTTTTTCTGTTGAGTTTAGATTTTTTTAATTATCCTATATAATAAAACCCTAATATGCAAATCGACTGAACGGTGAAACGATCGCAGAATGATGTGTCACTACGATGTGCACTGACCACCAGGGAGCAGACACTCAAGTGTTGAGTGTCTGCCTCCCAAGAGGTAGGTGACTGGCAGCGATGGAGGGGGGCAGGGCCAGCGAGCGGGTGGTGCCAGGACGGGCAAGGAGAGTGCCAGTGGGGGCCCCAATCACCCTGCCAGTCGCCCCACAGATCAGTCCTGATCGCCAGCCAGGCCTAGGGACCTCACCCATGCATGAATTTCGTGCACCGGGCCTCTAGTAGTTGATATAAAATTTTATATTAGTTTCAGGTATACAACACAGTGATTAGACATATATGCATTTTATGAAGTGATCCAACCAATAAGTTATCCATCTGACACCATGCATAGTTATTACTGACTGTATTCCCTATGCCAGTGATGGCGAACCTCTGACACGCGTGTCAGCACTAAATATTTAGTTTTTGGTTTATTAAATACAATTATATATAACAATTATACATTTATGTTATTTAAACTATAAATATCGCGAAATAATGTTTTTTCCTCAAAGTGACACACTACCCAAGTTATGCTCAGTTTTTTGGCGAAGTTTGACACACCAAGCTCAAAAGGTTGCCCATCACTGCCCTATGCTGTACTTCAGATCCCCATGACTGTTTTTATAACTGGCAAATTGTACTTCTTAATCCCTTCAACTTTTTCACCCATTTCTCTAGCTCACTTCCCATCTGAAAACCATCAGTGTATTCTCTGTATCGATGATTCTGTTTCTGGTCTGCTTGTTTCTGTATTTTGTTTTTTAAGGGAAATCATATGATATTTGTCTTTCTCTGTCTGACTTATTTCATTTAGCATAATATCCTCTAGGTCCATTCATGTTGTCTCAAATGGATGGCAAGATTTCATTCTTTTGTATGACTGAGGAATATCCCATTGTATGTATGTACCACATCTTTTTTATCCATTTGTCTATCAATGGACATTGATGTTGCTTCCATATCTTGGCTATATAAATAATGCTGCAATGCACACAGGGGAAAAATGAAAAGACAGTCCACTACAAATGAAAATATATTTTCCAATGATACATCTGATAAAAGATAAGGAACTCATTCAATTTAACACCAAAAACAAAAACAAAAAGTAGAAAAAAAAATTGGCAGAGGACCTGAATAGAAATTTCTCCAAAGAAGACATGCAGATGGTTAATAGACATATGAAAAGATTCTCAATATCACTAATCATCAAAGAAATGAAAATTAAAACCATATGAGATATTACCTCACACCTATCAGAATGGCTACCATCAATAAATCAACCAACAACAAATGTTGTTCAGGGTGTGGAGAAAAGGGAACACTAGTTCACTGCTGGTGGAATTGAAAATTGGTGCAGCTACTATGGAAAACAGTATGGAGGTTTCTCAAAAAATTAAAAATAGAGCTACCATATTATCCAGCAATTTCACTCTGGTTATTTTTCCAAAGAAATCTAAAACATTAATTCAAAAAATTAAGCTTGTTTTAACTTTCCCTTTTACTCGACTACTTCCTAAAGAAGTGGCATCAGACTATACTTAGCACTTTCTGCCCCAACTCTGATGAAAAACAAAATGTCTCCATGCTCTACTCTAGCCACCTATGTTAATCAACAAGATTGAATGTACCATTCTCATTATTCCCTAATGTCTTAACTCACAGCCCCTGCTTTAGTGGCATCTGAAATGGTTTTTCCAGGTGACAAAATATAAGGATTTGAGTATAACTAAGTTTTCTGTAAGATGACCCTAGGAATCATCAGTATGAAATAAGAAACAAAAGCAAGGAATGGAAGCAAGTAAGTATAGTACATGTGTTAATGAACAGGTTATTTCTGCAGAGATCAGAGATTCAGCTCCACTGGGTACCTCTGGGAGATGGTCTGAGATACTTCTCATGATTCTCAGAGTTCTTTCTCCCAAGGAATGAGGAATTTAGAATATTTATCTTCCAATATCCATTTGTTAGTAGCTGAGGTCAGCTCCAGGATATATCTATCCTCAGGCATTTCCTGACATCCCCTCCATGAGGGCTGAAAGAAAGTTCTTTAATGCATAAGTCACAGTGGCTTGAAGAAGGATATCAATATGAGGATGGTGAGTGCTGAAGGGACCTGGGCTCGGCATCGCACAGAGTATTCTAAAAGTGGCCTTCAATGTACTTTATAGGACTGCAACCTGATTTGCTCTGTCCAATAACACCTATTAATGTGCCTTGTCCCTGATCCTTAATCATGTTCCAACTTCCTTGGTAGTCATTGTCTACACTACAATATAAGATGAGTAAGCAAATTACTTTATTTTCCAACTTAAACATCTCCTCTATAAAGAAGCCTTCCATAACACTATGAGTCATGTTGGAATGGCACTCCTAGGTTCTTGCAGCACCTTGCACTTTATCTCTCAGAGCACTCATTGCACTTAATTTTATTTTTCATAATTTAGTAACAGCTTTATTGAGATATAATTCACACACCATAAACTTCACCTTTTTATTGTGCACAATTCAGTAATTTTCAGTATATTCATAGAGTTCTGCATCCATAACCACTAATTCTAGAACATTTTCATTATTTCCAAAAGAAAGCCCATGCTTAGTAATGGTCACTCCCTATTCCCTACCACAGACTCCCTAGAGCTGGCATTCCTAATCTACTTTCTCTTTCTTTGGATTAGTCTGGTCAGGACATTTCTTATAAATGGAATCATAAAGTATGTGGCCTTTTGTGCCTGGCTTCTTTCATTTAGGTTCATCCATATTGTAGCATGTGTCATTATTTCATTTCTTTTTATTACTGAATAATATTCCATTAATAGTTATCCCACATTTTTTTTTTATCCATTCACAAGTTGATAGACATGTGGGTTGTTTCCACTTTTGGAGTATTATAAATGATGGTATTGTGAATAATGCTAACATTCATGCACAAGTTTTTGTGTAAAAATCTTTTAAATGTTCTTGAGTATATACCAAATAATGGAATTGGTGGAATATAAAGTAATTCTGTGTTTAACATTTTGAGTAACCAACAACTGTTTTCCAAAATAGCTGACTCATTTGTCATTTCCACCAATAATGTATGAGGGTTCTAATATCTTACGTCCTTCTCAACACTTGTTACTGTCCACCTTTTTTAATATAGTCATCGTAGTGGTTGTGAAGTGTTACTGTAGCGCATTGTGGTTTGCCTTTGCATTTCCTTAACTATGATGTTGAGAAGCCTTTCATGTGGTTATTGACTATTTTTATATTTTCCTTGGAGAAATGTGCATTCAAATTATTTTCTCATTTCAGTTGTCTTTTTGGCATTACTGTTGAATGTAAAGTTGTTCATAGACATCAAAGGACCAAGATGGGTCTCACTGGGCAAAAATCAAGGTCTTGGCAGGGCTGCATTGCTTCTGGAGGTTCTAGGAGAGAATCTGTCTGCTTCCCTATCCCAGCTTCTGCAGACTGGATGCCCTTATTGCATCATGGCCCCACCTTACTCTGAACTTAGCTTCTGTCACATTTCCTCCTCTGACTGACTTTCCTGTTATCTTTTTTCCCTTATCAGGACCCTTGTAAAACATCTGGGCCACCCAGATAATCCAGGATAACCTTCACATGTTGAGATCCTTAACTTAATCACATGTGCAGAATCTCTTTTGCATGTAAGGTAACACAGGTTACAAGATTTGAATGTGGACATCTCTGTGGAGTTTTTATTCTGTCTACCACAATTTATTTTCTTTGTCACTTGTGCTTTTGGTGTAATTTGTGAGAAATCATTGCCTAACCCAAGGTCATGAAGATTTAGGCCTAGGTTTTCTCCTAAGACATTTATAGTTTAAAATCTTACCTTTAAGTATATAATTAATTTGGTGTTAATTTTTCTATATTAATTTGGAATGAAGAAGAGTTTCAATATCATTCTTTTGCATGCAGATACACCGATGTTCCAGCACCATTATTTCAAAAGACTATTCTTTTCTCGTAGAATTGTCTTTGCACCTGTGTAAAAAATCAATTTACCAAAAATATAAGGAGTTATTGCAGACTCTATTCTACTGATCTATGGCAATAAATCATACCACACTGTCTTGATTACTATAATTTAATAGTGAGTTTTTGTATCAGGTAGTTTGAGTCCTCCAACTTTGTTCTCCAATTTTAGGATTGTTTTGGCTATTATGGGTCCTTTGAGGTTTGAACTGGCTTACCAATTTCTAAAAAAGGGTAGTGTGGGTTTTGATATGGATTTTGATAAATACGTAAATCATGTTGGCAATTATTTTCACGTTAACAACGGTAAATCTTCTAGTTCAAGAATATGGGACACTTTCCCATCGATTTAGGTCTTCTTTAATATTTACATAATATTTTGTCATTTTCAGTGTACAAGTCTTGTGCTTCTTTGGTTAGTATTTTACTCTTTTTGGTGGTATGTAAGTGGAATTGCTTTCCTAATTTCATTTTCAGACCATTCACTGACAGTGCATAGAAATGCAATTGAATTTTGTATGTAAATCTCTTATTTTGAACATTGGTGAATTCAATTTTAATAGGTTTTATGTATGGATTCCTTAGTTTCCTATAAACAAAATCAAATCATTCGCAAATAGAGATAGCTTTACTCTTTCATTTGCAATCTGGATGCCTTTTATTTCTTTCTCTGCCTAATTACTTTGGCTAGATCATACTGTTGAACAGAACTGGTGAGAGCAGGTACCACCTTTTATTTTAATAGTATGCTAAATTATCTCTCTTCCCTATCACACTAGAAGCTCGGCAGTGCCTGATTCATAGTACAGTATGTAGTTAATGTTCAATACAAATATCCTATATAATAAAAGCCTAATATGCTAAGTGTCCAGTTGTCCAGTCGTCCATTCAACCAATCAAAGTGTAATATGTTAATGATATGCTAAGGCCGCTCAACCGCTCATTATGACATGCACTGACCACCAGGGGGCAGGCAGTCGACCAGTCGACCAGTTGCTGATGTGCACTGACCACCAGAGGGCATATGCTCTGACTGGTAGGTTAGCTTGATGCTGGGGTCCAGCCAATTGGGACTGAGCAAGATGGACTGGACATGCCTTGGAGCCTTCCATCAGTCCCTCTCCAACTGGCCAACTTCCTGCATCCCTCCCCAGCCCCAATCATGCACCAGAAGGGTCCCTTGGCCTGACCTGTGCCCTCTCGCAATCCGGGACCCCTTGGGGATGTTGGAGAGCTGGTTTCAGCCCAATCTCGCAGGTCAGACTGAGGGACCCCACTGGTGCATGAATTCGTGCACTGGGCCTCTAGTTTTAAATAAAAATATAAGCTTCAGGAGATGTAGTTATCATTTGTTAGTAGAAATGAATGAATATGGACTTGATCTTGAAGAAGGGGTTATATTTTAAGAAGGTAAGATATATTATAGGCAGAGGAAAAAATGTAAACAAAGACACAGAGAGAAAAAGTCATGGAGCATGATTATGAGCAGTAGGTATAACTAGATTTTTACAGAACACAGAAAATGAAGGTCAATCCTCATTATTGTGAATTTAGTTATTAAAATACCAAGAGATAATACAGATCAGCTCAACTAAGAAATTTTCATATTTAGTATCTTAGGACAATTATACTATTGCATTGATTGATATCTTACAATATGTTCATAGGTAGAACAGGGACATTCTCCGTTGAGTTTACAAAGTAATATTTTTAAATAATGATTAATCAACAAATGATGATAAACTGTGGGACAATTTCAATTTAATCCAATTTCAGCCTAATTTTGGAACAGGACAGGACATTTCATCTTTATACTGGCAATAAATAGAACTCTGATATGTCATAAGAAATTACTCCTTTCTATGGAATCTTATCAGTTTTACAATCTTGCCAGTTTTACAAAAGAAAATTTCTGTCTCTGCTCAACTTATGGAAAAGAAAAACTGCTAATCTCTGATGTGAAAATTCACAGGTCTGACTGCTGGGACTGGATATCTGCCATTCACTTGCTCAGTTATTTGTTAAAGTTTGGCACCAATTCAGACAATATGAAAAGCTCAGTGCCATGTAAAAAGCAGCCATTCAGTTAAGACCCTGCTGGATTATCTGTGTTTAGTTATTCCAAATAGTTTATTAGGAAGAAATTTTATTAGTGACATGCACATTTTAAATGATATTTAAAATGTAATTAAGAACAATAGTGAATTATAAAAATGCCAAGAGTTTTTATTTTTTAATAAAACTCACAAATTTTTCAAAATATCAATCATTGCACTTCTCTCCCATAGTAAGGAATTCAGATTCAGTGTGGACAGGGAACAATAATCCTTGTATAATAATATAACTAACTCCTAAATTAAGGCTTGCTCCCTTTCAAGGAATTCATGGTTTTGACTAAGATCAACATTACATTAAGAGGTCATACTTTTAAAGAGCCAGTTTGTTGAGACATGCTGAGAACACGGATATAAATATCTTTCTCTATTTTACCTTATTTCCTCCCATATCTCTACAATAGCTTACTGGTTTTGATGACTTACATTATTCTGATTTTTAACTTAAAATGCTAGAAAGTAAAATGTTTTGAGAGCTTGTAAGTAAATTCATCTTTCCCATAAGAGGATGAATTGATCCAGAGATTCCTCTGAAGGACCCATAAAGTTTCAATTGAAAAGAACAAATTAATAGAAACATTAAATTTCAAATTGAGCAAAAGTGAATCTCTGTCAATTTTTTCAAATAAGCTTTTTGATTCAGGGTTTCCAGGAGCTTAGAGCAGGAAGTACTGCTTCTTAAGTGGTCTTTGTATTCTCCAGAGTCAGACACAGTTGTGCTCCTTTCTTAAATGAGTACTTGGTCTTGGTTCTTCACTGTGTAGGTACAGCAGAGACAGAGCCACTCATCACTAGGCCCAGGGCTTGCCATGAAGGTCCATGCACCCTTCATTTTGCAATCAATATTTATCATCTACTGCATACCTAGCACTGTGCTTGATGTTAAGAATAGAGTGGCTCAAGGCAGCATCTCTGTTCTCAAGTTGCTTCTGGTACAAGGGATACAAGAGATTATATGATATACTACAGGCCTGGTGCATGAAAATTCATGCACTCACGGGGGGTCCCTCAACCCGTCCTGTACCCTCTCACAATCAGGGACCCCTCGGGTAGGGTCCCTAGGCCTGGCCTGAGATCAGGGCCTATCAGAGCTTTCCTTCCCTGGGCTGCAAGCATCTGGCCCCACCCCCACCACTGCCAATGCTTGCCATCTGTGCAGCACTGTCCTCCTTCCCTTCCACCGGTGGCCTCCCTCTATAGGTGACAGGCTGGGGTGCAATGGCTTGGCTGACCTGGGCCTCCCTCTTTCTTTGCTGGGGGGCGGGGCCAGCCCTGAGAGGGGCTGACTGCCTTTAACCACTCGCCTACCTACCTGATCACCCCTAACTGCTGGTCTGCCTACCTGATCACCCCTAACCACTCTGCCTGCCTGCCTGATTGCCCCTAACTGCTGGTCTGCCTACCTAATTACCCCTAACCCCTCTGCCTGCCTACCTGATCACCTCTAACTGCTGGTCTGCCTACCGGATCACCCCTAACCACTCTGCCTGCTTGCCTGATTGCTCCTAAGAGCTTGCTTGGGGGCGAGGCCAGCACAGACTTCCCGTTGGTCAGCCTCCAGTCGTTACTGGTCATTACAACCCAGGGTTTTTATATATTGGGATTATATTACCTGTTTCAACAGTTACCTCTGTATCCTTCCAAACTTTTGGCCTTTATTGATATTTTTCCTCCTTATCATTAAAACATTACCCATTTTCAAGGTCTAACTAAATCCCTAATTTTAGACATAACCTAATATAATAATTGGGAAGTTCAAAAGAAGATCCATTAGAGATTATGGATCTTTGCTGATCCCAACACTGAAGGAAAATTTTAAAACGGATATACCCTAAGAAATAAAAACAAAACGAAGCAACCCACAAAAACTCATCCTACTATGCTTTGAGTTGAATCCAAGTGAAGAATTCACTCAAGGACATTACAGCATAATGGAGTGAGAGGCATTACTTATATTCTCTGACAGAGCCACCCTCAGCCATGCATCTTAAATACTCATCATCTGGAATGAGTCACCAAGGCTGTGCCCAAGCTAGGCAGAAGCATGTAGGCATATAGTGATCTCTATCCCTTAATTCTATTTTCCTATATGGTTTGGTAGCTTCCAAAGTCCTAACTAAAGAAAATAACAGTCTGCATAAAGTATAAAGCCTTTTCTATAGAAACAAACCTAACTTTAAAGGACCCATATGCTGAATGAAATAAGCCAAATATAAGAGTATATTCTATTTGATTCCAAAATGTACATAAAATTCTAGAACAACAACAAAAACCATCCTAATCTGTAATTCAAAAAAGAACATCAGTTGCTGTTTGAATCTATAGTGGGGAAATATCTGCAAAGGAAAATCAGACCGTTTGGGAAGGGAGTAGTGAAGGTATTCCACATCTTGACTTTAGCAGTGGTTGCACAGGTATGCATTGAGATGTATACCCAAGATGAGTACATTTCATTGTATGTTAATTATATACCTTAATAAAATTTGTTTAAAGTTTTAAGAAGAAACCCAAAGGGCCTCCAGTTTTGTCCTCGTAATTCTTGAGTCAATAAGCAGGTTTGATAAGAATTAAATTAATGTAATTGATTCACCCTAAAAACTGAAATCTAAAAACGCGTTTACTCAACTATTCATGATCATCAAAAGTATTGCTGACTCATTCTTGGAAGTCATTTTTTGTAGCTTTTTTCTTATTTATCTTTTTTGTTGATGTTTCATATGTTCAGGTCCACAATAAAATTATTAAGCTGGTGAAGTCTGCTTTTGGCTACTTTCCAGCTCAACTTTCCCCACTCTGTCTCCTCCCAGGAGGCCAATTCTGTCCTCTGGCTGGCTGGCAGGCTGCATCTGGAATGAAGGAATAGCAAATGCCTAGAACTTGCACTTTTCTCTTTTTTCTTCTCCTTATTCTCCTACCAAAATTATTTACATTATTAACAGCTAATACTCCCTTAACACATAATATTTACCAGGCATTCTGCTACTTGGATTCATTACTCCATCTTCAGAATATTCCTCTGAAACTAGTATTTTGTTATACCCATTTTTACAGACGAAGAAACTAGTTCCATAGAGCTTATACAACTTCCCAAACTTCCTTTGAAAGTTGTGGAGCCTTGATTGAAATCCAAATCAAGCGCCTGTATTCATAACCAATATGTTCTTGTGCCTAAGTCCATTGTATAAGAGCCCTGCTCTGTATTAAGTAGTATTTACATCAAATAAAGCATTCACACTAATATGCTAGTGACACGTTTAAAATCCCATCAATGTCTTCTTCCTATAGAAGACTGAAATGGTCTGTGGAAGATGGGTGTGCTCAAGTAATCAAGAGACATTTTCATTACAAAATTGAGACCATGAAAATTTTCTAGGTAGGCAGTTAAGAAAAATCTAAAGGAATCATCAAAACATATTCACTAAGACTATTTCTTACAGATTTACCAAGATTGTCTGTTTCCACATCAAGAAATGTAGTATTAGTAGCAATAGTCTGTCAATTTTTTAAAGAAACTAAATATTTTAATTAAATAAAATATTTTTCTCTTCAGTAAAATCCAAATCAATAGGAAAAAAAAATCCTAGATGACACTTGCCCACATTCTGTTTTTCTAGAAATTCACCAACACTCTTTTCCAACAATGAATTAAAAATAATAATGTTGATTAAATATTCCAAATAAAATATGATTACTCTTAGGGATTTCTTGTAATTCATTATGCCCCATAACCTTAAATTTTTATATCTCAGACACTGAAAAATTTACAATATAACTTTATAATTTCCCTTTCAAATAGGTATTTTATAAGCATGTATGTAAAAAGTTCAAATTTTCTCAACACTCTCTTCCCTCATCATCTATAACAACTTCAAAACACTTTCACATATCTTTGGCTGGGTTCAACAGCTACAACAATGCCTTCTTTAAAAAAAAAAAAAAGTAGACTACAGTCAAAGAGAAAGTTAAATATATAGAATCTTCCTTAAAGAGAAAAATATATAGATTCTGGACTTGCTACCTCCAGATAAAATTCTCTAAGCCCTAGGAAAAGGCAGAGATTGATTGATTAGGGAATCATGGGTGAACATAAAAGCTTGTCAGATAATGTATCTACAAGATAAAGACACAAAGTATGTTTTAGTATAGTAGAATGTTATGTATATTTTACAACAATAATTTTAAAAATACTGCAATCATCTCTAGACTCTTCTCCACCCAAATGTGGTTCAGGGCTATTCTCCATGGAACCAATTAACAGAATTATATGCTGTTAGATACATGGTAAGGGTTACTTTTAATATCTAGACAGAATACGTTTTAGTAGAAGGAATCTGAGTTCAAATCACAAGACAGGTGCTACATCAATAGTGTGACGTTTTCTACATGTTTCCCATCAGTTGATTTACTCTCCTAAACTAGATAAGATCATTTTGAAAAGACATCATTTCTGTCCTTCTCTAGGATGCTTCACAATATCATTATGCACCAGGAAAATACTCCATAACTGCATCAATGATTTTAACTTAAAAGGAATCTGTCAAGTCATTCCACCTGAAATATAAGTTGACAAAGAAACTGCTAGCAGGAAAAAGTGAAGTAATCTGGAAATTAAGACATTTTATTCAAATGACAACAAATCAAATTAAAATAATTACTGATGTATACTTAGGTGTTAAAAGTAAAGGCAATGCATGAAATGCAAACACTTAGACACAGCTGTTTTCAATATTTCTTGGAAGTAGTGGAAAGTGGCAAGTGCTTGGAAAAAGGAGTCATGAGTTTTTCATTTAGCTCCGTCAATGACTTTAACACCATACAAGAGAATAGGAGTAACTGATTGTGTTTGCCTCAATTTCCCCATATGGAGAGTACAATAAATACCTCCTTCCTATACTTTGAAAGCTTGTGTTCTAAAATTATATTAATTTATGATTACAACATTTTTTATGAGTAAGCTTTCTCTCAACCCCCTCTTTATCTATCTTCACAGATAAATCAGGTCAGGAGAGGGTTAACTACATTCTGAAAATGACCTAGCTGTTTAAGGACAGAGCCAGGTCTAGACAGTACATCCACCAGAGTAGTTGTGTCATTATAGCCCTACATGACTGTGTTTTCAAATAAAGATGAAAGCTTTTTGAAATTTATAAGATATCTAAAAATGAAAGTAAAGATCTACTATAGATTTAGATGCATAAGCTATTATATGTTCTACATATCCTTAGTAATAGCACTACAAGAGAGGAAAAATAAGAACTGATTTAGTTTTTAGATCATATCACAGAGAATAAAGAACTGTAATTGAAATTTACAAGGAAATGAGATATATTTGGTTTGTAGCCATAAAGGCTACATGGCTATAGTGAGTTTTCTCCTCTTCAATACTGTATTTAGGTGTCCCAAGAGGGCAGTTTAATAGTTTAACTCCTCTTGAATTAACGACTGCTGGGCAGCTTTGGGATGTAACAGGAATTTGTCTATACCTTCCTTAGGGATCTCAGTAGTCTTGATTCCTTAGAGGCTCAGGCTGTTGAGACCAAAGAAATGCACCAAAATCTGTAGGTGGAGATGCTTATGGTCCACAGCCACAGTCTTGGACATCCTTATCCTTGTAAACTGCATTAGAGATGTATGTCTGTGTCAGATCCCAAAAAGGAGCAGGAAAGAGTGCACTTACACTGGTGTAAATCCATTACTGCTGCTAAAAGGCAGCTTTAAGTTGAGTGTCTTTCTGATGGCTGAATAAAAGCCATTTACAAACATTGAAAAAAGTCATATTAGCCAGTAAGTTTTCTATGACTTGATGGGCAACTTTAATATGAAATTTTAAATTAGTGATACCCAAATTACACGCTGTTACTACTAGCACTTTCTCACAACATGCAGACAGATGTGCCACAAAATATCTACCCTTTAGAGTAATAGTACAAGTCCGTCTTCACAAGATTTTCAGAGAGAGTACAGTTTGACAGAATATTTGATGTCAACTCAGCATTGAATTCAACAAGTATTTTTGAGCCCCAACCATGTTGTATACTGATGACCTATTCTTACTCTGCAGAATAATCACTAGTCAATGCCATCGGCTAGATCTGAGGAGTCTGACAAAGGCATGAAGAAAGCAGTGAAGGGCTCTCATACCTGCAGAAAGTAATTTGGAGGGGCTGTTTGGAAAAGCTCTGGTTACAGAGCAAGATCAAGGATCCATCATGGTGACAGGCCATGTGTCTATGGCGCTAGAGACTTTCTCCAACACTGCTCTGCAGCCTGAATATAGAAGCAAAAAACAAACAAACCAAAAAACCACACACAAAAAGTTTTGACCCAGGGCAGTTATTTTTCTGGGAGATTATTAAAGGTTAGAGAGCATAGCCCTTAAACTATAAAGGATGCTTACATGTAATATATTTTCTATTTCTAGTCTACTAGTCTAGGATGTAAGTTTTCATTTTCTTTTTCATTATTTAACATTGAAACTAAATTATTTTATAAAAATTATTTCTTTAAAACATAAAAAGACTACTCTGTCAATGTTACATTCATAGTTGAGATGAAACTCAAATTCTGTTCTTAAGAAATATTAAGTCAGTATTTTTGTTATGGTTTCAGTGGCACCTGAGACAAGGCCAAAGGTCATGATCCAGCCACATCATTTACAAGTGCTTAGATGTGTTAGCCCAGTGCATATGTAGCTCTGGGAAAGAAAGCAAGATGTGTATTTCTGGACCCATACTAATGGATATTCTTTATTAAAATTTGAATTTGCTTTAACTGCAAGGAAGTCTCTTGAATCCATGCAAGCGGAAAAATTATATTCTCTCCCCTAGCTTTGGAGTTTTGGTTTAGGTTTACTTTCCCGGAGTCACTTTGCACTGTTTAGGTATACCACTATAGGAAATTCACTCATTTAGAAAGACTAGAAATGCTACAACCTCTGCTCCACATTTAATCTACAAACACTTCTCTCAGGACTACAACTATTTTAAATCTAAATAGAAGGTATTTTTTTAATAAGTGGCACATGCTTTATTTCTATCTTATACCAGCAACTTACTGTTTTTATGAAATTACCAATTTAAATAACTAACCAACTAACAGGCCCAATCACAAAAGTATCCTGAGGATACCAGTTAGTCTTAATCCAAAAATATAGCTGAGACGGAGAGGCTGAGCACAGGGTAAGGGCAGTAAAGGCATTATTAGTCCTTGCTTTTAGATCAGACAGTACTAAAAGGATGAGCAGCATTACTTTTATCAGATGAATCACTCATTAAAACAACAGAATCATTCCAGCTTATTTTCCAAGGGTGTTTGCACAGCTTCAAAGCACTATAGAATACAATTGCAGTATTCCTAAAACCAGCAGGAAAAGACCACCCATGTTCCATCTCTTACTAGGTTGCTAGTCTGCATATGTTTGGTGTCCTTCCTTGTCTCTATGGAAAACTATATCCAGTAAAGAAGATTTTCAATAGGAATTTCCTTTTCTTCCCCCTCCGATGATAAAAGTGATAGGAGAAGCCCTTGGAGTCTTTCCTCGTAAGTTTTCCAATGGTGGGATAATGTCCCATTAGTTTGTCTGTAGCATGCAAACTTGGTGAAAGATAAAGCTTGGAGAAAAAGAAACTAGCCCAACATCCACTCCTTCCTTCTGCTGGGCTCAGGGACTGTGAAATATGTTGTACTGGAGAGAAGTGGTCCCAGAGCACAGAAGGTTAGGTTGAATGTTGCACAACACTTTTGAACTTCATTCTGATTAAATACATCACTGGAGTCCAAGTGAGATACTTAGTAAGTCTGAAAGCTTAAAGTTACCAACGAGAAAGAAAAACATAGGCCACAGTTATAATTAAATAGAGCCTAGAAAGACCTTTCATCCAATTATGCCCACAGAAAGCCACAGGCGCCTGCTTATCCCTGCAAGTTCATCTGGTTAAGTTAGTGGTTTATATTAATGAGTCTATATATAATCTACCCCAACAAGAATTAGGACCACAGCTCTCTAAGCAACAACACAGTCTGTCTGCCAGATGCAGAGACAAGCAATATTTTTACTCTTTCCACCTTCAATGATTTAAATAAAGAGATCCTACTTTTTCCTCTGTCTCACTACTAATTGATTTTGCTTTAACAATCCTTTCCCAGCCATTAAGGAAACTATCAGATTTCATTTGAATGCTTTATTAAACTAATATATCAGTCTGTACCAGACCCACAGTGACGTATTAGTCCAAACCCGTGGTCGGCAAACTGCTGCTCGCGAGCCACATGCGGCTCTTTGGCCCCTTGAGTGTGGCGCTTCCACAAAATACCACGGCCTGGGCGAGTCTATTTTGAAGAAGTGGCGTTAGAAGAAGTTTAAGTTTAAAAAATTTGGCTCTCAAAAGAAATTTCAATCGTTGTACTGTTGATATTTGGCTCTGTTGACTAATGAGTTTGCCGACCACTGGTCCAAACCATCCAAGTACAATAGTCCCCCCATAGGCAGTTTCAGTTACCTGTGGTCACCCATGGACCAAAATTTTTAAAAGGATAATTTCAGAAATAATTCACAAGTTTTAAATTGCGTATTATTCTGGGTAGCATGATAAAATCTTACGCCGTCCTGCTCAGTCCTGCCCAGGACGTAAATTGTCCCTTGTCCAGCTTACCAACCCTGTGTACACTAGCCACCCATTAGCTGTCCCCATTATCAGGCTGACTGTTGAGCTATCTCTGTGCTTGTGTTCTTATAACCCTTATTGTACTTAATAATGGTCCCTAAGTTCAAGAGCAGTGATGGTGGCAATTCTGAAATGCCAAACAGAGGCCCTAAAGTGCTTCCTTTAAGTGAAAAATGAAAGTTCTCGACTCAATTAGGGAAGAAAAAAAAAATCATGTGCTAAATTTGCTAAGATCTATGGGAAGAGCAAATCTTTGAAACTGTGAAGGAAGAAAAATAATATTGTGCTAGTTCTGTTGTGGCACCTTTAAACTGCAAAAGTTACAGCCACAGTGCATGATAAGTGCTTAGTTAACATGGAAAAAGCAAAATAAAAATTTTTTTAAAGGCCCTGGCCAGTGCACCAAAAGGTTGCCAGTTAGATTCTAGTCAGGACACATGCCAAGGTTACATGCTCGATCCCTGGGCTCAGGAGGCAGCCGATCAGTGTTTCATTCTCACATAGATGTCTTTCTCTCTCTCTTTCCTTTCCTTTCTCTCTATAAATCAATTTTAGAAAATCTAAAAAAAAAAAAAAAGTTGGAAAAGCAAAATTTGTGGGTAGAAGATAGAAAAAGAAAATCTGTTCCAATGGATGGCCATTAATTACCCCAGAAAGCATTAAGTCTATATAAAGATTTCAGTTAGGGGTCCCCTGAAATGAGTGACACCAAACCATTTACTACAAGTAAGGGGTGGTTCACAGGTTCAGAAATAGGTTTAGACTGAAAAATACAAAAATTACTGGACAGAGAAAGAGAGAGACCACATTCACATGACTTTTATTATTAGTAGTAGATTGTTATGATTGTTCTACTTATTATTAGTTACTAGAGACCCAGTGCACAAAATTTGTGCGCTCGGGGGGGGGGCCCTCAACCTGGCCTGCGCCCTCTCATAATCTGAGGCCCTCAGGGGATGGGGAGCAGGCCTAAGGCGACAGTGGGACATCCTTAGCACTGCCTCAGAGGTAGGAGAGGCTCCCGCCACCACTGCTGCGCTTGCCAGCCATGAGCCCAGCTTCTTCTGGCTGATCGGTGCTCCCGCTGTGGGATCAGGCCAAAACTGTCTTTCCAACATCCCCCGAGGGGTCCTGGATTGCGAGAAGGTGCAGGCCAGGCCGAGGGACCCCACTGGTGCACGATTGGGGCTGGGGAGAGACACGGGAGGTTGGCCAGCCGGGGAGGGACTGTGGGAGGGCTCCAGGGTGTGTCCAGCCTGTCTCACTCAGTCCCAATTGGCCGGACCCCAGGAGCAAGCTAACCTACATATCAGAGTATCTGCCCCCTGGTGGTCAGTGCACATAATAGCAAGTGGTTGAGCAGCCTTAGCATATCATTATCATACTAGAGGCCCGGTGCACGAAATTCGTGCACAGGGGTCCCTCAGCCCAACCTGCACCCTCTACAATCCAGGAGCTCTCAGGGGATGTCCTACTGATGGCTTAGGCCCATTCCCCATGGTTCTCTGCTCTCTGTGTGGCCTGGAGGTTTCCCTGCAGCCATGGAGATGAAGCCCCCCATGTCCTGCTGTCCGATCTCTGCCGCCTGCTGCCATGCACCATGCAAAGGAAGGCCTAATGCCCTGCAGTGTGCTCTGTCTGCAGGGCCTGGGGCTTCCCCGCTGCAGCGCTAAGGAAGCCGCCATGCCCTGCTCTCCGGGCTCTGTCTGGAGGGCCTGGGGCTTCCCCGCTGCCACGCTAAGGAAGCCGCCATGCCCTGCTCTCCGGGCTCTGTCTGCAGGGCTTGGGGCTTCCCCGCTGCCGCAGTGCTAAGGAAGCCACCCTGCCCTGCTCTCCGGGCTCTGTCTGCAGGGCCTGGGGCTTCCCCACTGCCACGCTAAGGAAGCCGCCATGCCCTGCTGTCCAGGCTCTGTCTGCCAGACCTGGGGCTTCCCCGCTGCTGCACTAAGGAAGCCACCATGCCCTGCTCTCCAGGCTCTGTTTGCTGGTTGGACAGGCCAGACATTCCCGCAGCGGGGCTGAGGGGACTGGGCGCTGCCATCTTGTGGCTATGGGGGCCACCATTTTTGTCACAGAGTGATGGTTAATTTGCATATTACTCTATTATTAAATAGGATTACACTTTGAGTGGTTGAACGGCCGACTGGTCAACCAGACACTTAGCATATTAGGCTTTTATTATATAGGATTGTTGTTACACTTTACTGTGCCCAATTTATAAATTAAACTTTAGCACAGGTATGAAAGTATAGGAAAAAAGCATAGTATATCTAGGTTTAGTACTATCTGCAGTTTCAGGCATCTACTAGGGGTCTTAGAACATAGCCCCAACATATACTGTACATCCTCAAATTATGTGGAAAGACATATCATCACTGCTCAAAGAAATGGTGTTTCAAAAAGGCACTATTTGATGTCACACTGAAAAATGCTCCATGTATTAACAAGGTTACTCCTCTGAATTCACAAGAACCCTATATTTGCAATATGCTGGTTAGCAAAAACTTTAATTTTTTTTTTAAATGACTGAGCTAAAACAGATGTGGGTTTATTTCCAGTTCCGCCACTCATGTCTCAGTCACTCTGTCTCCCTGTATTCTCCCTCTCTGCCCTTCTCTCTGCTCCACACCCACTGTCTCCAAAACTTTGGAAAACTATGATGAACATATTGTATTGATGGACAGTCCCTGAGTAAAGCAGGATAAAATGTGGAAGGAATACAGGTAACTTTCCCTTTGCTATTTCAGATGTCACTTTTCTCAGTTTTTTCTCACTTTCTTCCCTTTTCCACCTCACCTCCACCACTCTCACCCCTGATCCTTCTTTAATCTTGATCTCATGTTAGCTCGCTCAGATTTAAAAAATGGCCACACGTTATTTGTAGCTCCTTCCATCAAGCAGTGGAGTCTATTGCCCTAACCCCTGAATTTGGGCCAGTCTTGTGATTTTCATGAAAATAATATCCTGCAATCCCCAAGAAAGCCTTAATCACACACTCTTAAAACCCTGAGATCCTTGTCTGGCTTCCTTGAGGCTGAAAGACCACAAGCAGAGAGTCCCAGCCATCTCAAGGGACCCACTAGTGCAGAATCTACATGACAGAGTGCAGGCAAGACCAGTAGAACCATCACACTATCCACAAATTCATTAGTGATAACAGATTGTTTTTATTGGGGGGTGGTTTGTTATGGAGAAATTCACAACTGATAATACGCTGATTTTAGTCTCTCATTTTCTTTCACTCTTCCTATTTTTTTCCCCTACAATTTAAAATATCTTATGCTACCAATGTTATTGCTATTGACATTAGTCTAGTAACAAGAGTTTCCTTGGGTTTATTTCTTTGTATTTGAGAAATCATTTTTTTAATGATTAACATGGCTTTCAACCATAAACCCAGTAATTAATTTAAATTTACTGAGACAAAATGAAGTCAACCACTTGCAGATAAAAAGCAAAATAGTTGAAGGCAATACATGCATGTTTGTGTCTGTGTACACACACTTTTGATTACAGTTACAGGGATTTTATGTACTAAAATATAGAAAATTTAATTACAGGAGGGGCATATGGACCCACAGAGATGGATAACTTAGCTGGTAGACAGGGAGGAAATGAGAAACTTCTGTATCCTTCATATATTTCTATAAGACATTACAGATAGAATATTATTTACAAAAAATGGGGAAAATTGTATCAAATAGGCCCAGCAAATATGCAAGAGAACAAAATTAAGATACTACTCAATATTCCCATACTCCTATAGGTAAGCTTTGCAATGATTACAATGAAAGAAATGAATCTCAGATTTCCCCAAAATAAATTAAACATGAGTTCTGAGTGAGGGTTGTGAAATTCCTTCTCACAGATTGAGGATTAACTACCCCCTAGAAAAGGAAAAATTGATTTTACAGTAGGTTCCCATACCCCTATTGTTATTTGATTATGTGGTATAGATGCATTTTGTAATGTAATACCCTAAGTAATCTAGCTCCCCATCTTTCCTCATCTCCTTCAACTTGCCCATTTATGAGGCCTTGGTTTTTCTCAAATATGCCCAGACCACTCACAAGACTGCTTACCAATCACATCCAAGTCTCTTCCTTCATGTGGCTGTCTCAGAGAGGCTGTCTCTCATCTAATGGTGCCCCTTCCCCAGTTCATTTTATATATTAATCTGGTTATAAAATTTTACATAGCACAACTAACTAAAATTATTTTATGTTTTTGTTATTTTATTTATTTACCCAAATAATGTATGCAGTCTATTGGTGGGCTGATTAACTTACTCAACTTTGGAAAAATGACATTTGCATTTTTTATTTCCTTTTTATTGAATTTATTGAGGTGACAATGATTGAAAAAATTATATAGGTTTCTGGTACACAATTCTACAGCACATTATCTGTGCACTGTATTGTGTGTTCACCACCTCAAGTCAAGTCTCTGTCCATCACCTTTATCCTCCCTATACCCTCCTCCACCTCCCCCCGCATCTATCCCCCATAATCATCACACTGTTAATCCTGTCCATGAGTTTTTTCTCTTTTTTATTATTTTTTGCTCAATCCCTCCAGTGAGGTTGATCCATCTTCCTGGTTCATTGTTGGGTGTTTTTGTTACCTTTTATTTTTTAGATTCTCTTTCATAGATGCATGACCATTAAAAAAACAAGCACTTTTATTTTATTTGTCTTGATCTCTTTAGGAATAGATGCTGAATTGCTATAAAATAGGATTCAGCATATTAAAAAATAATTTTGACTTACTGGTGCTTTTAATTCCTACCAAAATAACAATTGTAACCATTTTGTAATAGTGTATATTTATTAAAAATTAATATAGCATTTTAAATTCATGAACATTTTAAGAATAATTCCAGTTATTAGGATCAATGGCTACATTAAACACTGAAGGACTTCCCAATATAACTGTAAAGTGTATGACACTAGCCTAAGCCAAAAGGTAGGACAACATTTCATGGTATAGTAGCCTGTGCAAGTCTACACTAAGCAAAGTGATTGCTGGGTCTTTCTAATACCAGGCCAGTTCTCAATAGGGGAGATTAATAGGGGTTTGGGTGGAGTGAGGTCAGTTGGAGAGAGGAAACGGACAAATGCATTTGGAAAAAACTACTTCAGTGATTCTAATGGACAGTCTCAAACCATCAACCTCATTTCTCCCTTCCATTTCAAAGGAGTCTAATAAATATCACCGCTTTCCCTCACCTGAGTTCTGAACTGGTAAAAAAGACCAAACCTCACCTTTACAATTGATTAAACTAAAAGTGTAATGTGGCTGGTATCTCTGACCAACTAGGCTTCCTGCTCCTGACCCCGCAAATGAATGGACTGGCCATCTCTGAAATGAAAGCACTGGAACCATCTGAGCTCTGCCCTGTGAGGGGTTTTTGGCTCTACCATGACTGGGGCTAAAAACACTATAAAGAGTTACCCTTATTTCTCCTTCTAGTTTCATCAAGCAGAAAAGCTACTCTGCCTCCCCAAGGAGGAGTGACAGGGAGTGAGGAGGAGTGATCAGGACCTCTAAATCCTAGCATAAAACCAATAAGAACTATGAGTTTAAATGTTATAAATAAAATACACTTGAATCTGACTTGAAGCAGAAAGTAACATATGATGGGGCATTACTGTCAAATATGACAGAAGAATCTACGTGAATGTCTGTACACTGTCTGATTCTCCTTTGATATACTGCTAAAATTCCCAGATTACTTTGTTCCTGGCAGTAAACTCTGAATTAGCCAGAGAGCTATTTTAAAAGTGTGTGTTTATGCATTTATGCCACTCATATAATTTGTGAGAAAACAGGTGATTTATTATTGCTCTAGATTTGGGGCTAACCTGACAAAAAAAAAAAATCTAAGTTTTATGATGAGGTTAACTCTTGTTTACTCATTCTCCACCTTACAGTGCAGTTTTGAGACAAGTACTTCTTTAGCTCAGAAACTTTTGCTTGAGGCATATTTGAGTTTCCAAAATATTTCTCTGCTAATTACTGGGTCTTCTTTAAGCACAATGTAATATTTCTCCCCTATATCTCTCCTGCTAATTACTGGGTCTTCTTTAAGCATAATGTAATTACTGGGTCTTCTTTAAGCATAATGTAATGGGCCAAGCAGTGACTTCTGTTACTTTGGAGGGGGCCACACAACCACATTGATTTCTGAAATATGTACCTAAGTAACCATAACATAAAAACTTTTATTTTTTCATTTTTTAAATATATTTCTATTGAATATATCCATTTCAGAGAGAGGAATGGAGAAGGGGAGAGAAATAGAAACATCAATGATGAGAGAGAATCATTGATCGATTGCCTCCTGCATGCCTCCTACAGGGGATCAAACCTGAAACACAGGCATGTGCCCTGACAGAGAATTGAACCCTGACTTCTTGGTTCATGGGTCAATGCTCAATGAGTGAGCTGGCTAAAACAGCAACTTTTAAAGAGAATAAATAAGCTTCCAATGTAGGTTTGTGTCCATATTTATATGAGCTCATATATGGAATGTACATGTAACACAACTGTCCTAAAACATCAGAAATATGACCTGATCTCTCATATAAAGCTGTGTTATCCACTAGGTAGTCACCAAGTATATGAGATAATTTAAGTTAATGAAAATTAAATAAAATTAAAAAGTTACTTCATCAGCTGCAGTAGCCTCATTTATCTTTATTATTGAAAGTATTACAGATATCCTCTTTTTCCTCCCATTGACCACTAGCCTCATTTTAAGTGCCCAAAAGCCAAATGTGGTTAGCAACTACCCCACTGGATAGCACAAATGTAGAACATATGCATCATCAAAGTCAGAGTTGGAATAACCTCATTGTTAAATGACAGATTTGAAGGAGTTCAACTCATATACTTCCAAATGATCTAAGATTCTTATATATAGTGAAGTAGATATAATCTGGTAATCTAGATGAGTAATATAGCACTTTTTAAATTGATTTTTATTGATTTCAGAGAGGCACCAAAAGAGAGAGAGAGAGAGGGAGAGAGAAAGAGAGAGAGAGATAAAAACATCAATGATGAAAAAGAATCATTGATTGGCTGCCTCCCGCATGCCCCATACTGGGGATCGAGTCCGCAATCCCAGCATGTGCCCTTGACCGGAATTGCACCAACAATTCAGTCCACAGGCAATGTCCTATCCACTGAGCTAAACCAGCTAGGGCAATAATATAGCACTTTTAAGATTAAATGTTATCAGTGTTTTATAAACAAGGAAATGGTGAATTTCCATGCTGCTATCAATAATCACTAGTCTTAAAATTGATTTCTGCACTAAATTTACAGACGTACAGATCTTACGAAAAATAAATACCATACATATATTTAGTTTATTTGTTGACTCTCTCCTAAAATGCTTTCTTATAGGTAACTTGTAAACATGCAAATGTTACTGAATTGCTTGGTGCAAACTTGTAATTATTGTTTTCTTAGGTCAAATGTATATTATTTTCATTCAACATATTATGTGCACACCAAATACTAAACATAGACAAACATGAAGATTGTGTGGACAGCATAGAGAGGAACAATGTAATTGGAGGATGGTAGGTCATTTTATATTCATTGTACACAAATGAGTGGATGGCACAAGATTTAAATAAAAACAATGCCAGCATTTGGAGAGGCCAATGGCATTAAATATAAAAAGTTTCTAATATAAGCCAAATCTTATATTTGAATTCAACTTAGAATATTCATAAGTTTTTAATATTTTTTTCTAAATCCAGTTTTCAATAAGTGTGAAAATGTCAAAACCATGAGTAATTTTGAGAAAACATAAACTAATTATTAATGTTGTGGCCAAAAGAAGACAAGGAGAAACACATATAAAAGCACCAGGTTCAGATGTTTCTTCAAATCAATGAAAATGCTCCATTCATAAACATTATCACAGTAATTCTTAAATATCATCATTATGCCTATAAAACAGTAAGGACCATTTTGTGTGTTCTTTTGCAGACAAAGTTCAAAATAAAAGATAAGTGGATTCCACCAAAGTTAAGAGGCACTCCCAGCTCTGTACCTCTATTTGTGCTGCTCCAATCCTTTTCCAACTATCCATACGAATCCCCACTCTATCAATAGCTTACCCATTCATCCATTCAAGTGTAGATATCTATCACGTTTCCATCAATCAGCCCCTCCCTGAAAGTGATGCATCCCTTCTCAAGACTCTCTAAAAATCTCACTTTATACCTTTCTTGCTGTGATATCTGCTATATTAAAGACTCAGAGTCTGTTTGTTGCTAGTAAGTACACTAGCTTGTCCCTTTTTGGAACCTCTCTAAATGCCTAGAACAGTATTCTATTTTATTTACTTGGGGTTTCCTCTTTTCATTTGCTTTGATGCAATTGCTATCTGCTCTTCCAGTACTTTTAACCAGCCACACAACTAAAAAGAGCCTTGCCCTAGCTGGTTTTGCTCAGTGGATAGAGCATTGGCCCATGGACTGAAGGGTCTCAGGTTCAATTCCAGTCAAGGGTATTTACCTCAGTTGCAGCCTCATTCCTGGCTCTGGTGGGGGGTACATGTGGGAGGTAATCAATCAATGTGTCTCTCTAACATCAATCTGTCTCTCCCTCTCCCTTCCACTCTCTATAAAAATCAATGGAAAAAACATCTTCAGGTGAGGATTAACAAAAAAGAAAGTAAGAGCCTTAAATTCAGAGCATGAACAAAGTTAGCTTGATTTAAAAAACAAAGTCAGCCATCGCGAGGTAAAATAACACAGCTTTGAATTCAGGCAGGCTTGTGTTGAAATTGCAGTAGCACAATTTAGAAGGCTTTGGAGCTTTCCGACCCTCCTATTGATGGCACTCATAAAGGAACACATCTGTAAAGCACCCTGGAAGGAACAAAAATTCCTTTCATGGTGGTCTGATGAGACCCACCCAGGGCTCTAGCTGCTCTAGGTTCCTCTTTGCAGGACCAAAGGCTCAAAGCATCAAGATCTTGGCACACAAGAGGAAATCTACTACAGAGGAAATCTCTGGGTCATGTTACTTTGGATACAATGAAATAATAGCATCTTTAAGCCTGTTTCTTATTTTTTAAATATATGTAGCAGACAACAGTATAGTGATTGTCAAAGTGAAAGGGGGTTAGGGGAAGATTAAAGAAGGTAAAGGGGGGAATAAAAGGTGATATAAGAAGACATGATTTGGGTTGATAAACACACAATCTTACCTAATAATAGACAAACATGTAAATTGACCATACCTCTGCTATGCCCACAGCCAATCAGAGTGAGTATGCAAATTAACCCAACAAAGATGACAGGTTAATTTGCATACGCAGGCACAGCCGGGAGGGGCAGGACGCCTGTTATGAGGGAGAGGGGGGGTGGCGGAGGGAGCTACAGGAGCGATGCTCCGGTCAGAAGCAAGGACTTGCCGGCTCCCAGGTGGGCCGAGAGCAGGGACTTGCCAACTCCCGGGGGGGCCGGGAGCAGGACTTGCTAGCTCCCAGGCAGCTGGGAGTGAAGCTAGGAGAAGGAAGGCCTATTCTTGCACAAATATCATGCAACGGGCCTCTAGTACAATATACAGATGATGTATTGTAGAATTGTATACCTGAAATCTGTATAATTTTATTAACCAATCACTCCAATAACCTAATAATAACATAATATGCAAATTTGTCAGGACGCCATCATATAACGACAGAACAGCAGGGACTTGAGGCTGCATGGCACCTGGTCTGGGCCGCGAATCTCAGGCCATGCCCCTGCCCAGCAGGGCTTGACGGGGGACCTCAGGCAGCACCACCCACCCTGATGCTGGGCTGTGGGATGTGAGGCTGTGCCGAGGGACCTGAAGCTGCACCCCCCACCCAGAGGGGCTTGACAGGGGAAGGGGCAGCTGGGTCTGGGTCTCCTGCGATTTCAAAGTGCGTGTGGGTGGGTGGGGACTTGACTCTGGGTCCCGCGGCGTGCCCCAGACTCTGATAGAAGGGAGATTTTCATATACATTTTACTAATTTTCTTTCACCTCTAACACTTCTATTATAGAGAAAGGGCAAATAGCAATATTAAAATATTTTCTCTAATTAATTCCCTTTTAATGTGCACAAATTTTGTGCACTGGGCCACTAGTTATATATATTCTAGAGGCCCAATGCACAAAATTCATGCAATGGTGGGGAGTGTCCCTCAGCCCAGCCTGCCCCTCTCACAGTCCAGGAGCCCTCAGGGGAAGTCCTCTGTGGGAGGTGACTGGGCTGATCAGGCCACCCCCATCACCCCGCTGCTGCTGCCACTGTTGGCCGCCATAGCCGCCAAGGTGTTTTCATCAACACAGACTCCAGTCCCTTCACCATGAAAAATGACAACTTTCTTTAGGCATTTTCAGGATGTCTCTTTCATAAGATATGACATTTCTTTCTTTCTTTCTTTTTTTTATCCTCACCTGAGGATATTTTTCCATTGACATTTAGAAAGCATGGAAGAGAGAGGGAAAGACAGAGAGAAACATCAATGTGAGAGGGACTCTTCGATTGGTTGCCTCCTGCATGAGCCCTGACCTGGGCCCTGACCAGGGAGGAGCCTGCAACCTAGGTACATGCCCTTGATCAGAATTGAACCTGGACCCTGTGGTCAGCAGGCTGAGGCTCTATCCACTGAGCAAAACCGCCTAGGGCAGGATATGACATTTCTTAGCCCCTCCAGTAGTGGACCTTCATTTTTTTCCTCCAGGAGTGAGGTGGAAAAATCCTAGATCACCTTCTTGGATTCTTATTACCCAAGTTACCAAGAACACTGCAAGTGGCGTACTGGGAGCTTAGCCAATGAGCTGTCAGAAAAGGTGTTTCCTCTGCAGCTCACGCTCAGAGGCTGGACTACTGGCACACCGTGGCTGGCAGGCCCCCCTGTCTCCACTCTGGGCCTGTTCAAGCTGCCAGGGTGGCTGGCAGGCCCCCTGTCTCCGAGCCTGCGCCATCCATGGCTTGCCTCACCTCGCATGCAGTCCCCTCTCGCCCACCTGTGCACGCAGCCTCCTCCTGAGTGGTCGTGATGTTACAGCGTCCCAGACAATTTGCATATTACCTCTTTATATATAGATATATATATCAATACCTTCTCTGCTAACCTGTTGAGATGATTGGAAACAATGTAAGCAAAATACCTAGCTAGCATTGGGTTAGACACTAGGTAGACACTCATAAATAGTACCTAGTTATTCTAGTGATTAATAGTAAGAATCAAAATACGTCAAATGAATAAAAACTGCACTCTTCACAGAACAGTGATCAGGTAGAACATCATTACTATGAAATAAGCTGCTAGTAGAGGACTAGCTAATCAATATTTTTTGAATGAGTAAGCAAAGAGCTTTAAGTGCATTGATGCTAATACTGTACTAATAATTTCAGAGGTAATTCAAAGGCTTTCCTAAAACCACACATCAAGTGAAGGGTGGAAGTAGCATGAGTCAGGACTGTGTATTCAGTCTGACCGTATAGGACGAGGTGGGTAAAGAGCACTGTGAAACACCATTCTAGCTTTCAGCTAGCAGAGATGGAATCTCAGAATGACAGAGCTGGAAAGGGTCTCAAGAGACCACATAGGACAATTCACAGGCCAGTAGGTACTTCCCTGTGCTCACAGGTCAAGCATAAGAAGCAATACTGCCTTTTTCAAGCCTGGTACTGACATTTAAAAACGCTGTCAATTTTATGTTTTGTTTCTTTTGACAGGTTCAGTCATCTGATTGGACACTTTTCCCCACATAGTCAATATGTGAACAGGTTTTCCACAATGCTCATAAATGTGACTGAAATTTAACTTATTACCTTTTTTTTAGACACAGCTGTTCCACTCTCAACAGTGGAATACAATTGACCCAGAGATTGATTCATTGCTGTCCTCAGCACAATCACAGCCATCTATTTGGTCCTGCTGGTAAAAACCTTCCTTCATATCTTGACTATAAATGACTCACAGAAAGCCCAGACTGGATACACATACAACCACTGGCTTACTGCTGATTTGAGATCAATAGTTAAATATTGAAAAATACAATGAAGCTAGATCTAACAGAAAATGAAACCACCAAATAGATGTCAATTTTAGAAATAAACTGCTTATCAAACTATTATTATTTCTGATTCAATAAACCAATATTAATAAAACTGAATTTTAAAGTTAGAACAATAACTAGCAGTCAAGATACTGTGATCTATTCAAGAGCAAGTGAAACAAAATAATATGCAGCTTTTCCCAGCTATCATAAAGTAGAACGTTCCTGTGAAACCTTTTGTAAACAGAAATGGGGTAAAGCAAAAAAGGCAATTACTATTAATTTATATGGAAAATTTTTTGAGTGATCCCAGACCCAAAATTGGTGACTTTATTATTTTCACCATAATCACAACTCTTAATTACACTAAGCATAACACACTTATGAGCTCTCTTAGGCCTTGCCAATACCTGAAGACACATATTGCTAAGAGATGCACAAAGCAAATTGATAAAGTACAGATACTCCCAGATACCTTAAAAGCTCTGGAGGCTTGATGCAGAGATGCTGAGTGTAGTTACTGGGGTAGGAGTTTGGAGGTGCCATTCACTGCTCAGGTGCATGTTGATTCTTTAACAGTTTGGGACAAAAAAAAATGCTCAATCTTATTTTCCCTTTTTGAATAAAAGCAAAAATTCCCTTTGGAATTCTTTCAGTTAGCAAGCACAGGTACTGATGCAGATCTTTTATAAAAGCAAAGTGACATAACTCAAACGTTTGAAAAGCAGGAGATACCTGTTTAGTGGACTGCACTGTGATGTTGTTAACACATAGAAAGATCCCATAAGAAAACCATTTATTTCAGGAAAATGTTTGGCAAATGCGACTTAAATTATTCTATGAAGTTAATGTCTCTAAATTTTAAAGTTAACACATTTAGTTCTTATTTTCCCAATATCTACATATATAAAAGCCTAAGCAACCAAATGACCAATCACTATGACACACACTGATGACCAGGGGGCAGACGCTCAACACAGGAGCTGCCCCTTGGTGGTCAGTGCACCCCACAGTGGGAGTGCCACTCAGCTGAACAAAGGGTGCCAGATGCCAGGCTCTTGGCTGGTGAGTGCAGCTTCAGCGGTGCAAGCCTCTCCCACCTCTGCGGCAGTGCTACCGGGCTATGGTGGCAGGTGCAGTGGGGCCAGGATGAGCAGGAGCACCGCAGCACCTGGCCCAGGCTCGGGCTCCTCCCCGGCAGCTTCACGCACTACTACATCTCTCGAGGGATGTCAGACTGCCGGTTTCGGCCTTATTGGGCTGGATTGTGAGAGGGCCTAAACGGGCAGTCAGACATCCCTCAAGGGATCCCAGATTGGAGAGGGTGCAGGCTGGGCTGAGGGACACACCCCCCATGCACGAATTTCGTGCACCGGGCCTCTAATAAAAATATAAAAGGGGGCCTTAAAATCTAATCTGTTGTTCAAAATATCTGGCAGGGGAACCTTAAAACGTATAGGGGGCAAAGTATAAAATCCTTGAACCTCCATCAGGAGGGGAGCTCAGACTAGCTGAGTTACCTGCTTGTGCTTTATGCCAAGTGTATTAATAAATTTGCTTGCTTTGCTTCAACACTGTTTTCTGTCACTCACCTGAATTCTTTCTCATGAGAGTGACAAGAGCCAAGGAGAGGAGAGCCCCCTCCAACTCGGGTGCTCTCCAGTAACATCTTTCTGATACTGTGATTCAGACTGTTGAGTTGCCTGCTTTCACTTTGATAGTGATGTAGGAATGCAGTAAGTTGTGTTCCCAGCCAGGGAACCGATTATGTGTATTTGTTTTCTTGGGGGAAAGGGGGGAACAGTGGCATAAGGAATTAGGCAATTGGAATAAAGTTATGTCTATTGATAGATGTAAAGTAGAAAGATGAGTACCTAAGCTTGCCTAGGGTCCAAAGGAAAGAGGCAATTCCTTCCTCCAGTTTGAGTCTTGAATATCCTTATGTAAGTAAAGGCCTTGTGGAGGTGCCTGGGATTGAATGCTAATATGTGCAGAGGTCTCATAGGGACTTCTATTTCACTTGTAATTAAATAACTGATTGGTCCGGGGATGCACACATAAGGGTTGGTCACCCAGCACTCCAAGCCCTCCCAGTTGTTTTAGATTGCTGGGGAGAGAAACTGAGAAACATAAGAGAGTGTGGGATGACCAGAAGTATAACAGCTTCTGAGAGCCCAACTCACACATAGCACACAAATACCCACTATATCTAATCACCAGCCCATCTGTTTGAGAACATGACTACTAAAAAAATAAGTTTAAGCCACTGTTTGGCCGCTAACCTGCTGCACTTCTCTGCTCCATCAGGGTTTTGGCCTCTCTATCTGGATTTATACTCTCTCCATAGAGCTTGCAGGGGATGAACTTGCTCTGTGTGCAGGGCTGCACAGTATAGACTTAATTGGAGTCCCACAAGTTTGCAAGATATTGCCCTAGGTTGGAGGAGGAGGTCCCTTTCCTTGATTGTTTATATGAACATTGTAAGGAAAGACTGGCCAGAAGCTATTAACTGACAACTATTATTGTCTGAGCAGAGGCACAGACAAGACACACCAGTTGAACAAGTTGAAGCTAAGCTCTTAAGGTTATTTGCAAGGCTGATGAGGGCCCTCATTAATTGGGGGACTGGTTCTGTGCCAATTATGGAATAAATGAGATAAGGGACCTTCTTCATGTACATGCTCTGGGTTCTAATACTTAACTTTAAGACCCAAAGACAATTTGTTAAATAGCTTGAGAAGACTGACAGGTACAGAAGGGAATGTTGGCTTTGTCCTACTGAAATTAACCAAAATTTAGGGAATATCAGTAAGTTACCTGCTTGGATAAAGCCAAAGAAAGGGTTACCCACTCTATTCAGGCATCTGTTATACATGGTTCCATAGGACCCATGAGACTGGGGCAGTAGGCAGAAATGGCAGGAATTCAGTGGACAAATATATTGGATAGCAAACTTTTTGAGGGAATGAGAATATTGCAAGAACCTGAAGGGTCTCATCTTTACAATGGCTGGCAGGACTAGCAATACTGCAATTCTTGCTCTAGTAGAGCCTTTGGCAGGAAAAACGGGCCAGTAACTGGTGGCATTGTCACTTAAATAGAATAGGAGTGCTCCCAAAAGGTATAAAACCTCCCTCCATGGTATAGGGAAGAAGGGGTCGGAGGCAAAGGAGGTTTTAAGTTAAATGAGAAGAGATGTCAGGAGAGTCTCAGGAGACAAGTATGGAGTTGAGTCCCCTGTCTGAGTGGGGTAAAATCCATCCCCAGGGTATCTGGCTAGTGCCATGGTCACCGGTAAGGCCACCCTCAGGACATGGGGTAAAGAAATACATGGGTAACTGAGCCAGGAATTGGATTACACAGTAATACTAGTAAATTCTGGAAGCCCATGCCTGAAAAGGGATGTCTTCTCTAGGTGGTGGAAAGCAACACAGGAGAAGGATTGGGGACACCCATTCTCTCCTATGATTTCCTCTATTCTCTTTCAGATGGGAAAACAAAATTCAATAGCACAAGATTCACCTCTGGGATGTATCCTAAAGAATTGGAAAATTTTTGAACCTTAGACCTTAAAAAGAAAAAGATTCATTTTCTTTTGTAATACAGCTAAGACCCAATATAAATTAGGAGATGGGGAAGTTTGGCCTGGAAATGGAAGCCTAAATTATAATACAATCTTTCATGGCTTAGAGTTATTTTGTTGAAGACAGGGCAAGTGGCCTGAAATACCATATATGCAGGTCTTCGTAGCCCTGAGGAATAACTCCAAAATGTGCTAAAACTGTAAGATAAATCATGCACTCTTACTAGTAGCAGCTATGGCAAAGAAAGAACTAAATCTTGAAGGTGAATGCCTGTTTCCACCGATGGCACCTCAACAACCACTGACCCCAAACTGGCAAAACCCTATACAAAATCAGTGTGTGTGTGGCAGGGCGGGGGGGAGGGAGAGAGGGGGGCGATAAAACAATAAATACCAAAGAAAAACAAAGAATGCCACCTCAACTGTTCCCTTTAAGGGAAGCCCCAGGACAGGGGGGAATAATAATAATTCAGATTTTATTTATCATACAAGACTTAACTAATGGGCATAAAGGACAGGTTGGAGAGTTCTACAGATGACCCTGGCAAAATTATCCAAGAATGGAAAAAGCTTACCTTAAAGTATGATTTATCTTAGAGGAATGTTAATTTAATCCTCCAAGAAGCCCTGACCAGCACAGAAAATGATAGCATTAAGGGAAAGGCAATTACCTATGCAAATGAGGTCCATATGCAAAATAATAACTATCCATCAGGACCAGAGGCCATCCCCTATTCTAATCCTAATAGTGGGAGATGGGGCAGAGATCACATGCTTTCTTACCTCTTGCAGGGAATGAAAGCTTTTCAGAAGAAACCTGTTAATTATAACAAACTGGCAGCCATTGACCAAGGTTCCCCCAAAAATCCCACCTCCTTCATAAGAAGGCTAAGGGAAGCTTTAATTAAGTAGACTAATCTGGATCCTAATGATACAACTGAAGCAGATGTGCTGAAAGACAAATTCATGACCTAATTGGCCCCAGATATTAGGAGGAACTGCAAAATTAGGAATGGGACCGCCTACCCCCATGGAAGAGATGTTGAAAGTAACATATTTGATATTTTACAAGGGATCAAGAGGAGAGAGGCTTTTAGAAAAGGAAAAATGCAAAAGGAAAAGGTATGCCCAGCTTCTTGCCACCCAACAAGGCCAATAATTCCACAGAAAGAGAAGCCCAGAAGTGCTCCTTTGGCAAATGCCAAAACTGCAGGAAGCCCAGACACTAGAGAAGTTGTGCCCTAGGAAAGAGCTTCCTCAAAAACCATGCCCCCTCTGCTGCATGTTTGGCCACTGGAAAAGGGATTGTCCCTGAGGCGGGAGCGTCCCTGGACTAGAATTTACTCACACAATGGCCTTGAACTGAAGGGGCCCTAAGCTCCAGTCGCCTCCCACTGAGAACATCATCATTAAAGGGACAGGGCCAAGAGTAACCCTTAAAGTAGCAAGAAGACTCCTTTTGGACACAGAAGCCGGCTTCTCTGTGCAACCTCTTACCTGGGACCTCTCTCTTCCGTAGGCAGCATTATACAAGCGGTGGTAGAAAGAAAACCCAAGGAAAGAAATTTACACTATCTTTAAACTGCCAATGGGAGCGACCACTTTTGTGCACCAGTTCCCAGTTACGACAGAATGTCCTACTCCATTGTCAGGGGAAGATATTTTAAGCAAAGTTAAAACCTTAGTGATTTTTTTCAACAGACACCAAGAGTCCCATTCCAATTATGACCTTATTTGTCAAATGAGGAGCAGCTGAAATAAACAGACATAGACGGGGAGCTTAACCACCATGTCTGGGCCATGGAACACCAGGCTGAGCCCATAGGTCAAAGCTGGCCATGATAAGGCTGAAGGATCCTAACAAATTTCCAAATAGAGGGCAATAGCCTATAAATCCCAAAGCAAGGGTAGACCTACAAAAGCTTATGACAATATTCCTTACTCACGAGCTGCTGGTTCCTTTTATTTCCCCTGGCAACACCCCTATCCTACCTATTAGGTAAAAATGATGGAACATATAAGTTGGTCCAAGATTTATGAGCTATCAGTGGGCTCTAATTCCTATATACCCTGTAGTACCAAATCCATATATAATTTTGGGAAAATTTGTCTCTCAAACTCAATGCTTCTCAATATTGGACTTGAAAGATACTTTCTTTTGTATCCCATTAGACCCAAATTGCCAATTCTTGCTTGCCTTTGAATGGACAGAAGCCCAGAGACATAAACAACAGCTTACATGGACAGTTCTTCTCCAAAGGTTTGGAGATGGCCCACACTTATTTGGATAAGCATTGGCAGAGGATTTAAGAGACCTATCACTTGGGGCCGGGGGCGGGGGCAGGGGCGTGGCAGACAGGTCATCCAATATGTGGATGACTTACTAATCTGTTCTCCTACTGAAGAATTGGGATACAAACATGTAATATAAGCCCTAAATTTCCCAGCTTAAAGAGGATATAAGATCTCTAAAAATAAAGCTCAAATCCTTCAACAAAGAGTAGAATTTCTGGGCCTTGTGCTAACTCCTGGGAAAAGAATGTTGTTTTCAGAATGAATCCAGGCTATCTTGCATATTCCAGAGTCCACCACCCAAAGACAGCTATGGACCTTTATAGGGCTAATTGGATACTTTAGACTATGGATCTCAAGATATGGAGAAAAATCCAGATCCCTTTATGAGACCTTAAAAGAAAGCAATGGGCAGGAAACACCTAATTTACAATGGCAAAAAGATCAACAAAGGGCCTCGGAAGGCCTTTGAAGGTCTTGACTCAAGCTCCTGCTATGAGTTTGCCAGACTTTGAAAGACCCTTACAATTACATGTCACT
Organism: Ia io; assembly: GCA_025583905.1. NCBI lineage: Eukaryota > Metazoa > Chordata > Mammalia > Chiroptera > Vespertilionidae > Ia > Ia io. Next base: position 114,461,170 of record JAJQQW010000002.1, read on the forward strand.
AAATTACAGGGGATTATATTAGGGGTTTTAGCAAAAGCCTTGGGACCTACCAAGATATCAATTGGCTACTTCTCAAAAGAATTGGATACAGTAGCCCCAGGTTTAGCCCCACTGTCTCAGGGTGGTCACAGCAGCTGCTCTCTCTTAGAGGAAGCTTTTAAAATACCCATAGGACAAGAAATTACTCTATATACTTCTCATCAAATAGGACCCTTATTAAATACCCAATGGCCCCATTGGCTTACTAATAATCATCCTACCTAATAAAAGAGTAATATGCAAATTAAACATCACTCCACTACACCCACAAGCCATGCCCACAAGCCACACCCACCAGCCAATTAGAGCAAGTATGCAAATAAACCCAACCAAGATGGCTAGAGCCACAGAGAGCAGGAGGAAGGCTTGGGTTTCCCAAGCAATGGAGGAAGCCAAGCAATGGAGGAAGCCAAGCTTTCCGCCTGCCCTTGCCGGCCTAAGCCTCCACTCAAGGATACAAAGATTCAATGATAGAAGGTAAACAAATCCAAACAGAAATGGCGGCAGCCACGGAGCTAAAAAGAGCAGGAGGCTAAGGTTGCCCCTGGCAATGGAGGAAGCCAAGATTTCTGCACACCTTGGCCAGCCCAGGTCTCCACTCCAGGCTACCAAGTTTCAATTATAGAAGGTAAATAAATTCCAGATACCAGGGGATCCGCTTGGGTCACCAGGGGGCGTGGCCGGCCTGCAAACCACCACAGGCCCCTTGCTCAGGCTGCCCCACACCCCAAGGGAACCCTCACCCTGATCCAGGACACCCTTCAGGGCAAACCAGCTGGCCCCCACCCGTGCACCAGGCCTCTATCCTATCTAATAAAAGAGTAATATGCAGATTGACCATCACTCCAACACACAAGATGGCTGCCCCCATGTGGTCAAAGATACTGCCTCCATGTGGACACAAGATGGCCACCACAAGATGGCCAGCAGGGGAGGACAGTTGGGAGGGACCAGGCCTGCAAGGGAGGGCAGTTGGGGGTGATCAAGCCTCCAGGGGAGGGCAGTTAGGGGAGACCAGGCCAGCAGAGGAGGGAAGTTGGGGGTTACCGGGCCTGCAGGGAAGAGCAGTTGGGGGGGACCCAGGCCTTCAGGGGAGGGCAGTTAGGGGTGACTAGGCCTGCAGGGGAGGGCAGTTAGGGGCAAACAGGCTGGCAGGGGAGCAGTTAGACATCAATCAGGCTGGCATGGGAGTGGTTAGGGGGTGATCAGGCTGGCAGGCAGAAGTGGTTAGGGGCAATCAGGAAGGCAGGAAGGCGAGCAGTTGGAAGCCAGCAGTCCTGGATTGTGAAAGGGATGTCCGACTGCCCGTTTAGGCCCAATCCCGGGATTGGGCCTAAACGGGCAGTCGGACATCCCTCAAGGGGTCCCAGATTGGAGAGAGTGCAGGTTGGGCTGAGGGACACCCCCCCTCTCCGTGCATGAATTTCATGCACCAGGCTTCAAGTATATTATATTAGGTCATCCAGATTGAAAATCCTCAAGTGAAAATAGAGAATTACACTGTCCTGAATCCAGCTACCCTAATGCCTACATCCAATTCAAAAATAGAATGTAACTGCTGTGGGGTCATAGATCAAGTCTATGTAAGCAAATCAGACCTCAAAGACCAACCTCTTCTCAATCAAGATGAGGTTGAGTTTTTGGATGGAGGTAGTTTTATGAGAGGAGAGATATGCTATGCTGGATATCCCATTGTCTCCTCACATAAAATAACAGAGGTCCAAGCTTTACCCCCTGTAACCTCAGCACAACTGGCAGAATTAATAGCTCTCACAAGAGCCTTAGAATTAGGGAAAGAAAGAAGACTGAACATATATACTAACTCTAAATATGCATTCTTTGTACTACCTGCCCATGTAGCTATTTGGGAGGAAAATGGATATTTAAATGCCAAACAAAGCCACATAAAATATGGGAGATACATCTTGCAGCTCCTTGAAGGAAGGAAATAGCAGTAATACACTGTTGGGGGCTTCAAAGGGTCACAGATGAGATTACCATAGGAAATAAGTTTGCTATTCACACTGCTAAGACTGCAGCCACAACAAAAATCCCCATATTGGGAGCCTAGATAACCTCTATAAACTTGTACAACTTCTACCTCAATACACAAAGGAGGAGACAGACTGGGCTGATGACATGAATATACCAAAGACAAAAGGGGGTGACTCATGCACCTGCCCCAAAATATTTGATGGAAATGTATTAAAGTCTTACATGGTTTCTGCCATTTCGGTAGAAACAAATAATGCAATGCTGTTCATACCTATTTACTGGGAAAGGGATACAGAAAACTGTCAGACATATAAGTGGAGGCTGTCCTCTTTGTGCTATAAATAATCCTCAGAGGTCAAGACAACCTCCTCCCTTAGTTGAATTCATACAAAGGAGAAGGGCTTACCCAGGGAAGGACTGGCAGCTGGACTTCTCTCAAATGCCTTTATGTCAAGGATTCAAATATCTATTGGTCTTTATAGGCACCTTTACAGGGTGGGTTGAAGCATTTGCCACTAGGACAGAAAAGGCTCAGGAAGTAACTAAAATATTGTTAAAAGAGCTTTTGCCATGATTTGGGCTTCCTTGATCTTTGCAAAGTGACAATGGTCCCGCTTTCAGTTGGTTTATAAGCCAAAGGGTCAATGAGTCTCTTGGCATCACCTGGCATTTCTACTCCACTTAGAGGCCTCAGTCATCAGGCAAGATTAAAAGAGTGAAGCAGACTCTAAAGAGAGCAATAACAAAACTGTGCCAGGAGACCCCTCAAAACTGGCTTCAAATGCTCCCAATCGCACTACTGAGAATGAGGATAAGTCCATCTCCACTGTTAGGAATAAGTCCATACAAGACCCTGTATGGAAGGCCCTTTCTTAGTGCTGATTTCGTGTTAGATGAAGAACTGAGTCAGAATGTAAAATGTGTCACCTCCTTGGCTAATTTCCAACCAGCTATTCAAAAACGTGGATTAGAATCGGTACCTCCAACTACCACAACCCCTTTATACCAGGAACCCAAGTTCTGATAAAAACTGGAAAGAGGGATTCCCTATAGCCCAGCTCAACCCTATCTGGAAAAGGATCCTATCTAGTTTTCTTCTCCATTCCCATGGCAGTTAAAGTTCCAGGAATAGTCAGTTGGATTCATTATTCTAGTGTGAAACATTATTATCCAACTGAACAAGAAACAAACAAATCCAGGGACAACAATTGGATCTGCGAGCCCATAGAAGACCTTTGGCTACTCTTTAAGAACTCTAGTTAAGTAACAATTGCTAACAGTGTCTTAAAACTATCTTATTATCCTCCTTTGGATTTTCTTTATAATACTAGACCTATGCATGAGCACTTGTTCACTTTTTTCTGGGTGGAAGTATTTCTTTTGTAAACCTTGATTACATAATCTGAATAATGACAGGACTTCTCACTAAGATAATTCCATGAACTATCTTCTCCTTGTTACGCTGTCTTAAACGCACAACCAATACCTCACATTTTATTAAAACCTTTCAGGCCACTGTCAAGTTACTAGCTAATAATCCCTACAATCACGCTTGTTGGATATGAGTGCAGGTCCTAGGCCAGTCTGGAGAGGCATGGCCAATTTCTCTAGAAGCTTGGGCTCAAACTGAGGGATTCATATACTTCTGGATATGAGGGCTCAGATGTATCCACTACCGAAAATGGTCTCACTCACCCTGTATACAGGGCATTACCAATCACTCTAACACACAATTCTCCTGCTATTCATACCCTCATGTTATTAGAATTTTATTTTCCTTTTTTTCCACAGTTCCTAATCTGTTCACTTACCCTTCAACTCTTCATTAAATAAATTAAAAATCCAGTTCTTGAGAATTAGTTTTCTCCCTTCTTACTTCCATCTTGATTTTCTCAATACTCAAACATTAAGCAGAGCTCCTGCCCATCCCTAATTAACCACAAATTTTTGCCTCTTTACACATTATTTTCTTGATTGTGTAACCTTAGCAAACAGCATTTATTTGTATGTGGAACACATCAGGCTTGGCTATGTGACTTGCATTGACTAATAAAATGTAAGTTTAAGAGTAGTGTGTCCCACCCTGGCTGGTTGCTCAGTGATTAGAGCAAACTGAAGGGCCAAGGTTTTGACTCAAAGTCCAGGGCATGTACCTTGGTTGCAAGCTGGATCCCCAGCCCTGGATGCAAACAGGAGGCAACCAGACACATCAGTGTTTCTCTCTCTTCCCTTCCCCCTTCATTCTCTCTTTAAAAAAAAAAATCAATGGAAAAACATCCTCAGGTGAGGATTGTTAAAAAAAAGAGTAGGGTGTCTCAAATAGTGGTTGCTCCTTTTGCTTAAATCCCAAAATGAGGACACAACTGAACCATAGTCAACATGTATTATGAGAAATAAGCTAGTATTGTTGTAAACCACTGAAATTCTGGGGTTATCTGTTACCACAGTATAACCTAGAGAAAACTAGTACATTATTTTATAGATTTATAGTGATAACTAAATAAGATAATGTGAATGGCGAAAAAGGAATTATTCAGTACATGTAAGCTATTGTCTAGTCAGCATCATTTCACAGATATCTCTTTTACTTCTTGGATTCTTCAAAGAACAGAACTATGTGTTTTCTAACTTGTAATTCCTGATATGCCTAGAAGAGTGACAGGTAGCTAATAAATATGTATTAAATGAAGTCACAGGAAAAGGTAACAAAAAGATAACCTGAAGAGAGCCAGAGTAGGGAAAAGAATAAAGATTTGGAAGGAGAAAGGAAAAAAGAATGATGACATCACTTTTTATTCAATATTTATTGAACACTTAACTATGAGTCAGACACAGTGATAAGCATTAAGCAGACAACTATTAATGAGGCAATTCTGCCTGTACTGAAATGGAGAAATAATGAAAAGTAAGCAACAATGATATGTGTCCTCCCATGTGGAAAAGCACAGTGAATTACTGGTAAAAACACACAGAAGAGGTCAAGGAAGTTTTCTACAGGTTGTGGCCTCAAGAATAAATGTGGAAGGGGGGACATCTGTAACAATGTCAAAAATAAAATGTAATTTAAAAAAAGAACAATTGGATGGCAGGTATCTGAAGGAAAGGGAATATGGAGATGGAAAGAATGCTTTAGGCAGAGCAAAGAGCTAATGATTATTTCTCAGGGAAAACAGAACATGCTATCTGTTGTCACTGAAAGGGGTGGAGGAAGTAAACTGTTCTTTAGGAAGTTTTATAAGATCTGCTGTCCCATTACAGACCAGTGAGGAAGCTGCCTGGAGATGGGGAAAGTTTTCTAGGCACTGATGCTGGCTTACTGGAAAGCATAGCCGCAGGGTGGCATCGACCTTCAGGGCAGGCTGCTTTTCTACATTGGCACTCAGACTGGTTATAGTCACAGGGAAGTGGGCAGGTGCTTGAGACAGAGTAGCTTCTGATGCCAGATGGCTGCACTAAAGCCAACCAGGAACTGGAACTGCGACTATTGGCTGGGATGCAGCTGCTGCTGTGGACTCTGATGTTTATATTGGGAAAATAAAAGGGTGGTAGTTGGAGCTTCTTCTGATAGATATGACGAAAGCAGAACTTTCAAGGCACTCACTGGAGGTCTCAGTGACATTAAAGCATGTGTTTGGTGGTGTGGTTTTTTGTTGTTGTTCTTGTTGTTATTTTTGGGTTCCATACAATATCTGATGGCATTGCTGTTTACCAGTGTCAGAGTATATGTTAAACATTTCTCTTTGTAAACCAAATACAGGCATGACTTAAGTGATCTAAGACTCTATTATTAATTTTGCAAGCACTTTCCTTAATCTCACATGCTTTCACATCCATTAAAAACATCCCACTTGACTGCCATTACAATGTTGTAAGTAATGAAAAACCAGTATTCATATTTATTATTGGAAAAAAAAGTTGAGGTTTGAGCAAACTTTGAAACTTGCCTATGGTCCCAAAGCGAGTTTTCCAATGGATTATAATAGAACCCAGCTTATTACTCCTTTGTACATACCTCATAGGCAATCTATGTAGAAAACCCAGAAATAAAAGTAAATTAGCCACATGGCAAAACCCTAGTATATATTGAAATTTCCTATCACCTCATACAAATTCATTTGTGTGATTCCCAAACTCATAGGCCAAAGTTAGCCTATGCTGGTCATTCCAGGGAGAAATATGTTCTATTCACATTATATCTTCAGGAAGTTATTAATCTATGTCAGCCTTACTTCCCCCTTTTTGAGGTATTGATTTTGCTTTAATGTCTACTATTATGATATATTGTCTTCATTTTATCATTGTAAACCTTTTTTTAATATATTTTTTATTGACTTCAGAGAGGACAGGAGAGGGAAAGAGAGATAGAAACATCAATGAAGAGAGAATCATTGATGGGCTGCTTCCTGCATGCCCCCTACTGTGGCTCAAGCCCTCAACCCAGGCATGTGCCCTGACCAGGAACTGAACCGTGACCTCTTGGATCATAGGTCTATGCTCAACCACTGAGCCTCGCTGGCCAGGCTATCATTGTAAACTTTAAGGATGTGTCTATAACCTAGTAAGGTTGACAGTCCTTATTTCTTTTGTTTGGAAAATCTTTTTCATCACCGTTAAGAAAAAAAAATCTATACATTTCATCATATTATAACTATATAAATAGAACAAGTGGGTTGGTTCCAGGACATTAAAATAAATGAATATTCTTATGTCCAATCAGTTGAAAAGGCTCCAGATTATGAAATAGATGGTAAGCAATTTTTCTATATGCTTCTAATTTTAAATTAAAACCAAGGTCACCCTGAACTGGTGGAAGTCAAAACCAATTCAGTTCTATTGATCTCAAATTGGGAAATGTAAAGTTATGCTCATCTTCTTTATATTAAACTAGAGGCCCAATGCACGAAATTTGTACATGGGTAGGGTCCCTAGGCCTGGCCGGCAATCAGGGCCGATCTGTGGGGCAACCAGTGGGGTAATGGGGGGGGTGTGCTGCTGGTACCCTCCTTGGCTGGCCTGGGGCCTGCAGGGTGGAGGCAGTTCTTGTGTTGAGTGTCTGCCCCCTGGTGGTCAGTGTGCATCATAGCGACTGGTCATTCTACGGTTTGGTTGATTTGCATATTAAGGTTTTATTATATAGGATAAATGCTTTTCAGGTAAAACAAAGACTGTACCTCATAGAAATTAGGGGGATAGTATGGCAGGCACCATATAAAACTTTTCAAATGCAGTTCTAAGTTGATTTTGTGTAGATTTACTTGTCCTTTGCCCATATAGGCATTTCTATTAGAGTCATAATTAAATAGAACCTTCATTTAGACCTGGGTCAAATATATGTAGAGTAAGTGTAATTTCCTTGTTGTGACCAACTCATAAGTCCTAAAAATTAAATAATTTACCCAAGATTTTGTAACTAGTGACAGATAAAAACTTAACCCATATCTCTTGAAATCTATGGCTCCTATTTCAAAAACAGTAGAGGTTTACAGTACAGTTGTTTCTGCAACCATTTTTTGTTCATTTTGGAATGATTTATTTTAGAGCACAACAATAGTCTCTGTTAGTAAATACTTGGTCAAGCCCTGGCCGGGTGGCTTAGTTTATTGGAGTGACCTCCATACACCAAAAGACGGCAGGTTTGGTTCCTAGTCAGGGCACATACCTAGCCTGTGGGTTCGATCCCAGGTGGGATGTGTACAGGAGGCAACTGATCGATGTGTTTCTCACATCAATGTCTCTCTCTCTCTCTGTTTCTCTGTCTTTCTCTCTCTCTTCCTTCCTCTCTCTAAACATATCCTTGGCTGATGATTAAGAAAATAGAAAGAAATTCGGTCAAACTTTTTATATTAGCAGCTACAGTAGAGACAAAGAATACAGGTAATCCTAAACAATGTATAAGTTAAAAAATAATTTAATTTCAGAATACAAAATTCTCTGCTCCACGAAAAGACTTGTATAACAAGGTTTTACTAAGTCTCCTACTAAAACATATATCAGCTTGGTCTTTTATTAAAACTTAGGTTACATTGTACCTCCTAATCACATACCAGTGCCAATATTCACAATATGCCCCTAACAGAAATGTTATGCAAAATTTATATCGTATTTTCAGAGCTCAAAGAGGGTAACTGTCATTTCCAACTATCAAAATTGCTCAGTGATTTCTAATATTAAATCAAAATGGTAATTGAAAAGTGGTATACTAGTATATACATTCATATTTAATATTTCTAGGTTGTGTTCCTTCCTCTTTAGCTCCAATGCCTTAAAATAAGCCTTCTTCACTTATTACCTGTATCACTAACCTTACCACTCTCAAATATTTACTCCACATGCTATCAGAGTTATCTTTCTACTATCCTCACTAGACTGTCACCGTTGTGCTTTACAGCCTGTACAGTTTTCTCAATAAAGGAAAGCCTCTCGGCCTCAACTGCTAAGCCTCTGTACTTTCTTTAACCCCAGGTTCCTCTGCTGTGTTTATAAAACTGATTACAGGAGCCCAGGACCAGTGACAGAGTTTCAAGTCTGTGTAAAATCCAACATACTGTTTGCTGGCCCTAGGAACCCCTCTTGCCCCTTATTGGTACAATTGAGCACCCTCATACTGAAAGCTTTGCTCAAGCGTTACTCTGTCACTCATCTGATTAGATCTGTCCTGTGTGTTCTCTCTACATCCTCTGACTAGTCATATCCTATCAATCATTATCTATGTTGAAATCCATATTCTGCATGGCACCTGGGGTATAAAAACAGTCCATGCTTGCCTCTGAGTTCTGGACTCAACCTGAGCTTGCCCAGACCAAGTCTCCAGCCTTATCTACCTGGCAACATTCTTCTTCCTGCCCACTGTGACGCCTGCCATAATTTGAGCGCAAGGACAGAAAACCTGAGCTCTTTCTCAGCTTTACCATATTCTCTCCCTTGAGTCTCAAGTGCCCTTGCCCCCCCCCCCCCCGCCACCTCCAGTCTTATCTTATATGACACTTCCTCAGAGTCATTCCCCTCAATTATTTTTAAGAAATTTCACCTCTGATCTCCTCTCACAGCATAGTTTGCTTTTCTTTCATAGCATTTATCACAATTTATAATCATGTACTTATTTGCATTTGTTTAATGTCTGTCTCTACATGCTCCATAAATTCCATAGGATCCAAGACTATGTTGGTTTTGTCCAACACTCTAGACTTGCACAGTGAATGATAGAGTGGGGTTCAGAAATAATTGCTGAGTAAGTTTAAAGCCTCTTACTAAGCATCACTAATCTTGAGGAATCAAGATTTTATCTGACTTTGTACCACCAAAGAATTGTACAGTTCAGAACTGCTGATGGTGGTCTCTCACAAAATATTATATCAATGAATGGGGCAATTTTTAAAGATGAATCAAAAACCATAGTATTAAATTATGATGAACAGCATTACCTTTCTTTGATTACCTAAGCATCCTGAAGGACCTTGTATGTCTTTAGACTTACTAGTACATTGTAAGGAGAAATATGATCATGCTGTCATATTCCCTTCAGGAATGAAGACTTATTCCCCCTACTGGTGGGAGTGTTGCAAGAAGATGACCATCCTTGTGAGTTCCCTTTGGGGATTGCCTCGGCTGAAGAAAACCACTGTGTTCAGGGCTCACCTCTTTCCACGCATATTTAGCATTCATTTGCCTAAAGGTTTATCCCCTTCACCCCAGCTTGGGACAATGTTGAAGATCCATCCTACTTCCAGAGCTCTCCATAGGGTCCACAGAGTCTGGATAATCACTCAACTTCTCCCTCTACCCAATCCTTCACTTCTATAGGAATTGATCCCAAGAGCCACCTCTAACAAATTCCCTACATGCTGAACTCCATCTCAGAGTCTGCTTCACAGTAAACCCATCTGAGACAAGAAAAAACATCAGTGATCTCTGTGAATAAAAGTGGTAGATAAAGAACATGTAGCACATCTGTGTTATGGAAATGTATATATAATATTATTATTAAAGAATACTAGAAGAGTACCAGATGATTCTTTCAATAGCATTATATTAATACCATTCTTGATTAGTTTGAGCTGAGTGAATGTTAACAGATATATTGGTATTATTGTCGAGGTTTCTTTTTATTTAATACTACAGGCCCGGTACATGAAATTCATGCATGGGTAGGGTCCCTAGGCCTGGCCGGTGATCAGGACCAATTGGGGCCTTCCTTCTGGCTGCTAGCCGGTGCCTTCCTTCATTCCATGACGCCCCTTGGTGGTCAGCTGACATCATAGCAAGCGATCAAACTCCCAGTCCCCCGGTCGAACTCCTCAGGGAACACTTTGCATATTAGCCTTTTATATATATAGATTAAGCATATGGTCTGTATTTGCTTGGAGAACAAATACATTGTTGAAAATGATTTTATGTCAAGGGAGGAAATGACAGAGTAAATATGCCATATTTGTGCCAAACCAAAGTGATTTGTGTTTACCTTCCCAAAAAATGGAAAGTCATCCTTACAAAGTCATTGCTTCAGATAGTAAATGTTGTAGGATAAAGATGTAACTAGTTTCAGAATAAGGAAGGGTAGATAAAAAGCAAGATGAAATAGAATTATAGATAAAATACATATACTTTCTACAAAGAAATCTATACTGTCAGATGTCTGAATATTACAAAGAGAGACAAACATCAAAACAAGTCATATGCACATCTGCTCTGTGTAAGTCTGAAAATAAATTACTGTGATAGCAATAAAGGAATTAGGGACATCCAGAACATCTGTCCTCTTTATTGCAGTGAAGTCAATGTGGCCATCCTCATGTCCTAAGTACTAGTACATGGGACAGCCCAGTATTAGAAGTAAAACACATTTCTAAGATTATTTTCTATTTGGATACAAAGGACAAAACCAATATTTACTCAGAATTTAACATGTTCTAGGGACTAACCTAATTGCTTTATCCCTTTGCTCATCTATTCCACAGAGCACCTTGCCAGGTAGGTTTTATTATCCCCATTTGACAAAAGAAACAGAAATATTAAGTAACTGTTTCTGGTCACAGAGCAAGACAGCTCTTATTGTCCTTTGTACAGATAGGTAAAAATCCTTTTAATAGTTCCCAACCAAGAGTATACAATAGAATGACCTCAAGATCTTTGAAAAATGATAACTATTGGACCTCACCTCTTAAAGATTCTAACTAAAGCAGTGTTGGATCTTCATATACAGAGTTTAAAAGTTATGTAGGTGATTCTAATGTGTGACTGATCTGGAGCATCTCAGTAGCCGTTCTCATATACTCTCCCCCACCGCCTCAGTCAGAGCAGATGACCTTTCTCATTTCACAAGGAAAGTGAAGCCATCAAATAGGCACTTCCTGAACCTGTCACCATGATAACCTAGATACTTAGCTCTATCCATATGTCCATTGTCAGTGATGTAAGAAACATAGAGAATTTTTATGAATTTACTTGAGCCAAACTGATGACAACTTCCAGGAAGAAAAATCTCAACAGATTAAGATTTTGCTCTTGGAGGATGGCAGTCTTGCAGCTTATTTTACACATTAGGATCAAAGCAGAGACATAAGGAGGAAGCCTAAGCCGGCCTAAGCCAAAGGGAGCGGGCCTAAGCCTGTAGGCGGACATCCCCCGAGGGGTCCTTAGCGCTGCAGCGGAGGCAGAAGAGGCTCTTGCCACCACTGCTGCGCTTGCCAGCCTTGAGCCCGGCTTCTGGGTGAGCAGCAGTCCCCCTGTGGGAGCACACTGACCACCAGGGGGCAGCTCCTGTGTTGAGCGTCTGTCCCCTGGTGGTCAGTGTGTGTCATAGCAACCGGTTGTTCCACCATTCAGTCAATTTTCATATTAGCCTTTTATTATATAGGATATCATCATCTCTTTATTCCCTAATTTCCACCTGTCCCCTCCCTGTCAACTCATTCCCATTAACACATTTAAATGCTCAAATTTCTCCTACCTTTTAAAACAAAACCAAAAAACCTTTTCTTTGATCCACATATCCCTTTAGCCTATTCTATCTATACCCATCACAGCCAAACTTCTTCACCAAGTTAACCATAATGGATTGCAACATTTTCTCCCATTCATGTCTTAGTTTTATTTCTACCCCAACACTCAATAAAAGCTACTCTCACCCAAATCATAAATGTCACTTTCCATTCAATGCCTCACATCTCTTACCAGCATTTGACCCTTAATATTTTTTTTCCAATTAATTTCCTTCCTTCTCTGCAACACTGCACTTTTGTGGGATTTCCTCCTCTAATTCCAGGGTCCTTTTCAGTCACATTGCAGGCTCCTGGTCTCACACATTGCTGTTCCTCTGGTGCTGTCCAGGGCCTTGTGCTTCTCTCACTCTGTGTATTACAAGGATGTGAATCCCTCATAAACACCATTATGGGAAGTAAATCACAAATCTGGATGCTGAGGGAAGAAGAATCTTGCCATCCCAAAATATCTCTTTGGTATAAGGATTATCTTGAGCTGGTTATTTTGAAGAAACTGCAGGCACAGAAGAAGCTCGGAAAACCAGTAGAAGTCATCCTTTTACTTTTATAGGATGTTTCATCATTTGAGAGTGTGTCTTCCTGTCTATACCGGGAAGTGAATAATGACTAAGTTTCTAAAAACTTTTATCAGTGGAGCAAGCAGTGACTTAAGGCTGTATAAAAATTTTCCTTTGTACTGTGCTTTTTCTGGTTACCTCCCATAACTGGCTCCCCACCCAAACATCTTCTTTTGTCTTTGGCTAAAGATGGTACTGAAGGCAAAGATGGTATTTAAGGTGATGGCTTCAGTTATTTGGGGGAGTTACATGTTGTTATGATGTTTGTTGTTCTCCTGTTAATCTGTCTTTTTATTACAGGAGTGTCTCAGCCACGAATCTAGAAGGGTAGAGGGCAAATAATTTTCCTACCACACAGTGCCCTATTTTAATTTCTCTGACCTGTGGATTTATATATCCTATCATATATTACATATCCCCAAAGCTATCTAAACTTATGTCCAAAAATGAACTCATAATCTTCCTCACGAACTTTATCATCCATTGTTCCCTATGGCAATAAAAGGTGTCATCCTTTAGCTCCATATCAGAAACATAACTACATTCATGAAGCCTCTCTACCCCTATAAGAAAATAAGCCAAATATTAAACCCTTTTAATTCTCAAGCAATCCCTCCGGGCATCGTCCTCACTGTCACTCCTCCAGTCTTGCTACCATTATCTAGTGTCTAGATTACCACTCCTAACTGTTCCCTCTGCTTCTAATTTTGTTCCCTCTACACCAGTTTACACATGGCAGGCATGGCAGATTTCCTTAATAAAATCCTCCAATAACTCCACTCTGCCTCAGAATAAAGTTCAAAGTTACCTATTTAGCTTAAAAGGTCTTTCATGGACTGATCACCCCCTTCTAGAATCATTTCATGTAATTTTCTTCTTCACATTCAAAGAAAGTTCCATAATAAACTTCTTAAAGTTCCTTGAACATATGCTTTATTTTTTTCTAGCTTATATCGCTTGACCCGAGATCTTTTGTCTGCCTAGAATGCTCTCTCTTCCCTCCCTTCCCCAAACTCTTTCCCCATATGGACAACACTCATCTTTCAGGTGATAGTGCAACAGCAGGTGCTCAGACTTTGGACTCATCCCCTGTTTGAATCAGGTCTCCATCATTTGTTAGTGTGAACCTAATACAGTTAAACCTCGCTAATTCACCTCATATTTGAAATGAAGATAACAGAAATATTCATCTCATAAACTATGTAAACATTAAATAAAATAATGCCTGTAAAGTGATTGGCACACTGCCTGACACATCCTATATAATAAAAGGCTAATGTGCAAATAGACCAAATGGTGGAACAACCAAACAACCAAACAACTGGTCGCTATGACGTACACTGACCTCCAGAAGGCACGAGCAGAACATGGCGAGCTTCAGCAGCAGGTGGCAGAGCATGGAACATAGCAGGCGTCGGCCCCGGCGGAATGGTGAAGCAGGTGAACGGGGAGCGCCAGACCAAGGTGGGGCACTGGTCACTGTCATCAGGGTGAGCCTCTGGTGGTTACTGAAAATTCTTTGCTCCCACACTCTGCGGTCCTGCCCAGTGCTCATACCTGCTGCCGGTGCCTGCCAGCCCCAATTGCCCCTCAGGGCTTCTCCACCTCCCCCCTGCACCTGAGGGGTGATCAGGGCCAGCAGCTGCCTCTCGCCCCCACTGCCAGTGATGGCCCCGTTCGCACCCACTGCCAGCGCTGGAGCCACCACTTGCACCCAGTGCCGGTGCCAGCCCCACTCGCACCCACAACCAGCACTGGAGGCGCTGCTCGCACCCGCTGCTGGTGACCAGCACTGGTCCTGATCGCTCGGCACTGTCAGTGGGTGCAAGTGGCGGCTGCCGGCCCTGATAGCCCTGAGAGCTTCTCCACCTCCCCCTGCTCCTGAGGGGTGATCAGGGCAGCAGCTGCCACTCGCACCCACTGATGGTGCTGGCCCTGCTTGCACCTGCTGCTGGTGCCAGCCCCAATCACTCTGCACCATCAGTAGGTGCGAGTGGGGCCGGCACTATCAGCACGTGGGAGCCGTGGGAGCAGGAGTGGGGCTGCCGGCAGACAGGGGACTGAGGACCACGGTGGGAGGGGCCGGGCAGGGACACAGAGGATGGGCCAAGACCCACCCCTGTGCCCATCACAGCCTTGCAGCCCACAGTTCTTTTCAAGGTGCACAAATTCATGCACTGGGCCTCCAGTATTAATCATAACAGCATTATTCACATGCTCCTAGAAGCCTTCACTAACCCCAGAAATGTTTTTGTTCAGTATTCAAAGGGCTCTCAATATGCCCTCTACTGCCCCTGTCATTGTCCCCATTGCATGGAATGACTAAGTTTTTTTTATCTTTTTTCTGTATCCCCAACTATATGGAAGTTCAATGAGGGTCAGAACCATGTCCATTTTATTTAATATCGAATTTCTGACATCTGGCACTGAGATCAGCCTCTCAATAGCACCAGTTAGTTCAATAAAGGAGCAAGGTCTTCAGAATTAGAAAGAAAGCCTTCCAACCGCATGAGCTATGTGCTTTCCAAAGCACCATGCTACTTCCTGCAAAAATGATAACCGTGATGTGTGAGTGTAAATTAACCACTCAGGAATAATCTTTAAAATTAATTTTAAATTTTATTTTTAATTTGAGATGCTAGCGTATATCATGAGCATTTTAGAAAATGTGAAGGATAAATAATTCCATAGATAAATCTTTTGCAAAACACTAAATATTTTTATTTGAAGAATTCTGATATATTCTCAAATATTGGTCTCATATCAATAATTTCAACAGTGATCTATACTGCCTACTTTGCTTTGTGAAAATTGCAGAAGCCTACTGATACAACTATAAAGTCATCACAAATTTTGGTTTGCAATCCACCTTAGATATAACACAGATCCTTTTACTTAAATCTATTTTTTTTTTTGGTCTTTTCATCTTTACTTTACTTTTTTCAATTACAATTGACATTAAGTATCTCTCTATATAAAAGCCTAAGTGACCGTTACAATCAAATGACCAGAATGACTGGTTGACCAGTCGCCATGATGTGCACTGATCACCAGGGGGCAGATGCACAATGCAGGAACTGCCCCCTGGTGGTCAGTGCACTCCCACAGTCAACCTCCTGCAGCCCCTCCCCCAGGCTGGCCAGCCCCTGATAGGCCTCGATCACCGGCCAGACCTAGGGACCCCACCCATGCACAAATTTGTGTACCGGGCTTCTAGTTATTTTATTAGTTTCAGGTGAACAGCATAGAGGTTACACTTTTATGTAATTTACAAAAGGATTTCCCCTGATAAATCTAGTGCCCATCTGGCACCATACATAGTTAATACAATATTATTGACTGTATTCCCTATGATGTACTTTATTTCCTTGTAACTATTTGGTAACTTCCAATTTGTACTTCTTAATCCCTTAACCTATTTCACCCAGTCCCCCAACCCCCTTCCCCTCTGTCAACCACCAGTCTATTCTCTGTATCTATGAGTCTGTTTTGTTTTGTTCTTTAGATTCCACATATAAATATCCTACATCTATCTCTTAACCAAATCACCTTCAAAAGTGCATCCTGTTGGTTGGCTACAAGATCATCAGGAAGCTTTTGTAATTTGAGGGTTGATGCCAACTGTATTAACAGGATAAAAGTTGTTTAAATAAGAAAGTATGTATCTTGAAACATTGTAAAGGTTAGAGATTTGAAAAACAGATTGCCCTTTTCTCAGATGAAATATAGAGCACTGTGTACCTAAACAGTCAATGGACCCTATACCAAATAAAATAAGCTACCTGTCTTTTGGATTGTAATTTGGAAAATGTTTGTATAGTTTGACCTTGTATTCATATCTCTGAGAATTCACTTTAAGAAATATTCTCAAAAAGGAAAAAAGTCAAGATATTCACTGTAGTACGTCTGAAAATAGAGGGAAAAATAGAGGAGAAGAACTAGAAAGTGCATTCAAAATGAAAAAGCAGTTGAGTGTACTATGATAGATCATGCATAGCCCTTAAGATTAACATTATGCCTATATAAGCATTTCTATGTTGCTAAAAATATCATATTTTAGATACACTGATTTCAATTATGTGGAAGCAATAAATTCATATCAAGGAATAGATGAGAATATGGATAAGCAATAAGTTATTAGACTTGCATAATTATAAATAGTAACTCTTAATAAATCCTGTGAAATACACATTTTTGTTACATACATCCATTTTTTTAAGTTCCCCAAGTATAAAAAATTCAGTCTTACAAGTTTATCTGTCCCCCCAAAAAATTGCTTGTAAACCTGGTCTCAGGTAGGAAAAAAAGAATTTTGGGGGGTTTTATAAACCACATTTTGAACTATTTTTTAAATAAAATAATTATCTCTGCATCTCATGTTTAAACCATAGACTTTAGTTAAAAAGACTGATTTTAATTCCAGTTCACTTTACCTTGTGAATTATTCAGCCACAGTTTTTATAGGGCTTGAGAACTATTTTTGTTTTTTGATTTTGTGAAAAAGGAAGAATCTGTAGGATGGTAGGTAAAAGGCACAGTGTTCTTAGTTTCTTCCATCTCAGTCATTATTATATACAGTTTCTTTAATCGAATCATTTTCAAAAGAGGCCATTAATATGAATGAAACTTGAATTTAAAGACAGATTCTGAAGCCATATCACAGCTCCTTATTTACTAAACCGTGTGACCCTGGGCAAGTTACTTAACATCTCTGTGCTCAAAATTGCTCTTTTGGATTATTATTATGGGTTATTAAATGTCTACTCAACAGAGCAGTTGTGAGCATTAAATGTATTTAGATATGGAAAACATTTAGAACAGTAACAGACACATAGTAAATAACATGTAAATATTATTTTTGTTATGACTCAAATTTAATCACAGCCAGGATTTACACAAACCTTTTTTTTATTAAAAATATTAAAACAGCCCAGCCAGCGTGGCTCAGGGTTGAGCATTGACCTGTGAATCAGGAGGTCAAGGTTTGATTCCCAGTCAGGGCACAAGCCTGGGTTGCGGGTTCAATCCCCAGTGTGGGGAGCGCAGGAGGTAGCTGACCAATCAAAGATTTTCTCTCATCATTGATGTTTCTATCTCTCTCCTTCTCCCTCTTTCTCTAAAATATATATATACACACACACACAAACACATACACATACTAGTGGCCCGGTGCACGAAATTCATGCACGGCGGGGGCGGGGGGGGTCCCTCAGCCCGGCCTGCACCCTCTCCAATCTGGGACCCCTCGAAGGATGTCCTACTGCCGGTTTACAGGAAATGGGCCTAAACTGGCAGTCGGACACCTCTCTCGCAATCCAGGACTGCTGCTGGCTCCTAACCGCTCACCTGCCTGCCTGCCTGATTGACCCCAACCAATCTGCCTGCCAGCCTGCTTGCCCCCAACTGCCCCCTGTGCCAGTGTGCTAGCCCCCAACTGACCCCCTGCTGGCCTGCTCATCCCCACCTTCCCTCCCCACTGGCCTGCTTGCCCCCAACTGCCCCCCCTGCTGTCCTGACCACCCCCAACTGACCCCCACTGATGGCATACTCACCTCCAACTGACCCCCCTGCTGGTCTTACCGCCAACTGCTGTCTCCACCGGCCTGATCACCCCCAATGGTCCCCCCCACCGGCCTGATCACCCACAACTGCTGTCCCATCCTGGCCTGATCACCCACAACTGCCCTCCCTTCTTGGCCTCTAACCGCCTCTACCTCGGCCCTGCCACCATGGCTTTGTCCAGAAGAACATCCAGAAGGTCGCCTGGAAGGTCTCCCAGTCTAATTAGTATATTACCCTTTTATTAGTATAGAGGCCTGGTGCACGGGTCGGGGCCAGTTGGTTTGCCCTGAAGGGTGTCCCGGAACAGGGTGGGGGTTCCCTTGGGGCATGGGGCAGCCTGGACGAGGGGCCTGTGGTGGTTTGCAGGCCAGCCACGCCCCCATGGGGTGAGGGTCCCGGCTGGGGGGGCGTGGCCAGTCTAGGTGAGGGGCTAAGGGCTGTTTTCAAGCTGGTCACACCCCCTTCAGGGTGGGGGTTCCCGCTGGGTGCCTAGCCAGCCTGGGTGAGGGGGCTGATGGCTGTTTGCAGGCTGGCCATGCCCCCCAGCAGGGACCCTTACCCCATGGGGGCATGGCCAGCCTGGGTAAGGGGCTGAGGGCTGTTTTCAGGCTGGCCACATGCCCTTCAGGGAGGGGATCCCCGCTGGGGTGCCTGGCCAGCCTGGGTGAGGGGCTGATGGCTGTTTTCAGGCTGGCCATGCGCCCCAGCGGGGATTCTTACTCCAAGGGGGTGTGGCCAGCCTGGGTGAGGGGCTGATGGCTGTTTTCAGGCTGGCCACACCCCCTTCAGGGTGGGGGTCCCCGCTGGGGTGCCTGGCCAGGCTGGGTAAGTGGCTGAGGGCCGTTTTCAGGCTGACCATGCTCCCCGGCAACCCAGGACCTAGCCACTCCTTAAACAGCAGCCAGGGCGAGCAGGAAGCTTGGCTTCCTCTGTCACCGGGGGGCAACCCAAGCCTCCTGCTTGCTCTAGCTCCATGGCCACCGCCATCTTTGTTGGGTTAATTTTCATACTCACTCCTGATTGGCTGGTGGGCGTAGCAGAGGGATGGTCAATTAACAATGTTTCTCTTTTATTAGTGTAGATATATATATATGTGTGTGTGTGTGTAATACATATATATATATATATATATATATATATATATATATATATATATATATATATATATATATATATATATATATATATGACAACATACATAAAAATAGATAAATTCTATGCTGTTTTACTAATAAAAAGTCCTAGAATAAAGCTGCTTTATCTAGGATTTTTTATTAGGAAAACAGCATAAAATTTATCATGGTGTCAACGTAGAAAACAAAGTGCCCTTCAATAGACGATTGGATAAAGAAGAACTGATATATATATATATATATTACTCAGCCATGAGAAAAGATAAAATATGGCCTTTTGCGACAACATGGATGGATCTTCAGAATATCATACTAGACAGAAAAAGTTAAGAACTATATGATTTCACTCATACGTGAAACCATAGCAACAAATGAACAAATAAGAAAAACCAAAACTCATAGACACAGACAACAGAACGGTGGTTACCAGAAGGAAAAGCTACAGGGGATAGTCGAGTATGTGGTGATGGAAGAAGATTTAACTTTGGGTGGTGGGCAAACAATGAAATATACAGATAATGTATCATAAAATTATTTACTTGAAACCTATATACTGTAATCTTATTAACCAATATCACCCCAGTAAATGTAATTTAAAAAATGGAATGGAGCTCTGGCTGGATGGCTCAGTTGGTACAAGTGTAGTCCCATAGAACAAAAAGACTGCATGTTCAATTCCTGGTCTGGGCACATACCCAGACTGCTGGTTCCATCCCCGGTCAGGGTGCATCCAGGAGGCAACCTATTGATGGTTCTCTCTCACATAAATGTTTCTGTCTCTCTCCCTTCCTCTCTTTAAAATCAATAAACATATCTTTGGATGAGGATTTTTTTAAAAAGCGGGATGGATACCTACCGGTACATTATAAATTTTAGATAGAACTAAATGATATACAGAACAGAATTCAATGCAATATAATCAATTTATTATCATCTGAAGTTTATTTTATATATTTTTTAAAATTTATCTTTATTGTTTAAAGTATTCCAGATGTCCCCCTTTATTTCCCATTGACTAGCTTCACCCCTCTCCCCTCAGGCCTTTACCACACTATTGTCTGTGTCGATGGGCTATGCATATCTATAATAATAAAAGGGTAATATGCTAATTAGACCGGACATCTTCCGGATGTCATTCTGGACATCCTTCCTAATGAAGCCAGGGCTGGAGGGAAGCCAGCTGGGGTCCCAGGTGCTGGAGGGAAGCCAAATGCTGGCAGCCAGGCAAAGGAAGGCCTACTCTTGCACGAATTTTCGTGCATCGGGCCTCTAGTATGCATATAAGTTCCCTGGTTAAACTCTTCCCCACCCCTGCCTTCCTTCTGGATTCCTCAGTCTGTATCCATGCTTCTGTATCTCTGAATCTATTTTGTTCATTAGATTCCACACATAAGTGAGATCATGTGATACTTGTCTTTCTCTGACTGTCTTATTTCACTTAGCATAATACTCTCCAGGTCCCTCCATGCTTTCTCAGCTGCATAGCATTCCAAGGTGTAAAAAAACCACAGCATTTTTATCCATTCATCTACTTATGGGCACATGGGCTGCCAATAATACATCTGATAAGGGATTAACATGCAAAATACATAAGGAACTCTTACAACTTAACAAAAGGAAGACAAATAATCCAATTAATACATAGGCAAGGGACCTAAATAGACACTTCTTCAAAGGGGACATACAGAAGGCCAAGAAACATATAAAAAAAATGCTCAAAGTTACTAGTCAGCAGAGAGATGCAAATCAAGACGATAATGAGGTATCATCTCACACCTGTCAGAATGGCTACCATCAACAAATCAACAAATGACCAGTGCTAGTGAGGATGTGGAAAAAAAGGAACCCTCATGTACTGCTGGTGGGAATGCAGACTGGTGCAGCCACTGTGGAAGACAGTATTGAGTATCCTCAAAAAATTAAATATGGAACTTTCATTTAACCCAGTGATCCCACTTCTAAGAATATATCCTAAGAAGCCTGAAATACTAATCAGAAATAATATATGCACCCCTATGTTCATAGCAGCACAATTTACAATAGCTAAGATCTCACCTAAATTTTATATGACTTGGCACAGTATCTAACACAGAACAGATAGTTTACAGATAATAAAAAAATTTTTAAAGCAGGTCTAATTATGCAAAAAATCATTTCTGAAGGGGACATGAATTTAATTTCTAAAAATAACCTCAACAGACCAAATTTCATGAGTTGTCATTATCCTATATAATAAAAGCCTAATATGCTAAGTGTCCGACCTTTCATTTGATTTTTTGACCACTCGCTATGACGCACACTGACCACCAGGGGGCAGACGCTCCAACCAATAGGTTAGCTTGCTGCTGGGGTCTGTCCAATCAGGACTGGGCTAGACGTGCTAGACATGCCCTGGGCCCCTCCCACAGTCCCTCCCTGGCCAGCCAATTTCCTGCGGTCCCTCCGCAGCCTCTAAAGTATTTCTTCTAATTAATTTCTTTTCAATGTGCATGAATCTGTGCACCGGGCCTCTAGTCCTTTATATATTAAATCTATTCTGATGCCAGAGTGCAAATACCTTTCTACAAGAATATAAAAAATATCCTAGAGAGCACTGTGGTCATTAACTGAAATCTGTCTTCACAGAAAACAATTAACTCCCAAAAATAATGGTCCTTGAAATCAGAAGTGTTAATTTTTATAACCCTGCAACTCAAAATTTCAGAAACAAAAATGCCTGTAAGTGCTGATTTTCTGTCAAGAAAATAGCCATGTCTGTTATTACCTTCAAGAGCGTAGGTTTCATCTAATGCAGTACGGGTAATATCCAATACCATGGAAAGTATTCGTTTTTAAAAGATAAAGAATAGACACTTTATTCAAGACATAACCTAAGAGAATAAAGTGCCAACACTAAACCTACTGACAAAAAATACAGATGATAGCAAATCTTCATTTAAAAAGTTGCCTATTTTTAAATTCTCACTGAGCAAGTAAGAGGAAGCAGGATAAATGGGAGCATTTTCAACAAGCTGCTGAGGGAATAAGGCTTGCCAGTAAAGGAGGATAATTTCTTACAACATGGTGTCTTACTACTACATCTGATATTTTCATGGTAATATCGTATTTTCAAGTACTTTGTTCCCCCAGACTCAAAAACTCCTGAAACAAAAATATCCTCCTAATGATATAACTTGAATTTTAGCAAAAAGATAACAAAACATTAAACGTATTATTAAAAGCAGCAATATATTAGCATAACTGGAAGGAAAATATATGAAACCACAAAGCAGTCTAATTTGACCTCACTGAATACAAATAAAGAAGATAGATTGTGTGGGTTTCAGGGTTTGTAGCAATCATCAAAGCAAAATCTGCTAAAACTGTTATAAGTCTAGAGATGGCTACATCAATTGAAGATATCTAATGTCCAGGAATAAACATTAATAGATAAATATATACATGTGTAAACCCAACAACTTCAAACAATTTTTATAAGTTTAAGTACTTAGAAGGTACAAAGCATCCTAGGTTGCACATGCATTTTCTTATTTCAATCTACAAAACAACTTCATGAAATCTAGTATTATATCTGCACTTTATACATAAGTGAACAGTGCCTCATTAAACATACCTATACATGTAAATGTGTATAAAGCAGGTCCTTGAATAACACTATTTGATTTCACGTCCTTTCATCATAACGTATGTGAGGAAAAAGTATTGATTCCCAGCAGATGCCAATTGTCTGTGAGATGCATGTTCTCCCTACGTGTGGGTTTTCTCTAGGTTTTCCAGCTTCCTCCACATCACAAAGATGTGCACTCGAGGTGAACTGGCATGTGTCCCTACAATGGAAGGGCATCCTGTCCAGGGTGAGTTCTCACCTTGAGCCTGAGCTGCTGGGACAGGCTCGGGCCACCTGAGACCCTGAATTGGAATAAGGGAGTTGAAAAATAATCTTTCTATCAATACTTCCTAAATGTACGTATAGTTCACTTCATTTTAATGTTCAATATGAGAAGTCTTTGCGGTCTTTATTTAGAAGTTTGGTGATATTTTTGTGACCAGAAATATGTCATAGGAACTTAACCCTTTACTTTATAGGCCAATTATCAATTAGCCTACAGTAAAATTGGTTTTCATTATACATCTTTTTGCTTAAAGTCTCGGTTTCAAAGAATGTATAGATGACATTAAAGGAGGACTTACTATGCAGAGTTGAATGACTTGCCCAGGGTCACACAGCTGGGTAAGGGTACAAACTGGATTCAAATCCAAGTAAAATTAATCTAAAACTTCTAACTCCATCCAGTTCTGTCTGTGACTAAGATGCCTGTAGTTTAAAATTTGGTATACAGAATTTTAATTTTATGAATACACAATTTAAATTTGGCAATAAATTATTTAAAATAACTAATTCTTATAAATGTAAATAAAAAGAATTTGAAATATCAAAATATTTTTTGTTAACCCTCAACTCAAGATTATGTTTTTATTGATTTTTAGAGAGAGTGGAACGGAAGGAGGAAGAGGGAACGAGAGAGAGAGAGAGCGAAACATCCATGTGAGAGAGACACCCTCCCCCCCCAAAAAAAAAACTGGGGCATGAATGGAACCTGCAACCCAGTTATGTGCCCTTGACAGGGAATCAAACCTGTGACTCTTCAGTGCTGGGCTGACACTCTCATCACTGAACAACACAGGCCAAGGCATCGAAATATTTTCAGAGCTGCCTTGGCCAGTGGATCAGTTGGTTGGAGTATCATCCTGTACACCAAAAGGTTGTGGGTTCAATCCTGCTCAGGGAGTGTATGGGAGATAACTAATGGATGTCTCTCTCACACATGACTGTTTTTCTCTCTCTCTCTTCCTTTCTCTCTATCAATTAAAAAAAGTGTCTTCATACATATATGAATGAGAGGGAGAGAAAAGTATCTCTGGAATAATTCAGACAAATGGTCACCTAAAATAACTACTATAAAGCATAATTTTAAACAATATTAATATCCCTGTAAAGACCTTAAAAGAAGAATTTTTGAAGGTTAAAAATTCCCAAGAATGATCACACCACTCTTACTTCTAAGAAAGCAAAATTCTGTATATTTTAAATGTCTGTAGCACTGCACAAAAATTCCCTCCTATAGTATACTATATGAAATATAAACCCGTGTGAAGTCATCACAAAAAACGTTATCCAAATTTTGACTGGGAGAGTTTTGGATAGGGCAGAATGTCAGAGTTCTGATGTGATATATATAGTAATAAATACTAGCTGGTCTCATTTCATCTTTCTTCCTGAGTGAAATATCATGCTAATTGCAAAGCTCTGTTCCCTCGCTGCCTTTGGCGAGGAAAACAGCAACGTGCTCAGATTAAATGTCCATGTGGTTACCCAAGGAGATGGAATGACACAACTCTGACTCTTTTGCTTACTATCTCTTTTGTCATCATTATTCTCAATCAAATCTTGCCAGGCTTTGAACATGTGATTATGGTCTTGAAAGCTACAACACAGTTAAAGAACCTGGCCTAATGATGCCTAACACAAAGAATTCAAATGAAGCCCCTGGCATCCAGAGACAGAAATACTCTGTAGTGAAAAAGTTAGTGCCAATAGATCTGTTTATATCCACAAAGTATGCCTCTGCTTATGGATATGTGTGCAGACACATAATTTACAGACATTAAAACAGAATCCATTTTACAGATAACATAATTCACAATACATTTAAATTGAGCAATAGGAGTGAGGGGCAGAGAGGATTCATAGGAAGATAATTAGAAATCCAATTGTGGTCTGAGAGAGCTTAGCAAGAAAAAGTACCTAAAATGATTCTTAGCACCTTAAACAAAATTTTCTGTGCTTCCTTGAAGATGGAATTGAGTCTAAGGCAAACATTTATCAAGTGTGGAGCTCTTGGGTACCTGCATCCCCAATGCTAGATAAAGGTGTAGGAATAAAAGATCTCCCAAACTATTTTACCCTCAGATTTATTCAGCCTAATACCGCAAAATTGCTCAGGCTAAAATTACTAAGGTGAGCTTGGTCTCCACTTTTTCTCTCACAACTAAAACCAGACCAATAACCAATCCTGTTAGCCCATACTTTCAAAACAGATAGTAGAATCATGAATTTTCTCATCATCTTTATTCTAGTCCAAACCACACCACCTTTCTCTTTAACTGTGGCAATGCCTTCCAATGAGCCTCTGTCAGTCAACTTCAATCCTTTCTAGTCTACTCTACACCCAGCAAGTAGACTGATCCTTTTAAAACCTATGACAGATGCCATAGCCAGTTTCGTTCAGTGGTTACAATGTCAACCCACGGACTGAAGGGTCGATTTCAGTCAAGGGCACAGACCTTGGTTGCAGGCTTGATCCCTGGTGCCGGATGGAGCACATGTGGGAGGCAACCAATCGATGTCTCTCTCTCACATTGATGTTTCTCTCTCTGTCTCTCCCCGTCCCTTCCACTTTCTCTAAAAGTCCATGGAAAAATATCCTCCCGTGATGATTAACAAAAATAAACAAACAAATAAATAAAGTCTATGACAGATGATCTCACATCTCTATTCAGACCCTCTGGTCCCCACTACATTCAGTCAGAAATATTCAAATATATTTAATGGTCTTTACTAATGACTCTTTAGTATGTATTTAGTGCATTTAATAATCTCCAGTACTTACATGATCGGTGTCTGGTTAACTCTCTGTTCTTACCTTCTATTACTTTCTCCATTACCTTGCAGTTCCTTGGTATTCCTTGAACATGCTAGGGACAGTTCCACATCCGGGCCAGGGCACTCAGAGTTCCCTGAGCCTGAAATGCTATGACTTAGCTTCCTGACATAATTAAGGATTCCAATGAAATGTCACCATAGGAAGTCTTCTCTTGTTATTGTACGTTAGATAGTATCCCCATGCCATTGTTCTCTATCTTCGAATCTTAATTTATATTCTTTGTAGCACTACTACCACCAAATATAATACATAGTCATATGCCTCTTCAATCAACAACAGATGGCATAAAACTTGGTGTTCCCATAAGTTTATGGAGCTGAAAAATTCTTATTGCCTGTGACATCCTAGCCATCATGACAATTTGCTGCAAAACAATGTATCACGCTACGCAGGCTGCAGCCTCATTAGCCTTTTGTCTACATAGTCTATGTGTCTTGATTGCATCACTTTCTCTTGTGCTTGATTTAATCTGGGCTGTTTTATAAATTTGGTGTAGCCTAAGTGTTTATAAAGTTCATAGTAATGTACAATAATGTCCTAGGCCTTTGCATTCATTCACCACTCATCCAGAGCAACTCCCAACCCCTATACAGGTGTATCCTTTTTCTTTCTTTTTCTTTTCTTTATTGATTAAGGTATTACATATGTGTCCTTATCGCCTCATTGTCCCCCCACCCCTCACTCATGCCCTCACCCCCCTGTTGTCTGTGTCCATTGGTTAAGCTTATATGCATGTATACAAGTCCTTTGGTTGATCTCTCCCCCTTACCCCCACTCTCCCCTACCTTCCCTCTGAGGTTTGATGGTCTGATCGATGCTTCTCTGTCTCTGGATCTGGATCCTTTTTTATCTTTTTCTTTTTCTTTAGAGGGAGAAACATCCATGGAAGGGAAAACATTAATCAGTTTCCCTTCCTCCCCGAAACAAGCCCCAACCAGGGATTGAACCCGCAACCTAAGTATGTGCCCTGACCAGGAATTGAACCTAACACCTCTTCATGCATGGAACAATGTTCCAACCCACTGAGTCCCACTGGCCAGGGTTCTTTTTGTATCTTTAATACCATATTTTTACTGTATCTTTTATATCTGTAGAAATGTTTAGACACAAATACTGACCATTGTAGAACACTTGCCCACAGTATTCAGTACAGTAACATGCTGTTAAGATTGTAGGCTAGGAGCAATAGTCTATACCATGTAGCCTAGATGTGTAATAGGCTTTACCATCTAGGATTATGTAAATGAATTTTATAATTTTAACAGAATAACAAAATCGCTTAAAGATTTCCTTTTACAATTACTCATGGTCTCCAGTCTACTTTGTATTTTCACCTCAAACCACTGCAAATTTGAATTCTACTCAACTATATTGTGCCTCTTCTCATTAGGGTCATACATAACCTCTTTAATTTTGAATAAAAATTTCATTTTTTGTTCTTCTATTTAAAACTTTTACGGTATTTTGCATTGCATACTGTTTTGTTTTCTTATGCCTTTTCCAGTTCAACTCCAACCATTGTGACTGCTATTTCTCAGTCCCATTCAAAGACCCCTCCACCATCACCAATCCATTAAGACTACATGTGACTTTTTCTCAGAAACACTGTGCCTAGACCCGTGGTCGGCAAACTGCGGCTCTCGAGCCACATGCGGCTCTTTGGCCCCTTGAGTGTGGCTCTTCCACAAAATAGCACAGCCTGGGCGAGTCTATTTTGAAGAAGTGGCGTTAGAAGAAGTTTAAGTTTAAAAAATTTGGCTCTCAAAAGAAATCTCAATCGTTGTACTGTTCATATTTGGCTCTGTTGACTGATGAGTTTGCCGACCACTGGCCTAGACAATCGGATACCTACATAGCTTTGACTCCCATACACCCTTAATTGACTCTTCCATTCTGACTCCTTAAGAAGAGAAACCCCTAGAAGCCAACCACTTGGGAGTCACTTCTTCCTTACCATGCATACCTAGTTTTCAACTTCTATAGGTCCTTTCTTCTAACTGCCTCTTCAATGAGTCCTCCCTAATTTAACATTGGCACAAATATGTCACTTCATGTCCTTATTATTTCTTACCAGGTTTATGTAAATTCGTGTCCTCCTTGCCTCCAGTTATACCCTAAAAGTCTTCCATATGGCTGACTTTTATGTTGTTGTAGCTGCTATCGTGTTTTTAAGATAAAACTAACTCTGTCATATTACTTGCTAAAAATCTGGGAAGGACTTCCCATGTCCTTCCAGGATGCTTGTAGATCAATTTTCAGCATCCTATCTAATAATAGACAAATATGCAAATTGACCATACCTCCGACATGCCCACAAGCCATGCCCACCACCCAATCAGAGTGAGTATGCAAATTAACCCAAACCAAGATGGCTACAGCCACAGCGAGTAAGGTTTCCTAGGTAACAGAGGAAGCCAAGCTTTCCGCCTGCCCTTGCCAGGCCTAAGCCTCCACTCAAGCTACAAAGTTTCAATTATAGAAGGTAAACAAATTCAAACAAATGGCGGCAGAATGGAGCTTGAGAGAGCAGGCTAGGGTTGCCGCCAGCAACAGGGGAAGCAAAGCTTTCCACACACCCTGGCCAGGCCCACCCGCTTAAGGCAACAAAGTTTCAGTTATAACCCCAACAGAAATGGCTGCCGTCGGAGGGAGCCCCAGGCTTGGCTCCGCTCCAGGCTACAAAGTTTCAATTGTAGAAGGAAAATAAATTCCAGATACAAGGGCCTCTGCTTGGGTTGCCAGGGGGCATGGCCGGCCTGCAAACCACCACAGGCCCTTGCTCAGGCCACCCCACACCCCAAGGGAACCCCCACCTGATCCCGAATGCCCTTCAGGGCAAACCAGCTGGCCCCCACCCCTGTACCAGGCCTCTATCCTATCTAATAAGAGTAATATGCAGATTGATCATCACTGCAACACACAATATAGCTGCCCCTATGTGGTCAAAGATCCTGCCCCCATGTGGACACAAGATGGCCACCACAAGATGGCCAGCAGGAGAGGGCAGTTGTGAGGCACCCGGCCTGCAAGGGAGGGCAGTTGAGAGGGACCAGACCTGCAAGGGAGGGCAGTGGGAGGTGATCAACCCTGAAGGAGAGGGAAGTTAGGGGTGACCAGGCTGGCAGAGGAGGGAAGTTGGGGGCAAACAGGCTGGCAACAGAGTGGTTAGGGGGTGATCAGGCTGGCAGGCAGAAGCAGTTAGGGGCAATCAGGAAGGCAGGCAGGCAAGCAGTTGGGAGCCAGCAGTCCTGGATTATGAGAGGGATCCCAGATCGGAGAGGGTGCAGGCTGGGCTGCGGCACATCCCCCTCTCCATGCATGAATTTCATGCACCAGGCCTTTATTAAATAAACAAGCTTGCAATTATTTATTTACTTTTCTGTCTCTCTTACTCAAGTCATCTTATGATTCCATAGGAATGAAACATAGCAGACATTCATTTTTTTTGTTTTAATTCAACAAAAAATTACAAATATATTTAGCACCTATACATATGTATGTATCCAATGCAAATTAAATATGTCTAATCTTGAAATACTTGGATTCAAGCCAAGAAGTCCATAGTTTAATCAGAAATACAAATGATTACCTGGTCTAAAGAATAAAACAGGCCCTTTCGCCAAATATATGCCAAGTCTGATTCCAAAGCATGATCAATTACTTCCTTACTTATATTATCAACTCAGACAACTCTGGGGGTTTGAAATCCCTGCTTCAACGAATGCTTCTAAAGATGTGTCACCATTTCTACTTCCTTGATTCTAAATGCAAGGATGAATATGAAAAGTAGCCTAATGAAAATACTACAATGCGTGGCCAAGTATTAGAGAAAAGGGGAAGAGAAACTGGAGTGGAGGAAAGCAATACCAAAATAAAGTAGTATTTGAATATAGAGCTGAATGATGACTAAGAGTTCAAAGGTCCAGACCACAGATAATAATATATCAACTGGAAGATTGATAAGCAGTGGCTATCCTCTAATGAGTTGTTATTTGTCATCATAAGGATTTAAACTTCTTGCAAAACAATGTAGGCTGAACATTGTGATAGCCCTACAAACTTATATGAATTAATTAGAAAGCTTTACTGTAATGCTTCATTCCCATGTAACAACTTTAGCTAAGGCTCACAAATGTTTTATACAAAATGCCATTTCAGAACTATATAAATTCATTTACCAGTCCATTAGTCCACCCAACTTATTTAAAAGAAAGAAGGAGAGGCAAGGACAGGAGGAAAGAGAGAAGAGAGAGAACAATCAGTACAAATTGTGGCTGAGAACAAGCTAGAGCCCAAAGAGTAAAGAGTGGAGGTAGGGTGTCACCCACTTAACTCTCATTCCAGGGGGAATGGGAAGTAGGAAAAAGTGTTAACTGGGAGAAAATCAAGAGGGCCCCGGCTCCTCTCCTTGGAGGAACTTGTTCTCACAGATTTGAACTACTTTATGAACAGAGAATGGACTCTGGAGACAGAACCTTGGGTCTGCCACTTAATATCTCAGAGACCTTAGGCAGTTTGTTCATTTCTCCCTACTCAGTTCCCTCACCAGTGAAGTGGGGATTATTGTGGCACTTATCTCATTGGAATACTATGAGAATTAAATAAATCAATGAGCATGGTATAACTATGTGTGTTAAATAAACATGTATGCATTTTTATATATGAACTAGAGGCCCGGTGCACGAAATTCATGCATGGGTGGGGTCCCTAGGCCTGGCCGGTGATCTGGGCCAATCAGGGCCAGGCCGATCAGGGCGGGGCCTGGTGCAGAAGGAACAGACTCCAGATGCCAATGCCACCATCATCAGCGCCTGCCACTGCGCGGTTCCCCACCTCCACCCCCCCTCCTTCCCTCTCCGCTGTGCCACCACCACATGGGCAGGCAGTGGGCCGATTGGAGCCTACCAGCTGGGGGGAGGGACAGAACACAGGAGGTTGGCCAGTGGCCCAGAAGAGGAAGCCAGCCCTCGGCCCCCCTGGGAAAGGGGCCGTGTCTGCTGCCACCCACTCCCAGTTCCCCATCCCAGCCTGGGGCCCAGCCCCAATCAGGCAATCAGGGCCTGCTGGGCAGAGGGAGGGATCACAGGAGGTTGGCTGGCCAGGGGAGGTTGGCTGTGGGAGCTCACTGACCATGAGGGGGAAGCTCCTGCATTGAGCGTTTGCCCCCTGATGGTCAGTGTGTGTCATAGCGACTGGTCATTCCACCATTCCGATTGCTTAGGCTTTTATATATAGAGATATGAACACAAAAGCACAACTTTCCAACAAATGAGAAATAGATGAGAACCTACATCCAACAGCCATTCCAAAGAAGGGCTTGGAGAGAGCTTTAGCTCTCATTTATTCACCACCACATATATCTGAGTAAAAATCAACATATTCTCAATGTCCCACACATTGCCAGGCCAACACAGCTTCATATCCTTCTTTCCAAAAAATGGTGTTCCTAAACTCACATCATACAAAAGTCCTAGAGCCCTCAACATCACAATTCCTAAACATCTACATTATATCATAGACATTGTATTCCATACTCCCAATTCTGTTAACTAAAATAGCTTTGTAAATCTAACCAGACTTCTATTTGGGGTAAATTATTTGCATATTCATCCAATTACTTCTTAATAATATATTTAAAAATAGAACAATGATTTATTTTGTTATGAGTTCAGACTCTTCAGACAGATTGTCTGGTTTCAAAGCCCAGCTATTATTTACTAGTTATGGAACTTGGACTTAACTTGTCTTTCCCTCATTTCCTCATATATAAAACAAGGATAACAATATGTTCCTTGGAATTTTCCTGGAAAATAGTAAGCACTAAGTGAACTTTTGCTATATTCAGATGAAACACAATGCCTATATTCCTTCCCTTTGCTGATGAGAAATCATATTCTACTCTTAAAGGAATAACCAAATATATAGTGAATTCTCTGCATGTTTATTTTAAATTCTGTTCATGAAGAAAAAAAAGGAAAATATTTTAAAGTACTACATTATACCATTTTAATCAAATGTCTATCAAAAGTTAAAAAGATATTTAATGAGAAGACTGTTTTAGCATCTCGGGTACTTCTTGTCAATCATAAAAATGATGTGGAAATCACTAACATTCACCACTTTTATATATGCATATACAAACCACTGATTTAGCTATGCTGTAAGGAGACAGATGATGTAAATATGAAATGGCAATTTCTTCCCAATAATTCCACAATACTCACCTTTTAGAAGTAGTTTATTATGCAAGGGATTAGAACCATAGTTATTGAAATAAAACCTTGCATCCCTTTATCAGCAGTCATTCAAAATATGGGAAAGCAAACAGTTACCAACTGTTACCATACCTGATGGAAGCTCTTAATCTCTCTTTAAAAGCTCTGCTATGTACATAAAAAATCAGGAATTCACAATTTGACTGGCAGTTTCTTTATAAAAGAATAATCTTTTTTTATTAGGATAACAAAAATGTTTTTACTTTCTATTTTACCCACAAAGATAAACTTAAGAAGCAGTGCTAAAATGAAAATGAAATGGTTTAGATTCTCTACTTTTCATTACTTAAACAGAAAAAAAGAAGCTGTGAGGGAAACTGATTAAATGAGGTTTTTTTTTTTTTTTCAATAAAGTAATTGCTAAAAGTTCATTACCAGGCACTGTCCTTGTTGGGCATAATTTCTGTAGTGAAAAGGAGAAAATGAGCCATTAAAAGGTTATTCAGTGGATCATAGTATAAAGCAGGCCAGTTTTCTCATAGCCAATTTTAAATTACTTTATTAGAGCATCTATACACATTCAATAAAAATTATAGTGATGTTTGCAGATGAAAACAATCATTTTAGTCTCTAGACTATAGAATCTGGCTGCAGTAGGCGCGTAATGCCTCTCCCCAAAGATGTCCACATTCTAATCCCTAAAACTTGTGAATCTTACTTTACATAACAAAAGGAACCTTTGCCCATAAAATAAAGATCTTGAGATATAAAGAATATCCTAGATTATCTTCCATTGGAGGGGTCCCATGAAATCACAAGGGCTCTGATAAGATTGAAGCAGGAGTCTGAGTAGAAGATGACTTCAAGATGTACTATCATGATTTCAATGGTGGTGGAAGGGGCCATGAGCCAAAGAATATAGGTGGCCTCTAGGAGCTGGAAAAGCAAGGCAACAGATTCTTCCCTACAGGCTCCAGAAAGAATGCAGCCTATAGATACTTAAATTGATTTTAGCCCATTGATTTTGCAGGCTTGATCCCCAGTGTGGGGTATGCAGAAGGCAGATGATCAATGATTCTCTTTCATCATTGATGTTCCTATCTCTCTTTCCCTCTCCCTTCTACTCTGAAATCAATAAAAATATATTTTTTAAGTAGATAAGTAATATCATCCAATTTATGTTTTTAAAAACCATGCAGGCTTGCCTGGCTGGCATGGCTCAGTGATTGAGCATGGACCGATGAACCAGGAGATCAGGATCAATCCCAGGACAGGGCACAGGCCCGGGTTTCAGGATTGATCCTCAGTGGGGGGCATTCAGGAGGCAACCAATCAATGATTCTCTTTCATCACTGATGTTTCTATCTCTCTCTCTCTCTTCCTCTCTGAAATCAATTAAAATATATTAAAAAAAATAAAAAAAATCATGCAGGCTTAATCTGAGAAAGGCAAATATCACATGATCTCATTTATTTGTGGAATCTAATGAACAGAATGAATTGACCAATAAAATAAGACCCGAAGCAAGGATACATGGAACAGACTGACATACCTCAATGTGGGGTTGGGGGCGAGAAGAGATAAACTGAAGAACTTATATACTTACTAGAGGCCCGGTGCATGAAATTCGTGCACTTGTGGGGGAGGCCCTCAGCCCGGCCTGCACCCTCTTACAGTCTGGGAGCCCTCGGGGATGTCTGGCTGATGGCTTAGGCCCGCTGCCCTCAGGAGGAGTGGGCCTAAGCCATCAGTCGGACAACCTTAGCACTGTCGTGGAGGCGGGAGAGGCTCCCACCACCACCGCTGCACTCGCCAGCCATGTGCCCAGCTTCTGGCTGAGCAGGGCTCCCCTTGTGGGAGCACACTGACCACCAGGGGGCAGATCCTACGTTGAGCATCTGCCCCCTGGTGGTCAGTGCACGTCATAGCGACCAGTCATTCTGCCATCAGGCCGAAATCAGCTCTCCGACATCCCCCAAGGGATCTCAGATTGCAAAAGGGCACAGGCCAGGCCAAGGGACCCCACTCATGCACGATGAGGGCTGGGGAGAGATGTGGGAGGTTGGCCAGTGGGGAGGGACCATGGGAGGGCTCCAGGGTGTGTCCGGCCAATCTCGCTCAGTCCTGATTGGCCGGACCCCAGAAACAAGCTAACCTACCAGTCTGAGTGTCTGCCCCCGGTGGTCAGTGCACGTCATAGAACAGGTTGACCAGTCAGCTGTCTGCCCCCTGGTGGTCAGTGCACGTCATAGCGAGCAGTTGAACGGCCTTAGCATATCGTTAGCATATTATGCTTTGATTGGTTGAACGGCCAACTGGACCACTGGACACTTAGCATATTAGGCTTTTATTATATAGGACTAAAGGCCCAGTGCACAAAACTCTTAACACTGGAGGTGTGGGGGGTTCCTCAGCCCGGCCTGTGCCCTCTCGCAGTCCTGGACCCCTCAGGGGATGTCCGCCTGCTGGTGCAGGCCCACTCCCCACAGAACGGGCCTAAGCCGGCAGGCGAACATCCCTCTCGCAGTCCAGGACCCCTCACTCCTTACCGCCCGCCTACTTGCTGCTCCCTATCACTCGGCTCGCTGCTCCTTAGTGCTGCTGTGGAGGCTCCTGCAACCGCCGCTGCACTCGCCAGCCGTGAGGCTAGCTTCTGGCTGAGTTGGGAGCGCATTGACCACCAGGGGGGTAACTCCTGCATTGAGCATCTGCCCCCTGGTGGTCAGTTAGTGACCAGTCATTCCGCCATTCAGTCAATTTGCATACTAGGGTTTTATTATATAGGATAGGATATTGAATGTGAACTGTAAATGAAAAATAAAATTTAAAAAAGAACCAAATAAAATTTTAGATCTGAAAAAATTTTAATATGTATATTTTTTTAATTCTCACCTGAGGATGTTTTTAAAATTGATTTTTAGAGAGAGAAACATCCATGTGACAGAGAAATACCAGTAGGCTGCCTCTGCACCTGCTAACCCACCAAGATCTAACCTAAACCTACGTATGTGCCCTAACGTAGAATCCAACAGGAAATCCTTTGGTGTACAGGTTGAGACTCCAACCAATTGAGCCACCTGGCCAGGGCATATCTGAAAAAAAATTTTTTAATGTACCTCCAGGTCCTGGTCAGTGTGTATCAGTAGTTAGAGTGTCCTCCTATGCACCAAAGGATCATGGGTTCGATTCCAGGTGAGGGCATATACACAGGTTGTGGGTTCCATCCTTGTCGGATTGCTTGGGTAACTGATCAATGTTTCTCTTTCTCTTCCCCTCTCCCTTCCTCTCTCTTTAGAATCAATGAAAAAAACATATCCTTAGAGGAGGACTTCAAAAGAAAAAAAATACTGGTTTGATTCAGTGGATAGTGTTCTTCAGGCGGACTGAAGGGTACCGCGTTGGACTCCGATCAAGGGCACGTACCTGGGTTGCAGGTTCAATCGGGGGCCCTGGTCAGGGGTTCAGCAAGAGGCAACCAACTGATGTCTCTCACATTAGTTTCTGTATTTCTCCCTCCCTTCCACTCTCTCTAAAAAAAAAAAAAAAAAAAAATCAATGGAAAAATGTCCTCAGGTGAGGATTAACCAAAACAAACAAACAAACACCCATCCCCAGTGTGATTATTGAAGGAGCATATGAAGTATTTGTTGAATGAACGGGAAGGGATGGGACTTCTCTTTCTGTTTTAGCAACTCTTCAAGCCAGAGGGTTTATTTTTTATCTTAATTTTTATTGATTGATTATTTTAGAGAGAGGAAGGGAGCGAGAGAAACACCAGTGTTATTTCACTTATTATGTGCTCTTTGGTTGCTTCTTGTCTGTGCCCTGACCAGGGATCCAACCCGCAACCTTGCTGTATCAGGAGGAGGTTCTAACCCACTGCGCTGTGGGCTGCCTGTCAGGGCCCCTCAACAAAACCCCTCTGGGTGCCCTGGCCCCTGCTGTGGGCCGGAGCTCCTCTGCCACAGCAAAGGTTTGGTTCCATTCTGTCAGGGCACCTACTTAGGTTTTGGGTTTGATCCCTGGTCCGGGCTGACTGCTGCTCAGGAAGTGAATGAGGACCGTTGAGGTCCGTGTGCTCTAGTCATTCGGTGGGGAGTTGGGGTTCCATTACCCCCAGTTCCTCCATTGAGGAGAACTTCAACTATGGCAGCTGCATGGCCTCCGCCAGCGTGTACATCAGCATGTGTAGGTCAACCTTTCCACGGCTTGCCCGGCCCGGCTGCTGCGCAGTTGCCCCGGGAGGCAGATTTCTGGGTTCCCAGGGAGAGCACTCTCTGCGCCAGACTCCCAGGGAGAGCAGGATCCCGGAGGGAAAGCACCTTGCTCCACCTCCCCTCGGGGCTCCCGGTCTGGAGCGCCCATCCTGCGCAGGGCTCAGAGGGCAGAGCCACCCCAGGGAGGCCTCCTAGCTGGGTGCTGAGAAAACAAAACTGAAGCACTTCCTCCTTGAACCCTGTCGTCTTCGGTGTAGAAAGGGACAGATGAAAGCCTCAGCAGCCTTACTGGGGCAGGCTGTGCGCACAACCTGCTGATTGGTCTTTACTGTGACGGCATCCCGGACAATTTGCATATACCTTTATCATTAGATAGATAGGCATAGTCCATGGACACGGACAATAATATAATGAAGAAAAGGGGGTTGTAGGAGGATGTGAGTAAAGGGGGGAAGGGAGATATCTGTAATACTATCAACAATAAAAAGTATATTTAAAAAGTTATGCAGGCTTGATGTATGGATGTGTGTATGGAGGGATATGGAGTAGGTGAAGAACTCTGTCAGAGAGGAAGTGGGGAAACTAGTTAAGCAACTACGGCAACTAGAGAGACAAAGTATAAAAACGGCATGGACCAGGTGGTGGCAGTAGCACACTTGAGACATGCTTTTCAGGACTGGTCCACAATAAACGTGATAGACAGGTTATAGGGGCATAAAAGAGAAAGCCGGGTCAAATATGACTTCCAGGGGGATGATATGAACAGTTGTGACCCTTAATGAGAAGGGGAAGGCAAGGAGAAAGATTTAGGCAATGATCAAGTCCAGCTTTTGACATATTAATTTTGATACCTTTGAGCAATCTAAGGGGAAACATGAAAGAGACAGTTACATATATTATTTTGGAGCTCAGAACAAAGATCTGGTAAGAAGCACAAGTTTGAAAGTCATCAGACAGAGATGGTACTTAAACTGCCTAAGACCAGAGGGTTCAGAGCAAGCAAAAAAAAAAGAGGGACAAGGACAGAACCTGAGAATCTCTACTATCTGGTGATTAAGAAGAAAACGGAGAACTAGCAAAAGATACAGAGGAGTGTTATCTATGAAACAGATTTCTTTGTTATTGTCCTTTAAAATAAGGTACTATTGGAACATCTCAATTTCTTTTGGAACAAGGAAGATCATAAACTGAAAACTTAAATATGGCCAATATTCTTCTCATATATTATTCCTGAGAACAAAAGTTCTATATAAACATAATAAATTATTCACAGAAAACCTGGACTTTAATAATATATATATATATATATATATATATATATATATATATATATATATACACACATACACACTAATAAAAGTATCAGATGACACATAAATGTTCTTAAATTTTATATAAACAAGACAAACTCTAATGGTGGAAAACTCACAAAGTAATTTTGCTTTATCTGCAAATACTAATTTATTCAATATTTGAAATATTTATATATTTAAAAAATAATTATAATTTTATTCACGTGCAATAAACTTATAAAATGACATTAAAATTTTTTAAGATTATATAATTATTTCTTGGGGGGAAATAAGTCCTGTAAAACATCAGCAAACTAGGCTAATGGAGGATGGGTTAGAAAATAGTACCTTATATACACCTGAAACTATTACAAAATAATATTGAATGTAAACTGCAATTTTTTTTTAAAAAAGGGAAGAAAATAGTACCATATAATTCTTTAATGATTTTTAAAACTGCAAATATCTTTCCAGTACTCTCTCCACACACACATTTTTCCAGTAACTGATCACTGATAGTAGAAAGATAACACCTTTAATTTTTTTTCGAAAAAGGACTATAACTCAGACTCAGAAATCAGGATCTCCAAATCCCCGAAGATATGGCATGTGTGGCAAAAAAAATCTTACCATACCACACGGAGTAATTGGAAGTCTGAGCCAGATTTAGCCTGCAGGAGGTACTGCCTCACAAATCATCTTCTCCCCATTTTCTTTCAATAACCAATTCATGGAGCCACTGGTGGGTATGAGCCATATCCTGGCAGATCTTCAATATCTAGCAAGAATCTTAGATGGACAAAAACAAACAAACAAACAAAAAAACCTTTCACCTTTAGGAGATCGAAATTGCCACAGTTAAGTTCCTTTAGAATAAAAAAATCATTTTCTATAGAACATGAGTAATACAATAAATACAAACAAGACAGTAGCAACATATTTCCAAGGAGAATAGACTTTATTTATCAAAGGAATACTCTGGAGGCAACAGTTCTTTGCTTAAATTTGCTGAGATGAGTGCCTGATATTGCTTGAGCTTCACATAATTTTATCTGTCTTCCCCAGATGAACTGAAATGATATACCAGAGGAAGCTGTATGCAATGCCTCATGTGCTTGAGAGCTTGGGTTAAATAATGATTACAAGTAGTATAGAATTAGATGATTATTGCTGGAGACTACCCATGCATTAGAAAAAGACAATGGAAGGCTGACATCAATTTATTACTGTAGTTGGCAGAATATTAACCTTCCCCCACAGATGCCCACATCCTAGTCCCCAGAAACTGTGAATATATTAGGTTGCGTGGCAAAGAGGAACTAAGTTTGCAGATGTAACTAAGGTTGTTAATTAGCTGAACTTAAAGAAGAGAATATCCTGGGATATCAGGATGGGTCCACTGTATTCATAAGGTCCTTGACAGTGGAAGAGGGCAGCAGTAGAGGAGAGTTAGAGGGAGACGTGAGTGCAGAAGGCACAGAGGAATACAACCTTGCTTGCCTTGGAGATGAAAAAAATGGGCCATGAGCCAATATATGTGGGGAGTCTCTAGTAGCTAAGAACAAGGAAATGGATTCTCCCTTAGAGCCTGCAGAAATTAACACAGCCCTGCTGACCCCTGGTTGTCGCCTAGTGAGACCCATGTCAAGCTTCTGAACTACAGTGCTGTAAGAGAATGTTTTAATGTATCTTTATTGTTGAAAGTATTACAGACGTCCCCTTTTCTTGCCATTGACTCCCATCTACCCCACACCTGCCTCTCTGGCCTTCACCCCACTATTGTTGCTGTCCATGGGCTACACATATATGCATTTAAATTATTTGGTTAGCCCTGACTGGTTTGGCTCAGTGGATAGAGCGTCAGCCTGCAGACTGAAGGGTCCCAGGTTCTATTCCGGTCAAGGGCTTGTATCATGGTTGCGGGCACATCCCCAACAGGCAGCTGATCGATGTTTCTCTCTCATCAATGTTTCTAATTCTCTAACCCCCTTCCTTCCTCTGTGTAAAAAATCAATAAAATATATTTTTTAAAAATTATTCGGTTAATCTCTCCCCACCCACCCCACAACCCCTACCTGCCTTCTGAAATTCCTCAATCTGTTCCATGTTTCTATGTCTCTGGATCTATTTTGTTTATAAATTTATTTTAGATTCCACATATGAGTGAGATCATGTGATACTTGTCTTTCTCTGACTGGCTTATTTCGCTTAGCATAATACTCTCCAGGACCCTCCATGCTGTTTCAAATGGTAAGAGAACACATATAACTTAACAAAAGGAAGACAAATAATCAAATTTAAAAAATGGGCAAATGCAGGCTTGGCTTAGTGGTTGAGCATCAACCTATGAACCAGGAGGACATGGTTTGATTCCCAGTCAGGGCACATGCCCAGGTTGAGGGCTGGATCCCCAGTGTGGGGTATGCAGGAGGCAGCCAACCAATGATTCTCTCTCATCATTGATGTTTCTATCTCTCCCCCCTCCCTTCTTCTCTGAAATCAATAAAAATATATTTGTGTAGGCTAAGGACCTAAATAGACACTTCTCCAAAGCAGACATACAGAAGGCCAAGAGACAAAAGAAAAAGTTCTCAAAGTCACTAATCATCAGAGAGATGCAAATCAAAATAACAATGAGGTATCTATCACCACACACCTATCAGTATGGCTATCATCAACAAATCAACAAACGACAAGTGTTGGTTAGAATGTGGAGAAAGGGGAACCCTAGTGCACTGCTGGTGGGAAAGTAGACTGGTGCAGCCACTGTGGAGAACAGTATGAAGTTTCCTTATAAAATTAAAACTGGAACTGCCATTTGGCCCAGTGATCCCACTTCTATAAGATAATTTTTATTGCTTTAAGCCACTGCTTGTGGTAATTCATTACAATAGCAATAAAAATTAATACAATTACCAAATTTAAGGTGAAGTGTGAAACCCAGAAAGCCTTCTTGTCAGTAACTTAAAACAATTTCATCTCCTAGAAAACAGAAGGTAAAAACATCCTGAGGATCAGGTCCAGAGCTTAATTACAAGGTTAGGAGTTCTGGGGACAATTGAATTTATCCTAAAAGTTTGCTACATAAAAGTAAGGGGCCCCACTGGGAAAATGTGGAGCTCTGGAGATTTGGGAAATGAACATCGGGTCACTCAACAATGTTGATCATCAGGTTCCCCCGGACTCTATAGACCTACAGAAGTGACACATGATCCATTAGAGATTAGTGCTTCCTGCTTCTTCCTTGCTTGAGGACAATTCAGATGACAATTCTTTGCAAGAGGACAAGAGGCCCACTCAGGATTTGCCACCATAGTCTCTCTTGCCTAAGAGACCAATAACTAGGTATAAGTCATAACTGGCTGGGGAGCTGCTGAGCCTGACAAGAGAGGAAAGGCACAATGGCCCATAGGACGTAACTAACATTGCCAGCAGGGTCAGTACAGTAGCTTTGGGACTGAGTCTAAGGATGCTGGGTCAATAGGGAATGAGACATAAAGTTAGGTAACTGAGAGTTCATTGACACAAAGACCTCTGTATGGCAAGATATCACTTTTCTCCCTTAAAATCTACACCTAAACCCCTTACTGATAGCCAATCCAATAATCAGGGTTAAGTTAATGATCCAGACATGAAGGTGTTAAAATTACCAAGAAAGGAAAAAAAAAAAGACACTACTCTCTGAAGGAAGTGGATTTAGCCAATGATACCTAGCAAGAGTTGGAAGAGCATGTAGGGGAATAGATTCCAAGGGTGCTGGATTAGGATGGCCAAGGATATAAAGTTGCATAAGGGAGGGGTTTTTTATATGGGTGCACCCTTTGTGATAAAGGAGTTATTATCACCCTGGCTGGACCCCAGGAAAGATGCAAGAGTACTGCTAGGACCAACTTGCAAACTTGGCATGCCTGTAACACCCCTTACTAGGTGATACACAACTGCCAGAAATGTTGTAGCATGTAGTAGAAAAGGGTAAAAAGACATCCCTAGTAAAGGGGGAGAAGGGCAGATTTGTGCTTTTGTATTCATTTTCTTTCATGGACACCTGTATTAGTTGGCTAGAGCTGCCATAACAAAATTCCACAGACCGGGCAGCTTAAACAACCAAAATTTATTTTCTCGCACTTAGGGAAGCTGGAAGTCCATGATC
Source organism: Ia io (assembly GCA_025583905.1). Taxonomy (NCBI): domain Eukaryota; kingdom Metazoa; phylum Chordata; class Mammalia; order Chiroptera; family Vespertilionidae; genus Ia; species Ia io. The sequence goes on from JAJQQW010000002.1 coordinate 114,503,053, forward strand.
AAGGTGCTGGAGGACTGGTTTCTCCAGAGGCCTCTCTCCTTGCCCTGCAATAGCCACCTTCTTGCTGTGTCGTCCCTTTTGTGGGCATGTTCTCCTAGTGTCTCTTCCTCTTCTCATAAGGGCATCAACCCTATTGGATTAGAGTCCCACCCCGATAACCTCGTGCAACTTTACCTCCTTAAAGGCCTATCTTACAATACAGTTACACTGGGGATCAGGGCCACAACATACGAATTCTGGGGACACAATTTAGTCCATAACTCCTTGGAACCAAATATATGATTGGTCAAATGTATAAATACAGTGTAAGATAATGAGGGATTTTTAAATTTTACCAAAACAACTGGTTACTTGGAGGAGGAAAAGACAGGGTGTAAATACTGCCTCATTACCTCTGGGCTCTCTGGAAAATAGGGCTCACCAGACTGCCTGGCGTCTCGGAAGGTCCACCCCAGCTTCACAGGAGCCCAGCCTCAGAGTGGAACTCTGTCACAACTGAATCGCAGATCAACTTCTCCCTCTGCTCAGTCCAGGCTCCCTTCCTCCTGTCCAGGGGTTATTATTCCCAAGAGCACTCCCTAGCAAACCACGTCTCTGTCTCCATTTCCTGAAGCCAACCTCTGACATGCAGGTACTTCATCCTGCCTTGATCCAGCCTAATTCCCACGATGTGACCCAATTGTCTGCCTGTAATAACAATAAATCTATTCCAGCTGATTCTGCATAGTTCTAACCCAATGCTATGACCAGGCTAACTCACCTGCTCCTCCCCAAGCAACTGCAAACACAATCCTCCAGAGCAGAACATGTTGAAAATGTGCTTTACTGATGTTTATTTATTTGCTTTATCAATAACTTCCATCTGTAAAAATGCTGAGTCTTTCATTAATAACAAGAAAACTCTGTAATGCCATAATTATTAGGAAGATGACAGCTATATACCATGAGTGAGAAGCAGTCAATAATTAAGCCACCAGAAAATATCCTTAGAGCTATTTTTGAATAGTCTTTAAAAATATGCAATTTAACTTTTGTCACAACTAATGATATTTAAATGGTATTTTCATATTCATAAGATATTACACCCTTTATTTTGATTAAGGATCTCTATTCCAGCTTTTTGAGTCATTCCATTGAATTATTATTGTTAATACTAGAGGCCTGGTGCATGAATTCATGCATGGGTGAGGTCCCTGGGGGTGGCTTGCAGGATGGCCTGGCGCCGCCCGCTCACCTGCTCCACCATCCCGCTGCCGTCCTGCTGTCATCGGGGCCCATCGGGGCTGGCAGCACCTCCACTGCTGCCCGCTGCCAGTGGCCGCCATGTTCCGTGCTGCCTCCTGGTTGTCAGTGCAGGTCTTAGCGAGCAGTCCAACTCCCAGTCCAACTCCCGGTTGAGGGGACAATTTGCATATTAGGCTTTTATTATATAGGATCATACAATATTTAGTTAAATGATAAACCATAAAATACATATGCACAAAAATCTTAAGTATATAATTATAATTATTCCTCAATTATTAAAACATCCAAAATAAGAGTATGCATCTAAGGTATCATAAAATACAAAAACTGAAAGTGGAGAAAAACAAAACCCAGGTTTACTACATTCTGTAAGTACTCCCAAATATAGCTTTCAGTGTATGATGTAGTAAAAACATAAAATCTATGATTAAACACTTTTAAACTTTGATTTCACTCGTCTTTTTCCTATTCCTTTACAAAGCCTTGCAATTTGAAATTCTAAAATTGCAAAATATATTATAATGCACTTCACTCGACAATATTATCACAATTTTCAGTGTGCAAAACTCATATCCCACTAGTTTCAAGTAACTGGCTCGGGTATGAAGAAGTCCCTGTTTAGAGAAAAATTCACAAATCAGATGTTTCTCCATGTTCTTAGAATAAAAAGCATGATTTTAAAATACAACAATAACAACACAGTTATACTAAAAAATTAATGAATTCTCAATTTTGAAATGTGAATGTGTAATGAATTTCAGGGCACTGATTTTTCAGCCAGGCGAAATCAAGAGTTAAATTTCAAAAGGCTAGATTGCCTCTGACACTTGGGGGGTGAGGGGGAGGGAAAACATCAGCTGCTTAGAAATGCAGGGCACTACAGCTGAAAATAATACCTTTCCTGTTCTCTCTTGAAATGGTTTCCTATCGAAGCAGTTTCTGCATCAATCACACAATAGCCAGAATGGTACAGGCTTATACTTTATAATACAGTAACCGCATTCAAAAAGCATAGGAAAAATGACTTTTATAGTAGACAATGCTGTAGCTAAAAGTTTAAAACAAATCACTAAACTACACTAATTTGTAAGCTTTGCATTTTGAGGAACTCACTGACAGCTAACAGCAGAGCTTGCAATCAACTGTCCTCTTGAGCACAACAAGATTTTCAAGAAAAGAAACCCGCAGAAATAGTCTCCTCAATTAACTCTGTGTGAGAAATGCCCAAGCAATGCCCGGAGGGAACCAAAGGCAAAAATCAGGCCAAATATGACATTTAACTATCAATCTTACCAAGGCCAGTGATTGTTAATCAGCCTGGGGGAAATCAGTAGTATACATGATAGTGGTGATTTTTTATAAACACAGCCTACTATTTTAGATGGAGGAATATAACTATTTTGCAGAATATCTAGAAGAGCCATGTCTTCATTTTTTACAGGTCACTAATTATGAACAAGCTTAAAATATCCTATCAGTCCAAAAATAAATTATACTAGAGCCCTTGGTATGGGCATTTCAATTAAAACAACAACAACAACAAATTATAAACCTTAACTTTTTTCCTAAGAAAGAAAATCCTATATAATAAAAGTCTAAAATTTTTACTAAAATTTATCACCCAATTTGCATTTCAAGTATACACTGTTTAAGATAAGTTTCATCGATGGCACAATGTGAGCTAGCTAACTTGCATGTTTTAATCACATTGTAATTGTATAATTATAATTAATAATACAAATAGGAATGTATACAAATATTTATTTTTACATACATTTCACATTTGATTCCAAATTCAGCCACCAGTAACTATATGGTAGTTATTTAAACTTCGTGAGTTTCAGATTTCTCATCTACCTCATTGAAAGATTAGACTATGGTATAATGTATTTAAAACTCCTGTTATAGCCTAACCAGTTTGGCTCAGTGGATAGAGCATCAGCCCATGGACTAAAGGATCCCAGATTTGATTCTAGTCAAGGGCATGTACCTAGGCTCAATCCCAACAATGTACCCCTAGGCTCAATCCCAACAATGCAGTCCTGGTTGGGGCACATTCAGGAGGCAAACAATTGATGTTTCTCTCTCACATCAATGTTTCTCTCTCTGTCTCTCCCCTTCTTTCCACTCTCTCTAAAAATAATGGGAAAAATAGAACTCATATGTGGAATCTAAGTAAAAAAATAAAATGATGAACCGAGTGGATCCAGAGACATGGAAGCATGGAACAGAGTGCAGAAACTCAGAGGAAAGGCGGGGGAGGGTGGGTGGGTGGGAGGTGATCAACCAAAGACCTTGTATACATATATGCTAACCCATGGACACAGACAATAGGGTGGTGAAAGCCTGAGGCAGGGGAGTGGGGCGGGGGGGGGGGGGCTGGAGGGGGCCAATGGGGTTAAAAAGGGACATATGCAATACTTTCAACAATAAAGAATTATTAAAATTAATTAATTAATTAATTAATTAAAAATCAATGGGAATATATCCTTGGGTGAAGATTAACAAAAGTAAATAAATAAAACTCCTAATACAAGGTGTGACATATAGTAAGCACATGATATACGGCAATTATTTTATGAAAAAATACTATACCTTTGTTTACTTTTCAGTAATTAAAAAGGTAGATGATCCAAGTTACTTAAATTTGGTTTGTGGATATATTTTATTATTCACCCTTGAATATAGGTATTTTTGATGCACTGAAAACTCACTTTTACAAAGGAGAAAAGACCTAACTAATAGAGCAGGAGGGAGGAGGGATGGTCTTTGGAATATACCAGTGTATATTCTGGGCTTCAAGTGTCCACATCACTGTAGTGCAGGTAAAATAAACTGCACAGGTATCACTATTATGCAGTTAGAAACATTTCTCTTCTTTCAACTAAGAAAATAATAGAAGGAAACAGAAGTAATGTGAGTTTCTAAAGGTAATGTGAACTGGTAAATATGAGCATGAAGGAATCACAAGAGATATTTAAAAACAAAAGGAATGTTAGGTGAGAGATCACATGTCCTGCTGTCAACACTAAATCAGTCAGATTTAAGGGAAGGGGGAAAGCCATCAAATTCCTGAAGCTTACCCTAAAGTTCAGCTACTACCCGTGAGATCCACTCTATGAATATACATACACAAATGCTGACTTGTATATAGAGAATACGTATGTACTCTAAAAAATATACTTATTCATATATATTGACTCTATTTAAGCATGTGTGTATATGCATGTTTGTGTATATATAACTAGAGGCCCAGTGCATGAATTGGTACACCAGTGGGGTCCCTCGGCCTGGCCTGTAGGATTAGGCTGAAACTGGCTCTCCGACATCCCCCAAGGGGTCCTGGATTGCCAGGCCGAGGGACCTCCACCAGTGCACAATCAGGGACGGGAAGGGACACAGGAGGTTGGCCAGCCAGGGAGGGACCGCAGGAGGGCTCCAGGGCATGTCCAGCCCATCTCGCTTAGTCCAGATCGGCCAGATCCCAGCAGCAAGCTAACCTACCAGTTGGAGCATCTGCCCCCTGGTGGTCAGTGCACGTCACAGTGACTGGTCGACCAGTCAACTGTTTGACCCCTGGTGGTCAGTGCATGTCATAGTGAGTGGTTGAGCAGCCTTAGCATATCATTAGCTTTGATTAGTTGATCAGACGACTGAACAACCAGACACTTAGCATATTAGGCTTTTATTATATAGGATTGCCTAAGGCTTTTACTATATAGGACAGCTTTTCCATAAGTGACATAATAACATCATCTCTCTGAAGACTAGGGTTTGGAAGATTACCATTCTTTTCTTTTTTTTTCCAGTTTTGTGATTGATTTCTAGTTTCATACCATTGTGGTTGGAAAATATGCTTGCTATGTTTTCCATCTTCTTAAATTTACTGAGACTTATTTTCTGTCCTACTGTGGTCTATTCTAGAAAATGTTCCATGTGCACTTGAAAAGAATGTATATTATGCTTCTTTGAGGAAAATGATCTGAAGATATCAATTAAATCCATCTGGTCTAATGTGTCTTTTTAAAATATACGTATTTTTTATTGATTTCAGAGAGGAAGGGAGAGGGAGGGACTGAAGGAGAGAGGGAAGGGAGGAGGGAGGGAGAGAGAGAGAGAAAGAAACATCAATGATGAGAGAGAATCATTGATTGGCTACCTCCTGCACGCCCCCCCACTGGGGATGGAATACAAAACCTGGGCAGGTGCCCTGACGGGAAATCGAGCCCTGACCTCCTGGTTTACAGTCTACCTCAACCACTGGGCCATGCAGGCCGGGCTAATGTATAAAAACAACAACAAAACAACAACAACAACAAAAAGCAACAAATAAACACATTTAAATTGTTCATTTTTTAACATAATTGACAACTCGTTTGTTGATCCCTTAACTCTCTAAGCTTAGTTATACAAAACCCTTTATCCTTAACCACTTCTCCACTTTCTTCCTTAATCCTTCTATGAATAAGGAGGTCACGGTTCAATTCCAGGTCAGGGCACATGCCCAGGTAGTGGGCTTGATCCTCAGTAGGGGGGCATGCAGGAGGCAGCCGATCAATGATTCTCTCTCATCATTGATGTTTCCCTCCCTATCGGTTCCTCTCTAAAATAAATAAAAATGTATTTTTTAAAAATGTAAGTGAATAATAGGACAAGGGGAGAATTACAATAATAGTATAGAATAAACCATGAAAAACAAGGAACAAGTTCAGAATCAGGATAAATATTTTTAAAAATTCAGATTCTTGATAATAACTTCACCAATTCTGAGATACTGAGGTAATACTGATAACTCCAAAACCACATGTCAGTTAAGTCCTTTCCCAGTTTACTGTGTGTATATGCTCAAAGAGACTTGCTTAGCAAAGTCAATATTATAAAAGTATTCTTACAAATGTATCTCTAAGTTATTTCATTTGGATGGATATTTTACGTGCTGCTATTTTTCAATTAGTCTCAAAATGGCAGGGTATTGAGACTACTCTTGCTCCTTGATACAAAAATAAGATGTATACATATATTTGAATACACACATATGTAAATATACTAATGACCATTCAGTTTAGTGTACCCTAATATGCTTTTGGAGCTCTTAAATGAGGGTGTTCCAGCTCCCCACCACTACCCCCATCATTAAGGAGCAAACGGAGAAACTCCAGGGTTATGTGGATTGAGAGGAGGCTAGCCTGAGAACAAGAACAGTTATATGTGCATACAAGATGCAGTATCCAATAACATTTTCATGCACATATTAATATTACAAATACCGTTCAAAAATACACCACTGGAGTTATTTTCTGCTAGACTGACAAACTGGAATATTTGTTCCAGAAAAAAAAAAAAAAATGACTAGCTTTCTTTTACTTTCTAGCCCCTTACTGTGTTCTAAGACTTAATGCCAGTTTTATTATGACCTACAATTGCTAGAGCATCTGCAATGCTAAAAACAAAACAAAAAAAAGCTAGACATTTTTAAGAAGATAAAAGAAACGCTCCATGAACTCTCCTTCTACTCCAGGTATAAAAATGCAACCATACTTTTTCATTCTTGATGTCACTTACATTTCCTCTATGTAACAGCCCACTTTCCTAAGAGTTTATTAGATGTAGATATTAAGGGGGAGAGCGGTTAATATTTCTGCCTGTGGTCACAGCAGAACAAGAAGAAAACCCCAACTTTCCCAGTAGTTTTCAACCATATCATGCTGCCTTGCACAAGAATAAAAAGAACTAATAAAAGCACAGCCCTAAGTGGATGGCTCAGTTGGTTGAAGTGTCACCCATACCCCGAAGGATGCAGGTTGGATTCCTGGTCAGGGCACATATTCAGTTTGTGGTTCAACCCTCAGTCTGGGAGCCTTCAGGAAGCAACTGATCAATGTTTCTCTCTCACAATGTTTCTCTCTCCCTTCCTTTCTCTCTAAAATCAATAAACATATCCTCCAGTGAGGATTAAAAATGATAACATTGAAATAATGAAAGCACGTAACTCTCTTTTCACACAGCAGTTCATTCATCTCACTATTTGTACATTTGCAAAAAGCAACATGATGTTTTAAGTTATCCTAGACCCATAGTCCACTGCTTTGAAGTCATAGGCACTCTAAAAAGGCTTTGAAAGTATCTGACTTTAAATCCAAAAGCAGCTGCTATGAAGGTTCAAAGTTTCCCAAGTTTGCCAAGAATCAGGGAGGGCTCAGTAATCCCTAGGAACGTTACAGACAACAGTTTTATCTTCTGGTGAGCAGGTCAGTTGGCTTCAAATTGAACACACACAAACCCAGAACTTTGGGGGACATAAATATCTGGGCAAGTTCCAGATATCACACCGTGAAATCTATTTTTCAGACTTACAGACTTTTTGGGGGGTTTGCGTAGGTTAAAGGACATATCTGATACACCTTTCTTGTTACAGTAAACTTTGGAGAAACTGTTAAACACACATTCCAGCATTATTGTTCTTTCTGTGGCACCATTCCCACAGCTGGGATCCATTCGGTAGGCAGCAATATCCTTTCCTCCTTCTTTACCTGTTATGCCAACCCTCTCTCAAGGCTCAACCCATGATGTACCAGTTTTTTTTCAAGTTTCCTCCAACCATGACACCAAATATAATTGTTCTCTTTTGTCTAGGAACAAACATTTGTAGATTTCTCAGAGCCTTATTTTCTTTGTTTTTACATTTGGCTTTATCTCCTCAATTAACTTGTAAAACTCTGGAGTTCATAGCCTTACTACACAGCTATCACCGGTGTTATCCATAACAGTTATACATTAATATGTTGACTGAAGTTACCAGAATTCAATCTAACTGCCCAGAATCTGTGTAGTATTCTCACCGGCCATAATTCCTGAAAGGTAACATACCTTTTACAGATCTTTCTGTCTGTCTCAGGATATTATGAGAGCCTCTTCTTCTTTAGTAGGAAGTCTACCTGAGGTGAGGCAGGGACCCAATTCTCAGCTCCACTTAGAAATAACAGAGAGAATGCCATGAAGCTTATTCTGTGACTATCTCTCCTAATGTACCTAAGCTACACAATTAATTAGCAGAAGGATTAGCTGGTCCACAGGGATCACATGCTCTACTTAAGAGAGTTCCCATATCCCCTCATCTTTCCCTTCCAAGAGACCAGAAAAATCTCCCTGAAGATGTCCTTCAGTCAAACAGCATTTTTCTTTCTTCCTCAGTTTGAGGCACATGAGAAAAGTTCTAATTACTTCAGAAAAATAATTTTGAGTTTTGCCATTATTTAAAGGGCAGATACATATCTCCAGTAGCATTTTCAGGCTAGCATCTTATTTCTAACTCACCTCTATGAACTATCAGCTGCCTTCTGTGCTGTTGGACTCTGGGAAGCCTAGCTATGAACCTGCCTGCCTCTTTCAGACAGTCATGTATCCCTTTCCACAGAATCACTCAATTATTTTAATTCCTCCCATTCTCATTATAGCAAAATAAGTAATGAAATATGCTACTTGCAGCTATAGTAGCATGTCACATACTTGAACCCATCTGTCAACCACAAAACAGTCCTTAGTGTAGTTTTGACTACGAATGGCAAGAAATTTGTGTCTCCTATTTTATAAGCGGTTGTAGATGTAGCACACAAAAGAAAAAAAAAGAATAAGTTATATTATAAAGTCTAATACCATTGCTCCTACCAAAATATCTTTAACTGATAAATTTATAGTAAATGTCCAATAGATAAAAATTGTTCCTAATATTTAAATCCTCTTCTATGATTGTAAATTCCTGTAAACTGTATGATTTGGATTATAAAACCTAAATCATCTTTAAAGTGTTATTAAAACTAAGATTAGAAATGTCACAATATCTTGGAAAAGTAGTAGGAAACCAAAGAGCTTAACTGGGATCAATACAAGGTAGTATAGTTAAGAAAGAAAATAAAATCGTACTGGTATAAAATAGAAAGTAACTTAGTACATACCCCAATAATGCAGCATGAAGGAATTTAGTAAGTTGGCAAAAACATATCCACCCAATGAAAGTGCCTAGACTCTGGGAAAAGGTGTGAAATTTCTTTCTGTAAAGAAATCTAACAAACAGCATAGGACCACCATCTGACTGGCATAATATAAAACCATTATGTCTTAAATTAGTGGGATGATTTACTGACACTTTAAAGTCCTTCTCATTTATAACTTCATGATTTTACAGGGCCAAAAGTTTATTACTTGGATTTGGAAATAAAAATAGGATACAGTTTTCTAGGAATGAAATCACTTATTCAGTCTGCTGTAGGTAATATATTTACAATGACAGTCATTGAAGCAAAGAAATGAAACTTCATTTTGTAGGACTCCAGTTATTAGCAATTACAATGAAGCTAAAAATGTTCACCTATTCATACTTAAAGTACATTAAATATAACACTTTGCTTGTCCTTCCAAAATAGCCAAAAAGAAGAGTAAGGTCCTCCTCGATTTAACTGGGAACTGACAGCATATTCCTTTAGTTTACTGCAGCTGCGAAGAGCACCAACTCTACAGCTCAGCTCCAGGATAGGCAGCTATGTCTATCGAGCTGTTTGCCTTTGAGGGTTACAAGGCTGCAAAGCCCAATTCTTTCAAGACTTCTCAGAGCATGAGGACCAGGGCAGACAACGTGAGTGATGAATCACTTCTACAGCTGGAAAGCAAATTAAGACAGCTCCTGACACTGTCTTAATCACATAAAATGACCCCATAACGTTCATGCTGTTAGTCACATGCCCATGGGCCCTATCCCAATCACATTAAAATAGTAAGTTTTAAAAGAATACAGATCACATTTTTTTCAGAAAAGTTTGCACATACCCTGCTTCCTCAAAAGGCTTAAGGTGATTCACCTTATAAAATAAACACTAAAATAATTTGCCCTGGCCAGTGTGGCTCTGTTGATTGAATGTCATACTATGCACTAAAAGGTCGCCAGTTCGATTCCTGGTAAGAGCATATACCTGGTTGTGGGTGTGATCTCTGGTGGAGAGTTTGATTCCCAGTCAAAGGCGCTTACCTGGGTTGCAGGTTTGAGCCCTGCCCCTGGTCTGGGCACCTGTGGGAGGCAACCAATGGATGTGTCTCTCTCGCATCATGTTTCTCCCTCCCTCACTTCCACTTTCTCTGTAAATCAATGGAAAAATATATATATACTTGGGTGAGGATTAACAAAAATAAAATAAATAAAAAATATAATAAAATACCTAATAGATTCCCCCATGTAAGACATATAGGACATGAGCAAGTAATAATGTATAAAATAGTCTTCCCAGTTGGCATGTGAATTCTCAGTCATAAGACCAGCAAGGACAACCATGAATGGATAAAAAGAATACCAAGATACAAAGAACTGTCCACTGTTCCTTGTGATGGTAGCTAAGGTGGCAGTGATATAAGAGTTTGTGTGTTTGTGTGTGTGTGGTGGTTGGGGGAGGGAGCATGTACGTGCAGGGACAGTTGGATGAGGAGTGGGAAGAGAGAAGATTAGAACTGATTGTATTTGATAAAGATTCAGATCAATTTTTTTTTTTCAGCAACATTTATTAAAGTCATCTCCTCCTTTCCTTCCACAGGCTGACACCCTAAATATGTGTTCAATCAAAAGCAATATCTGACCACAGGGTCTCTCCAAACTCAACCTGAGCAAAAATCACAACTCGGTGCACTTGGGATACCTTTGCTGTGAGGATGGCAACATTCAACTGACCTTCCAGAGTGTTCTTATATTTTTAGGTCAATCTGTCCGTCTACATTCAATCAACTGACAGTCTGAAATATCTTTCAGATACTTCCTTTTTCCAACTTACCTCTGGTTCTCAATTCCACTAAGCCTTTTTCTAACCAGCTACTGCCTGGGTGCCAGTTGTATGATATTGATATAACTTGAACTGAGTGAATATAGCTTGCTAATTTGTCATACACAAGTGTTTGGTAAATTTATTTATTGCTTCCAGTGCATCCTGGAAGTTATTTAGGGAGAGTGCATTAACTATTTCAAGACACCACATCATAGGTTGATTTGGCTCCCATAAAAACTATTAAGATATTTGTCCTGGCCGGGTGGCTCAGTTGGTTGGAGCATCATCCCATACACCAAAAGGTAGAGGGTTTGATTCCCAGTCAGCACACATACCTACATTGTGGGTCCAATGCCTGGTCGGGGAGCAAACAGAAGGCAACCGATGGATGTTTCTTTCTTTCTCTTTCTCTCTCTTCTGTCTCCTGCCACTCTTCCTTTCTCTCTAAAATCAATAAATATATCCTCTGGTGAGAATTTTTTTAAAAAAATCAAAATTATTCAGACATGAACTGTATTTTTTTTTTCATTTGCAGTCGGGATTTGTCCTGTGTTAATACAGTTATAATATTTTTATTAGCCTCCTTGGAAACTAAGGTTATGATGGGCCAAATGTAAAAATATAGTTTGTTGCAATGGGGCAATTTTTCCAGTTTTAACAAGACAATTGAGAAGTCTACAGGAGATATGAATCTCAATATTGTCATTATCAACAGTATCTCTAGAAAACACAGTTAAACAGCCCAAACAATTTACTATCACAGAATGACTTACAAATAAAATTCCTCAAACTAGGAAAATGCTTTGGATCACTCAGCTCCCAGTATTTACATAAGTATACACATTATCTGGGGTTTGATAGTACATTGTGATCCTTGATGCTATGTTTAATCAGTTACCCGAAACCTTATGGGATGGGAGTGCAACAAAATTAATAATGCCACAAATGGATACCAGTTGATGTTCATCTACTGACTTTTGGTTTTCAGTGATGCTTAATTGAGTAAAAATAAATTTAAGATAAAATTTTAAAATTCCAAGAGTATTTTGAGGAAAAAGTGTGAATACAAATAACTTTTTAAAACTCATTAACAAAATTGATTTTAAAACTTCACAAATATAGATATCTCCAAATGTATATTATCCATCAAAATAAGTGACATAGTTGTCTAAGGAAGTATACATTTTTTATTTTTTGATGCTGCTCTATTATGAATAATTTTTTTCATGGTCATTCTTTCAGAAGTGTTTTCAAATAATTTATATTACTGTAATGCCATCTCTGATATGAAATATATAAGGGACATAAAGGGAAAATTTCATTTTTAAAATATTTTAATGACATTAGAACTACTGACGGAGGGTAGACAGGCAGATATAAATGAAAGGATAATCTCCCTTACTCAGTTCCTACACATACACAAATCTCAGCAATTATGGAGTTAGTTTGCTGAGCAATATCCCAAGATGAATGGCAATTAGTTCCTAGGTCTATAGCAGAAACTTTTACACTTAAGTACGCACACGGGTGCCAAGCTGATTAAGCACAACAGGAAGGAGATTATAGTGACTCAAAACAACATAATCCATACATTAAAACAAATTTTCTCAATTACAGAAAGAAATCTGAATTTCATACTCAGTTTTCCAGCCAAGAAGTAGAAGAGTGAAGGGGTTGACTAGCTAGTACTTCAGAAAAGAAAGGTTACAATGACGTATGTCTAAGTCATGTAAATAATACTAGGCTGCAATGAAGTGATTTCCTGAGTTACCTATAACACAATTTTTAGTTCCTCTTGAACCTAGCTAAGAAAATAGTATCAATAAAGAATACTAACTTGTGTGCAGTATGAATGGTTTTACATCTGGAAATAGAAGCAAATAAAGGGATATAGACTTCTATGTTAGCCAAGTTCCCATTTGGTCTTTGAAGTCTCCATTTATAATTGCTCCACTTTAAATATATATATATAATTTCCAATTCTCTTCATATAAAATGTTCAAAACACACTTCATAATCTTACTCTAACTCTTATGTCTACCTCTTTTACAACTTATCAATGTTTTATAACTAAATAAAAATAAAGTGTTCTTTTCCCCATAAATCCTTCTACAAATAAAAATAAAACTACTTTAGGCTAAGAAAGGTCATGATTTACAAAGTCAAAGCAATGAAATTTGAAGTATACACTTGTGGTTCTCAGATTTCAGCAGGCATCAGAATCATGACCTGAGTAAAAAACACAGATTGCCGGGTCACACCCTCTGCATTTCTGATTTAGGAAGTCCAGGACACTGAGATTTCCCAGGTGAGGATGATGCTGAAGTTTAGGGGTTTCCACTTTATTTAATTTAGAGAACCTAATTTCTGTGCTATAAGACATATTTGAAAAGTTATAATAAGTATATTTTTTCGCCCACCTCATAGCTGGGACATTTATAACCAAGGATGCTGATTACTTTTCACACAAAGCTGATTCTATTCTTAGCTAAGTTACTAATAACCACATCAATATTAAAATAAACCAAAAAACACCACCGCATCCATCACAAGGACCAGTTCAGCAGCAGAACTACCTCCTTCCTTATTGTTAAGCAACATGAGCATAAGATTTCTCTAATGCAATTTTCTTATTGTCTCCATTCCTATATCTTACCCTTTTCCACTACCCAACATGAGACTTGGCAGGACAAATAATCTGAATTACAAAAAGTAACAGCAAATTGGAACGATGTCTTTCTAATCCAGACAGTTTCAGCCATACTACTCGCCCCCCACCCCACCCCCTGCTGGCCCCAATCTTTCTCACTTACTATTCCCTACACACACACACACACACACACACACACACACACACACACACACACACACACACACACACACACACAAAATTAAAAAATAAAAACTCCTTTTGTTGGGATGATCTGAACCAATGAAAGAGAAATAAAGACTTGGACATGGTATAAAAGGAATTCAAACTCTCCCACACTAAGGAACAGCTTCCTGAGAAGGCTCTAACTCCAGCATTCCTCCATCCCTAGAATCCTGGACACTCTCGCAGCTGCTCCAGACACCAGAGTGTGGCTGCAGGCAAAAGAGCACTGAATGAACTGCTGCTCTGCTTGAGGCCGCACCTCCCACCATAAGCCAAGAGGGAAGATGTGCCTGTAGTCCCAGCACCTCTCTCACACATACACACACCACCACCATCATAATCACCATCAAGCAAGCTCTCTTCCATTTGGGAAAGAGGGAGTGGGAAGAGAGGGGAAATTAAGAGGCTTAGAGTTGGGGAGGGCGGTTCCCGGCCACCTCCCAGCACTGCTCAGCCCTGGGCAGTACACAGTGAAGATGGTAAAGGTCTGATCTCCCTCATACTTTCCCAAACACCTACCCATAGCACACTCAGTGGTTTCTCAGAGTTTGAGGACCCAACATCCCCTTGTACCCATAGCCACTCCGCAGTCCTCAGCCAGGTCTAGGGTCTGCAGGAAAAGGTCTGACATTTCTACAAACACTTATGCCGTTTGCCGGGGGCAGCCAGTGACCTAGCACTGCAGTGCTAGAATCCAAACCCCAGAGTGAGCCAGTGGGCACTGGGCTGGATTTCCAGCACACAGCCCCTGGATATTGGCTAGAGGGGAACTGTGGGTGAGATTTGGCCTGCCGTCCCTCCGGGGCTGTTCTCCCAACCTCCTCCCCCCCATACCTGGAGATCACAAAAGTTATTTTTCCTTTGTGGCACTGCCTGCTTGTCCCAGGAGATGACCACTTCAGCCAGAGCGAGAGGCTGTGTGTGAGTGTATCTTTCTGTCCTGAAAGCCAAGGGTGCCAACTGCTGACAGGCAAAGGAACCTGGATTTGCTCTTGAGGACTTAAAAACCTCCCCATTAACAAGCTCGCCCTTCTCCCCAGTGCTTATCCGCCCAGACCTGGGTTTTTCAAAGAACTGAGACTGTTCTAGTTGCAGTGACCTGGTTGGTGTCCTGCCCCGGAGCCCAGACGCGCGGACTTGGCGGTCCGTTCATTCATGCATTTGCTCATCCATTCACACAAACATGTCCCTTAATTGTGTCTGGCACCTAAAATCTTGCCTGCTATTTCCTCCTCCCCAAGTCAGTGCTCCAGGCAATGGCTGGTGCATAATGCAACTCAACTGTCACCCCACTTCCTAAGCTGGAAAATCAAGTCTTATAGGCAAATTCTCAATCTCTCTCTCAATCTCTCTCCCTCTCTCTCTCTCTCTCTCTCTCTCTCTCTCTCTCTCTCTCACACACACACACACACACACACACACACACACACACACACGTGGGGAGGAGAAGGGGAGCAGAAAGGAATGGGGCGCTCACTGGGGTCACATTCGAAGCCTCCATTTGGGGGTAATCGCGGCACTGCCTAGGCGGCAAACGAGGTCAAATCTTTATTAAATCAAAGACTGCTAGAGCTCGGGTCCCCACGGGGATAAATCAAGCGCACAGCCCCCGGTTCACAGGAGTGCGATGCTGCCGGCTCCACTCAACTCGGAACCGGAGCCGAGGCCCGTGGCCGCGGCTCGCAGCCCAATCCGCAGCGCGCTCGCTGCCTCCTCATCGCTCCCAATAACGTGATGAAGTGGGAATCAAATGCCACGCCGGGAGGGGCCCCGGAACGCGCGAGTCGTGCATTTTCGCTCACCAGCCTATCTTGCCTAAGAATCACAAGGTCACGATAACGTCGCGATTTCACTCACCGTACACTCCTTGGCCAGAGATCCCCTCCAGGAGGACTGTCAGCAGCCACACGAGACCGTACACTAAATCCATCTTCACGTGAACATGAACATATCCAGCCCAGGGGCGAGGCAGCGGGACCTTCCGGCGGCCGGCGGCCAGGCGAGTGCGCTCCTTTCGCTCCCGGGCTGCGCCGACGTGCCTGCGAACCAGCCGCCCGAGGCAGCGCCGTCCGTCTGTCCTTCCCCGGCGGCGGCCGTGAGCGGAGCGCAGCAGCCCCACACACCCCGCACTCATGCACGCACAAACACGGCAACACACTCCCACAGCACAACAACCTGACACACACTCACAGGCACGCCTCGCTCACACCGGGCGCCTGGGGAAAGCGCAGACGCTGGGGAGGAGCGGGCGGCGTGAAGGGAAGGGGAGCCGGGCGGCGAAGTGTTCTCCAGCGGAGCGGGCTCCGTCTCCGCAGCGGCGGCGGCGCGCGGGGCGGGCGGCGGGCGCGGGCTAGGGGCCGGGTGCGGAGCGCTGTGCGCCTGGCGCGGGCAGCCGAGGAACAGGAAGTGGCTTCTGACTCGGGGCACCGAGCAGAGGGTTCCTCGCCTGGGTTCGTCTTTACAAAGTAACTCGCGAAGGTCCCCGGAGGAGCATCAAGCAGCGGCAGCGGCCCGCCCGCCCGCAGTCCGGAGCCCCCAGCCCTGCTGTCTTGCCTTCCCCCATTCCATCAGTTGCCATTGCAACGCCAATCCGCTTACACGATACAGGCTCGCATCGCTGAGCTGGGAGAGGAGGAAGAGGAGGAGGAGGAGGGAGAGGAGGAAGAGGAGGAGGAGGAGGAGGAGGAGGAGGAGGAGGAGGAGGAGGAGGAGGGAGAGGAGGAGGAGGAGGAGGAGGAGGAGGAGGAGGAGGAGGAGGAGGAGGAGGAGGAGGAGGAGGAGGAGAGAGGAGGAGGAGGAGGAGGAGGAGGAGGAGGAGGAGGAGGAGGAGGAGGAGGAGGAGGGAGGAGGAGGAGGAGGAGGAGGAGGAGGAGGAGGAGGAGGAGGAGGAGGAGGAGGAGGAGGAGGAGGAGGAGGAGGAGGAGGAGGAGGAGGAGGAGGAGGAGGAGTGGGACTAGGGGGGCAGGGGTGGGGAAGAAAGGAAAGCAGGAGGGAGAGGACGAGAGGGACCGACAGGAGCAGAGTGTGCGTCTGGAGCTCTCCGGGGCACCAGCCTCAGCCGCCGCCGCCACCACCGATCGCCAAAATAGCCTTCAGGACCCCGCCCGCGAAGAGGGGCCTCCGCCGGCAGCGCCAATTCGGGGGCCGCTAGCAGAGTCCAGCCACCGCCACTTGCGAGAGGGAGAGGCAGAGACCGGATCCGCACACACGGCCACGCGTGCTCACCCGCACCGCGCGCGCCCTCTCCGCTTCCGCGCCGCCCCCGCCAGGTGGAGGGGTGGGGGCGGTCGGGACCCGCGGGAGTTCAGAGGAGGAAGCCGCAGAAGGGGTTCCCCGCCTGGGCTAACGCAGTGCTGGCGTCCGGAGGTGAACGCGGGAGCGGCGCCCGGGAGGACACCCTGCTTCGCGGCCGCTGCTCGGGCCCCGGCTGCGGCAGAGGCTGCCGGGCCGGGCGGCGGAGCGCCCTGGGCTCGACGCCGGCTGGAATCCCTGGGTGGACGCGGTGCTGAGCGCCTCGGAGGCGAAAAGGAGGAGGAGGGTGAAGCCGAGAGCCGGCGGACGGGCCGCGGGGCGCCGAGGGGAAGGCTGTGTGTGGTCACGTTGTGCGCTACGTGCTGAGAGCGCGAGCTGCTCGCCGCAGCCGGGCGACGTCAAAGCCCGGGCGCGCGGCTCGGTCGCCGTCCCCGCGGCTCTGCTCCCCCTCGCGCTGCCTCCCGCTGTCCGCCGGGCTCCTCCGTGTGGACAGCGCCGAGAGGCTTCGCGGGCCGGCGGCGGCCGGCCTCCAGCCGTGCCCGCCGGGCCCTGCCCCGCCTCTCCGCGAGCTTCGCGGCAGCCGCGGCTGGCGTTTGCCCGCGGTGGGCCAGCGCCCACCCCAGTCCGGGGCAATGACGGGGCACACTATCGCTTCCCCACCGCCCAAGGTCTTCCAGGACCCGCTCTGCTCGACCAGAGAGCAGAGCAGGCCACAGCACTAGGTAGCGGCTTGGTTTCTTTCCCATTTCAATCATTTTTAAATGAAAAGACGGTCATCACAGCATTGAAGGCTCCAGGGCAGAAAAACTGGGAATGCTGAGCTTCGTTTAATATGCACTGTCTCCTACTAAAGTTAACTGCTTTGAAAATCTTTTCTCTTTTGTGAAAAACCGTCTCATTGGGGCCGAGGAGCTTAAGAAACTCAGAGTTACAAAGGGACTAGGATATATAACGCATCTTTAATTTTAAAAGGAACTAATGTAGAAATACTTCACCAAAAATTAATAGGGATAAACTGGAAATAGAGTAGTGGTTTGTGATTTGTTTCAGTAGCCACAGTAATTAGTGCTACCTGTGCGCAATCCACTTTGTTGAATATACTCTATTCTTTACTAATTCAGACAGAACTGGGTAGGGAGGTGATTAAAATAGCTGAAAACGTGTATTTATACGTGTGTTACTAAAATAGTTGCTATGGAAAATCTGGCATAAAATATTCATTTATCTGCTTCCATATTGACATAACGCTGCAGGTCCCTCTCCTCCTACTACTTTTGCTGGGGGAAGGGGACTCCAAGCACTAGAAAATGAATAGCCCCCACTGTTCCCTCTAAGGTTCCTCACTTAAGCATATTATTGTTATTGGGTATGATCTAGTGTGTACCCTCTGCATTTACAAGATAAAAGGAAGGAAGAATGGTGAGGGTCCCAAAGGACACGTCGCATAGTGTTGAGAACCCAACCCCTTCTTTATGAAATGCCACTTTCAAGTAGATGGAATTAAGTGTCATTCTAGAAGCAAAACCCAACGTGTGGCTTTTCTGAAGGGGAATGAGTGAAGCTCACTCATTAGCCACCTGTGGTGGAGGAGGGAGGGAATTGTCATGTTTCTGGAAATCTGTCTTTTAAAAGCAGATCATCCCTGAATACTGCAGCACAGCAGCTTCAAGGGGCAGTAAACTGCAACTTTGCTCTCAGCTCACAGCTCAGAATGTATCTTGTCCACCAGGCCCTTACGTCCAGATTTTAGCTGCTCATGTTCTGAAATAACACTTCACCTCCATGTGTGTACTGTCTTTTTTTTTTTCATTCTTATTTATGGAATTAAGTGTGTGTGTGTGTGTTTCAGTGACTTCAGGACTCTAAATTAAAGTATTTTATTTAAAAAAATCAGTGTATTACTTTGACAAAGGAACCCAGACTAAATGAGAGCCCATAATGGTGACTGCTTTCCTTAACCGTCAACATTAGGACATAAGCCTTAGGAATGCAGGGCCTTTCTTTTCCATGTAATGCACACCCCTGTCTGGGAAAAGACCATACACCCATGATGCCCTCAGCAGTTCCTGAGTGAGCTGTTGAGAGATGTATGGAACTTAGACAACCCAATCATTTTACAATTTATTTCAATGATAAAACAGCCAGGTGTATCCACCCTGGATCAGACCTTAGCCTAGATATTAGACATTTAAAGACATATATAGGATAGAATCCCTTCTTTTAGGAAACACACAATCTAGGATAGGTTGGTCAACACATGCACCACTACGTATATTGACACTATAATTGCTATATAAATAAAGTCCCAGGCATAGGAAGGCAACGTTTTCATGCAATCGTTAATTGGGTTATATGGCAGTAAGGATAAAAATTGCACTGCATTTAATATCTTTTTTTTTTTTTTCTTATAAAAATACTGGGTAGATTACTTACAGAAACAATTGGCCAGTTCAGTCTACCAAATGTTTTTGTTTTATTTAGTTTGCCTTGAAATTCAACATTTGTAAGGCTATCCTGACCAAAAACCATTAAATATACAGCCACACCTTAGCACTAGCTATGGAGGGCTTCCAGGTGGTGAGCCTGAGCTAGGCTTAAGGAGAGCGAGAGAGAATTTAGTAGAGAGAAGGGGAGGAGCTCTAGAAAGTAGGTCCAAATGCTGTAATGAAATCAGACCCAGGACATTCTGTGTAGCCCAATTAGAGCAGTTTCCCACAGGAGCAGTGTAAATAACTGTAAGGATCACCAGCTTCTTGGATTCTGTACAGGGAACATGGACACTGCATGGAACCCAAAGTGACTCTGCACTCCATTACGGTCAGGGTCCACGCAAGAGTATTCTTCTGTCTCTGATGAGAGCAGCAATGAACATTTCACACTAGGAATGTGAAAATTTAGGGGCTGTCCTCTGACAACCATCATTACCTTAATAATCTGTGATAGTTATATTGACTATAGTTTCACTTTAAATTTCTATCTGTATATGAGCATGAAGTTCCAGCCTAGGTAGCATGCGAGAGATAATATCATGGAGGGAATCACGACTGGCACAAGATTCCCCCAAAGTGGTAAAATAGTAACTCTGGAGATAAAATTGAGTGGGCAAAATCAGAATATATGTGGCAAATCTGTCCTTTCTTTCCAATCTAGCCTCTTCCCATAAAGCAATACCAGGTCTTATATATTACTTATGGCTACTACCTGTTCCCCTGATGGCCCTTTAAATCACACTGACTCCCATACACACTACTTGCTTTCCAGTTTATAAAACCAAACAAGAATGTAAAAATCATCAGTGGTAAACAAGAGGTGTCTCAGGAATTGTACACCTTGATGGTTGCCACATACTTCCTTTGCTTGCTCTATTCTTGGTCCTAGATTTCTAGCTCACATCACAGCCTACTGGGACTATATATGACCCACCCTGAATGCTTAGCTGGCTGCATATCTAGACCCCTGGCATACCTCTTTTATCCTGAGGATAAATCTACTTCTAATATTTCCAAAATCTGTTAAGGCAAGCTCCATTATTCTATGGCTCAGACATGCACCTGAGACCCAAAACTATTACTCCCTTAACCTCTGCCCAATGGACCAGATCTCTTTAAAGCTTACCAAGATTATAATAAGGTTTGATTAAGCTCTAAATGGAGCCATTCCTGTTGGGTACACAATCTCCTGTCATGGTAAATTTTCTCTAGCCAAATGCCTGTCACCTAGTTTTATTTCCTACTACTTAGTAATAGCTTCCAGCATGCAAGCTTAGAAGTCTAAGCAGGATCACACAGAACTGGCTATTTCGGAGGATAAAGAGACATAATTTCCAATCAGAGAAACAGAGCATAGCGCAGTGGTTGGCAAACTCATTAGTCAACAGAGCCAAATATCAACAGTACAACGATTGAAATTTCTTTTGAGAGCCAAATTTTTTAAACTTAAACTTCTTCTAACGCCACTTCTTCAAAATAGACTCGCCCAGGCCGTGGTATTTTGTGGAAGAGCCACACTCAAGGGGCCAAAGAGCCGCATGTGGCTCGCGAGCCACAGTTTGCCAACCACGGCACTAGGGAATTCCAGGTGCTGGTCATTTCTAGGATGCAGGTGGGCAACGGGCAATTGCTCTGAGGCAGCAGAACCCAGACACTGGTAAGTAGGAGACAAAGGTTTTGGGAAATAGGATTTTCCCTCAACAGGGCTTTGGGGAGGAAGAAAAAGGACAATGAGAAAGGCATCTGCTAATATTATAAATAAGGAAGCACATCAAATCCCCGTTGCATGGACTGAGGGACGTCAACAAGAGACAAAGACTTGAGGAAGCAACAAAATACCCAAAGAACAATGCCTGCTACCTCCAAATAAAGAAGGAGGGTCTCACAAGAGGCTTCATATATGGATATGCACGAAAGGAAGGCAAGATAATTTGTTACCAGATGATGGGGCTAAGGTCTCAGACATAATGTGGCTGCCAGTGAGGAGTATCTGAAAAACCGAGAAAAGTAGAGAGAGAGGCAGAAAACTGAGACAAAGGCTTTGTTATTCTTGAAACTCTATCTTCAGCTTAAAAACGGCAAATTTCTGAGTTTTTCCTCTGTGATAAAGAATGTTTCCTCTCATAGTTTCTCCTTTCAAGACAGGCATGCTACTCTGTAGTTCTAGACTTCCAGGATTTCATGAACCACTTATGTTCTCTACAGTTTGTACCTCGAACACATAATAATTTTTAAAAGGCTATGCTTATATGCTATAGCCTTGGTAATTTTAGTAGGCCTGCCCTAGATTTATTCTTATTTTGCATGTCTCCCTTGAACTCTTGTTACAATTCTGACACTTTTTCAGGAACAAGCTCAATGCTGATTTGTTGGACCATAGAAGATGTTCAGTGCAGGACGGTGTAACACAGTAGGTGAATGCCTGCACTTTGACCACTGACTGCCTTGGGCTTGAATTGCTGATGTCAGTGTGACCTTGATGTTTCCCTTATCCCATAAAATGAAAAGAGCAAGAGGTTGCTGGCAGTTTTATATAAAGTATACACATAAAATACATAGCTCAGCACCTGGCACATAGTGCTCAATAATTATTTTTATTCAGTGTTTTTCTTGTTAGTTGTTGGAGAGCATTAGTTTATGGGGCTAAGCTTGAATGATTTCCATTCTGAGGTTAGCTGACAGCTCAGAACCTTTAGTTTTATAAGTATGATGAAGTGTTTTTCTCTGAACTCATTACTGCACTTGCTTTCAATCAAAATTCATCTGCCCCATTTCTGTCCAGTCACATTGAATTCTGAATTGTTCAGTTTATCTGCAATGGTTTGGCATTTCAGTACTTAGGAATAGCTTAATATCTTCTGAAAACTTAAAAATATGAGTGAGAGTATAGATCTGCTGCAAGATTATTTTTGAAGGTAGTACATCCCCAGATGTATCCTGGAGAAGGCCAGAGCTTAACTATTAACAGAGAAGTTTCTGCTTATCACTATGCTGATTTACTATCTTTTAAAACCAGATGAATATGAAGGGATCCTTACACTTCTAAGGTCATCCATAGAACAGATTAAAAAGATTCACCTCAAAGTTGGAATAGAAATCTTGTGGTGGAAATATAAAGAAACTCTCTGTTTCTGACAAAGGAGTGATTTGATTAAGCCACAGATAACATATAAAGGACCAGAAGAGAGTTGAACAAAAATTTTCCTCAAGATTCTCTATTTGGAGCAATTACAGCTGTGCATCTATTACATAAATAAAGGAAAGAAAATTTTGGTCATAATCATGCGGTTGGTGTAAAAATCTATCATTATAACACTAAACATAATCCTCTCTAATAAAATGGTAATATGCAAATTAACCATCACTCCGCTACATAAGCCACGCCCACCAGCCAAGCCACGCCCCACCAGCCAATCAGGGCGAGTATGCAAATTAACCCCAGCCAAGATGGCTACAGCCACAGAGAGCAAGGTTTCCCAGGTAACAGAGGAAGCCAAGGTTTCCATAGCCGTTGCAGCCCTAAGCCTCCACTCAAGCTACAAAGTTTCAATTATAGAAGGTAAACAAATTCAAACAAATGGCGGCAGAACGGAGCTTGAGAGAGCAAGCCAGGGTTGCCGGCAGCAACAGGGGAAGCAAAGCTTTCTGCACACCCTGGCCGGGCTCACCTGCTTAAGGCTACAAAGTTTCAATTGTAGAAGATGAATTAACTGCCACAGAAATGGCTGCCGCCCCACAGGGAGCAGCAGGCTTGGCTCCGCTCCAGGCTACAAAGTTTCAATTGTAGAAGGAAAATAAATTCCAGATACCAGGGCCTATGCTTGGGTCTCCAGGGGGTGTGGCCGGCCTGCAAACCACCAAAGGCCCCTCGCTCAGGCTGTCCCATGCCCCAAGAAAACCCCACCCTGATCTGGGACACCCTTCAGGGCAAACCCGCTGGCCCCCACTCCTGCACCAGGCCTCTATCCTATCTAATAAAAGAGTAATATGCATATTGACCATCACTCCAACACACAATATGTCTGCCCCTATGTGGTCAAAGATCCTGCCCCCATGTGGACACAAGGTGGCCACTACAAGATGGCCAGCAGGAGAGGGCAGTTGGGAGGCACCCGGCCTGCAAGGGAGGGCAGTTGTGAGGGACTAGGCTTGCAAGGGAGGGCAGTTGAGAGGGACCAGGCTTGCAAAGGAGGGCAGTTAGAGGTGATCAACCCTGTAGGAGAGGGCAGTTAGGGGTGACCAGGCCAGCAGAGGAGGGAAGTTGGGGGCAAACAGGCTGGCAGGGGAGCAGTTAAGCATCAACCAGGCTGGCAGCGGAGTGGTTAGGGGGTAATCAGGCTGGCAGGCAGAAGCGGTTAGGGGCAATCAGGAAGGCAGGCAGGCAAGCAGTTGGGAGCCAGCAGTCCTGGATTGTGAGAGGGATGTCCGACTGCCCGTTTAGGCCCGATTCTGGGGGATTGGGCCTAAACGGGCAATCAGACATCCCTCCAGGAGTCCCAGATTGGAGAGGGTACAGGCTGAGCTGAGGGACAACCCCCTCCATGCACGAATTTCGTGCACCGGGCTTCTAGTATAATCTATAATAATAAAAGTGTAATATGCTAATTAGACCAGAGGTCCTTCCAGACAACCTCTGAACGAGGCCAGGGCTGCGAGGGAAGCCCAGGTCCCGGGTGCCAGAGGGAAGCCGGTGCCGGCGGCCGGAGAAAGGAAGGCCTACTCTTGCATGAATTTCGTGCTTTGGGCCTCTAGTATAATATAATATAAATATATAATGTAATCCTATCTAATAAAAGAGAAACATGCAAATTAACCATCACTCTGCTACACTCAGCAGCCAATCAGAGCAAGTATGCAAATTAACCCAACAAAGAGGCGGTTAATTTGCATACGCAGGCACTGAGTGGCCTGGGTCCCGGGAACATCCTCCGGACCCAGGCCACTCCTAGCCTGCAGGCCCTTGCTTAGGCCCTGAGCGGCAGGGGTCCCAGAAAGCCCCCTGGCCACTCCAAGCCTATGGGTGCAGGCCCCCAGCCACTTGCAAATGCTCCAGCACCAAGCGGCGGTTTGGGTCCATGCCCCTAGCCCGGCGTCCACGACTGGGGGATGGATGCCGGCCTCTGGGGTGTGCGGAGATCCTGGCGGCCACCGCTGCATGCGGCCCAGGGGACCCTGCATGCCCCCCAGCCTGGTACCCATGGTGGGGCTGGCTGCTGGCCTCAGGGGTGTTGGGTGACGGGGATGTTCCCGCCCCGCCCCCAGCAGCTTGCAGAAGCTCCAGCACCGAGCGGCAGTTCGCATCCACGCCCCCAGCCCAGCGCCCTCGACAAGGGGGATGGTGGCCACCACCAGGTGGCAGGGACATGCCCCTAGCCCAGTGGACACAATGCAGGGGCTGCATGAGCTGCAGAGGAAACACCATTTTTAAAAATATATATATTTTATTGATTTTTTTTACAGAGAAGAGGGGAGAGGGATAGACAGTTGGAAATACCAATGAGAAACATCAATTAGCTGCCTCCTGCACACTCCCCACTGGGGATGTGCCTCCAACCAAGGTACATGCCCTTAACAGGAATCAAACCTGGGACCCTTCAGTCTGCAGGCCCACAGTCTATCCACTGAGCCAAACCAATTTGAGAGTAAATACCTTTTCTTACAGCTCATTGGCTAAACTCCCTGTATGCCGCCACTCACAGTGTTCTTGGTAACTTGGGTTATAAGAATCCAAGAAGGTGATTTAGGGTCCCCCTCACTCCTGGAGGAAAAAACGAAGGTCTGCTGCTGGAGGGGCTAAGAAATGTCATATCCTGCCCTAGCTGGTTTGGCTCAGTGGATAGAGCCTCGGCCTGCTGACCGCAGGGTCCGGGTTTGATTGTGATCAAGGGCATGTACTTAGGTTACAGGCTCCTCCCTGGCCGGGGCCCAGGTCACGGCTCATGCAGAAGGCAACCAATCAAAGCGTCCCTCTCACATTGATGTTTCTGTCTCTCCCTCTCTCTTCCACACTCTCTAAAAATCAATGGAAACATATCCTCAGGTGAGGATTAAAAAAAAAAAAAAGAAAGAAAGAAATGTCATATCTTATGAAAGATACATCTTGAAAATGCCTAAAGAAAGTTGTCATTTTTTCACAGTGAAGGGACTAGAGTCCGTGTTGATGAAAACACCTTGGCGGCTGCAGTGGCTGGCAGTGGCTACAGCAGTGGGGTAATGGGGCTGGTTCCCTCCCCTGATCAGCCCGGTCGCCTGAAATCCCTCAAGGGGTTCCAGATTGGAGAGGGAGCAGGCTGGGCTGAGGGACAGCCCCTACCCTTGTGCACGAATTTCATGCACCGGGGCTCTAGTGTAATAATAAAAGGGTAATATGCTAATTAGACTGGATGTCATTCTGGACATCCTTCCTGATGAAGGCGGGGCCAGAGGGAAGCCAGCTGGGTCCCAGGTGCCTGCAGATGGCTCAGGGGAAGCCAGGGGCCTGTGAATAGCCCAGAGGAAGCCAGCCCAGGTCCTGGGTGTCGGAGAGAAGCTGGTGCTGGCAGCCAGGGGAAGGAAGGCCTACTCTTGCAGAAATTTTCATGCATCAGGCTTCTAGTATAGTATAGTATAATATAATATAATGTAATATAATCCTACCTAATAAAAAGTTAATATGCAAATCGACCGTACCATCAACACACCCACAAGCCACCCCCACCAGCCAATCACAGCAAATATGCAAATTAACCCAACCAAGATGGCTACAGCCACAGAGAGCAAGGTTTTCCAGTAACAGAGCAAGCCAAGCTTTCTGTGAGCTGTTGCAGGCCTAAGCCTCCACTCAAGATACAAAGTTTCAATGATAGAAGGTAAACAAATTCAAACAGAAATGGCGGCAGAACCGAGCTTGAGAGTGCAAGCCAGGGTTGCCGGCGGCAACAGGGGAAGCAAAGCTTTCCGCACTTGGCTCCGCTCCAGGCTACAAAGTTTCAGTTGTAGAAGGAAAATAAATTCCAGATACCAGGGCCTCCTCTTGGGTTGCCAGGGGGCGTGGCCGGCCTGCAAACCACCACAGGCCCCTCGCTCAGGCCGCCCCATGCCCCAAGGGAACCTCCATCCTGATCTGGGACACCCTTCAGGGCAAACCCGCTGGCCCCCACTCCTGCACCAGGCCTCTATCCTATCTAATAAAAGAGTAATATGCATATTGACCATCACTCCAATTCACAATATGTCTGCCCCTATGTGGTCAAAGATCCTGCCCCCATGTGGACACAAGATGGCCACTACAAAATAACCAGCAGGGGAGGGCAGTTGAGAAGCACCCAGCCTGCAAGGGAGGGCAGTTGAGAGGGACCAGGCCTGCAAGGGAGGGCAGTTGGAGGTGATCAACCCTGCAGGAGAGGGCAGTTAGGGGTGACCAGGCCGGCAGAGGAGGGAAGTTGGAGGCAAACAGGCTGGCTGGGGAGCAGTTAAGCATCAACCAGGCTGGCAGCAGAGTGGTTAGGGGGTGATCAGGCTGGCAGGCAGAAGCGGTTAGGGGCAATCAGGAAGGCAGGCAGGCAAGCAGTTGGGAGCCAGCAGTCCTGGATTGTGAGAGGGATGTCCGACTGCCCGTTTAGGCCCGATCTCACTGGGATCGGGCCTAAACGGGCAGTCGACATCCCTCCAGGGGTCCCAGATTGGAGAGGGTACAGGCTGGGTTGAGGGACAACCCACCTCCATGCATGAATTTCGTGCACCAGGCTTCTAGTATAGTATAATATAATATAATATAATATAATATAATATAATATAATAATATAATTAATATATAATAATATATAATAAATGTAATCCTAATATATAAAAAACCAGGGGCCGTCACTACTAAACGACCAGGAAGATGACCAAACAGCAGGCTGCGTGGGGCGACCAGGCCAGCAAAGGAGTTACTGAGGGACGACCAAACGACTGAACAGCAGGCTGCATGGGGTGACCAGGCCAGCAGGGGGGACAGTTGGGGGCGACCAGGCCAGTGGGGGGGCATTGGGGGCAACCAGGCCAGCAGGGGGGCAGTAAGGAGTGACCAGGCCAGTGGGGGGGTGTAGTTGGGGGTGACCAGGCCTGCAGGGGAGGGCAGTTGGGGGTGACCAGGCCAGCAAGCGGGGGGGCAGTAAGGTGTGACCAGGCTGGCGGGGGGGCAGTTAGGGGCAAGCAGGCAGGAAGGCAGGTGAGCAGTTAGGAGCCAGTAGTCCCGGACTGTGAGAGAGATGTCCAACTGCCGGTTTAGGCCCAATCTCCTAAACCGGCATTTGGACATCCCCCAAGGGGTCCTGGATTGGAGAGGTTGCAGGCTGGGCTGAGGGGACCCCCCACCCCGTGCACGAATTTCATGCACTGGGCCTCTCATCATAATAATAAAAGGCCAAGAGGCATCACTACCAAAATGACCAAACCACCAGTAACCAGGAGGTGCATGGAGCATCTCTCAGCCTGGCGCCCCGCAGGGCACCTCCTTGCGGAGGCGGGAGGCGGGAGGCTGGAGGCGGGGTACCTCCTCACACGATTTTGCTCACTGGGTTCCTAGTATAATATAAACAAAACATAATGCAATACAACTGGAACTTTCAATATTCTCTATAATTAAACTCAACCTACTAATAAGCTAGCCATATTAGCTAGTGTTTGGGAAAACTCAAGAAAGCAGTCTCTTTTTGGTTTAATACTTAGTCTTCTTTATGCAATTACCCAGTTTTTCAGGGTTTCTCTCATATGTTTTCTTTGT
This sequence comes from Ia io, assembly GCA_025583905.1. NCBI lineage: Eukaryota > Metazoa > Chordata > Mammalia > Chiroptera > Vespertilionidae > Ia > Ia io. The sequence goes on from JAJQQW010000002.1 coordinate 114,531,460, forward strand.
CCCCACCCCATTTGTGTTTGGTTCATGTTTTGTCCTGATAATAGGGAGAGAGGTATCTTTTTCTTCCATCCAGCATTGCTATCCTCCAGTGGATTTGTGGTGTTTGCCACATACCCTGCTGAACCCATTACTCACATCTTCAACCATTGTCTTCAAGTCATAAGGATTCAGATCCCGCCTCATTCCAAACATGGGCTTTTTCCAGACTTTTAGCCATTGAAACACTTTCCCATTCTCCTCAGGGGCCACCAGGAAAGTCTGAGTCTCCTGCACACCATGTACTTGGAAAACCAAATAGCAATATTTTTCATTCTACCTTTATCTGAATATATCATGTGTTGATATTTCTACTCCTTTGTAGAATCCATGATCCACACTCAAAGAGGTATTTTTATCCAAGACTTAAGGCAAGATTCAAAAACAAACTTTCTATACCACAGAATTCTTAAAGTTTAAGAAGGTTGCTATTCCCCATGCAACCACAGATAGGACAGGGGGGGTCCCCCTTCAGGACATGCATAACCCTATCTTCCAACTCTGCTGTCTCTTTTTCCTTCTCCTCTCCTTCTCTGTAGGTTCCACCTGTCTGCTTTACAACAAATCTCCTACCAGGCCAGGGGTGTGTGGGTGTGTGGAGGGGGTCACTTTCCTTCTGAAGAAAAAATGAAATTCATTTCAATTTGAATTCTCCCTCTCTCTGGATTTAGAAAGACTGCTGTGGTTTGAATCCTCCAAGCTAAAGCTTGATAATTTAAAGCCTGGGTCTGGGAATTCCCCCCAAAACCTGTATTTTCTCAAATGCCTGACACCTCTTTTTTCCCCCTGTCTTCTGCCCTTTCCCAGAAGAGATGTTCAATTTTCATATGTGTAGAACCCCAGAGCAGCAAGAATTACAGGAAATCAGAAACACTGAATATAGATCATATTTCTTGTATAAGTTAGAGCTACATAGCCCCACCCTTTATAAATAAGGTAGTAAGAGCGAAGGACCAGGTTCTGCCTTTTGGGGAGTAACCCAAAAGATTGCAAAACATTGTATGGATATTGAAAGCTCCAGAGAAGATCCAAAGGAATGCTTGGTTCGGTGGGGGTGAGGGGCAGTTGTGTGAGATGGGGGTTCAGAGGGGATAAATGAGAAGCACCTTAAAAGAGAGAAAAAGCAATCTTGTAAGCAGGAAATTATGAAGAGGCAAATATCCCAGTGTGCCATCAAACTGGCAAATAAAATAAGAGCAGCCACACAAAAATATGCTGTGGGGCTGAGTTGTCTGATGTGGGCTAACAAGAAAAATTATTATAACATGACAGATGAGGGAAGAGGAGAGAAATACAAGGAGCTGTACTGGGTTGAGGAATGTCCCTCAACCCCTTCCCAATTCATGTCCTTCTCTGAATCTCAGAACTTGGCCTTATTTGGAAATAGCTGATGTTATTAGTGAAGAAGAAGTTATATTGGAGTAAGGTGGGCCCTTAACTTAATATGACTGATGTCCTTAGAAGAAAAGGAGAAGGCACCCTATGCCAACAGGCAGAGACTGGAAAGATGCCTCTACAAGTTAAGGAACACCAGGGACTGCTGCCAATACCAAGGGCCAAGAAAAAGGCAAGGAACAGATTCTCTCCTAATGCCTTCAAAGAGAGCATGGCCCTGCTGACAACTTCATTTCCGACCTTTAGTTTCCATAAGTATAAGGGAATAAATTTATCTTGTTATAAGCCACCCAGTTGTGGTACTTTATCACAGCAGCCCTAGGAAACAAATGGAGGAACTCACACTTGTCCCTTGGGCAAAAGTTTACACAAAGGCCATTTGGCTGAGACCTCTGAAACCCCTATCCATTAGCCTTTAGGAAGTTTTCGAAATTATGGAATCACACTTTCCGAGAGCTTGGATAAATCAAATAACCTCAGTAGTGTGTGACTTTCCACATCTGTGAAATATACTACTTACTCAGAAGATACTGTGAAAGTTAAATGGATTATTGTTTGTTAAAATATAGGTGATGGTACCCTTTCTCAGGAAACCAGAAAGAATCAGGAAAACTAGACTTGAAGCAGTGAATCCTCATGCTCATGTACGGTAGACGTGGGAAGCCTGGGATGTCCAAGAGAAGAATCAAAGAAGTTTTCTGTCCTCAGTGTTCTCCTGCCTGCATCTAATGAGAAGGCCTCTATGTAGCACAACTCTGGAAAAAGGAAAAAGAAAACTTCTCACTTTTTCTCTCTTGCCTTTTTTTCTTTCTTTCTTTCTTTCTTTCTTTCTTTCTTTCTTTCTTTCTTTCTTTCTTTCTTTCTTTCTTTCTTCCTTCCTTCCTTCCTTCCTTCCTTTCTTTCTTTCTTTCTTTCTTTCTTTCTTTCTTTCTTTCTTTCTTTCTTTCTTTCTTTCTTTCTTTCTACTCTCCTATGATCAGAAGAGGGGGATTTGCCTCTTTTTCCTGTGTATCCCCTTTAAGTAGAGCAACAGTTTTCAAACTTTATTTTCAAAACACTTTTTTTATAAATGAAGATCTTTACACACATAAATTTTTGATGTGTTCTTTTCTATTCCATTCCGTTATCTTCCATATTAATATTTTAAAAATATATTTTTATTGATTTCAGAGAGGAAAACAGAGAAGGACAGAAAAACAGAAATAACCAATGATGAGAGAGAAGCATCAATCAACTGCCTCCTGCATGCCCCACAATGGGGATAGAGCCCAACATATGCCCTGACCAGGAATTGAACTGTGACTTCTTGGTTCATAGGTCGATGCTCAACCACTGAGCCATGCCACCGGGCTCTTTCATATTATTTGACTTGCAAAAATTATGGTCTGACTATAGTAAATTTATTCCATAACTCTTTAATGGGTCAAGTATCATATTAAGTGCAAATGCCTGGCTTTTGACATGCAGAAGTATTGCTAAAAATAATAATAAGCAAATATTTTCTCTACCTAAAAAGCCTGAAGCAAGCATATACCCTAACTCTCTTGCCTTGAGACAATACCTGGTAAATCTCTTGGTTAGGCCTAGAGATAACTATTAAAGAAATTTTGAATGGCATGCTTCTTTACCTGTTTTGTATTCTCTTTTATTTCATTCAATATAGTGTGCCATCTTTCTATGGTATTGAGTGATCATCATCAGCAACATTTTGAAATAATTGAATAGCACCCCAGTGTGTTGATTCAATATAATCATTTAACCAAGCTCCCTTTTGGGGACACTGGCTTTATTTCAAAAAGTTTACATTTTATTGGGAAGAGACAGAATAATGAACAATAAACACATAAGCAAACAAACTTATTGCAATTAAAGATAATATCAAATTGCAATAAGTTCCTTAAAAAAGTGATATGCTAGAATATAAAAAGCTTGGTAATTAGATCAGACAATATCATCAGGAAAGTGATTTTCAGATAGACTTGAAGGATAAAAGGTCCACCAGGTAACGAGGTGAGGAGAGATCTACAGGCAAAGGAAAAAACAAGGATTCTTGAAATATAATGCATTAAAGGAACAAGAAGAAGGATTTATGAGAAGTAGTTAGAGACCAACTCATGAGAATACCCTATGTAGGCCACTTTTTATTCTCAGTGCAAGTGGAAAACCCTAGAGAACTCAGAGTAATAGAGAAATCCTATCTAATAAAAGAGTAATATGCAAATTGACCATACCTCCGCTACACCCACAAGCCATGCCCACCAGCCAATCAGGAGCGAGTATGCAAATTAACCCAATAAAGATGACTGCGGCCACGGAGTGAGCAGGAAGCTTGAATTTCTCTGGCAATGGAGGAAGCCAAGCTTTCCGCACACCCTGGCCGGCCTTGGACTCTACTCAAGGCTATAAAGTTTCAATTATAGAAGATAAATAAATCCCAACAAAAATGGTGGCAGCCACGGAGCTGGAGAGAGCAGGAGGCTTGAGTTGCCCCCGGCAATGGAGGAAGCCAAGCTTCTGCAGCCCTGGCCTGCCTTGGCCTCCATTCAAGGCTACAAAGTTTCAATTATAGAAGATAAATAAATCCCAGATACCAGGGCCTCTGCTTGGGTCGTTGTGGGGCGTGGCCAGCCTGCAAACCACCACAGGCCCTTCGCCCAGGCCGCCCCATGCCCCAAGGGAACCCCCACCCTGATCTGGGACACCCTTCAGGGCAAACCAGCTGGCCCCCACCCGTACGCCAGGCCTCTATCCTCTTATCTAATTAAAGAGTAATATGCAAATTGACCATCACTCTAACACACAAGATGGCTGCCCCCATGTGGTCAAAGATGGCTGCCCCCGTGTGGACACAGATGGCCACCGCAAGATGGCCAGCAGGGGAGGGCAGTTGGGAGGGACCAGGCCTGCAAGGGAAGGGCAGTTGGGGGCGATCAAGCCTGCAGGGGAGGGCAGTTAGGGGTGACCAGGCTGGCAGAGGAGGGAAGTTGGGGGCGACTGGGCCTGCAGGGAAGGGCAGTTGTGGGGGGACCCAGGCCTGCAGGGGAGGGCAGTTAGGGGTGACCAGGCCGGCAGGGGAGGGCAGTTAGGGGCAAATAGGCTGGCAGGGTAGCAGTTAGGCATCAATCAGGCTGGCAGGGGAGTGGTTAGGGGGTGATCAGGCTGGCAGGCAGAAGCGGTTAGGGGCAATCAGGAAGGCAGGCAGGCAAGCAGTTGGGAGCCAGCAGTCCTGGATTGTGAGAGGGATGTCTGACTGCCCGTTTAGGCCCTATCTAGGATAGGGCCTAAATGGGCAGTCGGACATCCCTCCAGGGGTCCCAGATTGGAGAGGGTGCAGGCTGGGCTGCGGGACACACACCCCTGTGCACGAATTTCGTGCACCAGTCCTCTAGTATTATATAAAGAGAGAAAGACAGAAAAAGAGACAGAGAAAGAATGATTATCCCAAGAGAGAAAAGAGGCTATAGTCAGTAGATCTATTTAGGTATGCCAATGAATTCAGTTAAGAAAACAATTTACATACACTAAGGAACATGGATTGTTTCTGAATTTATTTAGTTTTTTTTTCAAGTTTATTTCATAGTTGTTTGTGTATATCAGGTACGCTTTTGTAAAATTATACCTCATTACTAGGAATGAAACATTTTGAAAAATTATATTTTTAATTGATTTTTGTTGGTATGTAGGAAAGTGATTTAATTTTAGTGTACTCATTCATAAGCAGAAGAAATTACATAATAGATCTATTTTTCTCTTTGTTTGATTGTCTTGAGATTATCAGTGAGTGAGCAATCATATAATCTGCTAGTGATGATAATTTTGATTGCTTCTTTCCAGTACTATGAATCTCCACTTCTCCCTTTTTGTGAGATTTCAATGGCTGGAATTTCCATTATAATTGGAAGATTTAAATTGGAAAGTTTTTAGTATTTCATAGTTCAGAATGCTATTGTGTGTTGTTTTCAAGTGAATATTCAATTCCTAGTTTAATAAAAGGTTTATTGGTGCCATTTCTGGTTTTTGATGTTGTTTTTCTTGGTTATTCTCCCCCCTAATTCACAAAATCTGCATGACTAATGAGTTTAGCAAAATGTCTTTAGGGCATAAATTATACTAATTTTATAATTATTTTTAAACTTAGTTTAATTTTTATAATATATTAGGGTTCTCCAGAGAAACAGAACCACTAAGATATATATGGATGTACTTGACAAGAGGTTTATTTTACGCATTGGTTCATATGATTATGCAGATCAAGAAGTCTCACAATCTACTAACTACAAGCTGGAGAACCAGGAATGACAGTGGCATACTTCATTCCAAGTCTGAAGACCTAAGAACCAGGGAAGTTGATGGTGTAAGTCTCAGTACAAATTCTAAGGCCCCAGAACCAGGAGCTCTAGTGTCCAAGGACAGGAGAAGATGGATGTACCAGCTCAAAGAAAGAAAGCAAATGCACCCTTCCTCTACCTTTGTTCTGTCTAGACCCTCAATGGATTGGATGATGCCCATCTGCATGGGTGAGGGCACCTTCTTTATTCAGTTGCAGATTCAAATACTAGTCTCTTCCACAAGCACCCTCACAGACACATTCAGAAATAATGCTTTACCAGCTCTCTTGATAAATACCAGGGATTTACCTGATTATCATAGCCCAGTCAAATTGACACATAAAATTAACCATCACAAATGACAATGACAGTGACCATGAAAACGTATAATGTACTAGGCAACATGCTAAGTATTAGGTCATTTAATCATCACAATAAAGCTAGAAGAAAGATAGCATTATGCCTTTGCATTTAGAAAAAGCTGAGATCTATAGAGGTTAAGCTTATTGGTAGACACAAATTTCTAAATATAAATCTATCCTAACCAAGACTACTTTGATGGATTTTGAGATATTTAGTCATTTAATTTCTATTAATATTAGTATGGATTGCTGATGCTTGTTGAGAAACTATATAACAAAATATCTAAGCCATTGAAACTTATTAACACATTCACCCTTCAAAATAATCATGAGATAGAACCTATCATTATTCATTTTGTTGATGAGGAAACTGAGACCCAGAGGGCTTATTATGGTGAAATATCTTTGTATTTCACAAAAACAGACTTTTAATAATGTGTTATGGCTTTAATAAAGTACTCAATTTAATAATAATTTTATTTAGGATAGATACAAATTCTTATTTACAACTAGGCTGAATTTTATTTTTTGTGCCATAATCATTAGGTTAACCGGAAAGCTTGTAATTTTTGTGCACCCCAGAGTATTATAGAAGTTATTACACAAAAGAGCTCACTTGATAGTTATCTGGACCTGTATGTTTTTGAAGGGCAATCCTGCTAGCCTATTCAATCTATGTCATCATAGTGAATCATGTATTTCTTAATGTTATATTAGTGGTTGCATCCTTAACGTTGCCTTAGTGGCCTATTAGCCACATGCTATTTAAATAGGGATTACCACATTTTATATTCTAAACTTATTTCAGTTTTAAGTTCTCTCTCTACTTCTATTTTGTAAGCCACCCAAATGAGTGGCATGTTAGCTAGTAGTCAGAAAAATTTTTCTTGTCTGTATTCTTTAGTTATTCTTTATTGCTTACAAGAGACCTGTAAAGAGAATAATGGAATCACAAATAAAATATTTTATAATACAAATTTCACCCTAGAGCAACAGAAATGAAACTGAGATGAATTCAGCACATTGTAAAAATTTTAAAGTAGGATAATTCTTGTTTCAAACTTTGGAGAAAATACTCAGAACCATAAAGAATACAGAATCCCTGTATTCAAGATATTATGTACTCCTATTTCATTTATTATCAACTTCATATGAAAGAAATCAAAACCACAAAGTGTGAATGAATGAAAAGTTATTAATGGATAGTAATATTAATTTATTTCAAACATTGTTAAATCCCTGTACAGGAAAGTGTCACATTTGTATAAGGCTCTGATCTTAAATTTCTTGGTCCATCCTGGAGGTCACTTGTAGTTGTAATGAAGAATTCATCAAATGAATGAGTGGCTTCCTCCCTCAAAGACCTCAGCTTGGGGGCTTTCTCTAGTTGCATCAAAACATTATGTCTACTAAAGCAGGAGGTCAGAGATGTGGGGGAGTTAATGTCCACAAAAACAACCTTCAAACATTTGTTGGTAGAGAAATACTTCAGTTTCCTCACCCTTTGATGGGACAATGTCCTCAGCAAATAGTCAGCAAGTCTGAGCCCCAGTTGACATTGCAGAAGTTAGGATCTCCATTTTTTTAAAGACTGAATAATATTTTATAATATTCTAATATATATGTGCCAGCCATTCATTTGTTGACTGACACTTAGGTTGTTTCTATATCGTGGCTATTGTGAATAAAGCTGTAATTATCATAAAATTTCAATAAATATCAGTATTTATTGTACTTATTTTACATATTCTATTTATTTTTAAATCTTCATGGAATTGTACATACAGAAGAGTGCGCATATTGTAAGTATATAGCAAAATGAATTTTCTCAAGCTGAACACACTGTGTAACCAACACCAAGGTAAAACAAATAGAACATTACCAGCACTCCTAAATCCTCCTACCACAGTCCTTTTCCGCTACTACTCACACTAACATATTTAACACTAGTCTAGCTTGCATGAGTCTTTTAAACAAATGACACACATCCCTATTATTTCATTCCTACATATATCCTCTTTTATTGAATATTAAGTCTAATCTAAAGACAAAACCATTTCCTAATCTCACCATACTTTACATACAAATACATATAAAACTTTTCAGAGTGCTCAGCGCGCCTTCGAGCCGGGCGACTTCCCAGCAATCAGATCCTCGGACTTGCCTCACAGCATGGCCCCCAAACACCAGTCCTTGCTCCCACCTCAAACGAAGAAACCGAAACTGACTCCAGCCCCCAAGCCAGAGAAGAAGCCGACGTGCCAAAGGGAGAAAAGAACAGCAAGAAATGGTTGAACATATTGATGAAGTACAAAATGAAATAGACAGACTTAATGAACAAGCCAGTGAGGAGATTTTGAAAGTAGAACAGAAATATAACAAACTCCGCCAACCATTTTTTCAGAAGAGGTCAGAATTGATGGCCCAAATCCCAAATTTTTGGGTAACAACATTTGTCAACCATCCACAAGTGTCTGCACTGCTTGGGGAAGAGGATGAAGAGGCGCGGCATTGTTTGACAAGAGTTGAGTGACAGAATTTGAAGATATTAAATCAGGTTACAGAATAGATTTTTCCTTACTTTGAAAATAAAGTTCTCTCCAAAGAGTTTCATCTGAATGAGAGTGGTGATCCATCTTCAAAGTCCACTGAAATCAAATGGAAATCTGGAAAGGATTTGACAAAACGTTCAAGTCAAACACAGAATAAAGCCAGCAGGAAGAGACAGCATGAGGAACCAGAGAGCTTCTTTACCTGGTTTACTGACCATTCTGATGCAGGTGCAGATGAGTTAGGGGAAGGCATCAAAGATGACATTTGGCCAAATCCTTTACAGTACTACTTGGTTCCTGACATGGACGATGAAGAAGGGGAAGGAGAAGATGATGATGATGATGATGATGATGAAGAAGAGGAAGGGTTGGAAGATATTGATGAAGAAGGGGTTGAGGATGAAGGTGAAGAAGATGAAGATGATGATGAGGGGGAAGACGGAGAGGAAGACGAAGGAGAAGATGACTAATGAACACTGATGGATTCCAACCTTTTTTAATTTTCCAGTCCCTGGGAGCAAGTTGCAGTCTTTCTTTTTCCTTTTTCTTTTTCCCCGCCTCTTGTGCTCAGTCGCCCTGTTTTTGAGGTCTCTTTTTCTCTCCTTTACACCATGGTTCTCACCTTATTTGGGGAGGGGGGGGGGAAGGATGTACCTTGAGCAGAATACAGTGGGAAAAGAATCTTTGCCCCTTTCTGTTCCAAATTCATTTTTATCCCTTCCTGTCTCAAGAAAAACTTAATGGAATCAACACCACCGTGCTCGGTGGGAAAAAAGAAAAACCTTCTGCACCCTTAGCTCTGCTGGGAGCTGGAGGTTGCTAGGCCCCTGTGTGGTAGTGCATAGAATTCTAGCTTTTTCCCTCCTTTCTCTGTATATTGGGCTCAGAGATTATACTGTGTCTCTATGTGAATATGGACAGTTAGCATTTACCAGCATGTATCTGTCTACTTTCTTTTGTTTAAAAAAAGAAAAAAAAAACTTTAAAAAGGGGCGGGGGTTATAGAAGGTGAGCAAAGGGTGGGTTTGAGATGTGTGGGTGGGTTAAGTGGGCATTTTGACAACATGGCTTCTCCTTTGGCATGTTTAATTGTGATGTTTAACGGACATCCTTGCAGTCTAAGATGACACTTTTAAAATAAAATTCTCTCCTAATGATGACTTGAGCCCTGCCACTCGATGGGAGAATCAGCAGAACCTGTAGGATCTTATTCGGAATTGACATTTCTCTATTGTTATTTTGTTCCTGTTTATTTTTAAATTTTCTTTTTGTTTCACTGGAAAGAAAAGATGATGCTCAGTTTTAAATGTTAAAAGTGTACAAGTTGCTTTGTTACAATAAAACCAAATGTATACACAAAGGATTTGATGCTTTTCTCTCAGAACAGATTTCAAGTTTGACTTGTATAACATATTGTCAAACTTTGTCAACTAAACTACGTATTTTTTGATATGCACTTTGCAGGATGATCTCAGGGCTATGTGGACTGAGTAAAGGGGTTTGAATCAGTATATTAATGTCTCCATAGCTGGGAAACATCATGAGTACAGTTTGCTGTCAGTGTCTGAAAATTTTCAAATCATTTGGAATACCAGATTTCTCAGACTTAGTTCTGAGTATGTTGTGCCTTTAATTTTGTATATCAAATTGGCATTTTAAAAATGGGTCTATATTTACCTGGATGTAATAACAGCGCCTGCCACCACCACCAGACAGACCTGGTGCTCCAAAGCCGAGTTACACACGGGGCTATTGCTGGCATGTCTTCATTGGCACCGTAAAGGTGGCCCAGAAGACAGGCTTGCAGAGTAAGAAGTCCTTATTGGTGGTTAAGAAACTCAGGTTAGGAGTACTTTTGTCTCTTAAGTACCAGCTATTTAGTAGCTTACGTTCTCAAATGAGACCAGTCTGTGTAAATCTGGGTGAGATGATGGACTCTCTCTGCTAGATGCCATGGTGCATAGAACAACATTTTGAGAAGCTACCTAATAATGCCTAAGCTTTTTAACGCTGTAAAATATAGTAGTTGAAATTAAATGCCAGTTAATTTTTTCAGAGACGAATTAATGGACAGCCTGGTCAAATTCAAAGCTATTTGATGTATAAAACTTTGTAAGTGGAACTATTCTATCAATAGGCAAAGTGTAATAAAACCTATCTAGATGGATAGTATGTAATTTCTGCACAGGTCTCTGTTCAGTGAATACATCACTGTATACTGGTCAGGAATCTTGCTCCAATAAAGGAACATAAAGATTAAAAAATAAAAAAAATAAAAAATAAAACTTTTCCAAAAATTTTGTTAGAAAATTGTTTCCTCAAGTAAATATGAGCTAAAACATGGATTTAGTCAATTGAACAGAAATGTATATAATAAAGGAGTAAAAGGCATATTTTTCATGATACTGGTTTAGAACTAAGTGGAAAAATAGTATCCCATGTTCAAAGATCACATAAGAAGCATACTGAATTTTTTAGAGTCACTACCCCTTCCTAAGATTAACTGGTTTATTTTTCTAAAAAACACTGCAATTCCATTAATAATACCACTATATTAAAATATTACATTCTATTTAACCTAAGTTTACAAGTAATTGTTTTATTTCAATTTAAGTCATAATCTATGTTGAAAGTTTTATTTTCAGATGAATAGATATATTTCAGAATAATAATTTTCTTTTTATTAGGTACATCTTTTGATTTAAAAAACTAGTTTTAAATTCATAAAATGCTCGAAGTAATTTTAAGGTGACATAATGTAATGTATTTCTGGAACAGTCTTTGCCTACAATACAGAGCGATTCCATATTCATTAGATACTTCCTTATATGACAGACAAATGCCTGAAGGAACAATTATTGCAGTGTCTGAGTCAGTGCACTATCTATTCAGCTAAAATGCAGCCCTCTTCTTGTTAAAACGGAAATAAAGAGCTGATAGTGAACTTCATCAAGCTACTTATTTGCATTTCAGAATAATGCCTGGCTTTTATGTTCATTTTCCATCCTCAGTTAATATTTTTTAAAAATTAAATAGTAAATAGGAAATTAATAAAATATATATCTTCTTAATCATCACTCTTTAATAAATTTGAGGTCCATAATAAAATTTTCATGTTTTTCCTCCTTTAATGATATGAAGCAAATATATACTTTGACAATTCAAATAATAACCTAATCACATTTGGTTAATAAAATATTCAAGTAATCAAGTAATATTGATTTCTCACCAATTGTTAAAAAATAGTAAGTACAAAATAAAATTACAGACAAGAACCTTAAAGTTGTTTTAAGTTATTGAAAATAATTGATAGTGTTTATCATTAAATTTCAAGCTACCAAAAGACTATTCTCAGAAACACTGACTTTGAGCATGCAGAATTGAAAATTCTCTTGTCTACCTTGTTTATTCTCAGACAGCATATACTTGTCACTTATTTTTCTAACTTATCAAGCATTTAAAATATATGCATTTAAAATTTTTGCTTATTTCTTAAATCTATCTGTCAAAATCAATCTTTGAAGAAGACATTTCCAGTGATGTTACAAAAAGGGGTAATATAATAAAAGTGTCTTGAGTTAACCTTCTAGCTCTCAAGTAATAATTTCATTGAATTACATATCAATGAAAAATTAACTGAGAAAAAATGGTTTTTTCCCTCACGTATCATTGCTGGCATGGCCAGTTTGAGGCTGTTAAGAAATTGGAATGTTGTGGGATTTGTTCCTAGTAATGGCAGTGTAGGTAGCTTTGATCATCACTTCCACTGAAAACACAATCAGGAAGTTCAAATATGAATTTAGGCATATCTAGACTGTTGTCTTTCAGACAACAGAAATAATAGAGCAGTGAGGATTTCTGGGTCAAGGTCTCAGAGAAGATGGAAACTCACTGTAGCAGGCCCAGCATTTGTAGCCACTTTTCCTCAAGAAAAATTAGCATATTCCTGTAGAAGTGGCTGAGGATCTAAAAAACAAAGCAAAATTTCCGACATATTCAAGGACTTAGAGGGGCAGAATTTGTGATATAGGGCCCCACAAAAATAGAATCTGGTAAAGTAGCAAGTTTCAGCTGGAACCCAAAAGGAATGCAAATTAGAAGTAAGGATGAAATTCAAATTGACCAGCCCTCAGTGGCTCTGAATTACAGCTTTGAATCAGCTCCAGCATATATTGGATTAAAGAGATCTAGAATTGCTAATGTACAGGCCATATGCCAGAAGCAACTGTAAATCCTCTCTAGAGAAAGGCAATATAATCTTAGGTTTCCAATAAGTCCTACAGTTATTATAAACATTATTGATCATTCAATCCAAAAAACCAAAGATATGAAAAATAAGACAAAGTGATTGCTATGGACTGAATTGTGTCTGTCCTCCACAAATTTATACGTTGAAGTCTTAATCTTCAGTACTTCAGTATGTAACTGTGTTTGGAGATGGGACTTGTAAAGAGGTAATTAAGGTAAAATGAGGTCATGTAGATTGTCCCTAATCCAATATGATTAATGTCCTTATAAGAAGTGGAGATTAGGACAGAGACATATACAGAGGGAAGGCCATGTGAAAACACAAGTAAAAGATGGCCATTGACAAACCAAGGAGAAATGCTTTAAAAGAAACTAAACCTGCCAAAACCTTGATCTTGGACTTCTAGCCTCCATGACTATGAAATGATAAATTTCTGTACTTTAAGCCACCCAGTCTGTGAGACTTTGTTATGGCAGACCTAGCACACTAATACAGTGATCAAAGTCCAAAAGCAACAACATAAAATAGAAATATCTACAGGGAATCCAGAAAGTAGAGGTGTCAACAATTGACCTAAACAACCAAATAAATAAAAAAGCTTATGGTTAATATGTGCAAGGAAATAAAGGATAGACTTGACACAGAAATAAAAAGTATTATAATAAACCAAATGGAATTTCTACAACTGAAAAATTCAGAACTGAAATAAAAAAGTCAAAATGAATTTAATAATATATTTTATAGACTGTCTAACCACTATGCTATACACCTGAAACTAATACAAAATAATATTAAATATAACTGTAATTTAAAAATTAAATTTAAAAATAATATATTTGATCGAGATGAAGAAAGAATATTGAACTAGATGAAAAGTCAGAAGAAAATTGCCACAATTGAAGTATAAAAATTTAAAAGGATGGAACACACAAGACAGAACATATGAGACAAGAGATTTAAAAAATAAAAGTCTATGCAAATATTTGGATTTAAAAAGAGGAAAAAAGAAAAATATTAAAGATTTAAAGATATAATAGCTGACAATACCTTCAAGGTATTAAAAGGAGTTAAACACTTTATTCCAAGAGAAAATATTCTTCTAAAATGAAATGAAAAAGTCTTGACAATAAGGAAAAATGTTTATTCTTACAAAAACTGTAAAATAAAAAACTGCATTAAAATGTCATTTTTCATTGATCAGAGTGGCAAACTCTGAAGTTTGAAAATGTTATGTTAGCAAGACTTAGGAAATAGGCTCTCATATACTACAAAAATCATTCAAAAACTATGGAGAGAAATTGGAAAATTTGGAAAAATTACATATTCATTTCCTCTTTTATCCAGCAATTTTTCTAGTAATTTATCTTAAATACATACTGACAAAATACATAAAAAGACATAAAAACAACAAAATCTATAGCAGTGCTGTTTGTAGTAGCAGAAGAATAGACTACAACAAACATATGCATAAATAGGGACTGATTAAATATACTATGGGCATGATATATAAATTTCAACAATATGGACCTCCTTTTACCAAGATTGACACTGATGATGCTACTGCTGAGTACCCAATCTGCCAATAGCATAGGGCAACCCTGAATTTTCTATATGGCACCATTCCTCATGGGGAACCTGCCATTTGGAAGCAGATTGATTGCATTGAACCTTTGCCATGAGGAAGCAGTTAGAGATAGAACTTCACTGAAATAGAAATATATTCAGAATATGGATTTGTCTTCAAGGCCCATGATGCTTCTTTTCTAGCACCATCATCTGTAGACACTTTAATCACTCTCATGTGATTTTACACAGCATTGATTCTGATCAAGAAACTAATTTCTCAGCATGAGCTGCAATGGTGTTGTGGAGTTCATTGGTCTTACTACTTACTCTTTTACCCAGAAGCAGTTGGCCTAACACAAAGATGGGATGTCTTACTGAAGAGTCATTTATGGTGGCAGTTGTGAGACCACACTGAAATAATGTGCTCTCACAAGATGTAGTATGTACTTTGAATTAGAAATTATATTATACTAGAGGCCCAATGTATGAAATTCATGCAAGAGTAGGACTTCCTTCCCTCAGCTGCCGGCACTGGCTTCCCTCCAGCACCTGGGACCCGGGATTCCCTCACAGCCCCAGCTTCATTTGAAAGGTCATCTGGTCTAATTAGCATATTACACTTTTATTATTATACATGTTTGTGTTTCCCTTCTAGTCAGAATATATGGGTCTGAGAATCAAGGGTAGGCAGGGCCTTCTCTCACTATTTTACCTGTTAATCCAATCACAGGATGTTTGCTTTGCATCCTGAAAACCTTTAGGACTTGTGGTCTAGAGTCTTAGTTCCAAAGGAAAAAAGGTTTCCACTAGTGAACACAATAATGCTTCTATTCACTTTGAAGAAAAGAATGTTATTTTGGGGTCACTGAGAGAAGTGATTCAATTGATGTTAACTATTAAGGAAAAATTAATTTGCTGCTACACAATAGGGCAAAGAGGATCATATCTGGAACTCAAGAAATTCACTAAGGTTCCTTTAAGAACTTTCCATGACCTCTGGAAAATGAGAATGACAAAAAAAGTCAAACCATTGAAGTAGGGACTCAGGCCCTTCAAAAATGATGATTTGATTTACCCTACTATGTAAAGTACCACAATGACCTGAGCTTACAAAGAAAATTTAAAATATAAAATAATATCAGGAGAAGGAAATTATGGATATTTCTTCCATGACCAATTACAGAAATAATCTGTACCTTAAAAATTAGAAAAGTTAATCTCCAACAAAATTGTATAGACTGACAAGGAATATAATGGAAAAATATGTATATATATATTTGCAAAGATATGGATATTTTATATATATAAGGAAAGATAATATGTATATATGTATATACTAGAGGCCTGATGCACGAAGGTTCGTGTAAGAATGTGCCTTCCTTCCCCTGGCTGCTGGCACCGCCTTTGCTCCGGCTGGAGCCACCTTTCCGCCTGTGCTCTGGCCAGAGCTGCCTTCCGCCTCTCGCCTTGTCACATCAATTTGCATATTCCCTCCTTATTGGCTGTGGGCACCGCCATCTTTGTTGCGGAGTTATCGTCAATTTGCATATTCTGTCTTTATTAGATAGGATATATACATACATACATAAATATTTAAGGTAAATTCAATGGGATTGTGAATGAATCTGAGAATTAATTCATATAACCAACAATAGATACAAGGACTGTTGGGACTGGGTGTCCCTCATTTTGGAAAGAGAGAGTGAGAACTTTTTTACTTGCACAAAGTCTGGCTGCATCTTGTTAGTGGAAATATAGAGTCCTTTTATTCACCCTTCTTCAGTCAGAGCATAGGGACAAGCTTTCTGTAGTTCTTTGAGTTTATGTTTAATTTTTTTCAATTAACCACTTTTTAGTAGTTAACAGATCTTTACATTATATTTTTTTCCCTGTTTGACTTGCTGTTGTGATTTCCATCTCCTACTGTGCCCTGATTTACACAACATTTCTTTCAAGTAAATATTGCTGTATAACAATACATCTCAAAATGTAATACCTTTTTAAATTTGCATTTATAAATTTATTGAAAGTTTGCCTATTTTAAATATTATATGCTTTGTCAGACATTTACACATTTCCTTTCAGGGTTTACTTGTACATATTTGCTTATTTTTTAATTAAATTTATTAGGGTGACATTGGTTGGTATGATCATATAGGTTTCAGGAGTGGATTTCTATATTACAAGATCTGTATATTGTACTGTGTGCCCACCACCTAAAATCAATTCTTTTCCTGTCACCATATATTAGGACACCCTTCACCCCCTCACCCCTTTCCCTCTGGCAAACACCACACTGCTGTTTGTGTTCATGAGTTTCAGTTTTTATGTCCCACATATGAGTGAAATCATATGGTTCTTAGCTTTTTCTGTCTGATTTATTTCACTTAGCATAATATTCTCAAGGTCCATGTTGTTGCAAATGGCAGTATTTCATCCTTTCTTATGGTTGAGTAGTATTCCATTGTGTATATGTACCACATCTTCTTTATCCAGTCCTCTATTGTAGATCACTTTGATTGTTTTCATGTCTTGGCCACCATAAATAATGCTGCAATGAATATAGAGGTGCATGTATCTTTTCAAATATATGGTTTGCTCCGAATAAGAATTGCTGGGTTGTATGGTAGCTGTATTCTTAATTTTTTGAAGAGTCGCCAGACTGTTTTCCATAGTGGTTGTACCAGTCTACATTCCCACCAACAGTGAATGAAGGTTCCCTTTGTTCTACTCCTCCCCAACACTTGTTATTGCTTGTCTTATTGATAATAGCCATTCTAACAGATGTGAGGTGGTATATCATTGTAGTTTTGATTTGCATTTCCCTAATTGCTAGTGAGGTTAAACATTTTTTCATATATCTATTGGCTGTTGCTATGTCTTTCTTGGAGAGGTGTATTTTCAGCCCCTCTACCCACTTTTTGATTGGGTTGTTTGGTGTTGTCACAAATTATCCCTGTTTGTGCTATAAGCTTTTTGGTGATCTTACTCATAGTGTTGTGACCTTATGTTCTTTGTTTCAGGTAGAATAACTCCCATGAGTATTTCCTGCAATGGAGGTTTTCTGGTAATAAAATTCCTCAGCTTCTGTATTTCAGGAACATCTTTATTTCTCCTTCATATTTAAAGGATAATTTTGCTGGATGTATTATTTGTAGCTGGTAATTTCTCTCTTATAGATGTTTGAATATTTGGTTTCACTCTCTTTTGGCTTGTAGAGTTTCTGCTGAGAAGTCGGATGAAATTTTTATGGGTTTTCCTTGTAGGTCACTTCCTTCTTTTCCCTGGCTGTTTTGAGAATTTTTTCTTTGTCATTAATTTTTGACAGTTTTAATACAATATATGTCTCTGGATTGAGGTAACTAAGTGTTCTGTTTGCTTCTTGGATTTAAGGATCTACTTCTTTCCATAGGTTTGGGAAGTTCTCATCCACTATTTGTTTGAATAAACTTCTGTTCCTTTCTTCCTTTCTTCTCCTTCTGGAATGCCTAGAGCAGGCGTCCTCAAACTATGGCCCATGGGCCACATGCGGGTGTTTTTGCCGTTTTGTTTTTTTACTTCAAAATAAGATATGTGCAGTGTGCATAGGAATTTGTTCATAGTTTTTTGTTTGTTTGTTTGTTTTTTTAACTATAGTCAGGCCCTCCAACAGTCTGAGGGACAGTGAACTGGCCCCCTGTTTAAAAAGTTTGAGGACCCCTGGCCTAGAGTCTAAGTGGCTTTTTCTGATGGAGTCAGATAGTTCCCATAGTACTCTTTTGTTTTCTTTATGCTCGGGTCTCTCTCTTCTTCTCTGTGTGTCATTTCTAGATTCCTATGTTCAATATCACTAATTCTTTCCTCCATCTGGTTGTCTGTTTTCTGTGCTCATGAATTCACTCTTAATCTCCTTAACTGCATGCTTCATTTTCAGGACTTCTGATTGGTTGTTTTTTAAAGTTCAGTCTCTTTGATAAAATAGTCATTTTGTTCATTAATTTGTTTTCTGAGAGCATTTAATTGCCTGTCTGTATTTTCTCACATCTCATTGAGTATTTTCAGAACTGCAATCTTAAAATCTCTGTCAATTATATCACACTAGAGGCCTGGTGCACAAAATCGTGCATGGGGGTGTGTGTCCCTCAGCCCAGCCTGCACCCTCTCCAATATGGGACCCCTCGAGGGATGTCCGTCTGCCCATTTAGGGCCTAAACGGGCAGTCGGACATCCCTCTCACAATCCAGGACTGCGGGCTCCCAACTGCTTGCCTGCCTGCCTTCCTGATTGCCCATAACCGCTTCTGCCTGCCAGCCTGATCACCCCCTAACCACTCCCCTGCCAGCCTTATTGATGCCTAACTGCTCCCCTGCCATCCAGTTTTCCCCTAACTGCCCTCCCCTGCAGGCCTGGTCCCCCCCAAATGCTCTCCCCTGCAGGCTTGGGTCCTCCCCAACTGCCCTTCTCTGCAGGCCCAGTCACCCCCAACTTCCCTCCTCTGCTGGCCTGGTCACCCCTAACTGCCCACCCCTGCAGGCTTGATCACCCCCCACTGCCCTCTCTTGCAGGCCTGGTTCCTCCCAACTGCCCTCCCCTGCTGGCCTGATAACCCACAACTGCCCTCCCTTGCAGGCCTGGTCCCTCCCAACTGCCCTCCCCTGATGGCCATCTTGTGGTGGCCATGTTGTGTCCACATGGGGGCAGCCATCTTTGACCACATGGGGGCAGCCATCTTGTGTGTTGTAGTGATGGTCAATTTGCATATTACTCTTTTATTAGATAGGATATTTCCATGTGTTTGCTTTCTATGGCTTTTTTATTTTCTTTCTGATCATCTTTATTACCATGGTTATTCATGGTATTTGCTGTTCTCATTTGCCTAGGCATGTATACTTGTCTATATTAATGGCCTTCTAAATAGAAGCTTCCCATGGAGGTCTTTCTACTATTTTCTAGTAGATGTCACTGAATCGCAAGAATTTTTAGCTCTGTGATCTCTGTCTTAACCTCCAAGGCTTCCATAAGACAGTATAGCTGTGCTGTTTGAGGGTGAGGTTTGTTTGCCCTTAATGTAATGATGACCCCTGTCCTCCTTGGGGGTCCTGCTGCAGGCACCCCATCTGGGGGTCAGTGGATCTACTACAGTAGCTCTGGGTTTACAGATAACATGTTCCTTGCCCTGATTCCAAGGGCAATGGGAGACCAAGCAGCAGCAGGGCTCTGTGCTTCCATAACTTTGCCTGAAACACTTCCACTCATCCCAACAGTGGAGAGCCACATGGCAGAACCCCATGCTCTGTCAGACATATGCTGGCTCAGACACTGTTCACTTAGCTGGCCTTCATAGCCTGCCCCCCACAGTTTTCTGTTCTTCCTGGACAAAGGAACCACCTATTACTGCGGGCTTCCTCCCCTCTTCAGACCAAGCCATGTGCTCCTGGCTGCAGGGCTGCATCTGCAGGCCCATCTACTCATTCCTCCATTCTTGTCTCCCTGTTTATTCCTAGTTGCCTACCTTTAGATGTTTCAATGTGTGGGTCTCTCAGATGTGCCCCTGAATTGAGCAGGGAATTCTTTGTTGAATTATAGTTGGTTAACTTATTGAAGTTTCAGGGGGAGAGGCCAAGGGCCTCTCTTTTGTCATCATTCCTCTGATGTCACTCTAAAACTTAATACCTTAAAACAAAAAAGTATAACTATCTGGCATGGTTCAGTTGTTTGAAGGGATCAATTGGATTTGGTAGAAATATGTCAGGTGGGGCTGCAGTTATGTGAAGGCTTTACTGTGGCTGAACATTCATCCCATGGCTGATAGTTGATACATAGGGCTCTCAAATGCAGCATCTAATTAGACCATCTTATGGGTCTTCAGTTTCTCCCAGCATGGAAGGCAGGTTCCTATGGGAAATATCCTAAAAGCAAAAGTTCCAGAGGAAATGAAATAATGATACCAAGTCAGTTTAGTTAAGAGCTATGCCTGAAAAACAGTTACTTCTATCATATTTTACTATTGTCCTGCTAAATAATTATTTCCATATGCTCTCATTTTCCTGGAGTTCTGTTGCCAATTTAAGTACTAATTTAATAGTTAGTTTCCCTATGTAGTACTATCATAGTCTGATATTGGCATTTTAAACAAAAAATAACTTTATTGATATCAATTTGCTTACAGAAATACCAGGAAAGGGGTGGCCTACACTCCTAAAATATGTAGGAAAGAAGAGAAGCAACACCCATACTCTAAATTCTTTCCTAACAAAATTACAACTTTTACTGGTTAATAACACTAGTCTGCAATTCATGTTTTTATGAGAGAAACATTGAACACAGTGGTCTTTAGTAACTTAGATCAGCTGCCTGTGTTATAAAGAATTCTCCCCTAGGCTCATCTCCTTGTGTTATTAGTTCAAAACTCATACACTAAGGAGCTTCATAAACTTAGCCAAATATATATCATAGCCCTGAATCCGAGCTATCAGAAGAAATGTATAAGTTGGATATATTCAACATCCATAAAATTGGAGTAAGAATTTACTTCCAGTCAAGATTCATAAAGTGGAGAATTCTCCAAACATAGAAAGAGGATTCAGATACAAAGCAGCTCTCCAAATACTGAAATGTCTGCTATGCACATAATATACAGGGTGGGGCAAAGTAAGTTTATAGTTTTTATATGGAAAATAATACAATAATTAATAAATAATGATACAAGAATAAACTCTTTGTTTCACGTACTCACAACTGTAAACCCACATTTGCCCCACCCTGTATTTGTTTTGAAAAAGTTTTTACAGAAATATTGAACAAATTCTATTCAAATCTCTAAGAGATGGGCTTATTAGCCAAATAACAAAGTACGAAACAATGGTTAGACACAGTTATTCACATGAGTGTAGCTTACCCATTACATATTATTTCAGTTTCAATTATGTTTCAATTACCAAAGAGAATAGATAAACAATTAATCGCATAATATAATTCTAAATTATTTAGGGTGATAAATTATAATAATTTTTTTCAGGGAAATCAATGTGAATTTTTTGTGTACATTGTAAAATTATGGGTGTTCTCCATCTATACTAATAAAAGCCTAGGTGGCCCTGGTGCACTTGTGCCCTCACGTCATCACAAGATGGCCACCATA
Source organism: Ia io (assembly GCA_025583905.1). NCBI lineage: Eukaryota > Metazoa > Chordata > Mammalia > Chiroptera > Vespertilionidae > Ia > Ia io. The sequence goes on from JAJQQW010000002.1 coordinate 114,553,068, forward strand.
AGATGGCCACAACAAGATGGCTGGCAGGGGAGGGCAGTTGTGGGCAATCAGGCTGGCAGAGGAGGGAAATTGGGGGTGAACAGGCCAGCAAGGGAGGGCAGTTGGGGGCAATCAGGCCGGCAGGGGAAGGCAGTTGGGGGTGACCAGGCTGGCAGGGGAGGGCATTTGGGGGTGACCAGGCCAGCAGGAAGGGCAGTTGGGAGCGATCAGGCCAGCAGGGTAGTGGTTAGGGGGCAATCAGGCTGGCAGGCAGAAGCAGTTAGGGGCAATCAGGCAGGCAGGCAGGCGAGTGGTTAGGAGCCAGTAGTCCCGGATTGTGAGAGGGTGCAGGCTGGGCTGAAGGACCCCTTCCATGCACGAATTTCATGCACTGGGCCTCTATTATATATATATATATTTACCTGCTGTTACCAATATGAAATATATTTGTATTGGAAAAAATCAGAAGAGATAAAATCAGATAATAGAAAATAACATCACAATAGTGATAACAGATTTTGTTATTTAGTTATTAATTACAATGAGGGTTTCCTATAAAGCATGCTTTCTAACTTACATTCTATTTTCCTCAACTTAAGGTTTAGGGATTTTAAATCTCTGGAGAAAATAGCTACTTCTTAAAAGTTGAAGAAAATGTTGACTTTCTGGGGGAAGGTTAAAAGCTCTACTTGAAATATACCTACTGCGCATGGCTGGAGAAAAAGAAAATTATCTCTATAGGCCAAGAGAGAACAGGTTCATACACCATGTAAGCCTGTCTACAAATAACAACTGATATTATAAAATGACTAGAGAAATAGGGTTATCATTATATAAAACACTGAAATAGCAATTAGAAATTAGGGACTCAGGTAAAAATTGGGAATCAATATTTTTTGAACAGTAATAGATTTTATAATGTTCATAAAATTTCCATCCATTCATTAATTTATCTTTATTTACTTAGTTATTAATCTTTTATTAAACACTAGGGGCCCAGTGCACGAATTTTTGCACCTTGAAAGGAACTGTGGGCTGCAAGGCTGTGGTGGGCACAAGGGCGGGTCTTGGCCCATTCTCCGTGCTCCCCCCCTTGCCCTTCCCACCATGGCCCCCAGTCCCCTGTCTGCTGGTGACCCAGCTCCTGCTGCTACCACTCCCACATGCTGATGGCACTGTCTCCGCTCGCACCCATGGACAGCACGGAGCAATTGGGGCCAGCACCAGCAGCGGTGTGAGAGGGGCCATTGCTGTCAGTGGGTGTGAGCAGTGGCTGCTGCCCTGATTGCCCCTCAGGAGCAGGGGGAGGTGGGGAAGCCCTCAGGGGCAATTGGGGCTGGCAGCCACTGCTCGCACCATCTGATGGCACCAAGTGATTGGAGCCAGTGCCAGGCGCCAGCAGCAGGTGCAAGCAGGGCTGGCCCTGGCAGCAGGTGAGAGCAGGACTGCAGCACGTGGGAGCAAAGAATTTTCAGTAACCACCAGAGGCTGGCCCCCATGACAGCGACCAGCACCCTGCCATGGTCTGGCGCCCCTGCTCACCTGCTCCACAATCTCGCTGTGGCTCACGCCCACCATGTTGCATGCTCTGCCACTTGCTGCCAACGCATGACATGTTCTGCGCATGCCCCCTGGTGGTCAGCGCACATCATAGCGACCTGTCGTTCGGTTGTTTGGTTGTTTGGTTCTGTCGTTCGGTCTATTTGCATATTAGGATTTTATATATATAGATTTCTTATCTGACAGTCTGTGAAAAAAATGATGAAATGTCACTTTTCTCACATATATTAAAACTAAACAGGAAAGAAAACAATACAAATTCAATAAGTGACCACAGAAATAAAACTACATACATGGAGGTAAATAAGGATTACATGAAGGTATTATATAGTGTAATACTATTTTTTTTTTTTAATGCTGGTTACACAGATTGAATCATTTTGTGAAAATTTACTCACCTAGACATTCATGATTGGTGTGCTTTTAAGTAAAAACTTGCAAACAAATAATAATAATGAAATAATATTTTTTGCTTTTGAAAGGATGAGTACTCAGCTTTGTAGAAATTACTAATTATTTGAACAATTTTCTAGATATTTAAATAAATGAGGTTTTTAAAAAATTGTTTTTGAATATATATGATTTGCCAAAGGATAGCTTCTACTTTGAATCTTGTTCTTGATCACTAGTTTATACAAACAATTGAGGTCTTTTCATCCAAGAGCACTGTAAAATAAATATCACTAAGATCTTAAAAATGTTTTTATCAGAGTTTAGCAATGGTTCTGCAGATGCAATATGCCCCTATTGAAGATCATATTAACAATATTTGGAGAACAATGTGTAGGAACATAATATCTTGGGTGTACTCTGGTTATGTATTAATACAAAAAATTGGGTTATGTTGTGATTAACCATGTGTGTTAGTCAGGCTTCTTGGTTACAAGCTAAAATGTCTGATCTGTTGTAACTCAAGGAGAAAATCTTTTTATTGAAAGAATATTGGGTATTTTAGCAAAATTGAAGGAAAAAAAACACTTGAAGAATGTCAACCAATGTTCATTGATGCCAGTTAAAAGCCCCAATTTGGGGTACAGTGAAGAAGGAAACTTTATTCATTGCAAACAGCTCAGTTGTGATACAGCAACACTGTGAAATAGCTCAATAGTGCTAAGGCTCAGTTATGAAATAGCATAGCTGTGGAATAGCACGCCTGTGAAGCAGCTCTGGGGTGAGGCACCTTTCTAGCTAGATAGCTCTATTCTGTTCCACCTGCTCAGTTCTGCTCCACAGGCTCTGGTTCACCCAAGTGTGATCCTGTACCAGCTGAACATCTTAGGTGATTCAGCAAGGAAACACAGTGTTCAGTGGAAAGGGAAATGTGTTCTCTGGATGAGAAGGGATCTGACTTATATAGAGAGATGAACCCAACCCATCCCTGATTGGTCCATTCTCATGCAAATGAAGACTCCAAATCCTTACAGTTCAATTGGTCCCAAGGTCATTGTTCTGATTGGTCAGAATTTGGCCATTTTTATTGGTCAGTGAAGTTGCTGATGGGTTATAGCTGTGCAGTTTCAATTGGATGAGGAAAATCTCAGTCTTATTGTTTGAAGTAAGATTCCAGGAACTCCTTTATAAGGGCTGGCTTAAATGGCTGGAATACAGTGCATGCAGGCAGTTCAGAGCAGGAGGCAGGCAGTTGCTGCAGTCTTCTCCCTTAACCCTGGCTTGTATGACAGTGCTCTCTGTCAGAATAGCTGCTAAGCACTGTTTTTATACAAATTTGGGCCCAGTTTGCACCAGGAGCCCTTCTTAGTAGGTATCTTCTTTCTCAGGGTCCACAAGAGTTAAATTCAGAAATTAAGTCAAGACAAAAGAATACTACTCACAGCAGAGGTCATGCTTAATGCCTTTTCACAGAAATAATTTGGTTAAAATATTGCTCCTGCACTGATACCATTAAACCCATCATGCTGTCCTTGAATTATCATCATAATGGCCACCACTTGAGAATTTATTTTTACCATTTCTGAGATTATGGTTTATAATTTCAAGACTCAAACTCCCAGAAGGAAACTTCTGATTGGTCATAGTCCCCATTTCTCATGAAAACTCACCCAAATAGGTGAGAGTCCAAATGTTGCTTAACTTTTAAAAAATCAAAAAACTCACATTACAGAAAAAAAAAACAATCTCTCAGATTTGTTTTCAACATAGCACTCCAGGACTCTAGCTAGATTTTTTTTTAAAAAAAATGCCACCTGGCAGCTGTTAAAGTGATCCTCTTAATCAATTATGTGAAATAGAGACCATGATGACAAATGTTACTGTCCTTAAAACAACTTTGTCACCATTAGTGGATTGGATTTTATGGTTAGTTCTCTCTTTGGTTTTGGTCATATAGCATATATATATATTTTTTTACTTTGTTTTTTATTTTTTTTAAATATTTTCTTTTTTTCCACTTTTTTTTTAATTTATTTTTTTGTTTAAAGTATTACATATAGTAGTACATATATCCCACTTTTTTTCCCCTATTGACATTCCCTTAGCCTTCCCTACCCCCTGTCGCATGCCCTCATCCCACCCCCCCAGTGTCTTGTGTCCATTGGTTGTGCTTATATGCATGCATACAAGTCCTTTGGTTGATCTCTTTCCTGCCCTCCCCAACAACCCCCAGCCTTCTCACTGTAATTTAACAGTCTGTTCTGTGCTTTACTGCCTCTGTATCTATCTTTTTGTTCATCGGGTTATAATGTTCTTTATTTTCCATAAATGAGTGAGATCATGTGGTATTTTTCTTTCATTGTCTGGCTTATTTCACTTAACATAATGCTCTCCAGGTCCATCCATGTTGCTGCAAATGGTAAGAATTCCTTCTTTTTTATAGCAGCATAGTATTCCATTGTGTAGATGTACCATAGTTTTCTAATCCACTCATCTGCTGATGGACACTTAGGCTGTTTCCAAATCTTAGTTATAGTGAATTGTACTGCTATGAAAATAGGGGTGCATATATACTTTCTGATTGGTGTTTCTAGTTTCTTGGGATGTATTCCTAGAAGTGGGATATTGGGTCAAATGGGAGTTGTTTTTTAGTTTTTTGAGGAAACTCCATACTATTCTCCACAGTGGCTGCACCAGTCTGCATTCCCACCAGTAGTGTACGAGGGTTCCTTTTTCTCCGCATCCTCGCCAGAACTTGTCATTTGTTGATGATTGCCATTCTGACAGGTGTGAGATGGTACCACATTGTCATTTTGATTTGCATCTCTCAGATGATGAGTGACTTTGAGCATGTTTTCATATGTCTCTTGGCCTTCCTTCTGTTTTCTTTTGAAAATATTCTATTTAGGTACGTTACCCATTTTTTTTATTGGTTCATTTATCTTCCTTTTATTAAGTTGTATAAGTTCCCTGTAGATGTTGGAGATTAAACTTTTATCAGGGATAACATTTGCGAATATGTTTTCCCATGCAGTGGGCTTTCTTGTTTTGTTGATGGTTTCTTTTGCTGTGCAAAAGCTTTTTATTTTGATGTAGTCCCATTTGTTTATTTTCTCTTTAGTTTCCATTGCCGTAGGAGCGGTATCGGTGAAGAAATTGCTTCGGCATATGTCTGAGATTTCTCTGCCTGTGGATTCCTCTAGTATTTTTAGGGTTTCCCATCTTATGTTTAAGTCCTTTATTCATTTTGAGTTTATTTTTGTGTACGGTGTAAGTTGGTGGTCTAGTTTCATTTTTTTGCATGTATCTGTCCAATTTCCCCAGTATCATTTATTGAAGAGACTGTCTTGACTCCATTGTATATTCATGCCTCCTTTGTCAAATATTAATTGAGCATAGTGGTTTGGGTCAATATCTGGATTCTCTATTCTGTTCCATTGATCTATATGTCTGTTCTTGTGCCAGTACCAGGCTGTTTTGAGAACAGTGACCTTGTAATACAGCTTGAAATCTGGTATTGAGATCCCACCTACTTTGTTCTTCTTTCTCAGGATTGCTGTGGCTATTCGGGGTCTTTTTTTATTCCCAATGAATTTTTGGAGAGTTCTTTCTAGGTATGTGAAATATGCCATTAGTATTTTAATGGGGAGTGCATTGAATCTATAGATTTTGGGTAGTATGGACATTTTAATGATGTTGATTCTACCAATCCATGAACATGGTATGTTCTTTCCATCTGTTTATGTCTCCCTCTATCTCTTTTTTCAGTGTCCTGTAGTTTTCTGTGTATAGGTCTTTTACCTCCTTAGTTAAGTTTATTACTAGGTATCTTAATTTTTTTGGTGCGATGGTAAATGGGATTGCTTTTTCAGTCTCTCTTTCTGTAAGTTCATTATTGGTGTATAGAAATGCCATAGATTTCTTGGCGTTAATTTTGTATCCTGCTTCATTGCCGAATTCATTTATTAAATCTATTAGTTTTTTTATGGAGTCTTTCGAGTTTTTTATGTACAATATCATGTCATCTGCAAATAAGGACAGTTTTACTTCTTCTTTTCCAATTTGGATGCATTTTATTTCTTCTTCTTGTCTAATTGCAATGGCTAGTACTTCCAGTACTATTTTGAACAAGAGTGGTGAGAGTAGGCATCCCTGTCTTGTTCCTGTTCTTAGGGGAAATGGTTTCAGTTTTTGCCCATTGAGTATGATGTTAGCTGTGGGTTTATCATATATGCCTTTTATTATGTTGAGGTATGATCCTTCTATTCCCACCTTACTGAGAGTTTTTATCAAGAAAGGGTGTTGGATTTTGTCAAATGCTTTTTATGTATCAATTGATATGACTATGTGATTTTTATCTCTCAATTTGTTTATGTGATGTATCATGTTTATTGATTTGCAGATATTGTACCATCCTTGCATCCCTGAAATAAATCCTACTTGGTCATGGTGTATGATCTTTCTGATATACTGCTGGATCTCATTTGCTAGAATTTTGTTGATGATTTTGGCATCTATGTTCATGAGGGATATTGGCTTGTAATTCTCTTTCATTGTGTTGTCTTTATCTGGTTTTGGTATTAGGGTGATGCTGGCTTCATAGAAGGAGCTTGGAAGCATTCCTTCCTCTTTAATTTTTTGGAATAGTCAGAGGATAGATTTTAGTTTTTCCTTGAATGTTTGGTAAAACTTTCCTGTGAAGCCATCTGGCCCTGGGCTTTTGTATGCTGGAAGCTTTTTGATGACTTCTTCAATTTCTTCCAAAGTTATTAGCCTATTGAGATGTTTAAATTCTTCCTGACTGAGTTTTGGAAGGTTGTATTTTTCTAGGAATATGTCTATTTCCTCCAGTTTGTCCAGTTTGTTGGAATAGCGTTGTTCGTAGTATTTTTTAACAATCCTTTGTATTTCTGTGGGGTCTGTTGTTATTTCTCCTCTTTCATTTCTGATTTTGTTCATTTGGGTCCTCTCACTTTGCTTCTTGGTGACCCTGGCTAGAGGTTCATCCATCTTGTTTATCCTTTGAAAGAACCAGCTCTAGGTTTTGTTTATCCTTTGTATTGTTTCTTTGGTCTCTATGTCGTTTATCTCCGCTATGATCTTTATTATTTCCTTCCTTCTGCTTACACTGGGCTTTTCTTGTGGCTCTCTTTCTAACACTTTTAGTTGTGGGGTTAGGTAATTTATTACCATTGTTTCTTGTTTTTTGCAGTATGCTTACAGAGCTATGAACTTCCCTCTCAAGACTGCTTTCGCTGTGTTCCATAGATTTTGGATTTTTGTGTTTTCATTGTTGTTTGTTGCCATAATGTTTTTTATTTCTTCTTTGATCTCTCTGGTAACCCAGTCATTGTTTAATAGAATGCTGTTTAGTCTCCATGTGTTTGATTTTTTTGGATTGTTTTTATTGTAGTTGATTTGCAGTTTTATGCCGCTGTGATCTGAGAGGATGCTTGATATGATTTCTATCTTCTTGAATTTGAAGAGACTTTGCCTATGATCCAACATATGGTCTATCTTTGAAAATGACCCATGTGCACTTGAGAAGAATGTATATTCTGTGGCTTTGGGGTGAAATGTTCTGAAGATGTCAATTAATTCCATCTGGTCTAGTGAGTCATTTAGGATTGGTGTTTCTTTGCTGATTTTTTGTTTAGAGGATTTGTCCAATGGTGATAGTGGGGTATTAAAGTCTCCTACTATGATTGTATTGCTGTCAACCTCTCCCTTGATATTTTCCAGGAGACTTTTTATGTATTTGGGTGCTCCTGTATTGGGTGCGTATATGTTTACCAGAGTTATTTCTTCTTGTTGGATTTCTCCCTTTAGTATTATGAAGTGGCCTTCCTTATCTCTTTTTATGTCCTTCACTCTGAGATCTAATTTGTCAGATATAAGTATTGCTTTTTTTTCATTTCCATTCGCCTGAAATACCTTTTTCCATCCCTTCACCCTCAGTCTGTGTGCATCTTTTTTTCTGAGGTGGGTTTCTTGTAGACAGCAGATATTTGGGTCATGTTTTCTTATCCAATCCATTACCCTATGTCTTTTGATTGGGGATTTAATCCATTTACATTTAAAGTTATTATTGATAGGTACTTGTTTGTTGCCATTTTTATTCTTTACCCCTGTGTTCCTTCTTCATTTCCTATTTCTTTTTTTTTTTTTTTACAGCAGACCCTTTAGCATTTCTTGTATTGCTGATTTGGTGGTAATAAACTCCCTTAGTCCTTTCTTGTCTGTGAAGCTCCTTATTTCACCTTCAATTTTGATTGATAGCCTTGCTGGGTACAGTATTCTTGGATTCAGGTCCTTCCTTTGCATGACTTTGTATATTTCATTCCATTCCCTGATGTGTTTCTTTTGAGAAATCAGTCGCTAGTCTGATGAGGGATCCTTTGGAGGTAACTTTCTGTCTCTCTCTGGCCACTTTTCAGATTCTTACTTTGTCGTTGGTGTTTGCCAATTTAATTATAATGTGCCTTGGCGTCGGTCTTTTGGGGTTATATATTTTTTTCTTAAATAACGTCTAAGGAAGTTAGAAGCTATGGAAGCTAGAGGATCACATATTTTAGGTCCAGATAAAATAAAAATTATTTACTAAAGTAATAATTTAAAATATATTTTGTATAATTTGATTTTATATGGTTTATTACAATTTCAGAATCTAATAACTAGCCCAAAGAAGCTTCTTATAGTCAAATGTTTTTAGATATAAATTATAACCTCAAGGTTCTGAACACTGAAAAAATTACTCGTATTGAGCAGAAAGAATATTTAGAATAGTAAAACTACTCAGTATAATACTAAAATGGTGGATATATATCATTAAGAATTTATCCAAATCTACAGAATATATAACACTGAAAGTTAACCCTAATGTACTCTATGGATTTTGGGTAATTAAGATGTATCTATGTAGGTTCATAATTTGTAAGAAATGTACCATTCTAGATGTTGATAATGGAAGAGGCTATGCATGTATGGGGACAGGGGATATATGGGAAATCACTGTACTTTCTGCTCACTATTTCTCTAAATCTAAAATTGCTCTAAAAAATTAACCCTATAGCCCTGGCTGGTGTGGCTCAGTTGGTTGGATGGCATTCTCATGCCCTGAAAGTTTGCTGGTTGCATTACCCATCAGGGCACATGCACATGTTGTGGGCTTGATCCCTAGTAGGAGGCATGCAGGAGGCAGCTGATTCATGTTTCTCTCTCCCATTGATCTCTCTCTCTCTCTCCCTTTCTCTCTCTCTCTCTCTCTCTCAAATCAACAAAAAATAAAAACAATAAAGTCTATAAAATTATTGCCATGATTTGAAGTTGTGATGATTTTAAGTATTTTCCATTATGAAATTACAATGCTAACAGGCAAAATGTAAATGAATATGCTAGTTTCCAAAGATGGCAATCATAAATTCTTTCCTTCTCCCATATATGCATGTTAGACCTCAAACCAAATAATGATTGATCTACTTTCCTTCTCCTTGAATCTAAGCAGCCCTTTGACTCTTTTGAGAAATCAAATGAAATGGAAGTGACACTGTGCCAGTTCCGGGCCTACTCTTTAAAAATACTGGATGCTTCAATTTCTGCAGTATATGAAGTCAACCACCATGTGAGAAGTCTGATACCACCATACTGTAAGGAAGACTAAGCTGGCCATGTGAAGAGCTCAGGTGGAGAAAAAGATGACTGATCAATCACAGACTGTATCAACTTTTCTAGTTGCATCACCATACTTGGGAATGAAGAAGCCATCTTGTTGATCCAGCTTCAGACGGTATCATGTAGAACAGACCAGCTGCACACCTGAGCCTATCTCAGATTGCAGAATCATGAAAAATAATAACTTTTGATTTAAAAAAAATAAGTTTTGGGTTTGTTTCTCACATGTAAATCTCACATTTTGGGTTGTTTCTCTAGTAATAAATAATTGGAATAGAAATTAGTACCTAGAAGTAAGATACTTCAATGACAAAAAAAACCCACTGAGACCTGAAAAGCAGCAAAGGAGACTATATGTGGAGAGTGGGAGAGAATAAATTAATGAAGCACAGGTAACCTGTGCTACATCTCTTTGAAACAGTTGGTGAGACTGTCACTTTCAGTGACATGGAAAACAAAAATTGGACCTAATGAAACTGTAAATCTGGGCACATATGTTTCCAGGCAGAATTTAGTTGCATTTAACAGCCTATAATAATATATTGCAGGAGAAAGATGAAATAAAGAAGAAATATTACAGTATTCAGGGACACTAAACAGGAATTTTCTAGGTTATATTGTCAACTCCTCCAGATAACAAAAATAGTTTCAAAATAAAAATGGCCTCAGGGCAAAGACCAAATACAGGCTACTGCTAGTAAAACATGGACCCAGAGTAGTTCCAAATTGAGAATTAAGACCTCAGAAAAATGTATTGTAGTGCCTATAATTAAACGCTTTTATTTTGACAAAACTATTTCTAACCATCTAAGGCCATTAATATTAAAACATAGTCTCACAGCACCCTATCTCACAAAATGAAGTATAAGGGGTTATTCCTCAAAAGGGTTTGTAAATGTGGTTCTGATTTGGTAAAATCAAACCCAGTAAGATTAATAGAAAACCCACAATGTTTTCAAGAGAATTTTAATTGCAAAATTGCAATAAATGTGGAATAAAAAGAGATAGAGACAGAAAAAAAGGAAAAGAGGTCTTTGAGAATGAAAACTTTTGTGGCAGGAAGCAGATTGAGCAAGCTACTCAGTTGAAAATACTAGCTATTTCTTATGACAAAAGAAGGAATAACTCAGATGGTAGGGCCAAGAGTCTGCAGTAAAAACTCAACAGCCAGAGAGCACACATATATCCTAGCCAAGGTACATTCCTTGTGCCTTGTCTCTGGAGCAGGAAAGACTTGGGCAATATTCTCTGATAGATTTCAGAATTGTCAAGAACTAATAATTGATATGTCACATATTTTCCCCTTCTTGAATGGAAGTTATTCTATCCACCATGTGTTCCTTTACATGGAAAAAGGTACTTTGTAGAAGTGATGAAATTAAGAATTTTGAGATGGGAAGATTAGCTTGAGTTATCCAGGTGAGCTCAATGTAATTCTGAGGGTCTTTCTAAGAGATAAGTAAGCTGTTAAGGGAAATAAATGTGATAAGAAGCATGTCGGGGGGGGGGGAGAGGGAGAGAGAGGAGAGAGAGAGAGAGAGAGAGAGAGAGAGAGAGAGAGAGAGAGAGAGAGAGAGAGAGAGAGAGAGAGAGAGAGAGAGAGAGAGAGAGAGAGAGAGAGAGAGAGAGAGAGAAGAGAAGAGAAGAGAAGAGAAGAGAAGAGATGGGAGGGGGTCTGTCTGAATATGTCACATTACTGGGTTAAGGATGGAAAAAAAGACCAATAACCAATAAATTTAAGTTGCCCCTTGATGCTGAAAAAGGCAAGGAAACAGAAACTTATCTACAGCCCACAAAAAGAATGCAGGCTTGCCAACCTTGATTTTAGACCAGTGAAACTGACTTTGGACTTTTGATCTCCAAAAGGGTAAATTTGTGCTAATTTTTACAACAGAAATTAGAAAGTAATATACTGACTTATTACTGTGCATTGGGTATATGGAGGAAGATAATTTGTCTTATTACACAGGCCATCAATCCTGATTAATTTCATATATATATCTCTGGTTCTGGAATAGATAATGTTATACTTGATTTTACATGTGAGCTGGATGCCACAATGGGCTGAGGCTTTGGAGTATATAGAAGGTACTCTATATGTACATACAAAGAATGTATTTGCATGAAGTAGAATCATTAATTGTGTGGCCAGAGGATGAACTGGAGTACATATCTTTTCACAATAGTTGTTATCTACTCCTTCCCTTCTTGCAGGTACATCTTGCTCCTCACATCAGGAGGTGAAGTTCATTACCCTTGTCCTTAAATCTGGTCTGGCTTTGTAGCTTTTTTGCCCAGTAGAATTCAGGGAAAATGAAGCTATCAGTTTTAGATCTAGCCTTTAAGAGGATTGACAGCTTCTACTTTCTTTCCCTGGAAGTAAGCCATCATGTAAAAAAAATCTGTGCGAAGACCATCTTTTTGTGAAGAAGTTAGGCACAGTCAGAAGCTGCATGATAAAAGAGAGACACCCCTGCCTGGCTGGTATGATTCAATGGCTGAGCATTGACCCATGAACCAGGATGTCATGGTTCGGTTCCTTATTAGGGCACATGCCCATGTTTCGGGCTCAGTCTCCAGTAGGGAGCATGCAGAAGGCAGTCGATTGATGATTCTCTCTTATCATTGACTAGAAGCCCAGTGCACTAAATTCATGCATGGGGGGTGGGGTGGTCCCTCAGCCTGGCCTGCAACCTCTCCAATCCAGGACCCCTTGGGGGATGTTTGACTGCTGGTTTAGGCCCGATCCCTGCAGACATCCCTCTTGCAATCTGGGACCACTGGCTCCTGTCCGCTCACTTGCCTGCCTGCCTGATCACCCCTAACCACTCTGCCTGCCAGCCTCATCGCCCCTAACTGCCTCTGCCTGCCTGCCTAATTGCCCCTAACCACTCTACCTGCCTGCCTAGTAGCCCCTAACTGCCCCTCTGCTGGCCTGGTTACCCCCTAACAGCCCCCCTGCTGGCCTGGTCACCCTCTAACTGCCCCCCTGCTGGCCCGGTCACCCCCTAACTGCCATCCTGCTGGCCTGGTTGCCCCCTAACTGGTCCCCTGCCGGCCTGCCTTGTCACCACTAACTGCCCCCCTGTTGGCCTGGTTGCCCCCTAACTGCCCCCCTGTCAGGCTGGTCACCCCCTAACTGCTCCTCTGCCGACCTGCCTTATCACCCCCTAACTGGTCCCCTGCCGGCCTGGTCACTCCCTAACTGCCCCCCTGCCGACCAGGTCACCCCTTAACTGGTCCCTTGTCGGCCTGCCTGGTCACCCCCTAACTGCTCCCCTGCTGGCCTGGTCGGCCCACACAGCCTGCTGCTCGGTCATTTGGTTGCCCCTCATTAACCCCACTGCTGGCCTGGTAACCCCACACAGCCTGTTCGGTCATCCGTTCAGTTGCGATGGTCACTTAGGCTTTTATATAGATAGATACTTCTGTCTCTCCCCTTCCTTTCTCTGAAAACTTAAAAAAATAAAAGAGAGATGCCCATCAATTCCCTGTTTTTCCTCCCCATCATAAATTGTAAAACCATCATTGAAGACTATATGCATCAAAACCAAGCTAACTAACTAGTGAAATAGCTAATCAAAACACTCAGATGTGTCCAGCCTTAATTTCAGAACCATGAAAAATCTATATATATAAAAGCCTAAGTGACCAAACAACTGAACAACCAGTCAAGCGGTTGCTCTGATGCGTACTGACCATCAGGGGACAGACACTCAATGCAGGAACTGCCCCCTGGTGATCAGTGTGCTCCCACAGCCAACCTTCCTCAGACGGCCAATCTCCCTAGGTCCCTCCCCCTGGCTGACCCCCCCATCGGCCCTGATGGGGGGGCTGGCTGGCCAACCTCCAGCGGTCCCTCACCCTGGCTGGCCGGCCCCCCCAATTGGCCCTTATCACCAGCCAGGCTGAAGGACCCCACCCATGCACAAATTCGTGCACTGGGCCTCTAGTAATATATACATTGCTATTAAGTTTTGGGTTGGTTTACTGTGCAACAATATCTAACAGAAAGAGTTAATATGTTAATAGTAAAAAAAAATAATTTCAGGATTTGTTTGCACTTTTAATGTTAATAAATTTAAAATTATCATTTTACATTTTCCAAACAGGGAAATTTTTAATAATATATGATTTGGTTAAAGTAAAACCTCCTGTTTTAGCAAAAAAGTCTCTCAGTATACCTGCCTCAATAGAGATTGATTAAATTGTATTGCCATGTTTTTATTCTTAGATTTTTTTTTTCTGCTTTCAACTGTATTTTTTTTTCATTTTCTCTGCCTAAGATTGTATGTTATGATTTTACCACTTAACACCATAAGGTAGCATTATACAATGAATAGCACATTAAGAAAGAAATTAAACTCTTGAAGATAAAATCAGTCATGCAAAAAGATTTTGCGCTCTCTAAACCCAATAATCTAGACTGCTCATATTCAGGTAGAGTGTGCTTGTCTAAATTCTTAGATAGAAAGTAAGTCAATGTATGTAAATAAACAGACAACTAATTAGATGGATAAGCCAACAGATAAGGCTTCATTAACTTGGAAAAATCTTGCACAAAAAGAAAAAAAACAACACATATTGATAAAGATAAAACCTAAAGTATGAAATAAGCACTTTTTTGACAATACCCATGGACCATGAATAGCAAGTGCTACAATCTGCTTACAAGTCTTCAAGTCCTTTTTTTAAATTTACCCTTAACTAGTATGTCCAATGAAATAGTTCTTGATCATTCTATATCTGTTTAAGTTACTTACTGCTTGTAACAAATTCCTCAAAATTTAGCAGGTTGAATATATTTATTTTCTTACACAGCTTCTAAAGTTCTAGGATCTTCAAGCAATGCAGCTAAGTGATTCCAGCTCAGGGTCTCTCAGCAGTGAAGCTGTCAGCTAGACCTGCAGTCATCTCAAGGCTTGACTGGGGCTGATGGATCAGCTTTCAAGTTCACTCATGTGTTAATTGGCAGGCTCAGTTCCCTCAAATTACCATCTAGCATTGCCATCATTAACATAAAAGAGACTATGTTTGAATACATAGTAGGAAAAATATAATAATAGACTAAAAAAAATTCCTCCTGATAAAGTTGTGAAATTTAAAGAGATATAAAAGGATATTCCCTAAATGCTTAAAACAGCTATGTAGACTGATTAACACATGATATTTTATTTTATATTACACACATTACCTATCTTCAAGGACATTACAGTACACCATGGGTATGTTTTATGAAGGGTTTGAGAGGAAAGAAGAAAGTCTACCATTTTAAAAAGTGATAAATCATGCAGATTCTCATGGATGTCTAGTCTATGCTAATTGCTTACATTAAATAGTAACTGTTTACTTAGTTTGTGGTGGAGGTAACACCAGATTTGTGATGCATTTCAGAGCTTAAGTATCTGTGTATATGCCCAGTTTTGCTTGATTATCTTGTGATACAAACCTCTTAGGAGAAAAGGAGTGTCTTTTTTGGCTTCTGAATGTTTTTTCTTGTTCTTTTTATTGCCCTTAAAGGAAATATCAATGATGGTACAGATGACTGTAAGCCATAGTGATGAGTGATTCTTGTGATGTTAGCTTGAAAACTTCAGAAACTGCTTCAGGGGTAAAAAGTACCAGGGAGTGTATCAGCAACAGAAGTACATATGGTTCACAGGCAACCAAGTTTCCAAATTTTGAATAGTCTACATTGAAAATTTATTGTGTGACAATTTATTTATTGTGTGGCAGAAACATAGAGTGAATTCTCATATTATTTATGAAAGAGATTACACAAAATGCAAATGAACTTGTTTTAAATTATGGTTAGAAGCATTCTTTGTTTTGTATATTTTTAGCATAATATCGATCTGAAAATGGAAAGTTACAACTGTTTTACGGCAATATAATCATAATTAGAGTTGCGTGGAAAATGTTCACGTCATTTGTGAAATTGTTTTTAGCTGGAAAGTTTCATTTTTCACCTAGGAGGGCCTTTTTGTTAATTTGGTCATACATAAAAATGTTTTTGTGTAAGAACAACTTTTCATATTCTCTACTCTAAAATTCTGATCTATTTTTTTCATTAGGAAGGAATATAGTAAGCTTGTATATGGACTGGAGAACTCAATGAATATAGAGAGTTATCCCAGTTAATTCATATTTGATTTTTCAAGATTTTTGCACAGAGAAGCAAGCTTAGATCATTTAGAGAGGCTGTCAGCTCTCTGTAAGAGAAAGCTCAGATAAATGTGGCTTAAATAATAAGAACAATAAATTCAAGAATTATAACAAGAAGCTTTACTCTCTGTGGCTCTATAGTTATTAAATTCAACATCGCTAAGAGGCTCTTGGCTTTATTGTCACAGTGACCAGATCAATCATGCTGCTCTAGGTGCCCTGTCTTTCCACATCAGTGACAAAGGCAAGAAGAAAGGGCAGAAGTTCCCTTCAATGAACTGTCTTTATCAGTGCAAAGGTTCTCCTCAAGGATAACAGCAAAGCAATTACTCTAGAAGGATCATCCCATGGTCCACACCAATTACGTGAAAGGACCTGTAGATTAGTTACCTTCCTTAGTAGATATCCAAAGTCAACTTCTTTACTTGGCAGTTATATCTTCTTTATAAAATCTACTAGAGGCCCGATACATGAAAATCCATCCACTGGAGAGGGGATCCATCAGCCCGGCCTGCCCCTCTCACAGTCCAGAAGCCCTCAGGGGCGGGAGGAGACCCAGCAATCAGGGGAAGGTGACGCCCCATCACATCTCTGCTGCTGCCACTGCCAGCAGCGCAAGCCTTGGCCGGCCCTGGTTACCTGAGCCTCGAGCGGCCCTGGGCAGCTGGACAGCTGCCATCCGAGGCTTGCCTGTGTCTCAGGCCCGCCCTGGGTGGCTGGGGGCTGAGGGGACTAGGGGACCCTGGAGCAGGGCTGAGGGGACTGGACGCTGCCATCTTGTGGCTGTGGGTGCTGCCATATTTGTGGGCGTGGCAGTCAATTAGCATATTCCCTTCTTATTGACTGTGCGCACCACCATCTTTGCGATGGCATCAGGGTCAATTAGCATATTCCCTCTTTATTAGATAGGATACTAATAAAAGGGTAATATGCTAATTAGACCAGATAGACTGTACATCTTCTGGACATCCTTCCGGACAAAGCCACCATGGTGAGACTGAGGCAGAGGTGGTTAGGGGTGATCAGGCCAGCAAGAGAGAGCAGTTAGGGGTATCAGGCAGGCAGGAAGAGTGCATAGGGGTGATCAGGCAGGCAGGCAGGTGAGTGGTTAGGAGCCAGTGGTCCCAGACTGCAAGAGGGATGTCTGACTGCCGATTTAGGCCCCATACCACAGGGGTGGGGCCTAACCCGGCAGTCAGACATTCCTCGAGGGGTCCCAGATTGGAGAGGTTGCAGACGGGCTGAGAGACCCTCCCCCCATGCATGAATTTCATGCACCGGGCCTCTAGTCTATAATAATAACAGTGTAATATGCTAATTAGACTGGACAGCTGAACGATCTTCTGGATGTCATTCCAGACATCCTTCCCAATGAAGCTGTGGTGGAGGGGGCTAAGGCAGAGGTGATTAGGGCTGATAAGGCAGGCAGGTGAGCAGTTAGGGGTGATCAGGCAGGTGAGTAGTTAGGGGAGATCGGGCAGGTAGGCAAGCAGAGTGGTTAGGAGTGATCAGGCAGGCAGGCAAGTGGTTAGGGGCGATCAGGCAGGCAGGCAGAATGGTTAGGGGGGATCAGGCAGGCAGGCAGGTGAGCATTTAGGAGCCGGCAGTCCCAGTCAGACATCCCCCAAGGGGTCCCGGATTGTGAGAGGGTGCAGGCTGGGCTGAGGAACCCACCTCCCCCATGCATGAATTCCGTGCACCGGGCCTCTAGTAGGACATAAGAGAAAGCACTGGACACTTTTGTTTGTTCAGATTTATAATAGATGATTTAAATATATTTTAACTCTGAACATTTTTAATAATCTCCTTAACATATTTCTGTAGTTGGCTTCACTGGATTCAATCTGAATATTATTAGCAATTGATAGTAACTATGCTGAGCTAAAGTTTCATGTTTGGAATCATAAAGCCCTATGTTACAGGTAAGTATATGATATTGGGAAAATTGATTTCTTTCATTTGCAAAATGTAGACAATGGTAATACCTACTTCATAAGGGGTATATGTGTGTGTGTGTGTGTGTGTGTGTGTGTGTGTGTGTGTGTGTGTGTGTGTGTCTAGAGGGGGTATTAAATGAGCTCATGCATATAAAACTTCAGGCATATTGTCTCACAGAATAAATCTCAATAAATATAATTTCAGAAAAAGTTGTTAATGATGATGAAGAATAAGGTGAAGATTCAGACTCTTATATCTCTTGCACCGAAACAAGCTAAATATGTGCCAAATGAGCCACATATTTGTAATCATAAGTTAATGTAAGATAATTAAATTTGAGCATTCAGTTTAATTTCTGTCTTTTTTACTATTATTTATTGAATATTTACTGTTTTCTGGGCACTATGCAAAGCTATTTACTAACCTTATTTCTTTTTTGTCCCTTTGAATGTTATCTCGTTGTTGTTGTTGTTGTTTTAATATATTTTTATTCATTTCAGAGAGGAAGGAGAAGGAGATAGAAAGACCAATGATGAGAGAGAACCATTGATCAGCTGCATCCTGCACACCTACTTTGGGGATTGAGCCTGCAACCTGATCATGTGCCCTGACTGGGGATCAAACCGTGATCTCCTGGTTCATAGGTCGGCGCTCAACCTCTGAGCCACAACAACAGGGCTTGTTGTTTGTTAGTTTGTTTTTCTTTGTGTCTTTTTTATTTAATTTATTGGGGTGGCATTGGTTCACAAAACCATACAGATTTCAAGTGTATCCTATATAATAAAAGCCTAATATGCAAATAGACACAATGGTGGAACAACCACTCACTGACCATAATGTGCACTGACCACCAGGGGGTAGATACTCAGTGCAGGAGCTGCCCCCATCCCGCAGGCCCCAGGCCAGCCAAGAGGGGTGCCAGTGGGGGCTCCCCAATCACCCCATTGGTCACCCCGCAGAGGGAGGTGACTGGTGGTGGCAGGGGGCGGGGCCGGTGAGCAGGTGGCACCAGGCTGGCCAAGGTGGGTGCCAGTGGGGGCCCCCCAATCACCCTGCCAGTCACCCCACAGATTGGTCCTGATCACCTGCCAGGCCTAGGGACCCTACCATGAATGATTTTCATGCACTGGGCGTCTAGTAACTCAATAAAACATCACCTGCACACTGCATTGTGTGCCCATTGCCCCAAGCAAAGTCTCTTTCTAGCCCCATTTTCCTCTTCTTTGCCCACTTCCACCTATCCCTCTGCCCCTTCCCTCTGGCTATCACCACATGTGTTTTTGGTTAATCCCTTCACCTTCTTTCCTCTAGCCCTACAACTCCCCTCCCCTCTTACAGATCATTTATATGTGGAATCTAATGAACAAAATAAACTGAAGAACAAAATAGAAACAGAAGCATGGATGCATGGAACTTACCTTATTTCTTTTAACCTTCAATTATTATTTGTTCTACAGAAGAAGAAATAGTTTCAGAAAAGTTAAATAACTTGTCCCAGTCATATCCAGAGTGTGACAGGACAGGGATTCAGGCACATGTCGGCTTTGTTCCTGGCCTCTGCTTTTAAGCACTGCACAGTTTTGCTTCTCTTTTACAATGGTTTCATTAAAACTTTTTACAAAATTATAATTAAACTAGAGGCCCAGTGCATGATTGAATCATGCACGTGTAGGGTCCCCTACACGCTTTCGCTTTTCACGGTGGAGCTGGGTGCCTGTCCGCTGGTGCACCAGGCCTTTCAGAAGCCTCCAGCTCAGTGGAGGCTTCTGAAAGGCCTGGTGCCAGAGCAGACAGGCACCCAGCTCCCCCACTTTTGATGGTCTGCGGCCTCTGAGGGAGGCTACCCTGCTGTTGAGAGGCGCAGGGGGCAGGACTCCCGTCCCCTGTGCCTCTCAACGGCCGCTGAGGGGGCTGCTGTGGACACCTGGCTACCCTGCCATTGAGAGGCGCAGCCGGGTGTCCGCGGCAGGCCCCCTCAGCGGCCGCGGATCTGGCTGTTGAGAGGCACGGGGGCGGGAGTCCCTCCCCCTGTGCCTCTCAACAGCAGGGTAGCCCCCGTCAGTGGCAGCGGATCCATGCCTCTCAATGGCCGGATAGGCCACCCCGAGTCCTGCCCCCCAGCCTCCCGCCGCCCAATCGTGGGCGTAGCGGAGTGATGGTAATTTACATGTTAATCTATTATTAGATAGGATTCTAATTTATAAATGCATCCCTTGGATTTGGGTATTCTAGAGTTTTGTTTTCATCCCCCCCCTTTTTTTTTTTTTGGTACTCTTCATTCTCCACACTTTCTCTTAGGATTATATACTGAATGTACTTGTAAAGGATTCTTATAAAAACTGCTGCAAACTCTTAACTTGAACAAACATTGGCATTTGGGATAATTTCTTAATTTTTCTCCATTAGAAATTATTAGATTTACCTGTTAATAAAATATTTGAGATTTCTGGTAGAAAGATCATGTATATTGACTAAACAGAGATTAATGAAATGTTACAAGTTAAAATTTTCCTCTCATATTGTAATCTTGAGTTTGGGGTGGATGGTGTAAATGTCCTAAAACCATGTTAAAGCTCTAGCCCTCAGAATCTCAGAATGTGACTGTATTTGAAGATAAGGCCTTCAAGAGGTGATGAATTTAAAATGAGGCTGTTTGGGTGGGCTGTAGTCCAAGCAGACGGGGTGGTAAGGAGAGGAAGCTTGGATACACACAGGAACAAGGAATGTCTACACAGAGGAAAGACCATGTGAGTTCACAGCTACATGGCGGCCATCTGAAAGCCATGGAGAGAAGCTTCAGGAGAATCCAAACTTGCCAACACCTTGATCTTGGACTTCTAGCCTCCAGAACTGTGAGAAAATCTATTTCTGCTGCGTAAACCACCCAATCTGAGGTACTTTGTTATGGCACCCCAGTAAACCAATGCGTTTTATTTATTTATATATCTATTTACGTATTTAACAAATATTTACAACAAATATCCACTCTATTCCAGATATGTTCCTAGCACCTAAAGCTGTAATGTTGAATAAAGCAGAGCATTCTGGCAACTATGAAATATATGTGGAATGTTAGTACATCTAGGAAACAAACAGAGTAGAAGGAACAACTGAGAGCTTTTTTTATTCTTATTGATGTTGTTGTTGGAGAGAAAGATCAAAATCAATGTACCATGAAAATCATATCCAGGTTAATTTTTTAATTTTTTTAGGTTAATTTTTTAAATTCCTCACTCAAGTTTATGTTTGGAAAGAGGGAGGGTTGGAGGGAGGGAGAGAGAGAGACATTAATGTGAGAGTAGAAATTCATCAGTTACCTCTCAAAGGTGCCCCCACTAGGATCGAACCAGCAACCTAGGTATGTGCCCTGACTGGGAATCAAACCCACAACCTTTTGTTGTAGGAACAAAATTCCAACCAATTGAGCCATCTGGCCGGAGCTCCAGGTTTATTTTTGATAAAGATAAATATATTTTTTCATTAGATATTATAAAATTGTATATATAACAACTTAGACTTGGTCAAGGGGATATCACTTATTTATTTGTAATTATCTTTACAATATAGCAAATAAGTATTTTTATATCTGGTGTAGCTGAATGTTAAACATGGCTTATAGAAACAGGTAATGCCTTGCTCTTCCCTATACCCCTGATACCTAGTTCATGTATATCTTCTGATTTATATGGAAGTTGAAATGCCTCATAGGAAAGTGGGACATATAGACTTATAAGGTAAATAGATATGAATATGAGAATGGTGATAGATGGAGAGATTGAGTTTTCAGAAAAAAACCTACCTTGAAAATTGTGATGTGTGGCATGGAAGGTGCCTTAACAACAGGCCGAAGGCTCCTGGTACTTTATGGTAACATTGACCTAGAGTTTCTCAAAGCAGGTATATGCTGTGGGGATAAAGCACTGTGTGAAATTCTGAAGGAACCAAGTCCCCAAACTCTGTATTAATTTGAAGCTCTTTTGTACAGAAGCAGAATAAAGATAAAGGAGATATTTCACTGTCCTATTCAGAATAGCAAAGAAAGAAAGAAAAAAAGAAAGAAAGGAAGAAGAAGAAAGAAGAAAGAAAGAAAAAGAAAGAAAGAAAGAAAGAAAGAAAGAAAGAAAGAAAGAAAAGAGAAAAAACAGAAAGCTATCTTCATTTCTATTTCTAGTTGTATTAGTTGTATGCCTTACATTTTAGAAGTCCAATACGCTATCCATTGTGCGACGGAGCCACCTTGTATGCCTTACATTTTAAATAGAACTTCAGTAGTTCTATTTTCTCTTAATTTTAATGAAAATAATTTAAATTTTTTGCTATTATATATTATGTTAGTAATTTGTCTTAAATGTTATTCATTATTATGTTATGAAAGTATCCTTCCACTTCAAGTTGATCAAGAGTTTTATCAGCAATGAATGATAAATTTAATCAAACATTTTCAGAATTTAAAAAATTATATAATTATTCTACTTTCACTATATACAGGAAATCCCCCCAAAATGTATACACATTTTAATATCTGATAGCTCTGTTTTGAAAATGAAATGTATTTTAATAAACACTGCCTCTAATTCTTCAAAGTGTATGTTTACATTTTTGGGGACACCCTATATACTTTCACTATAAATGATTAATAATATACTTGCCTGACTTCAGTAATGAACTCTAATTAGTAATGTTATCTTAATATTTTAAGTTATTATAGAGTAAAATTCACTAGTATGGCGGGTTCTCCCTTTTCTGCTTCCAGCGCGGCTAGAGAGTGGTCTGGTTCTTTGAGTAGGGGCTGTGGGGGGTTGAGAAAATGAAAGAAAGAGACAGACACAGAGATGGAAGGAAAAGCTGGGACTGGGTGGGATTGCTGCCCTCTTCTGATGGAAAGACAGTGACCCAAAGCCAATACAGCATGTTTATTTTTTACCCCAAATACCAGGAAGTTTTACTAAAGGACAAGGAAAGGGGAATATGTGCATTCTTGTAGCTTCTTTGTAAATCATCACTTCTGGATGGGCCCTAGCCTATTCATTCCTGATGCTTGGCTGGATTTACATAATAAAACCCACTCCCTGGCACCTGGGCAGAAATGAAGGTCAAGCTGACAACACTTCTGCCTTTTGGCAGAATGTGTTTCCAGCACATTGCTTTGCCTACCACCCTGGATTCAGCTGATAATAATTATAGAAATGCCCATGTGCCTTCCCAGGCTCTCTCTACATCTCACCCTTTTTTTATTTTTAAGGTACTATAATAAAAGTAAAATTTAAACATCAAGAATAAAGCTCTGATATTAAAACAATTGCAAACAATGCAATGCAAAAACCAAACTACATACCTGTTATCATTTTAAAACTTGAACGTCAAGAGCAAAACTCTGGCTATTAAAATAATAACAAAAAATGCCAATGCAACACAGCAAAAAGAGAGAAATCAAAGCTACAGACATGTTAACATTTTTAGCTACTAAATGAAAGGTTTTTTTTGCTGCTGGTGTATATTTTCTCAGAGTCCTCGGACTTGGCTGCACAAGACTTTACAGAAGATTGGCAGCTAACCAATGCTAGCATAGCCAGAAAAATGGTTGAGGAAGTAGCTTTCACTTCTTGCTTTTCCACAATCTGCTGGGCTTCAGTTGTTAACTTCTTCAGATGACCCTATGTTGGCACCTCAGTCCCTTGCATAGCCTTCAGTTTTCTTCTTCTTCTGCTTTGCTGTCATCAGGGCAATTCTCAGTCTTTTTGAGTGAAGGGACAAGAAGCTTCTCTGGGTCCATTGTGGTGATGCACATAATACTCTGGCACCCAAACTGACTGCACTGCTCCTTCTGCAAAGATACAAAACACAACCTCTTTCCCACATTATTACTGAATCTGATAAAACTCTTGTCTGGTTTGTGCTTCCTTCCACCAAGCTAATTTGGCAGAGGCTATTGTACAGAAGGCCTGATGCCTTTCAGCTGCTGTACGACCCTCTGCATCGCAATTCAAGAAATTTAAAGTATAAAGAGCATGACTGAGTTTGTTTTGAGGTGACACATAACATCCATCTCCTCTTTGTTTTAGTAATTGCATTTTTAGAGTACGATTGGCTCTTTCCACTATTGAGTGACATCCATTTTGCCAGATTTTATTAGGTTTAAGTCCTCGGGGATTTACCCCTAAAGCTGGCACAGAGAGATGGATAGCACACTGAGGGCATTGGTTGACACCTGGCAAACCTGTTCTTGGGAAATATGGAGTTCCTTGCACAAGGCAGAGGCATTTTGATGATGTAAGGCATGCCAGGCCTGTTCCATGGAAAATGGAGTGACCTCTACTGAGGCAACGAGGCAGTCCACTTCCTCATTACCTGCAGCCAAGGGACCCGGAAGGCCAGAATGGGATCTAATATGGCCAATAAAACATGGAAATTGTCGTTCTCAAATAACATTTTGAAGGCTGAAAAATAAATGAAAAAGTTCCTCTGAATTAGTGTGCCCTATAGTAGCTGTTTCAATAATTTTGGCCATACTTACCCCATAAACACTATCACTATAGGTTGATGGGCTTCACAGCAAAATCTGTCAAAGCATAAATAAGAGCTTGTATTTCTACCTGTTGTGCTGAACTATAAGGGGTTTGAAGGACCTTTGCTCCCCTGCTGCAGTAGATCCAGCCTTTTCAGAACTGGATCCATCTGTAAAAATAGTTAATACCTTAGGCATAACATCTTTTTTAATGTGGTTGCTAATACCATTCTCTGTGTTAGAAATAAGGTGAGCCCCCCAAGTCAGGGGTCCTGGTAGAACACAAAACATACTCGGGAGCAAGGCAGCAAGGCAAACATCTTGACTTCTGCACAGAAGGGTGTGCACACATGGTCTGGAAGCACATGCATACTGACCTTACGCAGGTGACCTGTCCCTTGCTCTTGGTTGGAGCTCAGGAGCATAGTCTTTTGCGATTGGCTAATTCAAAGGGAGGGATTGGCATTTGTTGTTTCAAGATGGCGGCCCCCAGGGGAGCTATAAGCCATGCAGCCAACATGGTGGCTGCCAAGTCATGCAGTCCAAAATGGTGGCTGTCTAAACTGTTTGACAGAAAAGATGACTTGTTTATTCTCACACCTGAACATAGACTGGTGTTTTTATGAACAATCATTTAACTTAATTAGCCAATTTAAATCAACCTGAAATAAGGTTTATTTTTAACTTTACTTGTCAGAGGTTATGGACAGTAAATGACAGTAATTAAATTTCTGCTATTAGTCTTTGAGTAAAATTACATAAACTTTGTCAGGAAGGAAAAAACACGAATTACTTACTTTTCTTTATAAGGCCTAATATATTGACTTTTAATTATAGTTTTTTAGACATTTGAAGGAAATCTCTTTTTATTCCCTCGCAGAATAATTCTCAGGCTACAGAGTTCCATTCAAAAATCTTTGTCTTTCCTTTCTACAATAAGCAACCTACAGGGCCGCTGCCTGAACACTGAGCCATGTGTCCGAGTAGGACTCTCATTACAATAAGCTGACCACTATTTACTGTCAGATTTAATACTTCAACAACAATCTTTAGTTTATCCTGTAAACATTAGTGGAAGAGACCTCAAAATTTCAATTTCTCCTTTTCATTAAGCTCAGAATATTATTTCTAAAGAGTACTTCCTTTGGCTTATTTGCATATACAGAGGGATCATGGGTAGTCCCAGCAACCTTCAGAGGGCTTTATTAGAATTTAATTGTTTATAGAAATATTGGCTTTTCATATAGCTGAAATTATATGAAACCCTGATTATAATTTTAAAAGTTAATTTAAAAAGTAATTGAAGTAGGTATTTTTATTGAAAAAGCAAAGCAATTTTAGTAAACTTATACATCTGATTCACAAGGCACAAACACGCCTCATCTCCAGCCTGTCCAAAATGCAGGTGGTTAAAGGCTTTTGTTATTAAAATTCCGTCTTAAAATTCTCCTGTTGGATTTTAAGAAATATTTAAGCTACTTTATTTTGCCCTCCTTAGAGGCCAAAACCTTCATGGACATGTAAAATATATGTATATAAGTAAAATATAGTTATTAATTTTTATTTGATAAAGCTTTCCACATGATCTCAAGTATACTAGATTGGTTTAATTTAAAATATTTCTTTAAGGAGAGAGTACAATTCTTTGAATCACTCCAGGACCTTGGAGTTTTCCAAAAATCATCCCTCGGTTATAGCCTTGAAATTTAACTTGGAAAAGACCATCAAACATATATATATACATATATATACATATATACATATATACATATATATACACATATATACATATGTATATATATGTATATATATATGTATGTATGTATGTACACACACACACACACACACACACACTAGAGACTAGAGGCCCGATGCACAAAATTTGTGCCCTGGGGGGGGTGTCCCTCAGCCCAACCTGCACCCTCTCCAATCTGGGACCCCTTGGGGGATGTCCTAAACAGGCAGTCAGACATCCCTTTCACAATCCGGGACTGCTGGCTCCCAACTGCTCGCCTGCCTGCCTGATTGCCCCTAACCGCTTTTGCCTGCCAGCCTGATCACCCTCTAACCACTCCCCTGCCAGCCTGATCAATGCCTAACTGCTCCCCTGCTGTCCCAATCATCTCCAACTGCCCTCCCCTGCATATTCCCTCTTTATTAGATAGGGATTTTTCTTTAACATATTGGAAAGCCCTAACTGGTTTGGCTTAGTGGATGGAGCATCGGCCTGCGGACTCAAGGGTCCCAGGTTTGATTCCAGTCAAGGGCATGTACCTTGGTTGTGGGCACATACCCAGTGGGGAGTGTGCAGGACGAGGCAGCTGATCGATGTTTCTCTCTCATAGATGTTTCGAGCTCTCTCTCCCTCTCCCTTCCTCTCTGTAAAAAATCAATAAAATATATTTTAAAAAAAAAAAACATATTGGACAGTGTACCTGCCATGGTCTTGACAAACCAGTAAAAATGTAAACCCAAACTAAAAGTGTCATAAAATAAACTCCTAAAACAGGAATTTCATGAGACCTTGGAAAGGTGATAACATGTGGCTGTTTCTTCCTTTTTTCCTTCTCTTTCTTTTTCTTGATGTTTCATCTTTTGTCCTTTCTTTCTTTTCTCCTTTTATTCCTTTTCTGTCCTCTCTTTCTCTTAACTTTTCCATTGGTAGAATCGTCAGTACTTGAATCTGTCTTGCTTCCAGAAGACGAAGAAGAGGGAAACACACCGTCATCTGAAGAAAAAGATGATCTATGTTGGGATCGGTGGTGTTTCTGGTTTTGCTCTTTTCCCCATTTGTTTGTCATTTCTGCTGGCCCCGGCATCTTCAGGACTTGTGCGTGGGCACTTCTTATTCATGTCTACAAAACCTCCCTGCCTTGGTGAAAACTGTAGGGGAAAAGGCCTTCCTGGGTGGGCTCAAGCCCTGCCAGAGGTGCTGAGGAACCAGGTCGGGGAGGACCCTCCACCTCCGTTGCAGAGCCAACCTCCAGACCTCGGGGTACTCTCCAGTAATGTAACTGCAATGTTGCCGTTTGCCTTCAGAAATTAGTTGTAAGTTACTTCCGATGTGAAACCCTACCTCAGACATTCCCTTTGCAGTTTGTAAAGATTTTAAACAAAACCCATTTACCTCCCTAACCTGGTCAGAAGTTTCTACCCAATGGGAGAGGTTTGCTGGGCAGCATCGCCCAGATACCGCCCCCTCCCCCCACCTCCAATCACTGGGCTGGGAGCAAGGGAAGTTCCAAGGCAGACTCCCCTAGGCTGCCGGTGGGGCAGGATCACTCTCCCGGATCATGGGCACTTCTGAGGCTGAGACCCTGAGGCTATAGGTGTGTGTGTGGGGGATCACTCCATGGGGGTGTAGGCACTTTCGAGGCTGAAACCCCAGGCTGCTTCTGGGAGGGGATCGCTCCATGGGGGCATAGGCGCTTTCGAGGCTGAGACCCCAGGCTGCTGCTGGGAGGGGATCGCTCTATGGGTGTGTGGTCACTTCCCAGGCTGAGACCCCAGGCTGCCGCTGGGAGGGGATCACTCCTTGGGTGTGTGGTCACTTCCCAGGCTGAGACTCCAGGCTGCCGCTGGGAGAGATCGCTCCATGGGGGTGTGGGCGCTTCCAAGGCTAAGACCCAAGGCTGCAGGTGTGTGCGTGGGGGATCACTCCATGGGGAGTGAATTTGTTTTTGTTTTTTATAAAGGGTCAGGAGGGCCTCTGGGCAGCATTCCGCCAGGTCGCTCATGCTGCCGGCTCTCAGAGGCTGCCCTCCCTGGGACTTGGGGACTCCGGCAGGGCTGAAAGTACTGGGGGACTCCGGAGGACTGAGAGGAGTGGGCGCTGCCATCTTGTGGCTATGGGTGCCACCATTTTTGTTGCGGAGTGATGGTTAATTTGCATATTACTCTTTTATTAAATAGGGTATATATATATATATATATATATATATATATATATATATATAACTTAAAGATTATATATTTTCTATAATTATCTTAAAGGATATCAATTAAATTTAAACCGGTTTTTGTATTAAAAATTTTGGATCACAGAATCAATCCTCCTTTTTTAATCAGACCAATAAGTAACATATTTTGAATTCCTAATTATTTCAGAGAAAACACAAATTATTTTCTCAAAAATAAATTTCTATACTCCAGGCATTTAGCTACCACAACTAGACAATTTCTCCCAATTTAATTTGAACCTTGAACTTTTTTAGAGCTAGCAAGTCAAATATTTAGTATTTCTTGATTAGTAATACCTTTATGTTTTTAAGAATAAATTTAAAAAATACAAGATATAATTAATTAATAGATTCAATTTTGTCCTCTAGATTTCATACAGGGCATACTCAGATTAACATTTCAGTATTATGTCATTTCAAAATATTTAGATATAAGTTTTTATCATTTGATTTAGTAAACTTCAAAGTCTTTAAGTTTCCAGAGGCTCTGGAAAACCAAGCATGAGGCTGGCAAAACAGGCCTGGCCCAGCCACTTGACTCTTAAAACACCATAATTTTTTCTGCTGGGGAAGTCAAGAAGCAAACTTGTAGCTATTCAAATGCAAAATTGCTATCTACTTCCTGCTGGTTACTTGCCTCTGGATGGGAAATTTTTTTTTTGGATGGGAAATTTTAAGAGCCACATTTTTTTTCCTTAGAGATTGCCTTGGGAAGCCAGCCTTCCCAATCAACAAAGGGTGTAGCCAGTTTTCACCTGGGCCACTTAGATTTCTATAATCAATATATTATTTATCTATGTTTCAACAATCTTTGGATTCTAAAGTCAATTATAATTATTTTAAGGCATTTTCTTTGGCAAATTTTAGTAACAGAGACAATTTACTGATTTTCTTGGAGGCCTTAAAGTTAACCCTTGAACACGGTTCATTAGCATTTTAAAAACTACTCTTTATTATGGAAATACCAATCTTGTTGCTAGAACCAGCCTGCATTTTTTCCTGGGTCAAATCCACCATCTTTCTGAGGAAAAAAAAAAACAGTCTTTGGGGTTTTATCCTCTGCCATCGCAGAGTTAAGCTTAGCTCCAAAAGTCTATCTAAATCTCCAAAAATTGGACAGTTGCACACATTTGTTTTAAGCTAGCTTTTCTCTTGGCATGTGCACAGAAATCCCAGACACATTTCTAAATTTTGTAAAACTTTTAAGTCACTAGCCGGAAAAAAGTTTGACAAAAATGAGACTGTTTAAAATGGCTTTCTAGGGGAGTGGGTGTCCACACAGAATTGCCACGTGTCTCCCTTCCCCCACCTCCTTCTTGCTTTGGGGAAAAATTCAGTGATGTTCTGGCATATACTGTTTTTATTTTTATTTTATTCATTCATTCATTCATTCATTCATTCATTTATTTATTTATTTTAGGGAAAGGAAAGATTTTTTAAGATAAAGAATTATTGGCAGTTGCAGAGAAATTCCTTTAATCCTTTCTACTTGGTTCAGCCCGATACAAGTAGTTTGAGCCTCCAACACAATGAAATATGAAGTCGCTTTCACTTTCGGCCAAGCACCTGTATCCAGGCTGGGCAGGGCAGCTGAGAGCAAAACCTTTCTTATCACCTGAGTCATCCCACTCACAATGATGCTTGTTTTGCTCTGCCTCAAACTCTAGCTCCTGCTCATAATTACAAGGTAAATCTTGATCAGGTGGGCTCTTGACTGTGGTTGCAGGATCAACACATGCAGGCGGAGGAGGCACAGAGCGGGGAAGTGGTATTTTTAGAGATTTGCACCCCTCCACTGTAGGCTGTAAAGCCGTGACTACACCCTGCTTAGACATTCTTAAACTCTCCTGTGCTGGATCAAGGCAATCACGAATTAATGTAGGAATAGGAATTTTCTCTGGACCTTCTGCTGTGTATCGGTCATGCAACTGCTTTCTGACCTTTTCCCACGTTTCATTAACAAAACTTAAGAAATCAAGAATCTGACTACGCTTAACAGAGCATCCTTGAGCTTTGAGCATAGTTTTAAGCATTTTAGAGTTAAGATCTCTTTCCTGAGACCCTGAATTACCCATGTTTTACACCCAGCTAATACAATTTATAACAATCCTCTCCTTACCTTACTTCTTTAATCTGTGGCACAGCGCACTTCTTGGAGAGATCCCCTCGCCTGACTTTTGAACGTTCCCCTGTACTCACGTCCCTGGATCCAAGGGCACCAGATATGGTGGGTTCTCTCTTTTCCACGTCTAGCAGGGCTACAGAGTGGACTGGTTCTTTGAGTAAGGGCTGCTGGGGATTGAGAAAATGAAAGAAAGAGGCAGACACAGAGATGGAAGGAAAAGCTGGGACCGGGTGGGACCGCTGCCCTCTTCTGATGGAAAGACAGTGACCCAGAGCCGATACAGCATGTTTATTTTATACCCCAAATACCAGGAAGCTTTACTAAAGGACAAGGAAAGGGGAATATGTGCATTCTTGTAGCTTCTTTGTAAATCGTCACTTCTGGATGGGCCCTAGTCCTATTCATTCCTGATGCTTGGCTGGATTTACATAATAAAACCCACTCCCTGGCACCTGGGCAGAAATGAAGGTCAAGCTGACAACACTTCTGCCTTTTGGCAGAATGTGTTTCCAGCACATGGCTTTGCCTACCGCCCTGGATTCAGCTGACAATAATTAAAGAAATGCCCATGTGCCTTCCCAGGTGCTCTCTACACACTAGTATTTAATTTTTTACTGTATATTAATGGTTTTGATTTCCTAATCATGATTTTGATGTCACTTAGGAGAATATGTAGAACTTTCTAAATAAAAGAGTATTTAAATTAATTTCCATTATAATTTGTTCTGGTGTTGTAGTTACAAACTTTTATCTGAATGCACTTTTTACATTTAAAATTTTCTAATAACACTGGATTATTGAAAAAAATCTAGACTTTTTTGATTAACTATCTGATAAATGTATCTTTTCAATAATCAATGTATTCTGATACTTTAAAATTGTATTAATAATGTATCAACCTAGTCTAAAATAGATTGAGGGGTGTGAAAAATGCTATCTGTACTGCTGCATGTTAATATATGTATGTAGTGCTAACTGTTCTTGAATTTTACATTTGAAACTATGTTATTTGGTACCTAATGTTTTATTACTTTTAATGTTGATCAAATAAAATAATCCTATCTGCTTCATATGTTTTTGCCTTGAATTTTACTTTGGAGTACTTAGGGCAGTGATGGGCAACCTTTTGAGCTTGGTGTGTCAAACTTCGCCAAAAAACTGAGCATAACTCGGGTAGTGTGTCACTTTGAGGAAAAAAATAACTCCAAGACTCTAGTCGCAAATGTTTCATCCTCAGGAGCAGCAAATGTTTCATCCTCGGCATGCGGCTGCGTGTCATCAGAAATGGCTACACGTGTCAGTGCTGACACGCATGTCATAGGTTCGCCATCACTGACTTAGGGGAATATGATCAGGAAGCAGTTAAAATTATGATCTTGAGCCTTGGCCTCGTGGTTCCGTTGGCTGAGTGTCCTCCTGTACACCAAAAAAAGTTGCAGTTGGATTCCAGTTAGAGTACCTACCTAGGATGTGGGTTAGATCCCCGGTCGGGATGAACTGATTGATGTTTCTCTCTCTTTCTTGCTCTCTCCCTTTCTCTCTCTCTAAAATCAGTGAAAACATAGCCTTGGCAGAGGATTAAAAAAAAAAAGTGATCTTGGATTCAAAGGAATGGGCAAGAGCAGAGTTTAGAATTGGATATCACATAAATATATTAGATGAAGCTTTGGCAGTAAGTGAAAAGATTCAGGGCAACAGTATAAAGGGGCAAAGAACCAGACACATAATTTTAGAAACATCAATAACTAAAGTGCTGAGAGTAGGGCTAGCAAAGGAGACTGATAT
This sequence comes from Ia io, assembly GCA_025583905.1. Taxonomy (NCBI): domain Eukaryota; kingdom Metazoa; phylum Chordata; class Mammalia; order Chiroptera; family Vespertilionidae; genus Ia; species Ia io. The sequence continues at coordinate 114,585,145 of JAJQQW010000002.1, forward strand.
GGAGTAAGTACAAACGAAGAACCAGGAGTTTGGCAAAGAAGCAGAGCCACGAAGGCAGCGTTGTCAATAGTATGAAAACATTTACTATGCACAGGAAGTTGACATCTACTTCCTGCCCATTTATTCAAACATACACACTAGAATGCAAGATTGAGAACTGAAATGTTTTTAAATGTTCTCTTCACTAGGATATCTCCAGATCATAAAACATTGTCTGTAATATAGAAGATAGTGATATGATTTGTTGAATAAATTAAAAATCTAATTTTGTTGATTATTAAAATTAAACAATTAGCACAATAATATGATTTCCAGACAAGTGAAATATAATATTTAAATATTTTTCTATGTCCCATTATACTATATTCTGACTTATAGGGTTAATACTAGTAAAAGACTAACCACAAAATGGAGCAGTTTAAAACATTTTGCCTATAAAATAGTTTACTTGGGACTATTGCATACAAATATCAAATATTCATGTCATAACATTTTTTCCTTCATTCACCCTATTTTATGGAAATATATACATTTATTAATAACACTCAATTTATCTGTCCTAATGTTAATAGTTAATCAAAATTAAATGACAGGTTCTTATAAAATTGATTTTATAGTGAAATGCCAGATGAGTAATTGCTATTTGAAACTTTGTTTTGTGGATTATTAGAAAATAAAGTGAAAAATAAAACCTTTCTAGGTATAGCTAAAAATTAGATAACTAAAAGCTAATTTTGCAGCTTTTCATTAAGAGAGTTAATTCCATTACGGAACTTTTAAATAAAGAAAGATTAACAGTTATAAAAATCCCATAATTTTAAAATGTTATAAACTATTTTTAAAATTTCATAATAATATAAGAGCAAGTAAACTTACTGATAATTTAAATTGATGCATATAATAAGACAAAATAATGGCTGTTTAGTAATTCAACAATAAATTTTTTCTCTTATTATTGTGTTTATTATTTTAAAATTGCATTTAAAGTAATTCATATACTTTCATTAAATGGCAATTATTTTTTAAAATAAGCTTTCCTGAGCTTGTACAATAAAAAAATGACTGTTTTCCAAGATATCAGTCACTTTGAGAATTTATTCACTTCAAAATATGCTGCTTTGGCATACAAAGCCTTTTTGGAAAAGGAAACAAGAATAAAATATCTGTATTTATACATAAATACATTTTTTGAATGATGTTGGTATCACCATTTTAAATGTTTTCCTTAAAATATATATTCAGAACCTGTGACATTATTTTTTTCAAAAACAGATTCAAAGATAATAAAGAATTTTAGTATTAATAGAGAGTTCTACATACTAAGCTTGATTGACATTTTGGAATGAATTATGCATAAAGATAACATTAATGCAGAGGAAATAAATTCCACTGGTTTTTCCAGTGATTTTGAAGAATACATCTTTTTAGACATCAGACATCTTCAATTTTTTTTCGATTTTGACATACACTTTTGCATAAATCTAGACACCTATATTTCCATCTTGATAATTATTTTCCTTTGAAATGCTTCACTTTATTTCCCTTAGAGGAAGAAAATGAATGTATATCAGTCAAAATGTAAAGCATGATGTTCTGTAGAAATATTCTACATGTTCATGATGTTTTCAGAAGTGGTCTGACCATTATACTCACAGATGATTATATTACTCAAGAATGAAGATCTGTCAGCTTTAATATTTTCATCAGTACTAGAGTTAACCTGAAGGCTGTTTTATTTTTTTTTTAATTTAATGTCTTTATTGTAAATTTTGGAGCTTAAACCCTTATCCGACATAACATTGGCAAACATGTTCTCCCATGCAATGGACTTTCTTATTATTTTCTTGATAGTTTCTTTTGCTGTACAGAAGCTTTTTGTTTTGATGTAATACCATTTGTTTATTTTCTCCTTAGTTTCCATTGCCCTAGGAGCTGTATCGGTAAAGACATTGCTACAACACATGTCTGATATTTTGCTGCCTATGGATTCTTCTAAGATATTTATGGTTTCTCGTCTTACATTTAAATCCTTTAACCATTTTCAGTTTATTTTTGTGTATGGTGTAATTGGTGATCTAGTTTCATTTTCTTTTTTTTTTTTTGGCATGTGTCTGACCAATTTTCCCAGCACCATTTATTGAAGAGACTGTCTTGACTCCATTGTATGCTCTTGCCTCCTTTGTCAAATATTAATTGAGCATAATGGCTTGGGTCGATTTCTGGGTTCTCTGTTCCATTCCATTGGTCTATAGGTCTGGTCTTGTGCCAGTACCAGGCAGTTTTGAGAACTGTGGATTGGTAATATAGTTTTATGTCTGGTATTGTGATCCCTCCAACTTTGTTCTCTCTCAGGATTACTGTGGTTATGCGGGATCTTTTTTCATTCCAGATGAGTTTTTGGAGAGTTTGTTCTAGGCCAGTGATGGGCAACCTTTTGAGCTTGGTGTGTCAAACTTCGCCAAAAAACTGAGCATAACTCAGGTAGTGTGTCATTTTGAGGAAAAAACATTATTTCGCGATATTTATAGTTTAAATAACATAAATGTATAATTGTTATATATAATTGTATTTAATAAACCAAAAACTAAATATTTAACTTACCTGCTTTGTGACTTCTTTGTTCATCCGTCAGTCAGTTTCTTTTGTTGGTCTTGATATTATTTAGCTTGTGTGGGGTGCTGTGAACTAAGATAAGTGAGGGGGAGGGGGAATTCTTTAACTAACCTGCCTATTAGTGACTTTTTTGTTGCTGAATTTCGTTGGCTAAATCTTCAGTTGAAGGTTGATATTTTGTACACTTCAGGCCCAAGCAAGCGCTACTAACTTCATCTGTCAATCTGTTTCTTTTGTTGGTTTTGATATTATTCAACACTGAGAATAAGGCCTCACAAAAGTATGTAGAGGGAAAAATTGTGAGTAAAGCCATTGCTATATTTTTCAGGGTGCTAAAAGTGTCTGGTAGTCGGTTCCAGGAACTCCAAATTTCCTGTTCGTAGTGGCACTCCTCTTGATTCTCCAAGCGGCACCTTTCCAGATTCTCAAGCTTTGACCTCAAGTCGACAAACACCTGAGCCCAGATACTGTCTTGAAATTCTGCAAGTTGCATCTCCAAATCATCAATTTGTATCCATTGGAAACCATTTAATTCCAAACTACTATAGACTACTACATCAGGATACTTAATTATTTTCATGGTCTGTTCTAGACTTCTAAATTGACTAAATCTATCACTAAACTGGTCAAGTAATGAGTCTAAAACATGCTGGTACTTCATATGCAAGAGTTCCATTTCATTTTGTACAGCTGCACTGGCCTTCTCAAAATATTTTGTTACTCGAGGAAAATACTTATAAGTTTTAGTTTCTACATCTCGCTTGAAAATTTTAACTTTACTTTCAAAAGCTTTTATGTGTCCAAACATAACGTCAATACTTTTGCCAAAACCTTGTAACTCTAAGTTCAGTTCATTAATATGAACAGAGAGATCTGTAAAAAACATCAGGGTGTTGACCCACTTATCATCATTAAGCTGAGGAAAGTTTCCCAGATCCTTATCATCAAGAAATACCTTAATTTCTTCAAAGCACTCCACAAAACGCTCAAGAACTTTGCCTCGGCTCAGCCATCTTACATTATTGTACGTCAGCAGTCCACTGTAGGTGGAATCAACCTCCAGTAAAAGTGCCGAAAATTCTCGCCTGTGAAGGGGGCGAGCAGCTATTAAATTAACTATTTTTGTAACAGCTGACATTAAGTCGTTTAAGTCGGTGAATCCTGCCTTGGCACATAAAGCCTCCTGATGGATGATACAATGAAAAGGCACAATCAGATGTCCAGTAGCTTCTATAAACAATTTGACAAATCTGATTTTTTTCCCCACCATATTTGGTGCCCCATCTGTCGTCACTGACACAACTTTAGAGATATCAATGCTTAGGTCATGAAATGTTTGTATAACAACCTTACATATTTTGCTTCCTGATTTACTTGTTGACACTGATACTAACTTTATCAACTCTTCTCTCATTGTGAGAGCATCAGAATATGGACCAATAATGGCCAACTGAGCATGTGATGTGACATCAGTAGTTTCATCAAGAGAGATCAAAAAATATTTACACTTCCTTATGTCTCTCTTTAATTGATGTTGTACGTTTGTGTTCAGTCTCATTATTTTGTCTTTTATGATATTTCTACTGAGTGGTAACTCAGATATTCTCTTAATAATTGCATCTTTATTCTGCATATCGTGAAATAGAACTGGTGCACATCTTAGGAGAGTTTCTTTAATAAATTCTCCCTCACTGAGCGCTTTTCCATGCTGAGCTATAGAGTGAGCAATGCTCAAACTTGCAGATGTTAAATTTGTAGAGCCTTTCATAAATTTAAGGATGGAATTAGATTGGCTCTTATAAAGGTGTAGCTGCCTGGAAATGTATTCCTTCCTTCCATCCTCACTTTTTTCCAAGAGCTGGGAATGATTACTTTCAAAATGTCTATTTATATTCCACATTCTGCTTACTACCGTTTCAGTACATAGAACAGAAAATGATCTGCCATTTTTTTCTATAAAGCCATACATCTCGGTCCATGTCTCTTGAAAGAGTCAGCCACTGCTACTACCACTTCCTTTACTTAACCTTAGTTTTCTATTTTTTGGGTTCTCCATCAGGGGGGCAGTGACAGAAGATAGAATTATAGATAGATTGTTAGGCCTGCAGGCAATTAGGGGTTAACTAGCCTAACTAACCACAAAATGGTGCATATAACTGTCTTTTAGGAAAGGGCAGGGTTAATAAGCAGAAATAGGGGTTAATAAGGATGCACAACAGTAATAGTGGTGAAATGGAGTCTGCACTATGGAGCAAGATGGTGTTCCTTATGTGAATTAAAATGGCTGCCGCTATTTCTAATGGTGGGAAACGGCACCCATAGCACGCCACAAACCCTTGCCTCTCCCAGCCTCCCCCTCACTTATCTCAGTAATGATGGATTAGAAATCCATGACACCCCAGAACAGTAGATAATGATTGCTGTGGTTAACTGTTATTTGGTTACTGGTAATGGCAGGGCCCCCAGAGATGCGTCCCCCGCTGCGTTCTGCTGCTCCCTGCTCTGCCCGCGGAAGTGAGGGCAAAGATCCCAGCTTAACCGGAAGTCCCAGAACTAGACGCTCTGTGCCGGACTTCTGTTGTTTTGGCCTACAGCCCTCCGGCACAGAGTGTCTAATAGGGGAGGATGATGAAACATTTCTCCAAGACTCTAGTCGCAAATGTTTCATCCTCAGGAGCAGCAAATGTTTTATCCTCGGCATGCGGCCGCCTTAGCGGCCGCGTGTCATCAGAAATGGCTACGCGTGTCAGTGCTGACACGCGTGTCATAGGTTCGCCATCACTGTTCTAGGCCTTTGAAATATTCCATTGGTATTATAATGGGGATTGCATTGAATCTATAGATTGCTTTGGGTAATATGGACATTTTAATGATGTTGATTCTACCAATCCATGAACACAGTATGTTCTTCCATTTGTTTATATCTTAATCTATTTCTTTTTTCAATGTTCTGTATTTTTCTGAGTACAGGTCTTTTACCTCCTTGGTTAAGTTTATTCCTAGATATCTTACTTTTTTTGGTGCAATGATAAATGGAATTATTATTATTTTTAGTTTCTCTTTCTGTGAGTTCATTATTGGTGTATAAAAAGCCATAGATTTCTGGGTGTTAATATTGTATCCTGCTACATTGCTGAATTCATTTATTAAGTCTAGTAGTTTTTTGATGCAGTCTTTTGGGTTTTCTATGTACAATATCATGTCATCTGCGAATAATGGCCGTTTAACTTCTTTTTTTCCAATTTGGATGCTTTTTATTTCTTCTTGTCTGATCGCTATGGCTAGCACTTCCAGTACTATGTCAAACAGAAGTGGTGAAAGTAGGCATCCATGTCTTGTTCTTGTTCTTAGAGGAAATGGTTTTAGTTTTTGCCCATTGAGTATGATGTTGGCTATAGGTTTGTCATATAAGGCTTTTATTATGTTGAGGTATGATCCCTCTATTCCCACTTTGCTGAGAGTTTTTATCATGAAAGGGTGTTGTATTTTGTCAAATGCTTTTTCTGCATTGATTGATAAAATTATGTGATTTTTGTCTCTCAATTTGTGTATGTGATGTGTCACATTTATTGATTTGTGCATATTGTATAATCCTTGCATCCCCGAAATAAATCCCACTTGGTCATGGTGTGTGATCTTTCTAATCTAATACTGGATCTGATTTGCTAGAATTTTTTTCAGGATTTTAGCATCCATGCTCATCAAGGATATTAGCCTGTAGTTCTCTTTTTTGTGGTATCTTTATCTGGTTTTGGGATTAGGCTAATGCTGGCTTCATAGAAAGAGCTTGCCTTCCTCTTGAATTTTTTGTAATAGTCTGAGGAGGATAGGTTTTAGTTCTTCTTTAGTAGAACTCCCCTTTAAAGCTGTCTAGACCAGGGCTTTTGTTTGCTGGAAGGTTTTTGATACTGCTTCAGTTTCTACAGTAGTTATCGACCTGTTCAGGTTTTTTGATTCTTCCTGATTGAGTTTTGGGAGCTTGCATTTTTCTAAGAATATGTTCATTTTGTGTAGGTTGTGAAGTTTGTTGGAATAGAGTTGTTCATAGTATTTTTTCACAGTATTTTGAAGTTTGTTGGAATAGAGTTGTTCATAGTATTTTTGCATTTCTGTGGGGTTGGTGGTTACTTCACCTCTTTCATTTCTGATTTTGTTTATTTAAGTCCTCTCTCTTTGCTTCTTGGTTCTCCTCCTGCTTTTTAAGTTTTTTGTTTGTTTGTTTGTTTGTTTTCCAGTTGTTGCTCTGCTTGGATCTTTTTTCCTGCCTTGTCTTCTAGCTCACTAATGTGGTGCTCAGCTTCATCTAGTCTACTGTTGATGCTTCCTATTGTGTTCTTTATTGCAGCTATGTCATTCTTCATTTTTTCTTGGTTCTTCTTTATTTCCTTTTATTTCTTACACATGTTTTTGAATTTGTCTTTCATTCTTTTCAGCATCCTTATCACCATTGCTTTGAATTCTTTCTCTGACAAATTGCTTGCCTCCATTTTGTTTACTTATTTTTCCGGTAATTCTTTCTTTTCTTTCTTATGGGGGCTACTTTTTCTCCCTATTTTTGCTCCTCTCAGGGTGTCTGGTTGTGTGGTTCACTCTTTACCATGTTGACCAAAAGGCTCAATATACAGCTCAACAAGACACAACACAGAGTAAAAAAAACACACGAATGTGTTCATGACACCAATAACCCCAAATAAAGGTGACCACCAAAGAGAATTAGGGGAAAGAAAAGAGCGCAAAACTTATATTGAGAAAAGGAAAAAAGGTAATAGAGAAAAGGAAAAGAAGAAAGAAAATAGGAAGAACATATACCTTTACAGGGAGAAAACTCCACAAAACCAACAAATATACCAAAAAATGCAAACAACGAACACCCAGAAAAAATGGGGTAACTGAATCTGCAGAGGCAGAGCTTTTTCCAGAAGGTTAAGTAAAGGTATTGAATAAATGGGTGAATGGCCATGATTCAGTATAGAGGAGGTAGAAAGAGAATGAGTGATAAGAAGAAAAGTAAAAAAAAACAAAAACCAATAAAATAAATTAATTAATTTTAAAAACATAATTAAAATAGATATATATTAATATATATAAAAATTTCCTTTCTTTAATCTACCTATCTATATATTCCTCTATTTTTGTAAAAGGAGACTAGAGTAGAGAGCAGATAATCCTGAGTTTGGTGAGTGAAACGAATTAAGCTATTAGTAGAAGAAGAGAGTAAGCCAGGAGGGAAAAAACAAAAGCATAAATTAAAAACAAACAAACAATCAACAACAACAAGAAAAAAAATTGGCTAGCATAGAAAGAGAAAAGAGAAGGGTGCATGGACTTGGAACAGGGGAGAGGAAATTAGATATATGAGTAAGCCAACAGAGACTACTATAATAGTAATGTCTCAATAAAGCAGATGAAGAAGATCAATTTTTAACAAGGAGTAAAGAGAAAGGAAAGAGGAAAACTAAAGGAGGAACATGAGAAGAGAAACAGGATGAAAAAAGTAGAAGTGAGAAAGAAAAGGTTGGCAAAAAGGAAATAATGAGGTAAAGTAAAATAATGATAAAAAAATAAAAATAGAATGTAGAACCCTAGTCCAAAGAAATAAAAGGTTAATAATAATAATAATAGATAATAATTAAATAAAATAATAAAATACAATAAAGAAAGTAGAAACATTTAATTTCTTAAGTAAAAGTTAAAAAATAAAAAAGTTAAGTAGTGAAGTGTCATTCATTTCAGCTGAGTTTTAATGTCCCATGGGGTGCTGGTTTAAGACCCCTCTCTACTGTTCTGTCTACCACGTCTCAGTTTCCTGTTAGGTAGTCAGCACCATGTTGAAGTTCCCAGTGATCCACTGCTCCTCTGTGTCAGACTCCACTGTCTTGGTTTCAGGCAGGCGGGATCAATCTGCCTGCTTTGTTTGTCTGCCTGCTTTCAGTTGTATTTACACAAGCGTCTATTTCTGACACGAGCTCTAGGTGGTGGTGTTGCTGTATTAGTTTCTGGGAACAACTGGCCCCTCCACCCAGTCCCTGAGGGCTCCCTGTGGGTATTCAGAAACCTTGCTTTGCTGTGAGCTCAATGCTGGGTGCAGCTGTGCTACTAGGAGGAGCCTGGTCTTCAGGAGAAAAATGGCTGTTCAGGGATGGAGGAACCAGACTGTCCCAGAGCTGGCTTCCTGGTCGCTTATCCCTATTTAGTTCCCCAGCCTCCACAAAACCACCTCCACCTGCACAACAGCCTCGGTGAGTGTTTGTAATTGAAAGATCCTATGCAATTGGTTTAGTGAGTAAAAGCAAGGAGATTATAAAGACAAAGCAACTGCGCCGCTGTGCATCTTTCTCCCCACTGCACTGCGCTGCCAGTGCAGAACTTCAGGCTGCCTTTCTGGGTGCAGCCTCTAACGGCTTTGGGCTTAGATCTAGAGTCCCCCACTCCCAGCAGCCCTGTGGTCCCCCTTCTACAGTCTAGTTTTACGTGTGTCCCCATGGGATGCATACGTGTGCAGCACAGTTTCCTACTGACCCTCTAGTCCTGTTTAGGCGTGTCTCTCCCTCCAGCCCAGATCCCTGATCCTACTGTTCTCCAGGTGTCCCTCATCCTTCCTGGCCACAGATTGTGTCCCCAGCTGTGTTTAACTCGCCAATTCCAGGTGGATGGTATTCGATTTAGTTGTTTCTTCTATCTGCTCTGTGAGAAGGCATAGGACCCATCCGCCTATTTGGCTGCCATTTTGTCTTGTCCTGGACAAACATTTTAGGTGCCCATGGCCGGGGAGGCTGGAATCACGGTGTTTGTGGGTTCACAGCTGAGGTAGTTGGTCCCTAGGCATTGTGGCTGTAGGGTCCCAGGTGGTGTCCAAGGTCTCCCCTGGTAGAGGTGAGGCTGGGCTCCCAGTCACAGCCGCTCTCCCCTTCAAGATGGTGCAGTCTCTGCGGCAGAGCCAGCCACCCCAGGAGAGATTTCAGTGGTAGTAGAGGCTGCTCGGCCAGGGGAGCCTGATCCACCAGTCCCCAACAGTCCTATGGAATATAACTGTCCCTCAGTCACACATACACACACACCCCACACGATCACACACTCCCCTTTTGCTCCCTCACTCACTCACACTCTCTTCCTCACTGCTGTCCTGTTAGCAGCCATATTGGATCCCCTGTTGATGGTTTGTTTTGCTGTGCAGAAGCTTTTTATTTTAATGTAGTCCCATTTGCTTATTTTTTCCTTTGTTTCTTTTGCCCTAGGTGTTATATCAATGAAAATTATGCTACCTGAGATGTCTGAGATTTTGCTGCCTATGTATTCTTCAAGGATTTTTATGGTTTATGACTTACATTTAAATCTTATATATCTTGAGTTCATACTTGTGTATGGTGTAAGCTGGTAATTTATTTTCATTTTTTTTTTGCATGTATCTGTCCAATTATCCCAACATCATTTATTGAAGAGAATGTCTTGACTCCATTGTATGCTCTTGCATCCTTTTTCAAATATTAACTGAGCATAATGGCTTGGGTCAATTTCTGTGATCTCTCTTCTGTTCCATTGATCTATATGCCTGTTCTTGTGCCAGTACGAGGCTGTTTTGAATAAAGTGGCTTTGTAGTATAACTTGAATCTGGTATTGTCATCCCTCCAACTTTATTCTTCTTTCTCAAGATTGCTGAAACTATTTGGGGTCTTTTTAGGTTTCATATCAATTTTTGCAGTGTTTGTTTTAAATCTGTGAAATACGCCATTGGTATTTTAATAGAGATTGCATTGAATCTATAGATTGCTTTGGGTAATATGGACATTTTAATGATGTTAATTCTACCCATCCATGAACACGGTATATTCTTCTTCAACTTGTTTATATCTTCTTCTACTTCTTTTTTCAACATTCTATAGTTTTTGAATGCAGATCTTTTACCTCCTTGGTTAAGTTTATTCCTAAGTATCTTAATTTTTTTGTTATAATGGTAAATGAAATTGTTTTTTAGTTTCTCTTTCTAAAAGTTCATTATTGGTGTATAAAAATACCAACTCTTTCTACATGTTAACTTTGTATCCTGCTACATTGCCAAAATCATCTAGTAGTTTTTTGAGTGGAATCCTTAGGTTTTTCTATCTACCATGTCATGTCGTCTGGTAATAATGACAGTCTTAAATCCTTCTTTCCAATTTGGATGCCTTTTTGTTTTTCTTCTTCTGTGATTGCTGTGGCTAGGACTTCCAGTATTATGTTGAATAAAAATGGTGAAAGCAGAAAATCCTACCTTGTTCTTTTTAAAAGGGAAAATGGTTTTAGTTTTTGCCCATTGAGAATGATGTTGGCTATAGGTTTGTCATATATGGCCTTTATTATATTGAGGTATGTGCCCTGTATTCCCACTTTGCTGAGAGTTTTTATAAAAAATGGCTGTTGGATTTCGTCAAATGTTTTTTCTGCATCTATTGATATGATCATGTAATATTTATCTCCTAATTAGTTTATGTGAGGTATCACATTTATTTACTTGTGCATATTGTACCAGCTTTGAATCCCTGGAATAAATCCCACTTGGTTATGGTGTATGATCTTTTTAATAAATTGCTGGAACCAATTTGTTCATATTTTAGCATCAATGTTCATCAGAAATATTAACCTGTAATTATCTTTCTTTGCAGTATCCTTAGATGGTTTTCAAATTAGGCTAATGGTGGCCTCATAAAAAGAGCTTGGGAGTATTTATTCCTCTTGGATTTTTTGGAGTAGTTTGGAAAGATATGTGTTCTCTGAATTTTTGGTAAAACTCTCCTGTGAAACTATCTGGGCAAGAGCTTTTGTTTGCTGAGAGTTTTTCTTATTGCTGCTTCAATTTCATCAGTTGTTATAGGCCTATTCAGGTTTTCTGATTTTCCAGATTCAGTTTGGGCAGGTTGTATTTTTCTAGGAATTTGTCCATTTTATCCAGGTTGCCCAGCTTGTTGGCATATAGTTGTTCATAGTCTTTGCTTACAATCCTTTGCATTTCAGTGGTTTCGGTTGTTATTTCACCTCTTTCATTTATGATTTTATTTTGGTTCTCTGTCTTTGTTTCTTGATGAGTTTGGCTAAAGGTTCATCAATCTTGTTTATCTTTTCAAAGAACAAACACTTGGTTTTATTGATCTTTTGTATTGTGGGTCACTATGTCATTTATTTCTGATGTAATCTTTATTATTTCTTCCCTTCTATTTACTCCGGACTTTTCTTGTTGTTCTCTTTCTAGTTCTTTAAGTTGTAGTGTTAGATATTTTATTAGCAAATTTTTTTTGTTTCTTGAGGTAGGCCTGTAGTGCTATGAACTTCCCTCTCAGGACTGCTTTTGCTGTGTCCCATAGGTTTTGGGTTGCTGTGGATTTATTTTCATTTGTTTTTACAAAGTTTTTGTTTTTTTATTTCATTGGTAACCCATTCATGGTTTAATAACATGTCACTTACTTTCCATGTGTTTGAATGTTTTAGGGTGTTTTTATTGTAGTTGATCTCTAGTTTCATGCAATTGTGATCTGAGAAGATGTTTGACATTATTCCAATCTTCTTGAAATTGTAGAGACTTAGTTTGTGTACTAACATGTGGTCTATCTTTGAGAATGTTCCGTATGCATTTTGAAAAAAAAAAGTATATTTTGCATCTTTGGGGGTGAAATGTTCTGTAAATATCTATTAAATTGATTTGATATAATGTGTCATTTAAGGTCACTATTTCTTTGTTGATTTTTTTTGTCTAGAAACTCTATCCAATGATATCAATGGGGTGTTAAAGTCCCCCGCTATGATTGTATTTCTGTTCATCTCTCCCTTTAACCTTTTGCACTCGGATGTCGAGTGTGACTCGACACGGTTAGCATCGGTAGCAGGAATCGAGAAAAAAACAAGAGAGTGCAAAGGGTTAAGTCATTCAGAATTATATTTTTATATTTTGAATGTTTCTCTATGGGGTGACATATCTTTACCAGAATTATGTCCATTTGTTGTATCAATCTCTAGTATTATGAAGTGGCCTTCATTCTCTTTTGTTATGGCCTTTACTTTGAAGTATATTTTGTTAGGTATGAGAGTATTACTTCCGCAGCTTTTTTTTCATCTACATGCAAAATTTTTTCCACCTTCACTTTCAACCTATGTGAGTATTTTTTTCTGAGGTGGGTCTCTGTAGATAACATATATATGGGTCATGTTTTCTTATCCATTCAGCTACCCTATATCTTTTGATTAAAGAATTTAAGTCATTTACAGGTAATTGTGAGATAAAGTATAAGACTTGGCTTAGGGATTCTGGGGAAGGGCCACTCCCAGCAGACTCCACCCTAGGAGAGCCCTGTGGCTACCTCAAAATGGGAAGCTCTCCACTCAAGTGGGGAGAAGGTCCAAGCTGAGCAGCACGCGGAAGCCTGCAGTTCCTCCACCAGGAGAACCCAGGCCGGACCCCTCCAGAGCTCCTGCTCGGACAAATAGATACCATCCCACACTCACACCCATGCACACACTCCCTCCCACATACTCACTCACCCACTCACACACTCACCCTCACTCTGGACCTACCTGCCACCATATTGGAACTCTGATGGCTATTTTATATACTATATTGACCATCTTCTCTAATCCTGTTGTGCTGGTAAAACTTTTATTCTTGACATTATTTTATATACATCTTTTTACAGTCAGTTGTCTCACATGAAGTTTTTGTTAGCTATGCAAATAATAAAAGCATCCCCTTATATGATAAATAGTATTCCTTTCTCATCATGACTATTTATGTATAAAAAATGTTAAATTTGAATGTTGTGCTATAATATGAAGTATGCATTTGAACCATCATCCAGTGATTGTGCCTTAGATTCTATACATGTCAAAAGTTTAGTATCCTTACTTTGTGACTAATTAATAAATGATATGAATGTTGAACAAAAAATGAATGTTGAATGAGTGGTTCTTAAATTTTTTAAAAATTAGGTTTTTATTGATTTTTTAAGAGAGAGAAGAATGGACAGAAACATCAATGAGAGAGAAACATCAACATTGATAGGTTATGTTCTGCACATACATCCCTGGGTATCAAAACCACAACCCAGGCATGTGCCCTGACTGGAAATCAAACCAGTGACCTCTTGGTGCATGGGTTGACTCTCAATCACTGAGCCACATTGTTCAGGTGGTTCTTAAATTTTATGACTGCTAATCTTTTACTTTTTTCATCATGAACAATCATAGTACTAATAGATGCAAGCACAAAAAATTTAAAGCATGAATATTTTTTATCAACTTGTGAACATGTTAGCTTTGTTATCTATGTTAGCTTTGTGCATAAGATAAAGAAATAGAAGCTAAATGCTCATGATAGCTTTGGATTGGCTGAAATAACAGTTTTCAAAGATATTTAATGAATAATTTCTTGTCAACCAGGATAAAGGTTGCCACCATTTGTATTATAGCTATTTTGTTCAATACTTTTAAGAAACAGTTTTGATTAATAACTTTTCATATTTATTACACTAGTTACAGATTTAATAAGAGAAAATCAAATGAGTTTGGGCCAAAAGGGAAAAAAAATAACCTGCCTATTTAGGATGAAACAACTGGATTTTAGCAGCAGCGTGTATTACAAAATTCTTAGAACTTTTACATGGCGGAAATCTCAAAATTAGTCAATAGTGGTAATTGGTTGGTAAAAAATACAAATTTTTTAGAATAAAGGAGGACATAGTCTTATACTTTGTTTCATAATAATCTGGTATGTTATTTAGAGTAACAATCTTATATAATAAAACCCTAATATGCAAATTAACTGAATGGCAGAACGACCAGTGGAACAACCAGTAGCTCTGATGCTCACTGACCACCAGGGGGCAGATGTTCAATGCAGAAAGCAGGGCTCACGGCTGGTGAGTGCAGCAGCCCTGGCAGGAGTCTCTCCTGCCTCTGCGGCAGCACTAAGGAGCAGCGAGCTGAGTAGTAAGGAGCAGCAAGCAGGCAGTCAGTAAGGAGTGAGGGGTCCTGGATTGTGAGAGGGATCCTGGACTGCGAAAGGGTACAGGCCAGGCTGAGGGATATCCGCAGTGCACAAATTTTGTTCACTGGGCCTCTAGATTAAGATTTAGAAAAGAAATAAGAGTGCCAATAAATTTAGGGACATTTGAAAATGTACATTAAATATATTCCTTAGGATTGGGAAATTTTACTTTTGAAAAATAGACTTTGGGTAAACTGATTTTTCAAATGTTTCAGAATGCTTATGGTGGAACATTCAGACTTGTTGCATGTCTGGCCATAAATTGTTGAACCATCAGAGAGGCAAATTTTTATTTTCACTATAAGAAAGAGCTTTCTAATACTGATAACTATCTTGAAAAATGGCGAGATTTATGCTACTGTGAAAATACATTAATAATCTGTGATTTTCAAGCTCAGAGGATGTTCCAGGGCTAAGGAGGCAAATTGGTAGAAGAAGAGACCTCCACCTTTATTGAATAAAATAAATGCCCCACTTGTATCCAGCTTTTGTAAAATTGAAAGTAAAACTTTTATTTTTTTATTGTAAAAGATTTTAAAACTTTACTACCACCAAATTACATAACCATCTGGCAGTAGCTCTGTAAAGAAAATGTAAGCACTTGGCGGAGTGTTTAACTAGGTGGCCTTTAAATTCTAATCAAACACTGTTTTAAAAACACTTATAATTAAATTATTACATTGCCTACAAATAAACTCTTCAAGAATTTTATAAACTCTATCTTTAATACTCACCACAGCCCTAAAAATAAGCATTATTATTGTTCCACATGAGAGAAGAGAGGACCAAAAAAGTTTAGCAGATTGAGCAAGGGCCAATGACATGTGAAAAAAGCTGGATCTCTAACCTTTATACGATATTATAAAATCATACAGTAGGCAATTATCTTAGACATTATATCCTAATCCAGTCTAGTGTTGATATTTGAAGACTCACATCCAGTGGTTCGCTAATTATTATTTTAATATTTTCAAACTCACTCCTTGTTCTTGAGTTATTTTACTTGGAGTAGTTCTATTATAGTTGCCTCCTTATTTAAGTTGAAATCTGCATTCCCACATGACCCAATTCAAGACCTATGCACTTTTTCATGTCCATCTGTGATGCTCTCTTCTTTGAAGGTGTATATATTTAAATTGGGTAAATACTGCTTGGAGACAAAGCATAACAAAATAGTAAGCATTTCTGCAATAGGATTATACCTTAAAAAAAGCATTCTTTCCACAATAGATCATATTTTAAAAAAATTACTAACACAAATACTCATTATCATTTGTTCTGTTCAGGGACACATCTTTGTAATATGAGATTATAATGACAAGCATAGGCACAGCTCAACAAACTAACATTCTTTCAGAAGTGAGGCTCACCTGACAACTGAGTAAAAGGTATAGACTAAAAATCACTGAAATGCAGTCTGAACAGAACTCTCATCACCTCTAGGACAGTTAATTAGGGAAGGTGGATGAATCACACAGGAGTGTAGGGCATGTCTCTAGGGTAAGAAAGCCATAAGCTCCAGGTGGAATTCAGGCATCAGTGTTAGCCAAATCAGTAGACAATAAACATGTTCCTAAAATGGGAAGAGAAAAGAATAGCAGAACCTGACAACAGAAAAACACTTGTTAAACAAGAGAGATTTTGCACCAAGCACTGGGACACTCATTTATGGATATTGTGCTTTCAAGACAGTATTTAGTGCCTGGGGCCAAGGCAAGATCTCACTCTATGGGTACCAATAAGACAAAGCTGAGATTGCAAATAAGAGGTATCTGGTTACTGGATTCAATTTATCTCAGTATAGTGTTCAATTACTTAAATTCAGGTAGCAGGTTATAAAGCAACTATAGAGTGACCAAATTAAGAGAATGAATTAGAAATATATACATACTAAAGGCCCGGTGCATGAAATCCATGCATTGGGCGGAGGGGGCCGGGGGGGGGGTGTCCCTCAGCCCAGCCTGTACCTTCTCCAATCTGAGACCCCTTGGGGATGTCCAATCCTGTATTGGACCTAAACCGGCAGTCAGACATCCCTCTTACAATCCAAGACTGTTGGCTCCCAACCACTCACCTGTCTGCCTGCCTGATCACTCCTAACCACTCCCTTGCCAGCCTGATCAATGCCTAACTGCTCCCCTGCCGGCCAGATCGCCTCCAACTGCTCTCCCCTGCTGGCCATCTTGTGGTGGCCATCTTTAACCACACGGGGGTGGCCATCTTTGACCACATCTTGTGCAAGGGCATGAGGGTCAATTTGCATGTTACCTCTTTATTATATGAGTGGCCAGATTATTATGACCACCCCATCAGTACTTCATTGGGCCACCTTTTGCCTTCAATACTGCAGCGATTCTTCTTGGCATTGACTTCACGAGATGTTGAAAGGTGATGCGAAGAATCTGACACCATGCCTGATGAATAACACTGTCCAGTTCTGTGAGATTTGATGGTTGTGGAACCAGCTGCCTGATGGCTCTTTTAACTTCCTCCCACAAATGCTCAATTGGATTGAGATCTGGTGATTGTGGGGGCCACCTAAGCAAGGTTCATGGTCTTGAAACCACTCCTGCACAATACAAGCACCGTGGCATGGCACATTGTCTTGTTGGAAAAAGCCATCTCCATTGGGATACACCATCAACATGATAGGACGAACTTGATCAGCAACGATACTTAGGTATGTTGTGCTATTCAGACGTTGTTCCACATGAATTAAAGGGCCCAAATCATGCCAGGAAAACATGCCCCAAACCATAACACTGCCCCCACAAGCTTGAAAAGTTGTACTCATGCATGTGGGGTGCATGCTTTCATGCTGTTTCCACAAAATTCTCACTCTGCCATCTGCATAATGCAACTGGAAACGTGATTCATTGGACCACTTCACTTTTTTTCCAATGCTCAACTGCCCAATCCTTGTGTTCCTGTGTGAATTGGAGATGTTTTATCTTGGTAACTGCAGACAGCAAAGGTGTTCGAACAGGCCTTCGGCTTCCATATCCCATACGATGCAGTGTATGGCTAATTTGCTTACAAACGTAAGGTGGTAATAATAACCTGGCCACTCAGTGTATATATATATATATATATATATACTGAGTGGCCAGATTATTGTGTGTGTGTGTGTGTGTATATATATATATATATATATATATATATATATATATATATATATATACACTGAGTGGCCAGATTATTTTCCTGGCATGATTTGGGCCCTTTAATTTGTGTGGAACAAGTCATATCCTCAAAAGAAATGTTTCCAAACTTTTATATATATATAATTATTTATCTATCATATTAATCATAAGGAACATTTTCATTTTTCTCTATTATTTTATGGTAGCAAATTGTTATTCAGGAGACAAATTTTAATTTTTGTTGATAGAAATGTGTCTCTGTGTATCCATGGTCTAAAATGGTAATTGGTTAAGCTACCTCAGTATAAAAATATTCAAATTGATAAGTTATAAGTTGCCTTATATACATAACAGTGTAATGCAATCTGAGATCAATAATAATCACTGAGCTATACCTCATGTCCAAATGGGCCTAATACATTTTATACTATTATTTAAGCATCAATTGACACAGAGATATGCTTCCCATTTTGGGTATAGAATATCACTGAAGATAATAAAATTTGAATACAAGCAAAATAACATTTTAGGTAAAATTATAGTATTTATTTCCTCAAAATAACATAATGCACTTTAGCAAACAGATCTATGATTGCTAAAGCTGAGATACAGTACACATATAGCATTCCAAAAGATTAAAATGAGAGCTGCTGTTTCATCAGTGTTATTATGTGATGCTATTATAGGCAATAAAGAGGAACTAAATATGCTTCTCTTCATTTCTTTTTCAGTTTTTCTAGCCTCTAATTTTATGAGTTCCTAGAAAACTACAGAGTCTTCTGGGGAAATAGAACTTCATTTTAATAGAAATGAAAAGAAAACAAAGTTATAAACAATATTAAACATTGCACACACAGAAGTATCTCATAATTTATCATTATCTGGCAATGAAAGTTTTAGAGTGGTTTTTTAGTCCTGTCTACATTTAAAGTCCATATCCTCAAAAGAAATGTTTCCCAACTTGTATATATATTATTTTCTTTAAAGAATTACTAAATAACTTTACAATTAAACTTTATATTTGTAAAAAAGGACTGATATACATTCAAACCTCTGTCCCATTATGGAAACACATTGAGTAACAAGGACTGGAAAGAACTACTAAGAACATTGGTGAGCGCAGATAAAGTTTAAATGGGAATCATGAAAAGGATTAGAAAGCTTTATCATTTGCTAGTACATTCTGCAATGATAGCTTAAAAGCAAGAAAGTTATTTTTTTTCTTAAATCACATCTCACAGATGCACAGAGACTAATGAGAAGAGCACTGCCATCATACTTCACTTGGCAGGCCAAAGTGAAGTATGATGTCACTCTTGGTACATCCATGTCACTCTTGATACATCATTTTAGTAGGATGTCACTCTTGATTAAGGTGACCAGACGTCCCACTTTTGGCGGGACAGTCCTGATTTTCAACAATTTGTCCCACGGCCCGCGGCGTTTTAAAAAAGTCCCTATTTTTGGAAAGAATGCACGACAAGCTAGGAAACTGTGGGAGAACAGGAAGGGAATATACGGTTTTCGGCGGCCGTGTGGCTATTTAGCCAGGATAAATAATGCACTAAAAATTGTGGAATACGTGCTGTCCTTACCAGGAACTAATGCTGCGACTGAATGAGTTTTTTCTACGGTAAATAAAGTGTGGACATCAGAAAAATCACAATTAAGTGTTGAGACTTTGAAAGCCATTTTATGTGTGAAATATAATTTAACAAATTCTTGTGAAAAATTTCATGACCTTTTAAATGACAGCAATCTACTAAAAAAAATTCACTCAAATGAGAAATATGCCAAAGAATAAAATAATACTATACATAATTTTTTTATTTATTATATTTGTAAATTGTACTTATGTTGAAATTTTAAAAAATATATTATAATACTATTTTTGCGTTCTATGAAAATTTTTGTTGCTCCATATAGACCAAATTTTTAATCAAGGACCCCCCCCACCCTCCCCCAGTCAATGGTGTCCCGCTTTACCAATGTTAAAATCTGGTCACCTTACTCTTGATACATCCATGAAGTATGATACATCATTGAAGTATGATATCACTCTTGATACATCCATGTCACTCTTGATACATCCATGTCACTCTTGATACATCCATGTCACTCTTGATACATCCATGTCACTCTTGATACATCATTTTAGCTACCCTCTGTAGTTGTGCATTTTCTGATTGAATCATTGTTGCTTTCATTTTACAGAAGTATGACAGCCCTGGGAAAAAATACTGAGAATTCTAACAGAGCACCAATAATGCAATAGGAAGAAGAAATAAATTAATATTTCAACTCCATTTTGTTCTGACTTTCATATTTTGGAAATCGTTGGTAGTAGTTCGCTGCAAGGCAGAATCAACTCACTAAATAAACCTATTTAGTTATTAGCTTTCCCTCTTAGTTTGGGAGGGTGATGCACAATTTGGGCGTTGGCCCTCTTTTGAACTTAACATTTCCAGAGACGAAAAAAAACAAGCCATATAATCAGCTTTCCCATCCTCTGTGATTAATTTCTGGAATCTCATATGTGAGGAAAACTGAGTGATGCTGTGTTCACCAAGCTGTGGTGGATGTCTGCTTCAAAGAAGTTAGTGACTTTGCAACCAGCTCCCTGTAGGTGTCCCTTGTGTGCAATGGTGCAGGGGGAAAATATGGGGAAGATGAAAAGAAAACTGTTAATGCTGTTTGTGTTTCAGATTGCATACCAATTTAATAATGTGTATTAATGATGCATTTTGGCAATAAAGCTATTTAATAGTCATTAAACAGAATTGCCATTCCCTATTAAAAGCGGACTATGTTATAACACATTGGCTAATTCCTCATTACCTTCAACTTAAATAACAGGTTTTATGTGTATAGCTAAAGAGAAAGACCCCTTCATTTTATTTTCCCAAGAAAATAAACAGCTTTAGGGAAAATTGGCCAAACCTTCACGTTATAATTAGAGAAAAAAATAGAAAGCTTATTTGTTTTGGTGTTCAAAAATACCATTCAAAAATAGTGCAAGAAAATGAAAATTGTCACACTGTGGTGTCTTTCAGGAAAATGCCTGTTCAAATGTAAAATTCAAACTTGCAATATTTTCAGTATTGTTTGCATTTCTATATGACTACTTTTTTAGTGAGAAAAATATTGAAAATATTGAAAAATGAGAAAAATATTGGGTGGAGGGAGTCAATGGGCAAAAAAGGAAACATATTTAATACTTTCAACAATAAAGATAAAAAAGGGAAAATCATTTTGGAAGTAAACATATGGAATATAAAGACAAGGGCAAATTAAAGACAATGAATATATTTAATGGCATGAAAATATTGAATAGATCCTAGGTATAAAGTTTAGCTAGAATGGATCAATCATATTATATAGCCTTCCTTTCACTTAATGGGAAATAATTGTAGCGATCATCAAATAATTAAGCCAATGAAAACATTTTTTTTCCTTTTGATTCAATCAGCTCAGAATGTGTTTAATTTAAAAACAATATTCTATTTCTAAAATGTATTTGTGTAGTTTGGTGCTTGAGGAGGGTGGGTATAGGTGGAAGAGGGCATAGAGGGGATAAATGGTGATGAAAAATAAAATTAAATTTTAAAAAATAATGCTTACCTTTAACTTAGTTTCATGATTAGATAGCTGCTTTAAACTTTTAAAAATAATAATAATTAAATGTGTCTGTGTAGGGTTAAAACATAATATCAGGTAGATATGGGAATCTATAATTAATATGCGATATTTATAGTTTTAAATATTCCTAGAGCAAAATAATCTTGTGACGCCTAACAGAAAGTAAGGTTATGATTCAACATTTTGTAAATTACTCATGGAGTTGAACATGCCTGTGCAGTTTTGTAAAGAACATCATTTGGCTAATTGGACTATGATCTGAGGCTCACCCAATTTTTCCCCTCACCCTTTGCTAGGAAAGGACAGTACTGTGATCCTTAACAACCCTTTTAAAATACTATAATGTTCTTTCAAACCTTTAAAAATTCCTTTCTGTCAGCCCTTCCACATCTCCCTGCCTTGCTGTCCCAGAGTTTTCTTGTAGCTTAATTTAATATGGATGCTCCCAAACTCTTATCCAGTTATTGAAGTAGTAATTGCCAAAGCAGTAACGGGCCAATATTATCAGCCTTTACTGCTGCCCTTTCACACGCGTCAAGTGAGATTCCGGTCTCTAAGGGTCCAAACCCCACTTACTATAGCTTCATCTTTTTTCTCGGCTTCACTCTCCGGCCGGTCAATCTCCGACCTTCTCTGAATACCTCAGCCCTACCTCCAATCGCTTGTTAGTTTCTAGGAATAAATATATCTTTCCCCTTTACGTCACTACTTGAATTGTTCCTAAGCACTAGGTTTTTGCTTCGGGACACACTTGTAAATTCCGATACACCTCTTCATACAAATATCTCAACCTTTATCTGTATTAAACTCTATATTAGATTGATCTTACTCATGGAAGTGAATCATGGCCCCAGACTGAAGCTTAGAAACTGCTGCCCTGGATCCCAGATGAGGAACCAGTCCACCTCAAAAACTAAATACCCTTTAGCATACAACTGAGGAAGGCCTGAAAATTACATAGGACAGAAAGATGAGAGACCAGCGTTAATAAGCTACTTTATACCAAGCCTCAGATATTCCATTAGTGAGGAAGCACAGTGGTCATTCTGCCACAGACTCAGGTCTGAAATCTTCTAACTCTAAAATGTAATGTTTATATTGTACTCACATGTAAAACCAGTTCAATCATTCAATCATATCACATTGATTGGATATTAGTCAGACTAAGCTCTAGCCAGACTAATGGGGGGGGTACAAATTAACAATATGAGTAATTGAGATGTGGCATGATTATTAATTCTATAGATATTAAAGGATAATAAGGGAATATTAAGTACAACTTTCTATCAATAAATTCAACAATTTCAATGACATGAGAAAATTCCTTAATAGCCACAAACTACAAAAGGTCATTGAAGAATAAATAAATACCCTGAATAGCCCTTTATCTACTAAAAAAATTAAATTTAAATTTGCTGTTGAAAAGTTTAACACACATAGAGCCAAGATGGCGGCAGAGTTGAACGGCTGATCTGTTGCCTCGCATGGCAGTTTCGGAAATACAACTAAAAGATGGACTGGTGAGCGCAGCGACTCCTGCTTGCATCTCCCCAGGCCGGGGCGGCTGCTCCTGTCAGTCAGCACCTCAGCCGGGGCCATGAGCTCAAGGGCGGCCGTGGCAGCTGCTGTGGCGGCGGCCGCAGACTCGACGCAGTGGCTCTCGGTGAAGGAAGAGACCATCTTTCTGCAGGACGGGCTCATCCGCATCACCAACCTGGCCGAGCTGCCCAGTGAGATCCTCGGGGCCCCGGAGGCCGCCGACACCGACTTGGAGGATTTTTATTATTTCCCGTATTACATTCAAGTCCTTTAGCCATTTTGAGAGAGAAGAACCAAGAAGGCGGCAAAGTTAAACAAATGAACTGCGCCGCGCACAGCAATTTCAAAAATACAACTGGAGGACAGAGCGTCTGCCACCCAGAACCACAGGAGAGCTGGCTGAAGGGTGGATTTACAGCTAAGAGGGAAGAGGACAGAGCGAACTTGGAAGAGATAAGGTGCGGAGGCGCGTGGGTCGGACTGGTGGCGGGGGAAGGGTCGTGCGGCTTTTTTTCCAACCCTAGGGGAGATTAGCTCCCCATCACCCTGAAAGCCAGCTTCTGGGGACTCGCGGGAGACCCAGACGCCTGCGGGGAGAGGCTGGACTCTCGGCCTTCGTGTCGGAGAGTGGGAGTAACTTCCTTGCGGAGGTGCGCCCAGCAATCAGTGTTTGCTGCGCTGGAGTGCAGAATGAGGGGGCTTAGAAACGTGGAGAGCAGAAAAAGCAGACTTGCAGCCATTGCGGTTCGCCACACCATGGCCTGGTGGCGCCCTGAGACCCCGCCCCGCCCTGAGACCCGCCCTACCCTGGGACCCACCCCGCACATTTGCAGGCCCACCTGGGCTCCAAGCAGCGGCTTTTGCATGTGGGTGGCCTGCCCTGTGGCAGCTTGACCAGATGAACTGCGGTTCTAGTCGGACTGCTCCAGGGCCGCTTAGGCAGGAGGAGGAAACTGCAGTTTTTGCTGTAATTCCTGCTGAGTGGCCTCAGGCAGTAGCTGACCTACACTCCATTGGAGACTCAGAAACGAGGGCATCTAGTGGTCGGTGTGAGATGACACCAGATTTCAACCACTCGCATAAGGGACACATTCAAGAGGCAGACTCAGTGAGTGCCAAAGCCTTGCTGCAACAAGATCCGGCCCATAAACGTGTCTCTTGCACAGCAACTCTTCCTTTATAGAAACAGAGGGTCCTCACGGACAATTGGCCAGGAGGACAATTCCTCCCAGTGACACCAACAACAATCAAGACTTAACTATACAAAGGAGGACCAAGATGGAGGCATAGGGCGGAAGCCTGATTGTTGCCTACCACAACCATTTGGAGACTACGACGGGAGAGCAGAGCGGACACCATCCAGAACCACCGGAGGGCTGGCTGAGCAGATGCTCTACAACTAGAATAAACGAGAGGGGGACGCGGGATGATGCTGATGCCGGTGACCCAAAGATCACACTTTAAGAACTATGGCTCAGGCGACACAATGGCAGCCTGGAATGTGCTCGGCGCAGTTCCCCCGGCGGTCTCCGGCTGAGGGGACTGATCCACTCGCTGCCGAGCATGGACAGACGAGCCCCTGAGAGACATGGGGTGGGAGACTCCGCGCTTGCTGACCTCCGAGTCCTTCAAGAATCTCAACGCCCCGGAAGCGGCCAGGTGCGCACGCTCAGCGACTGGCCACCGCTGCAGACCCAAGGGCCGACGCAGCGACCCCGGACCAGCCCGCCACCGTGCACCGGGCACACCAGAGCTTCACCGAGCCCGCAGCCCAAAGAGTTCTGTGGCAGCCGCCCTGGAGCTCTGAGAAAATGGCCGAAGGAATTGCTGAGAGGGAATTGACCAACAGGAATTGGGATCAAGAAGACGAAGCCCCGCTGTGTCCCAGGACCGGGTGAGGCCACATGCCCCTGGATCTGGGTAAGGCCGCACCCCCCTGGGTCTGGGTGAGGCCACGTGCCCCTGGGTCCGGGTGAAGCTGTATCCTAGGCCCGGGTGAGGCCATGTGCCCCTGGATCTGGGAGAGGCTGGGTCCCGGGTCCGGGTGAGGCCGCGCGCACCTGGGTCCGGGTGAGGCCACTCGCCCCTGGGTCCAGGAGAGGCCACGCGCCCCTGGGTCCGGGTGAGGCCACGCCCCCCTGGGTCCGGGTGAGGCCATGTGCCCCTGGGTCCGGGTGAAGCTGGATCCCGGGTCCGGGTGAGGTCGTGTGCCCCTGGATCTGGGTGAGGCTGGGTCCCAGGCCCGGGTGAGGCCATGCGCCCCTGGGTCCGGGTAAGGCCTCGCGCCCCTGGGTCCTTGTGAAGCTGGATCCCGGGTCTGGGTGAGGCCGTGTGCCCTTGGATCCGGGTGAGGCTGGGTCCCGGGTCCGGGTGATGCTGCGCG
Organism: Ia io; assembly: GCA_025583905.1. NCBI lineage: Eukaryota > Metazoa > Chordata > Mammalia > Chiroptera > Vespertilionidae > Ia > Ia io. Next base: position 114,610,470 of record JAJQQW010000002.1, read on the forward strand.
CCCCTGTGTCTGGGAGATGCCGCGTGCCCCTGGGTCCGGGTGGGGCCATGCGCCCCTGGGTCCGGGTGAAGCTGGATCATCCCAGGTCCGGGTGAGGCCGTGTGCCCCTGGATCCGGGTGAGGCTGGGTCCTGGGTCCGGGTGAGGCCGTGCACACCTGGGTCCAGGTGAGGCCACGCGCCCCCTGGGTCCAGGTGAGGTCATGTGCCCCTGGGTCTGGGTGAAACTGGATCATCCCGGGTCCGGGTGAGGCCCTGTGCCCCTGGATCCAGGTGAGGCTGGGTCCCGGGTCTGGGTGAGGCCGCACACACCTGGGTCCAGGTGAGACCACGTGCCCCCTGGGTCCGGGTGAGGCCACGTGCCCCTGAGTCCGGGTGAAGCCGTGCCCCTGGGTCCGGCTGAGACCAAACCAGAGGGTGTCGGACCTACATTACCACCATTTGTCCACCATCCAGAGTTGAGGGGTCAGTGCCGACATGTACACATAAGGAACATGTGGACATTGATATTGGATCTCAAAAGAACTGTTGGTCCAGAAAGAAACTCACTACAGACTGATTCATTTGCCTGTCAGCATAACTATTATTGCTCGTCTCACATTCAGTTCTTATAAGTATATCTCTAGTGACACATGATCTCGCTCATCTAGGGGAAATGATGAACAACATAGACTGATGAACAAGAATAGAACCAGAAACAAGGAGGCATCGATCGGACTATCAGGCCTCAGAGCGAGGATAGGGGAGAGTGGGGGAGGGGGAGAGATCAACCAAAGGACTTGTGTGCATGCATATGAGCCTAACCAATGGTTAAGTTCAACAGGGGGTTGGGGCATCCGTGGGGAGGGGTGTGGGATGGGAATGGGGGGATGAGGACAGATATGTAACACCTTAATCAATAAAGAAATTTAAAAAAAAAAGAAGAAAAGTTTAACACAGATAAAATTCTAGACCTTGATGCTTTCACTAGTGAATTCTACCAAACATTTAAGGAAGAAATAATATTAATTCTATACAAAATATTTCATAAAATTACAGAGGAGGGAATTGTTCTCAACTCATTCTGTAGGTCAACATTATCCTAACCAAAAGTGACAAACATTATTAAAAAAAAAAAAAAAAAAAACCCACAGACTTATAGTCATGTAAGCATATATCCATTATAAACATAGTTGTAAAAATTTTAAATAATATTTCAGCAAATCACACCAAACAATACATAAAAAAGTGGGTTACATCATGAGCAAGTAAGGTTTATCCATATTTGCATGGTTGTTTTAACGCTGAAAATCAGTTATTGAAACACACCATATTTCAAAAAAAAAAAAGAAAAATTATATGCTCATTTCTCAATATATATGGAAAAAATTCAATATCATTCCTGATAAAAACTCTCAGCAAAATAGGAATTAAAAGGGACTTTCTCAACCTCATAAAAGGCTTCTATAAAAAACCTACAGCTAAAATAATTACTAAAGACTGAGTGATTTCCCTCTATTATCAGGAGAAAGACAAGAATGTTTAGCCTCACAACTTTTTTTTTTTTAACATTGTAGTAAACATTCTGGCCAGTACAGTAACAATAAAAAAATGAGATTAAAGGAATCCAATGGAAAATAATGATGTTAATCTATGTTTATTAGCAGATACTTGATCACCAAATAGTCAATCTAATGAAATGTAAATAAATCTACTAAAAATAAGTAAGTAAAGCAAGGTTGCAGGATAAATTATTGATTTAATATATATCAAGAGTGCTACTATATTCCTACAATGAAAATAGGAAAGTGAAATTTTTAAAAATACAATTTTCAACAGCATTAAATGTACAAAAATACTAAATGCTTATGAGTAAATCTAACAAAAACTGTACAATAACTTGATACTGAAAACTAAACAACAAAACCCCCAAATATTGCTGAGAGAAATTAAAGACGACTTCAATAAATAGAGTAACATATTTTGCTAATGGGTCAGGATATTTAATATAGTTAGATAGTTAATATCATTCTATGTCTCCCAAAAATAGATCTATAGATTTCAAATTATCCCAATCTTTTTAGTAGAAGTTAATAAGTTGTTTCTAAGATTCACATGGAAATGTAAAGAACCTAGAATAATCAAAACAAACTTGAAAAAGGACAAAGTAAAAGCACTCACACTACTTTATTTCAAAACATAAAGCTAAAGTATTTAAGAAATGTGATGTTTGCATAAAGATAGATCAGATCAGATCACAATCCAGAAATAAACAACCAATTTTTGAGACAAATGTTGAAAGACTTTTCATCAGTGAAGAAAAATGTAGTTACTTCAACAACTGGTGTTGGAAAAATTGGAATTCTACACAATCCCCACCTGTACCCCCCAAAAATTTCTATCTACATGTGGCACCATACAAAATTGACACAAAATGTATTAACATTTACAGGTGAAATATAAAACTATAAAACTTCTAAAAGAAAGCATAAAATAATTTTTGTGACTTCTGGTTATATATAATATCAAAAGAATAATCCACAAAAAATTGATACATTTGAATTCCAAATTAAATCTTATGTACTTTGAAGGTCACTATTTAGAGAATGTAAAGCAAAGCTGTAGACTGGGAGGAAAAACTGTAAAGTACTTGTATTCAGAATATATAAGAAAATATAAAGAACTCTTAAAACTCAGTAATAAGAAAATAATATAAAAGTAAAAATAAAAATCAATAAAAAAAAATAAAAGTAAACAATAAAAAGCAAAGAATTTGAACATACCCTTTACCAAAGAAAACAATCCTATATAATAAAGGCTAATATGCAAATTGTTCCCTGGGGAGTTCGTTCATTATGACATGCGCTGACCACCAGGGGGCGGTGCAGAGCAAAGGAAGGCCTTGCTCGGCAACTGGCAGCTGGAGGAAGGAAGGCCCCAATCGGCCCTGATTGCCAGCCAGGCCTGGGGAACCCTTCGCATGCACCAATTCCATGCACCGGGCATCTAGTAAAAAATAAAAAGGAAGGGATTTGAATAGACCCTTTGTCAAAGATGATACATAGATGATACATGAAAATAGAGTCAATATCATTAGTGGAATACAAATTAAAGCCACATGTGTACCTATTATATATCTAAAATTAAAGATTAGATACCTAAAATTAAAGATTGACTATATAAATAGTGAGAATGTGTAGGATCTGGAAACTGCATATGCTGCTGATAAAATTAGAAAATGGTAATTAAATATGTGCAGTTGGTATATTTCTATTATACCTCAATTAAAAATGAAGATAAATATTATGACATTTAATTAGAAAATAAAATGCATAAGTTGTGCACATACATAAAGCCAGTTTGATCATATAAAAAAATGATAGAACATTAACCCAAATCTCTTACTCTGGGCAAGTATTTCCTTATGTTTTTTTTTTGTTTTGTTTTGTTTTTAATATATATTTTTATTGATTTCAGAGAGGAAGGGAGAGGGATAGAAATATCAATGATAAGAGAATCATTGATTGTCACCCCCACAACTGGGGATAGAGCTTGCAACCTGGGCACATGCTCTTGACTGGCATTGAACCTGGGATCCTTCAGTCTGCAGGCCAATGCTCTATCCACTGAACCAAACCGGCTAGGGCTATTTCCTTATGTTTTTGTTTAATTAAAATAAGTTCTTAAAGTCTCACCACTATAGAGATAAATATAACAGCAAATTAGCTCTTCTGTCTAAAAATGCCCTTATGTTCTCTTTTGAACAATTTGCTTTTTTTTTAGTTATGGGACCCTTTTTTGACAGTAGTAATTTTTATTCCTTTCCTCTAAGTCATAGTTCACATATTCATTCAAGAATACATTATACCAGAATACATTAAGTCCATGGAAATTCTCTAATCTTAGAATGCCTACCTGATTTTATCTAAATCATCCAGGGCAATAGGTCACCTGTTCTAATTCAGTGATTCTCACAGTTAATCTGAGGGTTAGGACTAATCTAAATTTATATGTACCATTTGGAAAGGTTTGTTAAAATTATCAGTATTTGATGCACAGCCTTGTAAATGCTAATTCCTGTCAGAGGTGTGGAATTTTTATTTTTATAAGCCCTCCTGGGCTGATATTTAATGTGTGGCCAGCCTTGAGAACCACTGACCATTTAAAACATTAGTACTTCTTTAGAAGCAGTGAGTAAGAAGCAGAAAAATCTTGCCCAGCCAGTGTGGCTTGGTGGTTGAGCATAGATCCATGAACCAGGAAGTAGAGGTTTGATTCCTGGTCAGGGCATATACTAGGTTTGCCAGCTAGATCCCTGGTAGGGTGTGTGTAAGAGACAACTGCTCTCACCATTGATGTTTCTATCTCTTTCTCCTTCTCCCTAGCTCTCTGAAATCAATTAAAAATATATATTTTATAAAAAGAAGTAGAAAAATCTTGATAAGTAGATGTTCATTAATTTATAGCATCAAGGTAATATGTATGCATTTCTTCAAAGGAGAGCCTCTGCTGCGATTAACAATTTAGATGAGATAACTTCTCAACAAGGTAGAGACCTAAGCTTCCTTGGCTACTGAAGAAAAAAGGGAAGATGGAGACTTACTAAGAACCCTGAAGGTATAAAATGAAGAAAAGAGTAAATGCTTCTTTAGCTTATATTCTGATAGTAGGATAAAAAAATAAATAAAGCCCTGGCTGGTTTGGCTTAGTGAATAGAGCATCGGCCTGTGGAATCCAGGGTCCTGGGTTCCATTCTGGTCAAGGGCACATGCCCTGGTTGGGGGCTCGATCCCCAGTATGGGGTGTGCAGGAGGCAGCCAATCAATGATTCCCTCTCATCATTGATATTTCTATCTCTCTCTTCCTTTCCATTCCTCTCTGAAATCAATAAAATATTAAAAAATAAAAATAAATCAATATATTTAGACTATAATTGTTTAAATTTAAGGTGATATGACACTTTTACCCCTGTGTCTTTACTTCGTAAAAATAAATAGCATCCTGAAATAGCTGCATAATATATGCAAAACATATTTATGTCTTATTTTGGCTTGAATTATTTAGACAATCACTGAAATGCTCTACTTCAGTTAGCTTGAAATTAAGAATGGTTTCAATATTAGGCTAAACATTAAGAAATTATTTTTGCAACCAAAACAAACAGCTTTATCCTATATACCACCTCCACTTCCCTCCCACCTCCCGACTCATTACTTCTAAAATTATATTTTAGGGATGCTATTAGGATTGTTATATCTAAGATATCCAAAATGCCTTCCCCAACATTGAGAAATATTAGAATTTAATGACAGACAGGCTGGCATTCCTTTCCTCAACTTCCATACTACAATCAAGTGAGAAGACCATGGGTTTTGACAATACATGCTGAATATCTTCCTAGGGTAAAATAGCTAAAATACTGAATAGAAAAACACAGAAAAACAAATATATAAATGTTAGCAGACAGTTCAGTGAAGAACATATGTATGGTTCAGAATGATAATAGGGTGGAATTTTAGAGTGGCAAATTGATGACCTGATGCTAGAGATTTCCTGCCAGGGCAGAAGGGAACTTCATTTAGCAGCTTGGTTCCTGTGTCCACATCAGCACAGAAGATAAGCAGGGATGGCCTTAGTGAGTTGAAACTGTCTTCCATGTAAAGTTGAGATCCACAAAGTGCTAAACTTTTGAAAAGCAATCTTCCCATTTGTTTATTTCCTCCTTAGTTTCTATTGTCCCTGGAGATGTGTCAGTAAAGATATTGCTAAGAAATATGTCTGATATTTTGCTGCCTATCCTATCTAATAAAAGAGTAATATGCAAATTGACCATCACTCCACTACAAAAATGGCTGTGCCCATAGCCACAAGATGGCGGTGCCCAGTCCTCTTAGCCCCAGCGGAGTCCGCCGAGTAGCAGCAGTCCAGGGTGTCCAGCTGGGAGGCAACAGCGCCAGCGTGAGCCGCGGGATCGCTGGCAAGTGGCGGCGGTTTGGGGGCGGGCGTCTCAGCCGTCCCCAAGACGCAGGGTTCCCTGGCAAGCCAGGCTGAGACCCCCGCCCCCAAACCGCAGGATCCCCTGGCAAGCCGCAGGATTACTGGCAAGCCACGGCGGCTGGGGGGCGGGGATCTCAGCTGCCCCCAAGCCACAGGATCCCCTGGCAAAGTGGGCAGCTTGGGGGTGGGGGTCTCAGCTGCCCCCAAGCTGCAGGATCCCCTGGCAAGCCTGGCTGAGACCCCCGCCCCAAAGCCTCATGATCCCCTGCAAGCCGGGGCGGCTTGGGTGCAGGGGTCTCAGCCTCCCCCAAGCCACAGGATCCCCTGGCAAGCCAGGGCGGCTTGGGGACAGGGGTCTCAGCCGCCCCCAAGCTGCAGGATTCCCTGGCAAAGCCAGCAGCTTGGGGGTAGGGGTCTCAGCCGCCCCCAAGCTGCAGGATCCCCTGGCAAGCCCGGCTGAAACCCCCGCCCCAAATCCTCATGATCCTCTGGCAAGCCGGGGAGGCTGGGGGACGGGGATCTCAGCTGCCCCCAAGCCGCAGGATACCCTGGCAAGCCCGGCTGAGACCCCCGCCCCAAAGCCTCATGATCCCCTGGCAAGCTGGGGCTGCATGGGGATGGGGGTCTCAGCTGCCCCCAAGCTGCAGGATCCCCTGGCAAGCCGGGTTGAGACCCCTGCTACCAAGTCGCAGGATCCCCTGGCAAGCCGGGGCGGCTTTGGGGCAGGGGTCTCAGCCTCCCCCAAGCTGCAGGATTCCCTGGCAAGCTGGGCTTAGACCTGCACTACCAAGCTGCAGGATCCCCTGGCAAGCCCGGCTGAGACCCCTGCTCCAAAGCCTCGCTATCCCCTGGCAAGTCGGGCTGAGACCCCTGCCCCCAAGCTGCAGGATCCCCTGGCAAGCTGGGGTGGTTTAGGGGCAGGGGTCTCAGCCGTCCCCAAGCCGCAGGATCCACTGGCAAGCCAGGGCAGCTTGGGGACGGGGGTCTCAGCCACCCCCAAGCCGCAGGATCACCTGGCTGTGAGGACAGCTTGGGCTGGGGTCTCAGGCCTGCAGGGCCGGGCACCCCCACTGCATGATCACCTAGCCAGTGGCAGCAGCCTGGGCTGGGGTCTCAGGCCGGGAGGGCGGTGCACCCCCACTGTGCTATCTTCAGGCCAGCAAAGGCAGCCTGGGCTGGAGCTGTACACCCCCACCAGGCTATCCCCAGCCAGGCTGAGATGGCAGCCTGGGCAGGGGTCTCAGCCTGGCTTGGCTGAGGCAGCAGCCTGGGCTGGGGTCTCAGCCTGGCCAGGGCTCGATCCCCTTCCAGTGGTGGCAGCCTGGGGTCTCAACCATTGAGTCACACCAGCCAGGCAGATATGGAGGAATCTTAAATGTGCGTTTTTTTTTATAATATATGTTTTATTGATTTTTTACAGAGAGGAAGGGAAAGGGATAGAGAACTAGAAACATCTATGAGAGAGAAACATCGATCAGCTGCCTCCTGCACACTCCCCACTGGGTATGTGCCCCCAACCAAGGTATATACCCTTGACCAGAATCGAACCTGGGACCCTTGATTCTGCAGGCCAATGCTCCATCCACTGAGCCAAACCACTTAGGACTGTCCAACATGCTAAAGAAAAAACCCTATCTAATAAAAAGGGAATATGCAAGGGAGGGCATTTGGGGTGACCGGGGTATCAGGGGAGGGCAGTTAGGCATTGATTGGGCTGGCAGGGGAGTGGTTAGGGGGTGATCAGGCTGGCAGGCACAGAGCAGTTAGGGGCAATCAGGAAGGCAGGCAGTCAAGTTGTTGGGAGACAGCAGTCCCAGATTGTGAAAGGGATGTCTGACTGCCTGTTTACAGGCAGTTGGACACCTCCCAAGGGGTCCCAGATTGCAGAGGGTGCAGGTTGGGCTGAGAGACACGCCCCTCCCCCCCCCGTGCACGAATTTCATGCACCGGGCCTCTAGTGGATTATAAAAAGCTTCTGCACCACAAAAGAAACTATCAACAAAACAACAAGAGAGCCCACTGCATAGGAGAACATATTTCATGGTGTCACATCTGATAATAATCTCCAAAATTGATAGGGAACTCATACAACTTAACAAAAGGAAAAGAAACAATCCAATCAAAAAATGAGCGAAGGGCCTAAACAGACACATTTTGAAAGTGGACATACAGAAGGCCAAGAGACATGTGAAAACATGCTCAAAATCATTAATCATTCAAGAGATGCAAATCTAAATGAAAATGAGGTACCATCTCACACCTGTCAGAATGGCTATCATCAACAAATCAACAAACGACAAGTGCTGGCAAGGATGCGGAGAAAAAGGAACCCTCGTGCACTGCTGGTGGGAATGCAGACTGATGCAGCCACTGTGGAGAACAGTATGGAGTTTCCTCAAAAAATTAAAAATGGAACCCCATTTGACCTAGTAATCCAACTTCCAGGAATATATCCCAAGAACTCAGAAACACCAATCGGAAAGGACATATGCACCACTATGCTCATAGCAGTGCAATTCACAATAGCTATGATTTGGGAACAGCCTAAATGCCCATCAGCAGGTGAGTGGATTAAAACAACTTTGGTACATCTACCATATACTATGCTGTTGTAAAAAAGAAAGAACTCTTACCATTTGCAACAGCATGGATGGACCTGGAGAGCATTATGGTAAGCGAAATAAGCTAGTCTGGGAAAGATAAATATCACATGATCTCACTCATTTGTTGAATATAATGAACAACGTAAACTGGTGAGAAAAAATAGATCCAGAGACATAGAAGTGTCAGAAAGACTGTCAAACCTCAGAGGGAAGGCAGGGGGTAAGAGATCAACCAAAGGACTTGTATGCATGCATATGAGCATAACCAATGGACACAGAGAGTAGGGGGGTGACGGCATGTGCTAGGGGATGGGAGCGGGCAGGGAGAGGTCAATGGGGGGAAAAGGAGACATGTAATACTTTCAACAATAAAGGATTTAAATAGGAAAATTTTAAATTAAATTCAATTTTAAAAACCAACACAATCTTCCCACTCATAAAGAAAATCCAAACACTTTTTTTATTGTGACTTGAACTCTGAATGGTAAGTAAAAAAATGCCCCTCTTAGAATTTGAAACCATGTGTAGCAGATGCTGCTGAGGCTTTATAGTACATTAGAGGCCCGGTGCATGACATTTCGTGCACGGGAGGGGGGGTGGGTAGTGTGTCCCTCTGCCCAGCCTGCACCCTCTCCAATCTGGGACTCCTCGAGGGATGTCCGACTGATCATTTAGGCCCGATCCCGGTGGCAGTCGGACATCCCTCTCACAATCCAGGACTGCTGGCTCCCAACCACTTGCCTGCCTGCCTGCCTGATTGCCCCTTACTGCTTCTGCCTGCCAGCCTGATCACCCCCTAACCACTCCCCTACCAGCCCTGCCGGCCCAATTGCCCCTAATTGCCGCCCCCCTGCTGGCCTGGTCACCCCCAACTGCCCTCCCCTGCAGGCCTGGTCACTCCAACTGTCCTTTCCTGCAGGCCTGGGTCCCCCACAACTGCCCTCCCTTGCAGGCCTGGTTGCCCCCAACTGTCCTCCTCTGCAAGCCTGGTCCCTCCCAACTGCCTTCCCCTGCTGTCCTGATTGCCCACAACTGCCCTCTGCCAGCCATCTTGTGGTGGCCATCTTGTGTCCACATGGGGGTGGCCATCTTTGACCACATGGGGGAGGCCATCTTGTGTGTTGGAGTGATAGTCAATTTGCATATTACCTCTTTATTTTACCTCTTTATTATATAGGATGCTCTAGGTAAACCATCAATTTCAACTCTGTGTAGAGTAACTGCCCTATCTAACCCCCAGCTTCTCTCTGAAGCCCAGAGCACCTGTTGGACAATCCCCAATCAATGAAAGATTCAAGCTAGGAAAAGCATTTCTCAACTTCTTTCCTTAACAGCCACAAGTGGATGTGGGACCAGCCAGTTCTGTGTCTCTGCCCCTTCTAACAATCTTGAGTGGCTCCTTCTTTATATCCTGTTTCAGAACTTCTGTTCAGCTAGATTTCAAGGGGTCCTCAATTATGGTTTTTCTATACTCTAGTTGTAATTTTGATGTGGTTGTGGGAGATGTGAATACTGAGATTACCTACACCACCTTCTTGACTGAATGGAAGTCCTATAATTAATTTTAAGGTCAATTAGAGTAAGTCTTTCTCAAAATTATTTGGCCTCTTTTTTATAAGTTTTAGAAATAGCAAGTCAATTTCTTAAAAAATGTTTACTTGGATATTCATTAAAATTATATTAAATTTATATATCAATTTGGGGAAAATTAAAATGTTAATAATATAAAGTCCTCTCAACTATTTACAAAGTATAACTTTTATTTTACTAGGTCCTCTTTCACTTTTTTTCTATCCCTAAAATACTCTTATTAGAATCTAAACAATAAGTTTTCAGAAAAGTCTTGTATATATTTTATCAAATTACCAGGAAGTATTTTATGTTCTTGGATGATACTGTAAATAGTACTTTAAAATTTTTTTCCAAATAGATCACTTACTAGTATATGGAAATTCAATTTATTTATGAATATTAACTTAGTGACCTGATTTTTGTGGATTTATTTAATATTCCTAACTGTTTTATAGAATTTATTATTTTATTTTCCAATTAACTGATAGTAGTAAGAGTAATACAATTGTTTGTATATTAATATTTTGCCCTGAAACATTAGTAAATTCGCTTTTAATTCTATAGGTATTCTTCTGGTAAACTTTTCAGGATTTCCTACGTACACAATAGGTCATGTAAGACAGTTTATATTGTCTTTATAATTTCTATGTCACTTATTTCTTTTCCTTGCCTTATAATATTCAGTACCTACTTATAATGTGAGCAAACAGTTATTTGTTATGTTCCTAGCTTCAGGAAGAAAGCATTCACTATTTTACATTAAGTATGATATTAGCCACATAATCTCTAAGTTATTTTATCTATTTAAGATAATTTCCTTATATTATTTGATGAATGGTTTTCCCATGAGCAGATACTGAATTTTGTCATTTTTTTAAAAATGAACACATGATATTTATTTTATTTTTCTCTATTCAATGTGGTGATTTTTTAATACTTTTGTATATTCAATTACTCTTACATTCTTGAGCTAAACCACATTTTCTAGTAATTTTATAAATTGCATGTAATTTGCTAATTTTTTAAAGAATGTTTGCACCTTATTCAGGAGAGATTTTGTGTTTAATTTTCTCTTCTTGGATATCTTTGTCTAGTTTGAGAATCAAAGATATACTTTCCTAATAAAATGTATTAAAAATACCCTTCCAAAAAAATAAATGAATAAATAAAAATACCCTCCCTTCTTTATTTTCTAAAATTATTTATACATTATTATTTTCACTTCCTTAAATGTTTGGAATTTACTAATGAAACAAAATGGGCCTGCAGTTATCTTTGTGGCAAGCTTTCATAAGTAAAAATTCAAATACTTTAACATATGCAATATATATAAAATATTCATTTTTGTTATACTGTCTTTCAAGAATTATTACACATCATTCATATTGTGGAGTTTATTCACAGTTAATTACTTTTCTTACTATTTTGTTAGTATGTGTAGTCTGTTTATATCCATAGTTTCATTCCTTATCTTGGATATTTTATGTCCAAGATATTATAAATTTTATTAAATTGCTCAATAATCCTCTTCTCACCTTGTTTATATTCTCTTCTGTGTGTTCATTGTTAGTTTTAATGACTTCCACCTTTTCCTTAATTTTTATAGTTTTTAAGTTAAAAGCATAATTTATAAATTTTATGTTTTTAATTTTTAAACATAATTAAGTTTGAAATTATCTTTATGATGTATGACTGCATCCCAAAAGTTTTGATATTTTGTGATTTTACTGTTATTCATATGTAAATATTTTCTAATTTCCCTTGCAATTTTTCTTTTATTATTGACTTCATGGGTCATTTAAGTGCTTTGACTAATTCTTCCTCAATTGGGTTTTTTAAAAATATCTTTCTGTTATTAATTTCTATTTTAATTTCCATGTGCTCATAGAACATACTCTGATTAGTTCATAGTGAGATAAACATGTAATTGAATGAATGAAGGAGGGAAAAGAGACAAATTTGCTTTACCTAAAATTTTCAAATAATTTATGTAGATATTTGTCCCTCAGGAGATAGAGCTTCACTCCCCCAAATAGTGACTTGCTGTAAAGTAAGTAGAGTATGGGAGAGAGAGGAATGCCTTCACTGTCAAACACTACCTTGGTCAGTTGATGAAAGTCAACATTATCAACTATAGAAGTCACGCTGCATGTGCTCTTGTTACAATGTGAAAAAAAATGGTACTTCACAATCTGAAGTTATTTTTGCACAATCCATTTTTCTTTTATCCCTAGTGTTATTAGTTTTAAACCTACATTGGCAACATGAAGTTTCGCTTACTTACTCTTAATGATTCTCCTTTTTTATTATTCACAGGTGTTACCATGCGTAGATACTTTGAGCTTCTAACTTTGTCTTGGGTAAATTTTCTGGATGAACCAAATGACATTTACATTTGATGTAATAACTGATATATTTGTGTTTAAGTCTACTAAAATGATATTTGTTTTTTATTTGCCTGTCTGCTCTTTCTTACTCTGTTCATCTTCTCCCATCTCTAGAGTGAATTGATATTTTTGTAGTATTCCATTTTATTTCCTCTGTTGACTCTTTAGTCATATAGTCATATCTCTTTGTGCTATTTTGAGGGATCTCTTATGCATTTTTAATTTGTTAAGTCTACCTTAAAAATAATCTACTATTTTATAAACAAAGGAAGAATCTTACAAAATTATACTTCAAGTTACCAGAGGCCTATTCTTCTTGCCCTCATTATATATTTAATTCTACATATGCTATAAATCTCAATCCACTGTTGTTATTTTAATTTAAAGTCAGTAGTGTCTTAAAGATGTTTAAAGAGATAGATAGAAAGATAGCTAGATGGATAGATAGGTAAATAGGTAGATGATAGATGATAAATAGATAAATAGATAGATGATAGATGATAGATAGATAGATAGATAGATGATAGATAGATAGATAGATAAATAGATAGATGATAGATAATGATATAAAGACATGAACATTGATGTAGATATTTAGAAATCTTTTTAAAAATATGTTCTTTAGCTCTGGCCAATTTGTCTGAGCAGTTAAAACTTTGGTCCTCGGATTCAGAGGTCACAGTTTCAATTTCTGGACAAGGGCAGGTACCTTGGTTGTAGGCTCAATCCTGGCCTTGTCAAGGTGGGTACGGGAGAAAACCAATCACCAATCACTGTGTCTCTCTCAAATCTATGCTTTTTTTTCTCTCTGCCCCCTCTCCAATCTCTTTAAAAATATCAATGGAAAAAATATCCTCAGGTGAGGATAAAAAAAAAAAGTGAAAGCAGGGACAGAAGCCCTTGACCAGAATTAAACCTGGGACCTTTGACTCCACAGGCCAATGCTCTATCCACTGAGCCAAACCGGTTAGAGCATGCTGCTTTTACATTTTAGCAGACCCATAATACCACTACCACATGAGTACCTGAAGTGACCAGGGCTTTCTCTCAGTTCTACTGCTCTGCCCTCAGACTTCAGCAGCCCCTGCACACCTGAATATTATATGGAATCTGTCTCAGCTCTCCTGTGCTGCTCTCAATTTTTCTCATGAATGCTCAATAAAGCTTGTGGAAAAGAGTTTGCAGGTAGTTGCAGATTTTCTTCCTCCCTAGGATTCTAAAATGTCATATCAACCCATTGTTAGTCTTTAGCAACTTATTAAAAGCATACTTGTCTTCTTCTTAGTCACAGCTATGATGGCTTCTTCCTCGGTCTGCTCTTTCATGAGATGTAAAAGTAGCCATGGATCACTTCTCTTCCAGTACTGGCTAATCATTTTGTGCGCTATAATTCAGTAGGTTTCTTTGCATGCTCACATCTCTGATGAGCTTAAAAAAAACTATGTTCTTAAGGTTCTTTTTATCAAATTATTTAAATTGATTTCAGAGAGGAAGGGAGAGGGAGAGAGAGATAATGAAGCATGGTGGTCTCTCCTTTGGAAAACTGCTGTTTAAAATGGCTGTTTGAACTACTCTGTTATTTTTAGATAGTCTCTTATTCTGTAAAATATAACTTTGTTTTTTAGCTTGAATAATAAAAAAGATAAACTTAGCTGTCTGACCTTGCAAGCTAGCCATCTAAAGGGGCTGATACGCTGATACTGATAATAATTCCCATATTCTCATGCCAAGTGTTTGTTCATTATGTATCCAAGGTTACAAGTGTCTATATAGATATGTACTCAAGGTTACAAGTTGTCTGCATAGATATGACAGATGTTTATTAGATATGCTATATACTCAAGGTTACAAGCTGTCTGCAAAAATAACTTACACAAAGAACTAGAAGGATATAAAAATGGAATACTCCTTCCTGTGTTTGTTCAGAATTTGACAGAGGTAATCTGCTCTGAACCTGCATGCAATAAAGATGGCTCCTAACTAATTGGCTCATTAAGGCATCTTGTCCAGCTCGCTGATTGACAATACAACAATAGAATATTTCAATGCCCATCATTGGAATTTCTCAAAACAATAGACAGTTTCTAGGTCCTGGGTGTATTAAGCCTCAAGTCATGAATCAAGTATACAATCACTAAGAAAATATTCTGGTTTCCCATTAGAATTATGAGGGATATTTCCCTACATGTAAAACAAGAACAATATTTCTAAGGAAATAAGAGCAAATTATAAATTCTGAAAAGGAAGTACAAAAGTCCACATGAGATTAAGGTAATTGTGGAAATACAAAATATCTTGTTGAATACAAAGATTCATTGCTTAAGTCCAATCTTTATGATAATAGAAAATTAGTGCCATTCGTTGAAATAATAAAGGGTCCATTTCTTGTATTTTCTTGTACTTTTGAAGGAAGCAAAAAGTATGCTTGACATAACCTGGATATAAAATATTATCTGCATTTGGAGATATAATCACCTTGAATATAAGCCTGAAAACTTCAAATTGATAAAATTACTAATAAATGGCAAAACAGGAATTTTAGGGGTAAGATAGGACAGGTTTAGGAAATTTTAGAAATTTTGGAAATTAGGGGGACCATGGAAGAAGCACAGGGCTGCAGAGCAGCAGAAGGTATATTTCCATAGAATGGGGGAGCTGGAAAGCTGCAACAGGTACATTTCAATAGAATGAGGAATCTGGGAACAGCAAAAGGTCTATATTTACAGAATAAAGAGAAGGAAGCCCTTCATTTAGAGGGAGAAGAAGAAAACCCAAAGGGAATAGAAAAACAATAAGGAAGGAGGGCAGGGGAGAACCTCACATGTCCCATGTGAGGTTTAACCTTTGAGCCCAGGAGTTACTATAGTAACCAGTCTAAAGGACTAGTGACCAATCAGAGGGGATATCAAGGCACTAGGATCTGCAGCTTTTATAAGCCATAAGGAAAAGGAACTCAGTGGGACCCTTTCACCCATCCCTATGTGGGAGTCTGTACTTGTTCTTCAATAAATTTCTACCTTTGCTATACGACTTTCTGTCCATGGATTCATCCTTTGATTCTGGCAGACAAAGAATCCAAGTTCCAGTCCAAAAATTCCCTATCAGTGGTAATAATATCAAAATAGATACTATTCAGTAAATTTAAAAATGTATGGAATCTTCCCAATCCTATATAATAAAAGCCTAATATGCTAAGTGTCTGGTCAACCAGTTGGCTGTTCAACTAATCAAAGTGTAATATGCTAATGATATGCTAAGGCCGCTCAACTGCTAGCTGTGATGTGCACTGACCACCAGGGAGCAGACACTCCAACCACTAGGTTAGCTTGCTGCTGGGGTCCAGCTGATCGGGACTGAGTGAGACAGGCCAGACATGCTCTGGAGTCCTCCCACGGTCCCTCCCTGGCTGACCAAACTCCTGCGTCCCTTTCTGGCCCCAATTGTGCACTGGTGGGGTCCTTCAGCCTGGCCTGTGCTCTCTTGCAATCCGGGTCCCCTCGGAGGATGTCAGAGAGCCGGTTTCGGCCCGATCCCGCAGGAATGACTGGTTGCTATGACACAGCATATGGGGACAGACATTTAACGCAGGAGCTGCCCCCAGTCCACAGGCCCCAAAGCAGCCGAGGTGGGTGCCAGCAGGGGCCACCCCGATTGCCCCACCAATAGCCCCACAGATCAGTCCTGATCACCGGCCAGGCCTAGGGACCCTACCCATGCATGAATTTCATGCACCAGGCCTCCAATATAATAATAAATTGATATTACTGTATTTCAATGAAATATTTCTAATTTAAAAAATACATAATTGTCCAATTAATTAGGAAAGTTCTGATGTACAAATTAACAACCATGTAATTTATAAACAAAGGGAAGAGAAACAAATACTTGATTAAATGTAATATAGATATACAATAAATGTAGACTGAAAACTACATTTGAATTAAAAGTCTCTGATGAGTTAGTTCTTCAGTACAAAAGAGCTAGTTATAACTGTAATAAGGGTAAAAGGGAAGTAGAGAAACCGAACTTTACTTAAAAGTATTTAAACTTTTATTTAAAAGTGTCTGTCACTGTTATATTACAACTTTATTTACTCATCTCAATGTGTATTTTACAGAACTCATGACTCAGAGGTCAGTATCCTGGCCTAAGTCAAACACTAACAGGGCTTAGTTTCAGAAGCAGTTGTGATTGACTTTTAATTCCATGTTCTGAGGGGAAAACGTGGAAATGATAGGATCAGAAGGAAAAGCAGGGGAGGCCTAATTTCAAAGGTAATAGTTTTCTGTGAAACTACAGAAAGCAGACATTAGAAGGGGGAGAGCGATCCAATAATTTAACACTCTCCCAGGAACCATTAAGTCAGTTCTTGGCCACAAAGAAAGGAATACAAATATTCTCGCAGCTCTACCCACTGGTTATCTAGTAGAGAAAAAACTTAGGCAGGGCTTTAAAATATTACCAAATCACTGAGGGCTATGGCTGGAAGCATTAATCAAATGAGGCATAAAAATGTCTCATGGTTGAGCCTAGGGACTCTTTATAAAATAAAGTTTGGTTGAAATATAGCTAAAGGTCAGCAAATAGCTTGAATATCCTTTAGCAATGCTCAAGGCAATGAGAGAGGTGACCGTGTTCATATCTTGACTATACTGACATCTCCAAAATATTCAAGAAGTAGGAAGGTTGGCAATGTAAAGACATAGAATAGACTTGAAATATAAGTCAGCTGCAGAAGGAAATTACCTTCTATTTTTCTGAATAATTGTCTTCTTCATTCTACTTATTGACCCTGAACATTCTTTATAAGATTAAATAAGAATTAACTTTATGCATGTTAACTTTCTAAACTCAGTCCATTAGTCATAATATTCATAATACATAGTGGATAAAAAGAAGCTCTACATTTGAAAAACAACTTTATTTATGCCCTTTAAACATAGTTGTTTGAATGACAAAAATCAAGAGCTTTTTAATCTGGACTATATCATATGACAAAAGATAACTGATTGGAAATATAATCTACACTAATAAAAGAGAAAGATGCAAATTGACTGTACCTCTGTTACGCCCACCAGCCAATCAGGAGTGAGTATTCAAATTAATCTGACAAAGCTGGTGGGTTAATTTGCATACATGGGTGCTGAGCGGCCTGGGTCCCGGGAACATCCTCGGGATCCAGGCCGCTCCGAGCCTGTAGGCCCATGTGTAGGTCCTGAGTGGCTGGGGTCCCAGAACACCCCCGGCCAGGAGTGGCCAATGGGCACCAGCACCAATCAGCCTGGGTCCCGGGACTAGTGGCTGAGGGGTGCCAAGCACAAGTGGCTGTGGGGTGAGGTGGCTGCTTGTGTGTGCGCCCGTGCCAAGTGGCCTGGGTCCACGCCCCTCAGCCCAGCAGACACAGCAAACAGGGTCCACACCCCCCAGCCTGGTGGACATAGCTAATGCGGGGCTGCCAGGCTTGGGGGCCGGGGACACGCCCCTAGCCCAGTGGACACAATGCAGGGGATCCTGTGTGCATGGGCTGCAGAGGAAACACCTTTTCTTTTCTTTTTCTTTTTTAAATATATTTTATTGATCTTTTACAGAGAAGAGGGGAGAGGGATAGACTGTCAGAAACATCAATGATAGAGAAACATTGATCAGCTGCCTCCTGCACACTCCCCACTGGGGATGTGCCCCCAACCAAGGTACATGCCCTTAACAGAAATCAAACCTGGGACCTTTGAGTTTGCAGGCCAACGCTCTATCCACTAAGCCAAACCAGTTCGAGCGTAAACACCTTTTCTGACCGCTCATTGGCTAAGCTCCCTGTATGCCGCCACTTGCAGTGTTCTTGGTAACTTGGGTAATAAGAATCCAAGAAGGTGATCTAGGGTTTTTCTAACACACTCCTAGAGAAAAAAACCGAAGGTCCGCTGCTGGAGGAGCTAAGAAATGTCATATCCTGCCCTAGCTGGTTTGGCTCAGTGGATAGAGCCTCAGCCTGCCAACCGCAGGGTCCAGGTTCGATTCTTATCAAGGGCATGTACCTAGGTTACAGGCTCCTCCCTGGCCGGGGCCCAGGTCATGGCTTATGCAGGAGGCAACCAGTCAAAGTGTCCCTCTCACACTGATGTTTCTCTCTGTCTCTCCCTCTCTATCTCTTCCACACTCTAAAAATCAATGGAAACATATCCTCAGGTGAGGATAAGAAAGAAAGAAAGAAAGAAAGAAAGAAAGAAAGAAAGAAAGAAAGAAAGAAAGAAAGAAAGAAAGAAAAAGAAAGAAAGAAAGAAAGAAAAAAGAAAGAAAGAAAGAAAGAAAGAAAGAAAGAAAGAAAGGAAGAAAGAAAGAAAGAAAGAAAGAAAGGAAAGGAAGGAAGGAAGGAAGGAAGGAAGGAAGGAAGGAAGGAAGGAAGGAAGAAAGAAAGAAAGAAAGAAAGAAAGAAAGAAAGAAAGAAAGAAAGAAAGAAAGAAAAGAGAGAAAGAAAGAAAAGAGAGAAAGAAAGAAAGAAAGAAAGAAAGAAAAGAAAGAAAGAAAGAAAGAAAGAAAGAAAGAAAGAAAGAAAGAAAGAAAGAAAGAAAGAAAGAAAGAAAGAAAGAAAGAAAGAAAATAATGTTATATTCTATGAAGGACACATCTTAAAAATGCCTAAAGAAAGTTGTCATTTTTTCATGGTGAAGAGACTGGAGTCCATGTTGATGAAAACACCTTGGCAGCTGCGGTGGCTGGCAGTGGCTGCAGCAGCAGGGTGATGGGGCTGGTGCCTTCCCCTGATCAGCCCGGTCACCTCCCACAGAGGAGCGGGCCTCAGCTGTCAGTAGGACATCCCCTGAGGGCTCCCAGTCTGTGAGAGAGGACAGGCTGGGCTAAGGGACCCCCCCCCTCAGTGCACGAATTTCGCACACTGGGCCCCTAGTTTTTAATATTAGAACTCAAGCATATTTATCTATATATACTAGTATAAACATACACATACATATGTGAAAGTACAAAATTAAATGGAAATTTTTCCATGATGCTGAAATATTTGTAATATAGCTATGAAATATGGAAGTTTAAATACTATCTTATAAGAAGAATTATTCTTTTTAAAGCTTTGCCTATGAAAATCAGCAATAGAGGTCAGTAACTGTTTTTTCAAGTATAATGTTGCTTCAAAAATGTACCCTAGCAAAATTGGATCTAATAAATTATTGGCTCATTTTTTTATCTCACATAAAAACTTGTTGGTACAAATAATACTAATTATCAAAGTCTATTAATATATCTTTGAAGCTTTTATTTTTTAATCCTGGTGAATGATTTCTCTGCAAGTAACAGAGAAACCAAACAAGAAGCAGAGAAATATTTTTATTTCATTTAATGATAACCTAAAATTAGAGTAGTTACTCTTTCAAATGTAATTAAAAGATCAGGAATCTGAATGGCCATCAGTATTAGTTTAGATTAGTTTTAGAATTAAAGAACAGAGAGTCCAAAATTAAAATGAAGTTTAAAACAAGTAAATTTAATTCTTTATTATGTAAAAGCTCAGGTACACGGTCACGGCCTTAAATGTTCTCCACAGAATTGGAGATCTAGCCTCCTTCCATCTTTTTTAAGGCTTCCATTGCCAACTCACTTTAGAGTATAAAATAATTGCTAGAGGCATGTTATATGCATTCTAGACAACAATATGAGAAAGGTTAGAGAAAGAAACAATCAGAAGTTGTATGTCTATGATCAGAACTTAATACCCTGATAGCAATTAGCATCAAGAAAAGTTGGTACATATTGGCTTTATTCCAGCAGCCATAAGCACAATTAAAATTCAGAAAGCCTATTATAAAAAAAAAAAAAGTGTGTGATACCTATTGCTCCTACAATATTCCTGCTATTTTCTTGGTATTCCATGAAATATCAAATGATTACCACAGCTGCAGTAGTCACATTTACAGATTTTATTCAATTGCAGATGGCAGGAGAGCCAAGGGCTATCTTCACATGCCTACCTCCCTATTATCTAAGAGGAAATTCCTTTCCTAGTGCTTCCTCAGGAGATCTAAAGTTACAACTTTTTGGACAAAACTAGGTCACATATGCACAAGTACAGTTGTGAATACCAGGATTTTCCCAAAAGAATGAGATTGACTTTAATGATCAGGATCAATGATAATTAATTATCTTAGACTAGGAACATTGGGATCAAAACAAAGAGTTTTGTTAATAAAGCAAGATTGGAAGCCACACTGTTTGCCATTATAACAAAGTTTTGGATGTTCTGTTAAAAATTATATGACATAATACAGACAAAAATAAGAATATTTAGTACATATTATCAGTTTTGGAAAGTGGTGTTAATGAAATAAGAAAGAGAAAGAGAGCGCTGGCTCAGAAGTCTTTCAGTTTTCTTTTTTCATCTTGAACTGTTTGATTTCACTTACACCAAGTTGAATACTAATACAATATTATTATATGCTTAAAGCTTTTATATCAAACACCCTATTTTAATTCTGTCACAAAATATGTACATAGCTAGATAGATATAGATATGTGTGTGTGTATATATACACTAAAATTTAACATTTTTCTACATAAATCATAATCAACTTGTTTTTATCCTGAATTGAGTTTCATTATAATTATTTAGTACATAATTAATCTTAGCATAAATATATTACAAATTTAATAAAAATTTCAATATAAAATTAATTTTCAGAATGAAAATCTTAATGAGATTTTAAAGCTTTCTTTTACAGTTACTGAAATTATCATGGACTCACATGAATTATTGTTAGGATATGATAGTTTATAATTAATCCTACAGAGATGTTTTTATTTTATTATTTGAAGCAATAAAGACATTTGTTTATATGTATAAGTTCATAGGAATGAAATGAGTATTATTTTAATAATATCACTCAATTATTTTAACTCCTTCAAAATTATACCAAAATGACATCCTCCTATATAATAAAGAGGTAATATGCAAATTGACCCTCACGCCCTCGCAAAAGATGGCCACCCCCATGTGGTCACAAGATGGCTGCCCCCATGTGGTCACAAGATGGCCACTCCCATGTGGTCACAAGATGGCCTCCACAAAATGTCTGGCAGGGGAGGGCAGTTGTGGGTGATCAGGCCAGCAGGGGAGGGTAGTTGGGGGTGACCAGGCCTTCAGAGGAGGGCAGTTGAGGGTGACTGAGCTGGCAGTGGAGGGCAGTTAGGGGTGACTGGGCCAGCAGAGGAGAGCAGTTGTGGGCGATCAGGCCAGCAGTGGAGGACAGTTAGGGGTGACCAGGCCTGCAGGGGAGGGCAGTTGGGTGCAACCAGGCCTCAAGGGTAGGGCAGTTGCGGGGGACTGGGCCTGCAAGGGAGGGCAGTTGGGGGTGACCGGGCCAACAGGCGAGGGCAGTTTGGGATGACTGGACTGGCAGGGGAAGGCAGTTGGGGGCAATCAGGCAGGCAGGCGAGCAGTTGGGAGCCAGCAGTCCCGGATTGTGAGATGGATGTCCCAGATTGGAGAGGGTACAGGCTGGGCTGAGGGACACCCCCTCGCCTGTGCATAAATTTTGTGCACTGGACCTCTAGTAATAGTCTAAGATGGAATATTATTATTAATTATAAATCAGTTGGCAATTTGACTAGGTTATGCTTCAGATTTGAGGAAAACAAAGAACACAAAATACCCTGAATTACAGGTTTTTTATAATCCAGTTATTAGCATTATTCATTGTCTTGATTATGTGGAGATGTAATGCTTAATTTTATGTATCAACTTGACTGGGGTAAGGGACAACTAGACAAGTGATAAAGCATTACTTCTCGGAGGATATTTCCAGAAGAGTTTAGCACTAAAATTGGTAAACTGAGTAAAGAAGAATGTTCTCCCTAATGCTTATGGCCATCATATAAACTGATGAGGAACTGGAAAGAACAAAAAGGCAGAGGACAGGTGAGTTTGCTCTCTTTACTGAGAGACATCCATCTTCTCCCATCCTTCAATGTCAGCTGTTCCTGTTCTTGGGCCTTAGGCTTGCACTGGGACTTAAACTCTCAGTTCTTGTGGTTCTAAGGCCTTCAGACTCTGACTGAATTTCATCACAGGCTTTCCTGGGTCTAGAGCAAGCATGTCACACTCAAAGGCTAACGCGGGCCAAATAAACAAGGTTTAAATTTACGTGGGCCACAAAAAAACAAAGCTTCAATTTTCATAGAAATGTAAGTTTATTTTGATAGAGACATGCTGAATACAAAGGGCTGAAATAAATGAGTAATCATTAACATAAAATAATAGAACATTTTAATGAAAATTAATAATTTTTCTTGAACATTAACTTACCAGACACTGAATGACTGCAAAATTATAAGCATAATGCAAATAAACTTATTTTTCTTGTTCTCCAAAAGCAAAATATTTCCTGTTGCGTACACCAAACAAGTCAGTCCAAGACTGATGACATGGCAAACGGCAGCTAAAATATTCACTGCTGGTATTAGTGGAGAGAAATGGTGCACCTGTGCATAAGACATGTAAGGGAAATTAATGCAGCACGATTATAGTAATCAGTCACTAGTGAACATTGTATTTTGTTATTAATAACTAGAGGCCCGGGGCACAAAATTCATGCACTCGGGGGGAAGGTTCCCTCAGCCTGGATTTCAAGAAGGTGCAGGCCAGGCCAAGGGACCCCACCAGTGCACTATTGGGGCAAGAGAGGGACGTGGGAGGTTGGCCAGCCAGGGAGCTACCGCGGGAGGGCACCAGGGTGTGTCCTGCCTGTCTCACTCAGTCCTGTTCGGCTGGACCACAGCAGCAAGCTAACCTACCAGTTGGAGTGTCTGCCCCCTGGTGGGCAGTGCAAGTCATAGTGACTGGTTGGCTGGTCAACTGTCTGCCTCCTGGTAGTCAGTGCACGTCAGAGTGAGTGGTTGAGCAGCCTTAGCATATCATAAGCATATTACACTTTGATTGGCTGAACAGCTGACCTGATGACTGGACACTTAGAATATTAGGCTTTTATTATATAGGATTATGTATAACAGGATTTGTAAAAATTCAGTTACAAAATCTTGATTAAAATGTTTCTTACATACCGTTATATTGGCTGGGCTGCAAAAATATTCATTATGGGCTACATGTGGCCCACAGGCCACGAGTTTGACATCCTTGATCTAGAGGTTTCAGATGGCAAATGACCTACATAATGACAAGTGCCAAATCAAATGTATATATACTAGTATATATACAAATTTATATATAAAATCTATTGGTTGTGTTTTTATGTAGATACCTTACTAATGAATCATTGTAATCAACCTAAGTTTAAACTTATCATAAACAATTATAAATTATGCCAAAAAAGACATTTGATTAATTCCCTTAGCCATGCACATTGAGTGAATTAGGGGGACAACAACAACAACAACAAAAACCAATATCAACAATCAGTAGCAATAACAAACAAACCTTTTATTAAACTAGAAATTGAATATCCACTTCAAACCAATACTCAATGCATTCTGAACTGTGAAATGTTACATGTTTTCCAATTAAATTCACATGTTTTACTAACATGTTTCAGTTTTATAATGGAGAGTCTTGTCAATGGAAATTCTTGTCAATGAAATCTAACAAAAAGGGAGAAGTGGAGACTCATTGTACTTGAAATAAGCAGTCAAAATGATCATTACTAGCTGTTTATTTGATTACTCACTCACTGATAATCTCAATACAATCGAAGAAAGAAAAATAGACCTCATGAGCAGTTTCAGCTGGTTATCAAATGCAGAGATTAGTATTTGAATTGACAGACTGAGTAAAGATCAGCCTCTCCAATTTTGTGGACATCATCCAATTTGTTGAGTACCTGGATAGAACTAATAAAAGACAGAGGAAGAGTAAATTTGCTCCCTCTTGGGTTGGGCCATCCATCTTCTGCCCTCTGACATCAGATGCTCCTGGGTCTCAAGCCTCAGACAGGGACTGGGACTTACACCATTGTCTCCCTTGGTTCTCGGGCTTCTGGATTTGGACTGGAACTACACCATCGCTTTCCTGGGTCCCCAGCTTTCAGATAGCAGATCATAAGACTTCTTATCCTTCATAATCTTGTGAGTTAATTCCTCATAGTAAATCTCTCTTTCTCTCCCTCTCTCTCTTTATCTCGCAGTTGTTTCATCCTATTGGTTGTTTTTCTGGAGAACCATCACTAATACATACAGGAGAGTGACTCCAAAATGTTTAATCAAAACTTTTCAAATGACAATTTATTGTACTTATTTTTTCTCTTAGATGCATCTTGTTTAACTTACTATACTAAGAAAGGGCTTGTATTGAGTAACTTCTAGGTGGCCCTGTTCTCGCTTTGGTATGCTAATAAATATCTAGTAGTTAGTGGGCTTCCATGCCTTCTAATTTCTCTCTGGCCTCAGCTAATAGAAAGCCCTAGCAGTTATTGAAAGGAGAGAAGTGAATTAAGTCAGGGTATTCATTCGCTATGCTCCTTCCCCTTCAAGGCTACCTCAGACTGGCTGTATCCCTAACCAAAGGTCAATGCTCATTTACAGTGTTCTCTACAAGATTAACTCTCTTGCCAGGTTTCAGTAAATTCTCCCTTGCCTTGTTGCTTCACTGCTGCTTGCCCCTAGTTTTCATTTTAATCCTTGAAGTTCCTCTATAACATCACCATTCCCCTTTAATTAGTCCTTTTGTAAATAAATCATCCTCAACAATTTTTAGTGTGTCATCTGTTGAATCTTGACTGATACAGAGCTGCAATAGTGAATATATTTGAATAGTTATAATTTTGTTGATTTAATATTTTAAATATTCTTATCCTGAACTTCAAAGATATTTTTGTTAGATATTTTGGAAATACAAATTAATGATCTATGATATTGATTATGAAAAATATCTGCAATACAACCCGATTAGCAAAGCCAATTCCCATTTTCAAGCCAAATATTCAGTTCTTTTTCTTTGTCATATAAAGTTCATTTAATTTACCAATTTCCATAAATATGCTTTATGTTTCAGAGAATATTATTAAAAATATTGAGAAAAAAATACTGGAACATATCTTAAAGATAGGTTAATAAAAGCTGTGCACTCAAGATTGAAATGTTATACATCTGACATAATGAGTTTATCCATTTTAAGTTATAAGAATTAGATAATATATCAATATGTTTTGTTTTATTTT
Organism: Ia io; assembly: GCA_025583905.1. Lineage (NCBI taxonomy): Eukaryota > Metazoa > Chordata > Mammalia > Chiroptera > Vespertilionidae > Ia > Ia io. Next base: position 114,636,175 of record JAJQQW010000002.1, read on the forward strand.
TATTATAATAAGCCATGCAATGTGTGTAGTTAAAATTAATCATTTATGAAAATTCATGATTAAATACATAATGTTCTTTTGATAAGCTTATATGATGAGTGCATATTTTTTTGGCTTTCAAAATGATTAAATAACAATCAAAAATAAAAACAAGGAATAAATCACCCAGCCAGCATGGCTCAGTGGTTGAACATAAATCTATGAACCAGGAGGTTATGGTTCCATTCCCAGTAAGGACACAAGCCCAGGTTACCAGCTCTATCCCCAGTAGGGTGTGTGTAGGAGGTAGCCTATCAATGATTCTCTTTCATCATTGATGTTTCTCTCTCTCCCTCTCCCTTCCTCTATAAAATCAATAAAAATATACTTTTTTAAAAATCAGAAATAAATCCTTTAATTTGTTTTATATATATTTATCATACTTTCTTACATATTTAATGAAAGAAACAATTATTTATTGCTAAAACTAATAGGGTCTGATAGCCAGAATACAATTTGCAAATTAGAGATAGAAGAAAGAATATCTCTCTATATAAAAGCCTAAGCAACCAGCTGATTGGCCAGTAGCTATGACATGCACTGACCACCAGAGGGCAGATGCTCAATGCAGGAGCTGCTGAGCAACAGCAACTGCGGAGTGCCCTCTTGCACTCCAGGACCCCTTGGGGGATGTTGGACTGCCCGTTTTGGCCCAATCCCTGCAGGCCAGCCGAGGGACCCCCCTGGTGCATGAACTTAATATTTTATAAGTGTAAATAAGAGTTTCCTGTCATTGGAAATATAGCTTTTAATATGATTTAGTAAGATAGAACTCTCTTTCTGTCTCTCTCTCTCTCTCCCTCTCCCACACACACACACACACACACATACTCACACATATACACACACAGACATATACACACAAGCACACATGTTACTTTGAGACCTTCTACCTTGAGAAATTTGCTATACAACATCCCAGATACATTTTTAAATGTCTTTATTACTGGACTATATTGATTTTGCAGTTTGAAAGTACTTTCATTATGAAGAAAAGTACTGAGAATAGCTTAAAATTTGCTTATTGTTTAAATACCTAGAGTCAGAGAGATGGAAGATGTTGTTAACATTCGATAATTTCTTTATGCTTTTTCTTGAGCTCCTATAACTCTCTCAAAAGTGTGATGCATTCCTTACTAGTAGCCAGGGGCTAGAAGAGGTGATATCATGAAAGGAAATTTATCATCCTACCCACCCCCTCTGCCATATATCAGATTCATTATATTATATCAGAAGTCCCCTTTCAATGAGGATGGTTTGTATGCTTCATATACTTCACTATTAAAAAGCATATTTGTGATAGAAGCAGACAGTAAGCCTGATGGCTTTAGGGCACATTAATTAAATCATTAAAAAGTTGCTTTGGTTTGATATTCTCCAGGTAATAAAATATACATTTTTATGGTGAAAGTAGCCTCTAAGATCTAAAAGTTCATTTCCTTAAAACCATCTTGCCAGATCACCCTTGAAAAGTGTGCAATAAAGCATTTAACCTTAACCAAAGAGAGGTCTGCCCTCTGCCCTCAGCTACTGGGCAATGGGAGGTGATCGCCAGGCCCTTAGAATGTCCTTCCAGATAAGAGTGTCTTTAATTATCGTAGGTCTTTGCCACTGGATGTCTAATAATGTTAATTATGATGAGTACTTTGGGACCCATGATATCCACTCTACCTGCAATGAGCTAGAGACAAAAGTAAGCCATGTGGGAAGTCAAACTCTGGACACTAAAGTTCAGAAGAGATTCCCTAGTTGGTAATATTCTGCATATACTGTTGCTGTTGATGCTGAAATAAGAATTTTAGGGGAATATAGGCAGGTTTAGGGAATTTTTAGAATTGGGGTCCATGGAAAAAAACACAAGGCTACAGACTGGGAGAAGTTACATTTCCAAAACACAAGAAAACTGGGAGTAGCCAAGAGGTCTATATTTACAAAATAAAGGGGGAAGAAAGCCCTGAAGGAATAGGAGAATAATGAAGGAGGAGGGCATCACATGTCCCATGTGAGGTTAGACCTTTGAGCTCAGGAGTTACTATAGTAACCAATTCAAAAGGGAATATTGACCAATCAGAAGGAATATCAGGACACAAGGACTTGCAGCCTTTATAAACCTTGGAAACAGGAAGTTAGTGGGACTCCTTACCCCTCTCCACTTGGGAGTCTGTGCAGTGAGATTCTTTCCCCTTCCCCACATGGGAGTCTGTACTTGTTCTTCAATAAATCTCCACCTTTGCTATACCATCTTCAGTCCGTAGATTCATTCTTCACCTCCAGTGTACAAAGAATCCGGAGAAATATCCTGTCTAGGGGAACACCTCGTGTTCTGGTCTAAAAATCACGTATCAATGCCAGGAGGGTAATGTATCCTAAAGAGAATGACAACTTTATGTTTGGAACTCTACCTAACTGCCAGATATGTCTTTTTCCTTGGCTAACTTTAATCTGTATTCTTCACCGGTAATAAACAATACTGTGAGTATAACAGCTTTCAGCAAGTGCTGTGGGGCCTTCTAGTGATTTACCAAACCTGAGGGTGGTCTTGGGAAACCCCCAACTTGCAACTGGTATTAGAAATAATGACAGTGTTTGGACTGTGCTTCCTAATTTTACAGAAAATATCTAACGTATCTTCTCTTATAGGCACTCCTTTTGGTGACATTGTACTACATACAGGACATTAAATGCATGTAAAATCACGCCTAATGTGGATCCTTAACATGAAGTTAAGAGTGTAATAATGGAGCTGTCAAGCTACTGAGAGACCATAAGAGATAAGGAGATTTTCTTAGAGCTATTGTTCCCAGTGATATGAAACACTGGGTCAGAGAGGATACTGCTGGCAATTATTTCTTTTTTAAATATTTCTTTTATTGATTTCAGAGAGGAAGGGAGAGGGAGAGATAGAAACAATCAATGATGAGAGAGAATTATTGAGTGGCTGCCTCTTGCACGCCCCCTACTGGGGATGGATCCCACAACCCAGGCAGGTACCCTAGACCGAAATAGAACCAGGGACCCTTTAGTCCACAGGCTGACACTCTACTGAGTCAAACCAGCTAGGGCACTACTGGCAATTCTTGCTATTACCAGTGCTGTTGGAGACTGAGGCATCCACTGGGAAGATGTCACGCTGAAGAGGCATTATAGGCTGGAGAACACTGGTGTAAAACAATTGATATCTGAAAAAAGGGTGAAAATGCTTAGACTTTAAAATATTGCTTCACAGAAGACCTGACTGACCTTCCATAAGCCCAATGGGCTTGGAAGTATTATAGAAAATCATAGAAACATGAGGTTGTAGCCTAGAATTTGTGATTTCAATAGAAGCTGTAGTCTGCTAAAAGAGCCCTGTAGTGCTATTTTCTAATTGGATTTTATATAAAATTAGAAATGTGTTCATCTGGAAAATAATTTCCTCTTAAGAAGTACAAAGTACTTAACACCTTATAATTAAGTTAAAGTTCAACATTTATATATACACATATGGATACACAAATGTTTGAAAATAATTCTAATAAATTAATAATGATATTTAATTTAAAATATGAACAGTAATTTACATTTGGCAAAGTGGTTTAAAAATCTAGGTAAATCAATAGAAGCTTACAAAAAATAAAAAAATAAGAGAAACAAAACTAAATTTTGTTTGCATAAAAAATGTGAGCACACAGCACTGTATTCAGTGAGTCATGTTTACTGTTTATACAATGATACTGGTTTTCAGTAAGAAGAAGTTTATTTTGGGCTTAAAGGAGAATCAAAATGCCGTATCAACAATAAAGGATAGGGCTTTAGCACTGTAAGAGAAGCTAAGAAAATAATGGGAGAAATATTTATTGAAATATGTGGATTTTAAATATGTAATATTAATTTAGTCAATGCACATTTAATCATTTTACTGTTTGAAAATCCTGTGACAATGAATTTCTGATCATTGTTTGTATATAATAGGGGACATTGGTATCTGTCCTTGATAAAGTGTGTAGGCATACAGAAGAAAGTCTTATCTTAGGTTATTACCCAAGAATCCCCAGAGTACCTAGGCTGAAGGGAATAAAATTAGCCATGGTACTTGAACATGGTACTCAAGGACCTATTAGACATTGGTACCATTGAGCCATAATTAATCTCTGATTGTAAGCTAAATGCATTCTAGGATGGAAACAAAGCCTTTCTTTTTTTTGCAGTAGCCTTCCACAATTTATGAGAAGCACTTGCTAATTAAGCTCCAGGATTGTTAGCTCCTCTGAGTCAACAGCCCCTCTGTTCAAATTGCAATACAAGATAGGTTACTCTCAAGACCACATTCTTGAATACCCCTTCTCCCTGCTATTTTTACAACACAGGGATAATTTGCATCAAGAAGTTTCTAGTTAGTAGAAAGTTTCCTTACCCCCTCCTCTTCAAAGAAGCTTCTTTTGAACTCCTGATAACTTTTACTCTAGGAATGTTTTACAGGCTTGGGAAAAATACTGATAAGACACCTCCCTGAGACATCTGCCTAGACTATCTCCTAAAAAAAGCAAACAAACTTTTCAAAGTCAACTCCACTTACGTCTGCCCAATTTCAGTCCCCAAATCCTCCTCCCTTCCTTGTCACCTAGCAAAAGTAGCCCTTAGCCTTTAAAAGAGCAGGCTGCTGTTTATTTCTTGCCCTTGTATTGATTAGCAATTCACAGGCCCATTCATTTCAGGAAAAGCAAAACACACTTCCTCTCTGTATCTCTTCTTTTAGTTGTGAATTCTTTCATAGCCCATATCACCTGCCAAAACCTTAATGAAAGAGGAATTTTAGGGGAATATAGGCAGGCTTAGGGAATTTTTAGAATTAGGATCCTTGGAAAAAACACTGGGCTAAAGACTGGGAGAAGGTACATTTCCATAACACAAGGAAGCCAGGGGCAGTTACATTTCCATAAGACAAGGAGGCAGCAACAGGTACATCTCCATAACACAAGGGAGAGGCAACAGTTACATTTATATAAGACAAGGGAACTGGGAATAGCCAAGAGGTCTATGTTTACAAAATAAAGAAGGAGGAAGAAAGCCCAGAGGGAATAGGAGGACAATGAGGGAGGAGGGCCTCCGCAGTTACTATAGTGACCAATTCGAAAGGGATTATTGACCAATCAGAGGGGATATCAGGACACAGGAACTGCAGCCTTTATTAATCATAGAAACAGGAAGTTGGTAGGACCCTTTCCCCCTCCCCATGGGGCGTCTTTCTGTGGGATTCTTTCCCCCTCCACACATGGGAGTCTGTACATGTTCTTCAATAAATCTCCACCTTTGCTAGACCATCTTCATCTGTGGATTCATTCTTTGACTCTGGCGGACGAAGAATCTGGGTTCCAGTCCAAAAATTCCATTTCAAATTGGTGCTTTGGCCGAGAATTTCTTTGTCAGTAAACTCTCTTAACGTTGAATGGTGAGTAGCCACAGAGTCTGTCCCTTTGTCCCTTCTCTGTCTCTTGTATGATTTTGGAGGCTGATGGATGCCCACCAGCCACTTAAAATTGGCTGTTGTCTAAAAATCGGGCCTCTCTCTCTCTCTCTCTCTCTCTCTCTCTCTCTCTCTCTCTCTCTCACTGCTCCTTTCTGGATGTATTCTCCAGCGCCAAAACCAAAGCAGGCATGAGTCAGTCAAGTAAAGGCCACTAGGACGCCTGCCACTAGAAGAAATAACGTCTCCCATAGAAGGATAAACTGGTGTTGGGTCAGGAGCATTAGGCTTCCACCAGTCACAAATCAAAGCACGGCCATTGACTAAATGAGTGCTTGGGTCCCTGCCCAGCTCTGATGATCAAAGAGGCAATTCTCGCCTCCCCCTAGTCTGGGACTCTCAAACATTCCTATGTGAGTAAGAGCCACAGTGGACGTGCTGGGAAAGAATCTCTCCATGGCTTGAAGACCACCTCACAGGGTTTTAACAACATATGTAATTAAATTCTGACCTGTGCAGGAGATGCAAATAAGGGTTAGTCACCCAGCATTTTGGGTCCTCATGGTTGTCTTAGACAGCGGGAGAGAAACTGAGACACAGTTCAAAAAAAACCCCAGCACATTTATGACCCACTACGTATGTCCACTCCCCTGGCCCAGATCCCAAACAGGTTTTAATTGGAGAGTCATCTGCCTTTTTCTTCGGCTCTGTATCTCAGTCAGATCCAATAGTATCCAGCCAAGACCACTGCCTCCGTGGTCCAGATCCCACTAAGCTTAAAATCCTAAGCCTCCATTTGTACAGGCCTTTCTATTTCTAGTAAGGGTCCTGGGGAAAAACTTCTAGGCAAGAGTTAAGAAACGGGGGCCAGATAACTGTTTTCCACTCCTGGAATATGAGCATGGCCCTAGATCTTCCCATCAGGAGTAATAGGAGTTAATCACAGCCCTTAGCCACTTCTGCCACAACCTCTATAGAAGTTTTAGCCTTTCAGAGAATTCAGCATTACATCCAGACACAGCTGTTAAGTTAGCCCATTAATTACTAGGTCACTTGTCTCTTGCCTTTATTGTGATTCTGTAAAATAGGCACCCACTCTTGGGAGTGTTCTTAAAAGTCTCATTTTCGACATGTTTTTATTTCCCAGTCTGTCACTTGAACTTTGGATAGGTAAGACATTTTTCACAATTTTGGGACGTTTCCAGGACTTTTGTACTCTTGTAAAGGGAAACACTGGTTTTAAGGGGAGGCACCCCACCCAATTTTGGGTGGCCTCTTGGCCTGAGCCCCATCTCTTCACGGAAGCTATAGAATAGGCCCGAGACTGTTTTTCTTTTGAAGATAGCAAAAATGACACAAGGAGAATGCAAAGCAATCAGGCAAGCCACATGGCCAAATAGTCCATTGGAAGAATGCTGAGGTTCTGGGGAGGGTCAGTCCCCAAACCAGGGATAAGAGACATTGTTGTTGTTGTTTTTAAAAATATATATATTTTACTGATTTTTTTACAGAGAGGAAGGGAGCGGGATAAAGAGTTAGAAACATTAATGAGAGAGAAACATCAATCAGCTGCCTCCTGCACACTCCCTACTGGGTATGTGCCCACAACCAAGGTACACGTCCTTGATCAGAATTGAACCTGGGACCCTTAAGTCCACAGGCCAACGCTCCATCTACTGAGCCAAACCAGCTAGGGAGACATTGGTTTTTTTTTAATGGAGTGCTTTCTATATTGTCTGTGGGTTTTGTGCACTTGTAAATATTGTGTATAAGTGTGTTTCTATTGATATTTTCTGTTGATGTTTGAATAAATCTGTTTAAAGATAGGGCATGTCCCAATTTTCTGGGGGCCCACCTGCTTGTGGACAGGCTGAACATGTGGCAGGGTTTGAATTTTGAGAGACTTTTTGTCTGTAATGTACCTTGGTTACTGATATTCTTTGCTAGCTTATTTTGCTCTTTGCTGTTTTTATGAACATCAGCTTTGTGTCACTCAGAACCAAAGGTTATTTTGCTGTGTTGGGTTAAGATTTTAAGATTCTAAGACTAATTTGAAAGTGCAAAATTTGTAAAGGTTACATATATGTTAACCCAGGGACGTTTAAACAAAGGCCAGAACAATAGCTAATTTTAAGGCTGCCTGTAATTAACAAACCATTACCTTCCCTACCTGAGGAAAAGCAGAAGGGGAAAGGAATTCAAAGCCACAGAGTAAGAGGCAGCACTTGCCAAGTTTGCGCAGGCACTCTGGAAGGGGAAGGGGGGAGAAATTTACAGAGCCCTGCCCCGAAGCACTCCTGTCAAACAAGAAAGGGTAGTTGGTGCCTGTGACGTCACAAACCCACATAAGCTGGTTGAATCAGAGCCAAGGCTGGCTAATGGGCGGTCACAGCTTTGCTGCTTCTGTGCCCTTGGGGTCAAGGCAGCAAGGGAATGGGTGGGTGGTAGGCATGTCCTCCCAGCATTTTCTCTATAACACTTAAAGTATATTTTGTACTTCTGTGGCATTACTAGAATATACCAATTTATTTGTCAAGTTGAAAAGGATTAATTCTGTGGTCAAGACCAAATCTTTAATGTTAAAACCAGTTTAAGCATTGATAATCTTTAAATTGGGTATATTTGGCAGCTTTTTCCAAGTGTATTCAAGGATTTAATTGAGAGATAACTTTGTGACATCTCAAGGGCCCCAAGGAGATGTAAAGACTTACTCTCTCTCCCTAAAAAAATTTTTGAACTAGATTAGATTAATTAAATATACTTGAAATTGCATAAGGAAACTCTGACAAATAAAAAATTAACCCTTTGCACTCAATTCCTTTATTCTAATGCTAACCGTGTTGAGTCACACTCGACATCCGAGTGCAAAAGGTTAATAATAGCAGTATTCTATGTAAAATGCATTTAGTTTGAAAGTTATAGAAATTTCAGTCTGCTTCAGGAAAAAAAACTTACACAAATTCAAAGCCAAGTTCAAACAGGAAACTTTCAGTCAGGGAAAAAGGGCAAGCATGATAATTCTCTGTGTCTGCCAGTGACACTCTGAGGGTTTTATATTTCATTTACTGGGATTTATAAATTATTTTCAATGCTTAATACACTGTCTGCAATAAGCCATGTGCCACTTGTAACCCTTTATATACAAAATAGGGGCCCAGTGCACGAATTCGTGCACCTTGAAAGGAACTGTGGGCCAGAGGCTGCAGTAGGCATAGGAGTGGGTCTTGGCCTATCCTCTGCACCCTTGTCCAGCCCCTCCTGCTGCGCCCCTGGTCCCCTGTCTTCTGGCAGCCCTGCTCCTGCAGCTGCTCCCACACACTGACAGCGCCGGCCCCACTCGCACCACTGAAGGCATGGAGCAATTGGGGCCGGTGCCAGCATAGGGTGCAAGTGGGGCCAGCGCCATCAGCAGGTGCGAGCAGCGGCTGCTGTCCTGATCGCCCCTCAGGAGCAGGGAGAGGTGGAGAAGCCTTCAGGGGCGAGCAGTGGCTCTGGTGCCTGCTATGGGTGTGAGCCGAGCTGGTGCTGGCAGCAGGTACGAGTGCCAGGTGGGACTGTGGCACACGGGAACAAAGAATTTTCAGTAACCACCAGAGGCTTGACCTGATGACAGCGTCCGGAGCCCCACCTTGGTCTGGCACCCCTGCTCACCTGCTCCGCCATCCTGAAGTGGCCAATGCCCGCCATGTTCCGCACATGTCCCCTGGTGGTCAGCACATGTCATAGCAACCAGTTGTTCGGTTGTTCCATCGTTGGGTCTATTTGTATATTAGCCTTTTAGTATATAGGATTGTTTGTTGTACTAGAAGGTTATTGTCTCAGCATATTATAAAGTAAAGGTTTTATCAATTACATTTTAAACAAATCTATAACCATGCCACTTTTGAATTTTGTCATTGCACAGCCATTGCTTTACTTTGGTGCATTTAAGTCTTTAGAAAAAGGACTCAGAGTCATGGAAAGGACTCTGACTTACTATAAATTGCAGACTACTAAGCAGGTCATATCTTTGTACTAAAAGCGTTTTGTAGAACTTCAGGGAATTATAACGTATATACACTGAGTGGCCAGATTATTATGATCTCTGAATGCATAATAATCTGGCCACTCAGTGTATATATATTAGAGGCCCGGTGCATGAATTCGTGCATGGGTTGGGGTCCAGCCAGCGTGGCCAAGGGGAGGGGACATGGGTGGTTGGCAAGCCTGCCTGCTGGTCGAACTACTGGTGGAGGGGACAATTTGCATATTAGCCTTTTATTATATAGGATATACACTGAGTGGCCAGATTATTATGCATTCAGAGATCATAATAATCTGGCCAGTCAGTGTATAGAAGGTGGTACCCCCTTCCAGCATACCTGAGTGAAATATACAGATGAGCACTAGATATTCAGGGGTAACTTTAAGCTTAAAAAAATGGGAGAACTGAAAATCTCTTCCACCAATATCCACCATTAATAAAAAATAAGAAGGTGTGCCTTTTACCTAAACTGTTCCCTACAGAGTCAACTAGCATGTCCCTCTCCCAGGTATTTTTCAGGGGAGCATCCAAGTTGGTTGCCTTGTTTAAAAGAAGATAAAATCTTTAAGATGGCATTTTTATGGTTTGGAAATAAAACAACAGAAATTAAGGGCCAGTAAAAAATAAAAGTTAAGCCAATGAACAGGAAGTTTAAAGTACAATACAGGCCAGAAATAGATTCCATACTTTTACCAAAAATCAGGCAGAGGATAAACCCTTTAATGACGAGGGCATACACAGGGTAGGACTGGAGCTGTTTATTCTTTTCCCCGGATCCCTGGATATTGGCCAAACCAGGATTCAGGGTACTGAAGTCCTTATCCTAGAGTAGACCCCTCGGAAATTTACTTCAGCAGGCATTCCAACCCTTCCATTTTAGCAGGTACTTCAAAATATTACAGCCACTTGGGCCCTTTTTAATCACAGACAAGGGACCTGAGAGAAAGACACGGGGTATGCACGCTTCCCCTATGAAATAGGAAGGCAAGCGATGGCCTCTGTGTGAACTCGGGTGGTCACCATGGTGGTCAGTGCGGTTAGTCCACCCGAAAACCTTGTTTGCTACCATATGTGGGCCAGGAACCCCTTACTCCTAGTTTGAGAGTGGGGACTCCCTTTAGCCTTGGCCAGGTGAGGGACATCCCACTGGCAAGGATGTCTTTGTAAGCACAATGATTACAGGAAACATCCTTGTGTGTTTCTTTTTCTTTTTTCTTCTCTCTTTCAGATGGGAAGCATGTTCTCTACATTACATAAAGACAGTCCATTAGGATGTATCCTCAAGAATTGAGATAAGTTTGACCCACAAACCTTAACGAAAAAGCGCCCGATTTTTTTCTGCAATCTGGTTTGGCCTCAATACCAACTAGCGAATGGGGAGAGGTGGCCCTCAGGGAAGCCTCAAGAATAACACCATCCTACAGTTAGATCTTTTCTATAGGGAAAATAGGGAATGGTCAGAAGTCCCATATGTCCAAACTTTCTTTACCCTAAGGGACAAGCCAGATTTATATAAGAAATGTAAAGTAAATCCCTCACTCCTGGCAATAACAACCCAAAGTCCACCGAGGGAGAAGGTGGAGGCCACACCCCCGCCCAGGGCTGAGCCAACCTTAGCTTGCCCCAAGACAGGTGAAGGATCTGGCCATACTTTAGCCCGGATCACCTTCTTACCTGGGAAATGAGACAGATTAAAAGTGACCTAGGAAAGTTCTCAGAAGACCCTGACAAATATATTGAGGCCTTCCGAAACCTCACTCAAGTATTTGATCTCTCACATAGAGACATCATGTTCATATTAAACCTGACCCTCTCAGCCACTGAAAAGCAAAATATACTAGAAAAAGCAAGAGAATTTGGGAATGACCATTTTCTTACTTATGTTGAGGGAATAGAGGACTCTGAGGAAAGAAACAGGGGTTTCTTAACAGGACAAGAGCCAGTTTCCCCCGTGGACCCTCAATGGAATCCTGAAATTGAAAGGTGGAAAATAAAGCACTGCCAGTTTTGTATTATAGAAGTCCTCAGACATAGTAAAATAAAGCCTGTCAACTACTCTAAACCAACCACCATTAATCAAGGGGCTGACGAAAACCCCCTGGCTTTTTTAGAAAGGCTCAGGGAGGCGTTGGATAAGCATGCCAACATTACCCCAGATTCAGAATTGGGACAACTAATTTTAAAGAACAAATTTATCACTCAGGCTGTCCCTGACATCAGGAGAAAATTGAAGAAATTGGCTATTAGTTTCAAGAATACTTTAGAGAATTTCCTTAAGATTGCCACCTCTGTTTTCTATAATAGAGACCAGGAGGAGGAAAAGAGAAGAAACAAGAGAGACCAGGCTAAGGCAACAGAAATAGAGAAAATCATAGTAGCCACGCTTCAGGAAAGTAGAAGCCCCCAGGTGACTAGGACTGACCCCGGAGGCAAACGGTCAGTCCCAGTCACCTGCTACAATTGTAGACAGGTTGGACATATGCACCGGAATTATTCCAGAAGGCATATTAGACAACTGACTGAAGCCTTGTCCTGTCTGCCAAGGAAACCACTGGAGACTGAGGTCCCTTGGTGTGGGGCTGGCGACCCAGCTGGCCAACTTTCTGTTTCTATGTTTTATAAAGGCTGCAGTTCCTGTGTCCTGATATCCCCTCTGATTGGTCAATATTCACTTTCAAATTGGTCACTATAGTAACTCCTGAGGCCTTCCTTCCTCATTGTCCTCCTATTCCCTCTAGGCTTTCTTTCTCCTTCTTTATTCTGTAAATATAGACCTCTTGGCTACTCCCAGTTTCCTTATTTTATGTAAGTGTAGCTGTTGCCTCTCCCTTGTGTTATGGAGATGTACCTGTTGCTGCTTCCTTGTCTTATGGAAATGTAATTGCCCCTGGCTTCCTTGTGTTATGGAAATGTACTTTCTCTGTCTGTAGCACTGTGTTTTTTCCACGGATCCCAATTCTAAAAATTCCCTAAGCCTGCCTATATTCCCTTAAATTTCCCTTTTCAGTCCCCTCTCTGATTAGGAAACGCCAACTGCCATTGGGGACAGGAGACACCGAATCTTTCTGGCTGCTTCCTGCTGGCAAAGGGGCCATAGTTTGGGGTGGCAGTCAGGGTCTCATAGGAACTGGGTGGTCTAAGGGTCCACAGAAAATAAATGTGATGGCCTCCATTTGCTGTTCTATATGGAGGACCAGTTATAGGAATGTCCTCATACTTAGAGATAGAATACTATGAATGACTGTAGAATGACAAGGATGGCTAAAAAATAGCTTACCTAAAACATTCAAAGCAACCAATGGGTGAAGAAATATGACACAGTATTTCCGAAAGGTTCTTAAATCATTGCATTTTGGCAGTATATCGTGGGGGTGGAGGATGGGAGTGGGAGGGAGAGGAGAAGAAAAAATTAGAGAACACAAAGACAAGAAATAATAAAGCTATAGGCATTTCAAGTGATTTAAATAGCTCCTTTTATCAAATTTCCCCTGTGTGTGGTTGACAGTGTTGTTTAACATAACAGTGGAGAAGTAACTTTATTATTGATTGCTGTTCTGGCTCTTTCCCAGGGAGGCAATGCCGAGCACTTCTTTAAGCAGCCTTATCTCTGAAGCAGCAGCCCTGAGAACACAGGCGCTCCATCTGTGTATAGTCTCTCATCTTAGCAGCTGAGAAACAGCTTTGGTGATAGACTCCTAACCTCTGGGGAGTTGGAGCAATAAGACAGCAAAGAAATGGCACAAATAACTCATTGTATCATCACTGTTTACCTACCTAGATCTCTTTGAAAGCATTATCAATTTCAAATCATATGCCCTAGTTACCTGATGTTTGAAGCTGTAGTGGTATTTGGCTGATATCCTAAATTTTAGTGGGCAGTAGGTTCCAAGTGTTTTATGAATATTATGCCTTTGATGCTTTGTTTCATCCTATATAATAAAGGGGTAATATGCAAATTGACCTTCATGCCCTCACAAAGATGGCTGCCCATGACCAGGCTGCAGGGGGTTTAGTGAGGGAGGACCAAATGACTGAACAAGCAGGCTGCGTGGGGCAACGAGGTTGATGGGGGGGGGGGGGGGGGGTGCCGGTTTGGCGTGACCAGGCAGGCAGGCAGGCAGGTGATCTATTATGAGCCAGCGGCCCAGGATTGTGAGAGGGATGTCCGACTGCGGGTTTAGACCCGTTCTCCGGGATCGGGCCTAAACCGGCAGTCAGACATCTCCCGAGGGGTCCCGGATTGGAGAAGGTGCAGGCTGGACTGAGAGGAACGTACCCCCCCATCCCCCCCCCGCCCCATGCACGAATTTCGTGCACTGGGCCTCTAGTTTTATCATAATGGACCAAACACTTGTGTTACTTAATGTATTGTATTTAGCAAAATTTGCTCTGTGTAAGCATGATGTTTAGGTAAACATTGTTGTAAATAGTAAAAAAGGGAAAAAAAAGAACATTCAAATAATTCTGTTTTAAATTGTTCAGTTGCAATTGTTACTTTAATGAGCTGTTTTTGTTTTTTGCCTGCTGTTTGCTCTGCATAGTGGAAAAGAGGAGCAGGTGTTTTATCTTCACACTTAACTAGGCTGATAAAGCATCCAAGCTATAACAGGGAGAAAAAGAGAATCCCTTGAGATTGATCAGGGGTCTGTATAATTCATTTAGGTACTCATTTTATTAAGGTTTATGTGACATATAAATATATCCAATACTTTTTAAAGGAATGCAGATTGATATTATGTGACATAAGAGTTCTGCTTTCCAAGTCATGAAAGAGTGATGAGTTAATGAAAGAGAAATAATTGTAAACTATGGCTTGGTGATGGTGACTCAAGGATTTAAAAGAATATTCTAGGAATGTGATATGCCAAGCCTTTTCCCCAGGTGGGTATGCATATTTGACTGGATTCCTTCCATGTACTAGCTGTGTGAACTTGGCCAATTCCATATGAATGTATAACTCCCAGTCACCAAAAACTACTAACTTATCCAAATTATAAATCTGGTCACCCTAATTCTAGGGATTTAGTCACTGGAAAATGTCCATTGTGTTCAATAAAATCTTTTTGTTGTGCTGTTCATATATTTGCATATATGACCTAGCACCTCATTTTCCTTCTAGTTTTTTTAAAATTCTTACCCAAGGATATTTTTCCACTGATTTTTAGAGAGTGGAAGGGAGGGAAGAGACGGAGAGAAACATTGATATGAGAGAGACACATGGATTGGTTGCCTCCCACACATGCCCTGAATCCAGCCTGCAACCGAGGTACAATGCCCTTGACCAGAATTGAACCCAGGACCCTCAGTCCACAGGCAGAAGCTCTATCCACTGAGCCAAACCAGCTAGGGCTCCTTCTAGTTTTTAATGACAATCTTGCAGGTTTCAGGGAGCATAAAAGGGCATTCATGAGAGAAATAAATTTCCTGCTCAAATTAGGAAACATTTGGCATATGAAGAGACTTTTGAAGTCTTTTGTAGTGTTGGCATACATTTCCTATTTTAGATTTAATTAAGACTTTAAATATTTAATTTTCTTAGAAGTAGTCTTCTTAGTGTCCACATCCAGATACATTATGTTTATAAATAAAAATATTGGTCTTGTAGGGTAGCAGAATATGCCCCTCCAAAAATATGCCACTTTACCATAAAGATTATTTTGAGCTGAATGCAATTGAAAAGAAGCAGATAAAAGAAAAAATGCCTACCTCTATATGCATAAAAGCAGGAATAAATTTGCAAAGGGATCCCTTCTGCCCTCTTTACCAGGAAGGACAGGAGTTAATTATAAGAGAACTTTATATTTTATCAACCTGGAGACTGTGAAACCAAAATGTGGAGTTTGAGTCCGAGTTTTCATTGTCTCCCGAAATCAAAGAATGAAGTCATGGACAAAAACGGTTAGTGGAACCAAAGTTTGTTGAGAGAAGTCAGTCCTGGTGATCCGGGATTTTTTGACTGGAACACGTGGTGTTCCCCTGGGCAGAATGGCTTGGCTTCCCCAGATTCTTTGTATGGAGCAGTCAAAGAATGAAACAACAGATGGAAGATGGTATAGCAAAGGTGGAAATTTATTGAAGAACAAGTACAGACTCCCACGTGCCAAGGGGGAAAGAGTCCCACAGAGTTCCCTTTTTTCAAGGTTTATTAAGGCTGAAGATCTTTGTGCCTGATATATTCTCCTACTGGTAAGTATTCCCTTTGATTTGGTCACTATAGCAACTCCTGAGCTCAAAGGTCAAACCTCACTTGGGAGGTGTGAGGCCCTCCTTCTTCATTGTTCTCCTGTTCCCTCTGGGTTTTCTTTCTCCTTTATTTTGTAAATACAGATCTTTTGTTACTTCCAGTTCCCTTGTCTTATGGAAATGTAACTGCTGCCTCTCCCAACTTCCCTGTCTTATGGAAATGGAACCTTTTGCAACTCTGTAACCCTGTGTTTTCTCCATGGACCTCCTTAATTTTAAAAATTCCCTAAATCTGCGTATTTCACCCCTAAAAATTCCTATTTCACTGGAAAAGGTGCAGCTGGGGTTCCAGGAGCAGGCCAGTGTCCAGAGCTTCCTTTTCATGTTATAGTCAGGTGTTAAAGTCTTTTAGTCCTTGTGTAGAGCCCCACATGGCCATAAACCTTGTGGGCACAGGGGAGCCCATCTCAGGCCAGCCATAGGAGCCCCCAGTTTGCTGGGGAGCCGGGGTGGGGGTAGCACACCCTTTTTAATATAAGGGGTGGATACAACCTTGCTAGGTCCTGATTGGTCTTATCAAAGAATTCTGCATCCTTGGGATTGGTTTATATGCCTTACTGCCTTGTGATTAATTATCTGTACATTGCCTGTCTTAGCAATAGCAATACATTTTAAAGTTCATGTGCACACACTTACTTCTCTGCCCAGTTGGGGTGTCTTAGTAACTTCACCTAGCTGGGTTCTTAGGGTTTATTTCCCTGATCCCAATGTCCTGATTCCTGACTACCTAGCTCCCCTCTGTCTCCTCAGCTGCACCAGAGGAATTTCCATAACAAACCTTGCTAAAACTAGCCCTTATCTACCACTAGTTTTCCTTTTCCCTATATTTGCCTTTCCACAATTCACCACCTTAGAAATTCAAAGTATTTTCTTTATCTTCTCACTTTTCTAGAAATTATTTTTTTTTTGGTAAGGTGCTATTGAAATGGAATTTTTGGACTGGAACACAGATTCTTTGTCCATCGGAGTCGAAGAATAAATCCATGGACAGAAGGTGATGGGGAAAATAAGACATTTTTGGGGGGCTACCAATCTGAATCTGTGCCAGTAACCTAATGTACATTCTTGATAGCCTATAATTAAGTCACTGCCCCTTTCTCCACAATCTGGTCTAGCAAGACCTGATTTCCTAATTACTCCCAATTTACAGAGGGGGTCATAAACAAAGACTGTAACAGCTTAGCTACAGGGGAGGTCACGGATACCACCCAGACCAGGCATTTAGATACAATCTAACTTCCTCTCTAACTGACTCAGGTGGGGCTGTGGAAGCCCACCACGAAAGCCTGGTAGTTAGGAAACAGACAGAAAACAAAGAAACGGAGGGTATAAAGAGAAAGCTTCCTCCATATTGGCTGACTCAGGATTTGGAGAACTAATCCCCTGAGTCACTGTACTAGTATATGTGAAACATCTGAAAATAAATGGGTTTATCCTGGACCTCTAAGTACTCCTGCATATTTTTCAATTTCCTGGTAAATTCTGTAACAAAGCTGGTATAGCAAAAGTGGAAATTTACTGGAGAATAAGTACAGACTCTCACGTGGGGAAAGGGAGAATCTCACAGAATGGACTCCCACGTGGGGAAGGGTCCCACTGAGTTCCTTTTCCCTATGGCTTATAAAGGCTGCAGATCCTGGTGCCTTGATATCCCCTCTGATTGGTCACTATTCCCTTAGACTGGTTACTATAGAAACTCCTGAGCTGAAAGGTCGGACCTCTCATGGGTCATGTGAGGTTCTCCCCACCCCGCCTTTCTTGTTTTCCTTTTCCTATTCTCTTTGGGTTTTCTTCTTCTCCTTCTGGATGAAGGGCTTCCTTCTCTTTATTTTGTAAATATGACCTTTTTCAGTTCCCAGCTCCCTCATTCTATGGAAATGTACCTGTTGCAGCTTTTCAGCTTCCCCTATTCTACGGAAATGTACCTTCTGCTGCTCTGTAGCCCTGTGCTTCTCCCATGGTCCCCTTGATTTCTAAAATTTCCCAAAACATGTCTTTTTCACCCCTAAAAATTCCTGTTTCACTATTAAACCCAGGTTCAAATCACCTCTTAGAGTTATTCATCTCTGGGTTTTATCACATGTATGCATGACACATATGCTAATTAATTTGTTTTTCTCTTGTTACTCTGTCTTTAATCAAGATACAGGATCCTAGCTAGAAAACCTAAAAGGGTAAAAGGGAAAATAATTTTTCTCTTATACAGCCTTTTGGGGAAAAGTTATGTTTCTTTTAGTGTGTTATATTCTAAAGCTGGCTTTATTTCTGGTTCAGGAAGAGGTAACTTACAAAATTTTAAAGCGTAGTAGTAAGGCTTTGTTTGTTCACCCACTGGCTGATACATGAGATTTAATAATTAGTATTTTAGTTTAGCTAGTAAAATTTTGATTTTTATAAAACATGCACTCTTTCTGTGCAGAGTGTGTAGAGCCTAATTGGCTGATTACAGCCTATCATACTTCAGTGAGTGAGTTTATTCCACAAATTCCTTGAATGTTTAGTGATCATGAAAAGGTAAAATATCATAACAAAAATGAATGTTGGTGAGTGGCAAAGAAGCATAATTGGGAATGAAAGTAATATAAAAAGTACTAGAATACATCTTTCCCTACTTCATAATTCCCTAGGGTCTGCCATTCTGTATTCAGAATTGTGTTGGGGAAAGGAGACCCCAGAGGCTACTGCAGAGGGACAGAGCTAGGAAAGGAATGAAGTCTAATAATTCAGGTGCAAACATTGGTAGAGGGAAACCCAGGGACAAAGAGATCAAAGTTCATCATCATTGCCACATGGAGCCATGTTGGAGCCTAAGGCCAACAGAAAAACATGCGCCCCAAAATACCAACAAATTCCACTTGTGGAACTAAATAGAAAATATTAATAAAAGCTGAACAATAATCAATTATAACTAGATATAAAGCTCTATGTTGCCCAATCTGTTACCATGCTATTGTTAGCCCTCATTAACCCCCCTCATGTGATGTGGAGGTTAATGAGGGTTGGAACCTGGCTCATTAGAAACAACTATTCCTCTTGCATTACACTGGGTCTTAAAACTAACAATGACTTGTCTTTATTTATAAGTTTTTTCACCAAATATTTTTGCATAATTTATAATTATAAAACATTGTATTAAAATAGGACTTAACTGTCAAATTTCATAGTGCTCCCTTGTATTTTGAACTGAGGAGAGTGCCTTACTTGCCTCACCCTAATCCTGGCACTGTTGCTCATACACATTTTCAGTTCAACAGAGGACTAAGCAATTATATAATTTGTGACAATTATACAACAATTATATAAAGAGAATTTTATCCTGTGTGATTCATGTCTTCCTCATCTTCTTTTTTATCCCTTTGTATTGTATTTCTGCAGTGATTAGGACCTCTATTACCATGTTGATTTGAAGTAGTGACAGTGTATCTCATTCTCAAATTTGTGTTTAAAAAATTATTACTAACATTTCACCATTAGGATTCATTATTACTGTAGTATATTGTTAGTTATTGGTTATCAGGTTAAGGAAGTCTATTTGTATTTGGCTAAGAGTTTTTATCAGACAATAGTGCAAATTTCATCAATTGCATTTTCTTCAGCTGTAACTGATATATCTCTCTTTTTTTTTTTTTTTTAATATTTTATTGATTTTTTACAGAGAGGAAGAGAGAGGGATAGAGAGTCAGAAACATCGATGAGAGAGAAACATCGATCAGCCGCCTCCTGCACACCCCCCACTGGGGATGTGCCCACAACCAAGGTACATGCCCCTGACCGGAATCGAACCCGGGACCCTTCAGTCCGCAGGCCGACGCTCTATCCACTGAGCCAAACCGGCCTCGGCTGATATATCTCTTTAATCTGTTATTATAATATTAGAGGCCTGGTGCATGAAATTTGTGCCTTGGGGTGTCCCTCATCCCGGCCCCTGCCCTCTCATAGTCCAGGACCCCTCAGGGGATGTCCACTTGCCAGCTTAGGCCCAATCCCTGGGAATCAGGCCTAAGCCAGCAGTTGGACATCCCTCTTGCAATCTGAGATTCTTCGCTCCTTACTGCCCACCTGTTCACTCCTTATTGCTTGGCTCACTGCTCCTTAGCACTGCTATAGAGGCAGGAGAGGCTCCCACTAATGCCGCTGTGCTTGTCAGCCATGAGCCTGGCTTCTGGCTCAGCGGCCACTCCCCCTGTGGGAGCACACTGACCATCAGGGGGCAGCTCCTGCATTGAGAGTCTTCCCCTGGTGGTCAGTGTGCATCATAGTGACCGGTTGTTCTGGTCGTTCCACCGTAATGGTCGCTTAGGCTTTTATTATATAGACAAATTACATGAATTGATTTTGTAATGTTCAACTATCCTATTTTTAGCATAGGTAGCTAGTTAGTGTTAATAAAGGAAGGGAACAAAAGGAATCAGATATGAAGTGTAATAAACTAGGGAGCTGAATTGAACAATAAGACTGTTTTTCTAGGAAGTTGCAGCATTCATAGGCTTCTCAGGAGACCACTGCAGCTCCACCCTCAGGACATAATCCCTGAGGTGGGCAGGAAGGATGTCACAGGTCATTAGCTGGGATTACTCAGGGAGGAATAAAAACAGCAGAAGAAATTCCTCTGTTGAGCCATGTGTAATAGAGGCCAAGATGCCAACCATAGGGGAAAAGTGTTTATCCTGGGAAAAATATCAGATTAGACAAAGGGACCCAGAACCCAGAAGATCTAGGAAATTCATTGGTTAGGGGAGGACCCAGCACAAGCCCACGAAGGATTGGGAAATTGATTGATTAGTTTGAAAGATTACCTGTTCCATCCCAAGCCCAAGATAACAAAGTTTCTCTCTCTCTCTCTCTCTCTCTTTCCTAGTAACACATATTGGTTTGTCTATTGTTTCATGCATTCTTTCTCCATAGAAGCTATGTTGGCCTGGTAGCCAGGTGGGCCCCAAGTACAAGCTCCAAGTGTAAGCCTGTGTAGAGCAACACAGTGCCAGCCATAGTGTTTCAGGGAACAAGGCCAAGCTAGCCGAATGGGGACAGAGCCTGAACTAGACTGACTCAATGGCACAGAATTTCTGCTCTCTGGCCTTTCTCCTGGTATTGATGAAGACAAGACTGGACTTCTTCAGTAGTGGGACAGAACTGAACTCAGAACAGTCCTTTATGTTTGCGTCAGCTTCAATAAATCTTGCCACCAGACCTCATGCTCCAATGCATGGTCAACAAAATACTTTTATCAAGACACCTCAAGGACCCCAATTCCACAAGCAGAACTATTATTTTTTGGATCACTGTGGATTACATTTTCCTTTATTTTATTCAGGATTTTTCCTTCTAATCACTTGTTGTTTCCATTTCTTACATTATCACTAGGGGCCCAGTGCGTGAATTTGTGCACCTTGAAAGGAAGTGTGGGCCGCGAGGCTACAGAAGGCACAGGGGCGGGTCTCAGCCCATCCTCCACACCCTTGCCTGGCCCCTCCTGCCACAGCCAATGGTCCCCTGTCTTCCAGCAGCCCGCTCCCACCGCCGCTCCCACGCACTGACGGCATTGGCCCCACTTGCACCTGCTGACAGCATAGGGCAATTGGGGCCATCTCCAGCATCAGTGCAAGTGGGGCCAGCACCATCAGCAGGTGCAAGCAGTTGGATGCTGCCCTGATTGCCCCTCAGGAGCAGGGGGAGGTGGAGAAGCCCTCTGGGGCAATCAGGGCCAGCAGCTGCTGCTTGCACCCACTGATGGAGCTGAGTGATTGGGACCGGTGCTGGGCATAGGCAGCGGGTGTGAACAGTGGCTCTGGTGCTGGCATCAGGTGCGAGCAGGGCCAGTGCCAGCAGCAGGTGCAAGTGCCAGGCGGGATTGTGGCATGTGGGAGCAAAGAATACTAAATAACCACCAAAGGCTCACCTCAATGACTGCAACCAGCACCCCTCCTTGGTCTGGCACCTCTACTCACCTGCTCCACTATCCCACCACAGCCAACACCCACCATGTTCCACACACACCCCCTTGTGGTCAGCGCACATCATAGCGACCAGTTGTTTGGTTATTCGGTTGTTCTGGTTATTCCATCATTCGGTCTATTTGCATATTAGCCTTTTATTATATAGGATATATTATTTATTCCAATGTTGTACTAGACTCAAAAGGACTTGGAAAGAATTCTTTCATTTTCCGCCCTCAAGAATTTTGTATAGAATTTACAAAATTTTGGTAGACTTCACTGTAAAACCATTGAACCTCTTGTTTACTTACTGGGAAGATCTTTAAATTCTGGTTCTATGACTTATATATTTGAATTCTTCTTTGTAAATTTTGGTTAGTTGTGTTTATGTATTTGTTCATTTTTTTCTGTTTTGAATTTTTTTAGTAATGTTTTTCATGGTTTTATTTCTTCTAATGACTGTTTTTGCTAAGTTGTACTCTTTAAAAAATAAATGCTTAGCAAAATTTATGATTTTATTGGGATAAAGTTGTCCATAATATTCTCTTATTATAACTTTAACTTTCAGGATCTATAAGATGTCCATTTTTCATCCCTGATATTTAAAGTTTGTGCTTTCTGCATTCATTGATTAGTTTTTCTCGAGTCTATCACTTTGGTTCATCATTTCAAAGAAAGAATTTATTGCTTTGTTAATTCTCTTTTGTTTGTTTTCGAGTTTTTGATGTTGCAGATCATGCTCCCTGGGAAACAGACTTCAAGTGAAATTTGGCACAGTAGGTTGATTAGGTAGTGTTCTTGAAATTAACACCTACAGGAGAAGGGAAAGGATTGGAAGACAAAGAAGTTGGGTTCTGGTTCTTTCACAACAAAGGCTTCAGTCAGTCCCACAGAGTTCTGGAACTGGGATGGCCTTTCAGAGTTATGAGTTGATGTGATTGGGCCAGAACTTCATAGCCCTGCATCCACATTGTTGGATGCTTGTGGGGGTGGGGACTTCCAGTGAGGCTGTTCTACCAGCCAGCAACACTCCAGCAGCTCACAGAATGATAATTAGTTTAGTAAAGTGATGAAATACAATGTCTAATTTAGAATTTAGAATATCCAATGAATTCTAAAATTCATTCTACTTGAGACAACTTCCACATATGTGTTGAAAGCAGCAGCTTCTTTATGATTCTGATTGCTTTTTTTTTCTGTTGGAAATGCTTTAGAGGAAGGAAGCACAGTCATCAATTTTGTAGTAGAGCTTGAGGTTTCAATTGATACTCAGCATCACCCTCATTATCATGGACTGAATATTTGTGTTTCTAAAAATTCAAGTTGAAGCTCCAAATACCTCAGTGTGATGGTATTTGAGGGTGGGGCCTTTGGGAGATAATTAGGTTCAGATGAGGTAATCTTATGATGCTATTAATAGCCTAATACAGAGAGAAAAAGATACCAGAGTACTCGCTTGTTCTCCCCATTCCTTCTCCCAACCCCCATCATGTGAGGACATAGTCAGAAGTCAGGTTTCTGAAAACCCAGAAGAGGGACCTCACTGGGGGCCCTCCAGAACCATGAGAAATAGATGTTTTGTTCTTTAAGCCACCCAGTCTATGATATTTTGTTATAGGAATCTGAGTTGACAAGGACACTTTGCAACTATCCATTTGCATCCTCTTTGTCTTAAATAGGACCTCTGTTGGTCTGGGTAGGCTAGCTTTGGATGACTCAGACCTGTGTCCCCAAGGATTCTGTAGCCCTGTTCACTATGTAGTTTCAGGCCATGTCTGTTGTATTGTTACACTTACTCTCAAAATTGGGCAAAGGAGTAAAAAGAAACTCAGAAAATTGTTAAACATATTCCTATCTGCTCTCATCTTTGACAAGAGCTCTAACTTTTCTTGAAGTTTAGATAAATTAGCCTCAGTTGGCTCCTTGGGGGGAAAATGCCTGAAGTACTCAGGAAGAAGCCATAGCTGAAGTTCATTGAGGTCAATAAGTTGTACCTTTGTCAATCAGAATTTCTACACCCACAGAGTCCAGAATGACTGGTTCTGGAGGCTCAAACTCCTCAATAGGTAACTGGTGTGATATTAAGTGAGTTAAGATCTTGATTTTCAGGCATTATACCATTTGGAAGCACAAAACCATATTATGATTGTTGATTTAGAATAACTACACATCCTAATAGTGATATCCCATATTTGTGAAAGGAGTTTTTATGGGTAAAATAGACAGGTTTAGGAAGTTTTAGGAATTAGGGATTCCATGGGGAAAAACCGCAGGGCTACCAAGCTGGGAGCTGCCAGAAGGCATACATTCACAGAATAAGGGAGCTGGCAAAAGGCATATATTCACAGAATAAGGGAGCTGGGAGCTGCCAAAAGGGATACATTTACAGAATAAAAGGAGAGGAAACCACTCATTCACAGAATAAAGAGGAAGGTCACAAGGAATAGAAAAACAAAAGGCAGAAAAAGAGGGGAACCCCATGTGGGATTTGACCTCTGAAGCTGCTATAGTGACCAATCAGAGGGGATATCAGGACACAAAGAACTGTAGCCTTTATAAACCTTAGGAAAGAGGGACTTGGTGGGTCTCTCTCCCTCTGCCCATGTGGGCTCTGTGCTTGTTTCCCAATAAATTTCCACCTTTCCCTGTACCACCTTTTGTCCGTGGCTTCATTTTTTGAATCCACCTGGACAAGAACCCAGGAAATCACCTTTGCATCCTGCCCAGAGGAAAACAACGTGTTTTAGTTTAATTTCCACATTTCACTAGTACGATTTTATATCTGAGTTAAGCACTTCATTGGAAATGTTAATTGGTCATGTCATTTTTCTACCCTGCCAGCACCAAGTGACTGATTAGTCTTTATACAGAACTAGAGACCCGATGCACGAAATTTGTCCAAGGGTAGGCCTTCCTTTCCTGGGCTGCTGGGACCTGGGCTTCCCTCCAGCTGCCAGCACCCAGGCTTCCCCTGGCTGCTGGCAGCCAGCCCTGCTCCCTGCCCTCACCTGACTTGGCCTGGCACTGTCCGCGTCCACTGCCATACCCCTCTTCCCCCTTAATTGATCTCCCCGCTGGCCTGTGGCCTGGACCTCCCTCTGCAGGGCAATTGTGGGATGATGGCGGCCCCTCCCCCCCACAACCAATCACATCACACCCACCTTCGCTGACCTGGAGCCAGTGTGTGTCATAGTGTGGTCATCCGGACAGTTATTCTGCTGTTCGGTTGTTTGGTCTATTTGCATATTACACTTTTATTATTATAGATGTTGCTTTCAAGAGTTATCAGTGTTTGTTTCTGTATGTCTAGGTATTGTACAGTACTGATAGATTAGTGTTGGGGTGAGGGAGCCCATACTACTGAAATCAAGTATAGTTTCCCTGTCAGCACCGTAGGCACCATGCTCACATGCCCATTATGCCAGCATATTGGTTGCTGTCAACTGAACAAGTTATTTGTCAACTAAGGTTTTATTTCTTCCATATTAGCGTACAATGGTGGAATGTGAACATTTTTTAATATCTAATAAATGTTTAGGAACAACATCCTGAGATGTGGAATATGTTGCCTCCTGTATCCAAAAGGGACTACTTAATGTTGTGCTTCCTCCTTGTTGATGAGAAATGCAATAAGCACTGATTTTTTCTTTACCTTGTAGATGTCCTTTGAAGCCCAAACCACGGAACTCCTAAATTTCACTGACTTGGCAGTCTTTATTCTTTGTAATGTAAGAGATTATTTTTTTTTTCTATATTGATATCCAGTTGTTCCAGTGCCATTCTTTCCCCCATTGAATTACATTGGCCAATTTGATACATTTTTGGATTTTATTCTGTTCCATTACATCAAAATATTTGTCCTTGTTCCAATACTCCACTCCCTTCATCATTGTAGCTCATAATAAGTCTTAAAATCAGTTATCATATGTTCTTCAACATTGCTGTTTCTTTTAATTTTTAAAATTGCTTTCACTATTCTAAATTGTTTTAATTACATAAGAATTTTAGAATCAGCTTTTCAATTTTTACAAAAGTTCTGCTGATGTTTCAATTTATTAAAATTAATATTTATTATATATATACACATAAATATATAGTTTCATTATATATATAGCTTTATTTATTTTCTCTTGCTCCAGATTCAGTGTGCTTCTGAAATCTTAGCATTTATGCTATTTATCAATTTTGAAAAATTCATGATATTTTCCTTTTACTTTTTGCAATTTTCCTATTTTAATCTGTTGCCTTTTTGCCCACCTTTTTTTCTCAAACTTTTTAGTCTCTGTAAAATCCTCAGTTTTTTCTCACTGTTAATTAATGTTCTTCTGGGAAGTCTTAATTGCTTTATAACCAGTGTGTCAGAGACTAGAGTTTGTTCTCTCAATATCCATATTCCTCTTTGTAGTAATACAATTTTAGATTAATAATTGTCCACCTACCTATTTCCCAGCCTCCATGAAAGTACTTACGGTCCAATCAATGGGACATAAGTAAAATTGATGTGTATAACTTCTGGAAGGAGAGGAGTGGGCCCTCCTATTTTTCTTTACCACTGGGGCACAGTGGGGTGTAGATGTGATGGCAGGTTGTGGAGCAGCCATGCTGGGCACAGACATAAAAACTTACTGAAGATGTTACAAAAAGAAATCTGATTTCCTGACAATAAGGAAATGCCTTACAACCACAGGAGCCCTGAGTGGCTTGCATTTATGAAAGAAAAATAAACATCTATCTTATTTGAACTACTATTTCTTTGAAATTTTGTTACAGTCTCCTATATTCTGTCAGAGCATATTCCTAAGTAATAAACCCCATATTTTGGAAGGTGTTGTTTTCAAATTTAATATATTTTTCATTTTTACAACCTCTTTTTGACCTCTTTCCAAATATATCTGGGTTTTTTATGCCATCTTATTTATTATAGTAATTGATTTATTCTTTCCTGCTTTATTCAATTTAAAGCCACTTTTAATGTCTTGGTGTCAGTCAGAGTGTGATCTGAAAAAAGAACTATCAGATTTGTATATAATAAGGGATTCGTTATAGGGATTTGTCCTTATATATTTGTGGGAGCTGGTTAAATAATCTTTGTGAGGCCATTGTTTCTGTGTCTAGTGCTGAGCCTGAAGTCATTAGGACATGCATGGAGGATGAAAAGATGGGTGTGAAATGGGAAAGCAAGGACAAACCAGTACCTGCAAGGATAAGCCAGAATCCATCAGGAAAAACTGAATTCCAGGTCAGCCTTTCACTGCTTCCAAGTCTCCAAAATCAAAGCTGTGATGATTTTGCAGGAGGAGTTGGTACCCGCTAAAGAGTACCTCATTCAGAACCAGAGGTGCTGACTGGGGAATCTGGCAGGTGTGGCATTACTGTAAACTTAGCTATTGTCCTACTTCAATAAGTGAGACAGCCAATAAACAACAACCTACATGAGCAGCAATAGTACCTTGTGCCCAGCACTGACCTTCTGAGAGTAAAAAGAATATAGCTCTTGTTTCACTTCACCCTTCCAATTCCCATACAATTCTCTCTCTGAGCTGTCACTAACACAAAACTAGATTGAGAGGGGGATTCTGGGGAACATAATTCCAGCTTAATTAATGAGGTATAATACAAATCCACTACAGTATCTGTGGTAGCCAACCTTGAAGATTTCCCTGTTAAATGGCCTCCTGTTGGTCATACCCTTGTGTTAATCCCCTCCCACATTTAAAGGAACTGAGCTATGTGAGTAATTGGATATTACCAAAGTGACAATGTGTGATTTACCAGGTTTGATCATTAAAGACATTACAGCCTCCTTCTTGGTGTCTTACATCATTCCTTCTGGGGACATCTAGCTACCATGTTGTGAGGACAGTCAAGCAACCTTATAGAGAAGACCATATGGAAGGCTTCCTGCCAAAAGCCAACACCAATTTGCCAGCTAGGTGAGTTAGCCACCTTGGAAGCCGCTTTTCAAACCCCAATGAAGTTCCTATACTCTGAATGTATGTGTCCCCTAAAATTCATATGTTAAGAGGGTAAGTATTTTGGACTTATACCCCTGGCCCTTCATGGGTAAGACCCCTTATGTAGGCTGATCCCCTGACTAATGTAGTTACCAATAATACCAAACACCTTGGTCATTCAGGAGGTCCATGGGTGGGGCAAGAAAGTATAAATACACAGGGGTCTCCACCCAGCTTCCCTTTTGTATGACACAAAATCAAAACAATGCCCCTTTGTGTGTAAAATTAAAGAGGTTTCTGGCTTGGCTTGTGTGAACACCAAAGAAAGGGTGTCACTACTATCACTACTTGCCTGTGGTAGAGGTGCAGAAAATGTAACTAAGACCTTGTCTATACAAAAAGAAATAGTTAGCCAGTTTGAAAGGGAATTGCCATGGACTAGAACAAAGAATATCCTTACATGATATTATTCTACACTGTCATTAAAATATTCCCCAGATTTGGATCACCCTTATTACTTATAATAGTTCCTCGCACCGTGGGGATAAAAAAAAAAAAATCATCTGTTTGGTGCTTGGAGATAAACGTAACACATATCTAGATATTTTACAATTACAACAGCATATTATACAATTATCCCAAACAAACTTACAAACTAATTCTTTTAATGTCTGACAGCAATTTAAAAAGGACATGATAGGGTTTAATCCCTTCCACTGTGTAGAGGGCCCCCTGGGAAGGCACCTGAGCATTCTAAATTGGCCTCTCTTGCCCTCTTGGCCAAGAGAGACCCGCTTCTCACAATCCAATTGTCCACAGCTGTTGCCTGAGCTTCTGTTCATGCCAAGGTTGAAACCTTGTGATGACTGGTACCATGGATCTGTCTCTCACCCAGTGGGGTGAGCTGGGCCTCCTTGGAGAAGAAACCTGGGTTCCACAAGATATGTGATCAGTGCTGGGACCCTGCCAGCAGGCAAGGGGATCCCAAGGCAGGTGCTGGGTGTGGAGGCCATGGGGGCATAGGCGACCAAGGAGACAGAACTAAACCTCACATCACCCTGCTTGGCCCCAGAGGATGGCTGGTTAGCCAGAGACGGGTAAGATTCCTCAGCAAAAGAACAACCTAAGACAGGCACAGTCGCATAGGGGCCATCAGGAGAGAACTTGGGGGTCAACAGAGGTGGGGCACAGACCTCCACCCCCAAAGTTTGCAAGGGCCTGAACCCTCACCCCTGCTGAGGGAGATCTCCTGCCCCCATGGCTGCTCAGCTTCACATGCCCAGCTCAAATCGGGACCCAGTAACAGAGACTTGGGCCGACAGCATATGCCCTCTCACTGCAACAAGACTTGATGGAGATGTCTTGCACCCATGATCCATGGAACTGGGGTCTATGATATCTAAATCCAGCCTAGCACCAGGAATGCTCAGGGCCTACTCAAG
This sequence comes from Ia io, assembly GCA_025583905.1. NCBI lineage: Eukaryota > Metazoa > Chordata > Mammalia > Chiroptera > Vespertilionidae > Ia > Ia io. The sequence goes on from JAJQQW010000002.1 coordinate 114,665,256, forward strand.
AAGGCAAATAATCCTCTCCACTAATAATTACAGGGTAAAACAAGATGGTTGTTACAGTATTAAATTTGACAGTAAAATAGTAGTCAAGTTTTCAGACTAATTTAAATTGGCCAATCAAAATAAGCAAATACTCTAGAAAAATCAATTGTACTGGACAAAAAAGCTGTTCCTAAAGTGTTAAAGAAAATTTTTATTGGTAGTTCATCTCATGGTAAAATTGCGTAACATATAATGAACCTAAAGTAGTCACATTTTAGTGCAAAAAAGTAAAATTTAAAAGCTATCAAGATTACAGCATAAAATTTCCAAAAGCCTCCCAATATTTAAACCAAAAAAGGGGGATAGTAGAAGAATATCATGTAAGGAAAAATATCCTGTAAATAAATTACATCTAGAAAATTTTTACTTTAGAAAATTAACTTTCATTTGTAATGCTAACAGCAAGACACTCAGGTAAAACATACATGGTGTCAAAACAAGCCAAAGGAAAATCGTTTGGGCAAAAAAATGAAAAAGGATCACAAGTCAAATTTATAGAAAATATTCCTTTATTAACTTTTGGTCGAGAATATGTTTGTATATTTTCAGAAAACAACTCTGAGACCATGTGGATTCCTGCAACAGAGAGGAATTGATAGGAGTGCTCCAGCCATGAAGACAGAAGAGAAACAGTCCAGAAGTCCAGAGATGGAAGACGCTGACCATGCCTTGCCATACTAGCAGTCAGCAGATGTGCGTCACTGCAGATTGCCCAGGACCAAACCAGAGAGGGTCGGACCTGCATTACCACCATTTGTCCACCATCCAGAACTGAAATATCATTGCTGTTATGTACACATGAACAACTGTTGGACATAGAAATCGGGACTCAAAAGAACTGTTGGCCTAGAAAGAAACTCACTATAGACTGATTCATTTGCCTGTCAGCATAACCATTATTGCTTGTCTCATTTTCGGTTCCTATAAGTGTATTCCTAGTATCACGTGAGCTCACTCAACTAGGGGAAATGATGAACAACGTAGACTGAAGAACAAGAACAGCATTGATCAGACTGTCAGACCTCAGAGGGAAGGTAGGGGAGGGTGGGGACAAGGTAGATAGATCAACCAAAGGACTTGTGTGCTTGCATATGAGCCTAACCAGTGATCATGGACAACAGGGGGATGGGGGCATGCGTGTGGGGGGGTTTGGGATGGGAATTGGGGGGTGGGGTTGATGACAAATATGGGATACCTTAATCAATAAAGTAATTTAAAAAATTAATTAATTAAGTTAAACTAAATTCATATGTTAAAAACCTAAATTCATATGTTAAAAACCTAAATTCATATGTTAAAAACCTAATTAAGTTAAACTAAATTCATATGTTAAAAACCTAATGCTCAAGGTGATGATATTAGGATGTGGAGGCTATAGGAGGTGATTAGGTCATACGGGTTGAGTACACATGAATGAGATTAGTGCCTTTATTAAAAAGGCCCCACAAAGCTCCCTTGCCCCTTTCATCATGTGAGGATACAGGAAGAAGGTGCCATCTAGAATGTGGGCTCTCAATAAACACCAAGTATGCTGGCACCATGATCTTGAACTATAAGCCTGCTTATAGCAATCTGAACAGACTAAGATAACTCTTCAGACAATTTCAGCTAGTCACCTTCTAGCCTTCCAGCTCATACCACAACCAACATGTCTACAAATCACGCTCTCTGCACTGAGTTTGTGACTATACAAATGGTGAGGTAATATGATTAGTGTTGTTTAAGCCATTTGGCAATGGTTAAAAAAACAGTCTTTTGTTCTTCATAGTAGTTTAAATGGATTTCTTTGCATGTTTTGTAATTTTGTATTATGAATTCATTTTAGAAGGGCTTTTGATCTGAAATTCCACTAGATGTTTTGGTTTGAGGGTGCTTACAGTCAGAGCGTTTTGCTTTTGTCTCTGTCAGGTGAATGAGGGGTTTCACTGAACTGAGTATAATTTGACATTAATACTTTTAGCCTGAGGATTCCCATCCTACCTAATTATAGACAAATATGCAAATTGACTGTACCTTCGCTGTGTCTGCGATTGGCCAGGAGGCGCGGGGCGGCGGGACTCGGGGTGGCCGATTGGGCTGGTGGGACGCTGAGCTCGCATCGCCAGCAGCAGCTCGAGCTCAGTGTCTGTGCCATGGCTGTGCTGCAGCACAGAAGGGGCCTCTGGGGCAGCGAGCTCACGTCTCAACAGGGACCATCAAAAGCGGGGGAGCTAGGTGCCTGTCCACTCAGGCACCAGGCCTTTCAGAAGCCTCCAGCGGGGCAGAGGACAGGCACCCAGATCCAGCTGGGACAGGCACCCAGCTCCCCCATGATCGAAAGCAAAATTGTGGGAGCTGGGTGCCTGTCTGCTGAGGCACCAGGCCTTTCAGAAGCCTCCGCCGCGCCAGAGGCTTCTGAAAGGCCTGGTGCACCAGCGGACAGGCACCCAGCTCCCCTGTAATCAAAAGCAAAAGCGTGGGAGCTGGGTGCCTGTCCGCTCAGACACCAGGCCTTTCAGAAGCCTCCGCCACACTGGAGGCTTCTGAAAGGCCTGGTGCACCAGCGATCAAAAGCAAAAGTGTCGGAGCTGGGTGCCTGTCCACTCAGGCACCAGGCCTTTCAGAAGCCTCCGCCACGCCAGAGGCTTCTGAAAGGCCTGGTGCACCAGCGGACAGGCACCCAGCTCCCCCGTGATCGAAACCGAAAGCGTGTAGGGGACCCTACACGTGCATGATTCAATCATGCACTGGGCCTCTAGTCTTATCTAATAAAAGAGAAACATGCAAATTGACCGTACCTCTGCTATGCCCACAAGCCACGCCCACCAGCTAATCAGGAGCGAGTATGCAAACTAATTCAACAAATACGGTGGCGGTCACAGAGCTGGAGCAAGCAGGAGGATTGGGTTGTCCCCAGCAATGGAGGAAGCCAAGCTTCTCGCCTGCCCTGGCTCTCCCTGACCTTTGATCAAGGCTACAAAGTTTCAATTATAGAAGATAAATAAATCCCAACAACGATGGTGGTGGCCACAGAGCTGGAGCCAGCCTAGGCTTGGGTTGCCCCCGGGGATGGAGGAAGCTAAGATTCCCACCCGCCCTGGCCAGCCCTGGCCTCCACTCAAGGCTACAAAGTTTCAATTATAGAAGATAAATTTAATCCCAACAAAAAATGGCATCAGCCATGGAGCTGGAGAGAGCAGGAGGCTTGGGTTGCCCCTGGTGATGGAAGAAGCCAAGTTTCCTGACCTGCCCTGGCCTCCACTCAAGGCTACAAAGTTTCAATTATAGAAGATACATAAATCCCAGATACCAAGGCCTCTGCTTGGGTCGCAAGGGAGTGTGGCCGGCCTGCAAACCACCACAGGCCCGTCACCCAGGCCACCCCACACCCCAACGGAACCCCCACCCTGATCCGGAAAACCCTTCAGGGCAAACCAGACGGCCCCCAGCAGTGCACCAGGCCTCTAGCCTACCTAATAAAAGAGTAATATGCAAATGGACCATCACTCCAATACACAAGATGGCTGCCCCCATGTGGTCAAATATGGCTGCCCCCATGTGGACACAAGATGGCCACCACAAGATGGCCAGCAGCAGGGGAGAGCAGTTGGGAGGGACCAGGCCTGCAATGGAGGGCAGTTGGGGGTGATCAAGCCTGTAGGGGAGGGCAGTTAGGGGTGACCAGGCTGGCAGAGGAGGGAAGGTGGTGGCGACAGGTCCTGCAGGGAAGGGCAGTTGGGGGAGACCAGGCCTGCAGTGGAGGGCAGTTACGGGCAATCAGGCTGGCAGGGGAACAGTTAGGCATCAATCAGGCTGGCAGGGGAGTGGTTAGGGGGTGATCAGGCTGCCAAGCAGAAGCAGGTAGGGGCAATCAGGAAGGCAGGCAGGTGAGCAGTTGGGACTCAGCAGTCCTCGATTGTGAGAGGGATGTCTGACTGCCCGTTTAGGCCCGATCCCAGTAGGATCAGTCCTAAACAGGCAGTCAGACATTCCTTGAGGGGTCCCAGATTGGAGAGGGTGCAGGTTGGGCTAAGGGACACACACCACCGTGCACGAATTTCGTGCACCTGGCCTCTAGTATTATATATATTACATAAATGTAAATCCCAAGTTCACATGAAGTGAAAATCCATTGTCTTTGTATTTCTCTGAAAACATTACTGCATGTAATGACATGTGTGTAGGTATGGGTGATCCCAGAAAGTCAGAAGGTGATAGCAAAGACAGTAAGCCAGGGAAGGATGTAATAACAATAAAAACCATGCTATTGAGCTATAGTCATCCCTGTAGGCAAATGAGGTTGAGACACTTTCTAAGAAACAATGTGGAATTTTTCCTTTTAAAAATCTAGAGACATAGCTCCATTGTGAAGGGATCTCCTGAGGAGTTAGAGGTCTCAGCCCCATATCAGGCCCTCAAGCCCAGGGTTCCAGTGCCAGGAAAAGAAATTCCCTTAACTTTTGGCTATAAAAACCAGCAGGGATTGTGGCTGAGTGAAATAGGTGATCCTGAGGTCTTAGGCATTCTTCCTAAAGGGCCTACATGGACTTACTGAGATGTACTTGCTCTCAGCTCCAGCACTGGGTCAGCGTCTAGAAAGGCACCAGTGTCTTATTGGGAGGAACTGACTTGTATGGCCTTAGAATAAGAGCTGGAGGAACAACTTTCTCCCATACGGATATTCCGACAGAGGCCACTGTTCTTTTTCTGAGTGTGCCCCCCACCCCACCTCCACAGAGCTGCCTGGCAGACACCATATTTGAGTCTCCATCAACCTGGCTAACACTGTTTGCTTTGCTTTGGTGATTTCCTGAGACCCTGCTCCACCCAATTTGATGGCCCACCTAGCTTTTTCCTGTGGCTTTTCCATACAAATGGGCTGGCCTTGTTCATGCTTTAGATATTCCTAAAATATATAAAACAAGAAACATCTGGCCTTGGTTGTGCCATACCTCTTGCTATGTGGCCCCAGGTCTGGCATTTCATCCCCAGCTTGGTCTCTTCTGGGCACCTGCAAGCCAAGCATAAGTATAAACCATTTGCAGATATGTTGTAACACATGTTAGGTAGCCTTGGGAAGGGCACAGATATGGCTGAACTTGGTCTGCATCTCAGAAGTGCCCAGAACCAGCACATCTGGTAGACAGCTTCAAGCCATGCATGCCAAAGCTTGTCCATGAGCAACATATTCAAAGTATAGTCTCAGAGAGCACCAGAGCCCTGCTGAAATGGGTCCTGCTCTATGGGATCAGACACTGCACAACAGATCCTCTACTGTGGTTTTGGCCAGTACTCACAACTGATCAGCCTGTGGATAAATACTTCCGATTGACATTCCAACAGCAATCAAGGCTCAACTACAATAGGAGGGCTCACACAGTCCACATGGGGGTGTGCGCACCTGGAACAACCAGCTTGGGTTACTGAGGAGGCTTTGCCACTGGGTCCTACAGGCACCTACCAGGTAATGTCACTCTACCAAGACCAGGAGACACAGCAGATCTATCTAATACATAGAAACAAACACAGGGATGCAGCCAAAATGTAGAGACAAAGAAAAATGCCCCAAATGAAAGAATAGAATAAAACTTCAGTAAAAGAACTAAACAAAATGGAGACAACAATATACCAGATGCAAAATTTAAGACACTGGTTATAAAGGATGCTCAATGAACTTAGGGGAAGAGTAAATGAACTTAGTGAGAACATAAATAAAGTTATAGGAAACACAAAAACAGAACTAGAAAACATAAAAAGAACCAGTCAGAAATGAAGAATATATTAACTGAAATGAAGAATACATTTCAGGGAGTCAAAAGCAGAGTTGATGAAGCAGAGAATCAAATCAGAAATTTGGAAGGTAAGGAAGAAGAAGACACCCAATCAGAAGAGCAAAAAGAAAAAAAAAAATGAAGATAATGTAAGGAGTCATTTGGGACAACTTTAAGCATACCAATATTTGAATTTTGGGATGCCAGAGGGAGAAGAGAGAGAACAGGAATTAAAAAGCTATATGAAAAAAATGACAGAAAACTTTCCTAACTTGGTGAAGTAAATAGACATACAAGTCAAGGAAGCACAGAATCCCAAACAAGATGAACCCAAAGAGGCCTACATGAATACATATTATAGTTAAAATGTCAAATACTAAAAATAAAGAGAGACTCTTAAAAAGCGTCAAGAACCTGGTTGGTGTAGTTCAACAGTTGAGCGTCAACCCAGGAACAAAGAGGTCACCGGTTCAATTTCCAGTCAGGGCACAGGCTGGGGTTGCAGGCTTGACCCCAGTAGGGACGTGTGCAGGAGGCAGCCAATCTATGATGTTCCTCTCTCATCAATGTTTCTATCACTCTATCCCTCTCCCTTCCTCTCTCTGTAAAAATCAATAAAGACATATTTTTAAAAAAGCATCAAGAGAAAAGCAGTTAGCTACCTACAATGGAGCACCCATAAGACTGTCAGTTGATTTATCAACAGAAACTTTGCAGGCCAGTAAGGATTGGAAAAAAATATTCAAAACAATAAAAAGCAAGGACCTACACCAAGATTACTCTACCCAGCAAGGCTATCATTTAAAATAGAAGGACAGATAAAAGTTTCCCAGACAAGGAAAAGCTAAAGGAGTTTATCACCACCAAACTAGTATTACAGGAATGTTAAAGGGTCTTTTTTAAGGAAAGAAGAAAAATAAAAATATCAAAAATATGAATAATAAAATGGCAATTAGTATATATCTATTAACAATTATTTTAGATGCAAATGGATTAAATGCTCCAATCAAAAGAAACACGTTGGCTGAATGTATAACAAAACAAGATCCTTACATATATTGTCTATGAGATACTCACTTCAGATCGAAAGACAACAGAGAATGAAGGTAAAGGGATAGAAAAAAAGATTTTATGAAAATAGAAACAACAAAAAAAATATGTGGTAACAATACTATAGCAGACAATATAGACTTTTAAACAAAGGCAAGAGAAAAAATAATTCTAGCAATTTCACTTCTGGGTATTTATTTGAAGAAACCCAATATATTAAATCAAAAAGACATATGCATCCATATGTTATTGCACTATAATTTACAATAGTGAAGATATTGAAGTGACCTAAGTGTCTATCAATAGATGAACATATAAAGAAGAGGTGTATATATACAGTGAAATATGACTCAGCCATAAAAATAATGAAATCTTGCCACTGGCAACAACATGGATGAATCTAGAAGGTATTGTGCTAAGTGAAATAAGTTAGACTGAGAAGGCCAAATGCCATGTGATTTCACTTATATGTGGAATCTAAAAATCAAAATAAACAAATGGAAATAGACTCAGATACAGAGAATATTTTTATGGTTACCAGATGGGAGGAGGGTTGGGGATGGGTGAAAAGATGAAGGGATTAAGAAGTTACATAATAGCCATAGGAATGTAAAGTATAAATAGAGAATATAGTCAATAACATTTTAATAACTGTATATGGTGTCAGATGGGTACTAGATTTATCAGGGTGATCACCTCTTAAGTTATATAAATGTCTAATTACTGGGTACTATACCTTAAACTAATATAATATTGAACCTCAACTGTAATTAAAAATTATAAATTATTTTTAAAAGAATAATTATAAAATGAGAGTAATCAAGATAGTATGGTATTGGTGAAAGAATAAACCATAAGTGAATGAAACAATTAAAAGTAAAACAAAGCAAAACAAAAAATGGCAATGAATATTTTCAAATGAAACAATAGTCAAAGTAGTCAATAGGGAAACAAAAATTATTTTCAACAAATGGTGCCAGAAGATTGTATATATATTTTTAAAAGAACCTTGACCTCTACCTCATACTACATTTACAAATTAATAGAATTTGAGTAATACACCTAATATAAGAGCTAAAGGTAAAAGCTTTCTGGGGGAAATTTAAAAACACATAAATATTACATTACTTGTGGAATTTCAAAGTATCACTGAATATTTTGCTGCCTTAAACAACTTAATGTTTTATGAAATAGAAAGAGGACAATGAAAGAGAGGCCCTTCCAGGGCAATATATTCTAATAGATGTACTTTGTTCATAGCTTATGCCTAAAATACAATTGTAGAAAAAGGTTTATAAATAAACATGCAGACATTAAGTGAAAGAAAATGTAACTACTGACTTGAAAATGCATAAATATGATACTTAAAAACATGCAATAAAATATAATTTTAGAAGTCAGGAGTGAATTGTTTAAAGAAAATTAAATCTGAAGAGATGTATAAAAGTTTTGGTAAATTAACAGAATCCATTTCTGAGAAAATTTTATGAATTGTTACATGAATAAAGTACTAGTGAAGCAAAACAATGATATATTGTGGCTGCATTATTCAAATTAAGAATAAAGAAAATTATTGAAATTAGTCCGCAATTGGGGAGAATTCTCATTGGAAAAAATTACATGATTTCAAAAACTTTATCAGGACACACATTATGATAAGAAAATAACAATATTTCTAAAGTTGGTAGCATTTTCAAATGTTGAGTGGGTTAAGTCAAGCCCAATAAATCAAATAAAAATTAAATCAGGAAGTATTTCAAAATATCCTATGTAACAGCTTTGTCTTGGTGTGTTAGGAGTGGTAAAGGATATAAAACATGGTTCCTATCAAAAAGCTCATTTTGCAACTGAGGAGATGAAAGACATAAAAATAAAGGTTTTTTTAAAAAATATCTTTATTGTTTTTAGAGAGTGAGTGAGAGAGAGAGAGAGAGAGAGAGAGAGCGAAACATCAACGATGAGAGAGAATCACTGATAGGCTGCTTCTTGCACTCCACCCACCAGGGATTGAACTCGCAACCCTGGCATGTGCCCCTACCGGGAATCAAACCCCAACCTCCCGGTTCATAGGTCAACAGTCAATCACTGAGCCACACTAGCTGGGCTAAAATATAAAGGTTTTGTAAGCAGCACATGCTCAATACTCCAAGATGTGTGTGAATATGCTACTGGAGATAATAGAAATAAATATTTTGAATTATGGTGTTTGGTATTTCATTAGTTAGAAATAAGTAGAGTACTTATATGAGGACTAGAAGCCCAGTGCACAAAATTCGTGAACTTTCGGGGGGGCGTCCCTCAGCCTGGCCTGCGCCCTCTCGCAGTCCGGGAGCCCTGGGGGAATGTCCAACTGATGGCTTAGGCTCACTAAGCCATCAGTAGGACATCCTTAGCATTGCCACGGAGGCAGGAGAAGCTCCCACCACTGCCGCTGTGCTTGCCAGCCATGAGCTCAGCTTCTGGCTGAGCAGCGCTCAACCTGTGGGAGCACACTGACCACCAGGGGGCAGCTCCTGCATTGAGTGTCTACCCCCGGGTGGTCAGTGCTCATCATAGCAACTGGTCATTCCAACATTCGGTCATTTGCATATTAGTCTTTTTTTATATAGGATAAGAGTTTGTAGACTTCTTATTTCTTTTCCTTCTCTAAGTTTAGAAGCAAAGCTTACCATAATGGCATTATTGATTTGTTACCAGTCCCAGGTAAGCCTGAGACTGCCAAACTGTAGCCCTGAAACAAATCCAGGGAGCAGCATATGTGTCCAGATATTTAGTCTCAACCATGGCAATGAACTGAGATCCTGAGATCCATTTCAGCAGAGCACTCCAGGAACCAGGATGCCAGCAAGCCAAAACTTGTCTCATTACACAAAGATATTTTTCTTAGAGATTTTAATGGAAATGTAGGCTTTGTTTACCATAGGCATAGCTTATATATTTTTATTATGGGCTTATTTTAATTCAATTTGCAATAGACTCATGGAAAATGCATTAGAATAGAAGAGAGAACTGAATTATAATGTTAGCCCTTTCATTGACTAGTTGTTTGAATTTCTGAAAGTCACTTAACCTCTGTGAGACTCAGTTTATTTTCCTAAAAGAAAGTATCTCAGGGTGTAATGATAAACATGTGAAAGCAAACATATGTTCAGAATGCCCAGCATACCTCAAAAATATTCCTTTTTAAAAAAAATATTTTTATTGATTTCAGAGAGGAAGGAAGAGTGAGAGATAGAAACATCAATGAGAATCATTGATCGGCTGCCTCCTGAACGTCCCCCACTGGGGAGCCAGCCCACAACCCAGGCATGTGCTCTTAACCAGAATTGAACCCAGGACCCCTCAGTCCACAGGCCAACACTCTATCCACTGAGCCAAACCACCCAGGACATTAAAAATATTTCTTGATTGCAATTTAATTTAGGCCATTGAGAGGTTACCTGAAGGATGCATTATGGTCTTGTTTGCTGTGTCATCTGTAAAGCAAGCAAAATTAAGCACAGCATTTGGTGTATAATAAGAGCTGGCAGCTTTCATGTGCCTACTAAGCTCTCAATAAACAGAATTTATTAACATCGCATTGATTCTTACACAATGATATTGTTCTATAACTCATAGTTAATATTTTGTAAAGAATTATTTTATTCCTTCAAACATACAAAATTTAAAAAATAAGTACGTATTTCTTTTCATATAAAATTTCACACAAAAAATCTGAAGCAAATTTCACAAAAATAGAAAACAGAAAAATGGTTGATGAAATTCATTTTATTATGCAGTCCAGTACTGTCTATACATGTAAAATCAGAGCTGAATTTTCTTAGTTTGAACAATCCCATCACCAATTTTCACACATTACACTAAGCCACCATAAGTCAAAACCTGCATTTGCATGTCCAATACTCTTTTATTCTTTAGTAGAGTGCCTATTTATTATTACATTTTCCTCAAATCCCATGGAACAAGTTAATATGTAAATAAGTCATTTGCCAAAGGGAAAGGGATATAAAAATTCCCCAAACTCGGCACTAATAAAATTTTACACAGGCTCCTCGTAATAAGCAAATGAAAATGATAGATATATTTCCTACTTCCTCCAGGGAGCTTCTCTCTGACCTAGTTGCAGTGCTAAGTTGTTGAGTGTGTTTTCTACACACAAATGTTAGGGGAGATTTGGGAAGCTTTGTGATTTCTAAGTGTAGTAAAGAGAAGTGAACAACCAACATGTACAATATATTCAAATATTTTAATCTCACTAAAAATAATGAAAAAAGATTTATTATCACTAAATATAAAAATAAAAATTTAAATGTTATAGGACAAGCAAATATGCATATTGAAAAGATGGAGTAACATTCTACCTTATAAAATTAACAAAATTAAGATCTAAATTATTTAGATTATTTAAATAATTTATTTTATATATGACTCAAAATTATATTTACTTTAAAGTATTATATCATTAATACTTTATGAAAATATTATCATTAAAATGAAAATTTAAACTGTGTATATTATCAGAGTAAAAATAATTGCATGAACTTACAATAGTAATGGCAATGAAAATAACCCAATACATGACCAAGGAGGGCATGTATTCTCGATGTTCTCTGAGTGGCTATGGAGCAGAGCCATCTAAGAATCCATTTTGAACATACACCCTTAGAGAAAATTAAATGTCGTGCTGAGACACTGAAATTCTGAGCCTATTAACTATCATCACTCAGACATACAAAATGAGAAGAGTTTGAGTGCGCATGTGGACATGAACTACTTAGGAGACTTTCCAACCAGAAGATACTGGCCTTTCCCCTCAAAATATGTCACTTTCATGAAAGATCAGCTCTTATTGAGATAATTAATATTTCCAAAGCGTTAGGCTTAGACATAATTTTAGGTGTTACATAGAATCTTGGTTTGAGGTCCTCACTACTTAATAGGCCGCCAGGATGCATTATAACTTAAGAATTACATACTTCTCTGAGCCTGAAGATGACTTTAAATACTGAAGAGAAGTATAGATGAGTAGAGAGGAGAATACATTTTGGAGTCAACCAAATCCAAACTCAAATACTTTTCTCACCACTTATTGGCTGTGTAAACATGAACCAGTTATTAAATGTTTGCAGCAGTACTCTGCTCGTCTGGAAAATGGGGAAAGCAAATCTGTTCCTCTAGAATTGTTGTTACTGGGATTGAAAGAAATACAATTTGAAAGCATTATTGAAGATAATGCTGCTTATAGTGTAGCTGACATTCTTATAGTATTGACTATAAACTACATTCATCATATGATTTACAGGAGTGTATCTGCACAAAATACCAGCTCCTGATATTAGTCTGCCATAATTACCAAGGTAATCACAAATAGAAACAGTTTCTGATTGAAGACATTATCTCCATAAAATCAAAATCTTACCTGGATATAGTAAATATTAGAATAAATTGAAATATTATCTTTCCCTAATAACCTGGTGCCAGATACAAGAGTGTTATAATTTTGTTTTTTATAGCAACTAATTATCAATATAAATAGATTTCACAAATAGATATTATTGTTATGGAAGGTATAGTAAAGATTATTTCAATAAAACAGCATTCAATAAAACAAATAGAAACTGCCAAACACATCCCCTATTAATTTTGCTTGTTTACAGATGATACAGTAAACATGATGATAATACATCCTTGAGATAATGTCTCAGTGGCCTAAATTAAATTAAATTGTAATAAAAAATATTTTTTAGGTATACTGGGCATTCTGAACATATGTTTGCTTTCACATGTTCCTCTTTACATCCTGAGATACTTTCTATCTTTTAGGAAAATAAACTGAGTCTCACAAAGGTTAGTGACTTTTAGAAATTCAAACAACTAGTCAATGAAAGAGCTAACATTATAATTCAGTTCTCTCTTCTATTCTAGTGCATTTTCCATAAGTCTATTGCAAATTGAATTAAAATAAGCCCATAATAAAAATATATAAGCTATGCCTATGGTAAACAAAGCCTACATTTCCATTAAAATCTCTAAGAAAAATATCTTTGTGTAATGAGACAAGTTTTGGCTTGCTGGCATCCTGATTCCTGGAGTGCTCTGCTGAAATGGATCTCAGGATCTCAGTTCATTGCCATGGTTGAGACTAAATATCTGGACACATATGCTGCTCCCTGGATTTGTTTCAGGGCTACAGTTTGGCAGTCTCAGGCTTACCTGGGACTGGTAACAAATCAATAATGCCATTATGGTAAGCTTTGCTTCTAAACTTAGAGAAGGAAAAGAAATAAGAAGTCTACAAACTCTTATCCTCATATAAGTACTCTACTTATTTCTAATTAATGAAACAGCAAACACCATAATTCAAAATATTTATTTCTATTATCTCCAGTAGCATATCCACACATATCTTGGAATATTGAGCATGTGCTGCTTACACAACCTTTATTTTCATGTCTTTCACTTCCTCAGTTGCAATATGAACTTTTTGATAGGAACCATGTTTTATATCCTTTACCATTCATAGCATACCAAGACAAAGCTGTTACATAAGAGATTTTGAAATACTTCCTGATTTAATTTTTATTTGACTTATTGGGCTTGACTTAACCCACTCAACATTTGAAAATGCTACCAACTTTAGAAATATTGTTATTTTCTTATCATGTGTGTCCTGATAAAGTTTTTGAAATCATATCACCTATTTTTTCCGCTGATAATTCTCCCCAGCTGCCAACTGATTTCAATAATTTTCTTCATTCTTAATTTGAATAACGAAACCACAATATATCATTGGTTTGCTTCACTGGTACTTTATTCATGTAGAAATTCATCTCTTGTTTTGTTCATTCATATTTCCAAAGAGTTACAGATAGACACAATTTTAGGTGTTTGATTAAATCTTGTTTTGAGGTTCTCACTACTTAATAGGCCCTTAGGAAGCAACAACCTGAGAACTACATCCTTCTCTAAGCCTGAAGAAAATGAGTATTAGAATAATGAAAAAAAAAAGCATAGCTGAGTAGATGGGAGAATAAATTCGGAGTCAAGCTTATCTAAACTCGAATACTTTTCTCACCATTTATTGGTTGTGTAAACCTAAACCACTTATTAAATGTTTGCAGCCCCAGTTTGCTCATCTGGAAAATGGGGATAAGCATATCTGTTCCCCTAGAGTTGTTACTGGGATTGAATAAAATACAATTTGAAAGCATTAACCACAGCATTTGGTGTATAATAAGAACTAGCAGCTTTCATACGCTTACTAAACTCTCAATAAATAGAAATTATTAACATGGCCTTGATTCTTACACAGTGATATAGTTCTATAACTCATAGTTTATATGTTGTGAAGAATCATTGTTTTATCCCTGCCTTTGTCTATTGTCTTCTCAAAAGTCTGAGAGAATGGACAGAACATTACTTTTTAATGTAATTCTAATCTATGCTTTTATCAGATTAGAACATATTTATAATTAGTTATTTGACCAGAGGTTTTTGCAAAAAGGAAGCATTATTTAGTAATTTTCTATCTTTTAGAAAAATAAACTGAGTCTCACAGAAGGTTACTATATAGTGCTTAAAATACTGCCTGTATTTGAAAAGGGCAGCTTTGTAATTATTGTAACAAATCAATGTTTTGCTTGGCATGCAATTTTAACACATTACTGGATAAAATGAACACAAATTCTCTTTCATCATTTAGCATGACTTCAAAATCTCAATGAAACTAAACAATAACCTTCTGGACCTCAGGGATGAGCCAGCAGGAGTGCTTTGTGAGAAATGAGAGGTAGCTGAAAAAAATCTAATTGGTCCATTTATAATCTCTAAGCATTTTTCAGTTTTTCCTAACAAACGCTTTCCTAACAAATTGCTTGCCATTGAGCTCACTCTATAGAAGTCCCAATCCACTGGACAGTTGCTTTATAACAAACTCGAAAATTCAACCTACTTTTCTCTTTCTCTCACACTTTTCCCATTTATGACTGAATTTTCAATGATCCATGTCATGTAGTCTGTATGTGACAAACTAATGCTCTCTTTTCCTACTAAGTCTTTTAAATCCTCACATTATTCTAGCTGGTCTGATTTCATTTCTAAAAAACACTTCTCAGATTTCAAATGGAATCCCTTAAAGAGAGAATCACAAAAGTCACCATTTTTGCTGTGTGTGTGTGTTTTTTGTTTTTTTTTCCCTTTTCATCATAAAAGTGTGCAGGTTCTAGATGTCAGTGTGTTGTCTCTTAAAAGTCCACTCCATATTCCAGGAGATTAACGTCAAACGATTTTGTCACAGCATCTGGCACCACCCTGGGCTATGCTGGGTGTTGTGGTGGGAGTTAGATGGGAAACATCCTGGGAAAACAATCACTTCTGCATTGTGTGGCTGAGGAGAGGCTCTCCACCTGCCCCCACAGCCCACTTCGCTCTCCTGCGGGCAGTCATTTTGAAGAAGGGCCTTGGTTGCAGTTGGCCTGAGCTGCAGGATAGCTCTGGAGAGATACATGTTTCTGTTTTTAGTCTGTTTTTTTCCATCTTCCAGCTTTTCTACCTGCTTTTGACTCCTGGGAATGAAAAATATACATATTTACTTATATTCCATTGGGAATTTAAATTATCATATGTTTATATTATCACCAGGAAAGGTTTTACTTTTCCTGATTCACCAGACCAATGTTGTATCTGGATTAGCCCTCTTCTCCCTGAGTTGTTCAGACACATTACTTTCCAGAAGTCATTGTAATAAGCTGTACCTTAACAGACAGATATGTGGTTTCTTTGTTCCATAATCAACAAAAACTGCAGGGAGTGAAAGCAAGGATTGGAATAATTTATTAAAATATATGTTTGTGGAAAGTCTTTCCTGAAATGTTTGTGTTCCTTTGTTCCCCTTTTAATGAGCAGCCCTTTGTTTGCAGTATAAAATGATTAAAATTGCTCTGTCATTATTATTTTTTAAAATACATTTTTATTGATTTCAGAGAGGAAGGGAGAGGGAGAGACAGAGAGAGAGAAACATCAATGATGAGAATCATTGGTCCGCTGCCTCTTGCACTCCCCACACAAGGGATCAAGCCCAGAACCCGGGCACGTGCCCTGACCAGGTTCAACCACTGAGCAACACTGGCCAGGCTCAGCCATTATTTTTAATTATATAAAAGCAAGTGTGCCAATGTACATGTTTGCAAATGTAAAGTGAATTAACGTTTAAGATTTTTTTCTTTTAAGAATTTTTTTACTCTGTACAATATGTATAGATAACTTATTTCCCGGATTGCTGCTTTTAATTCCCTTACATTATAATTATAAATGTGAGTTTAATTTTCAGAATGTTATAACTGCTATACATAAATGCATGAAACTCCTTGTTCCTATTAACTAACTTGATATTTGTATCAAATTAATTATAAGGTAATTTATAAGTTCAGTAATCTTATTTACTTCTTACTTTTAACTATGTACTTTTTACTTTTAACTTGTTAATTAAGCTAATTATTTTGCATTATGGAAAAACTAGGCAATATCAATTCCCTTTTCAATTAGTTTCTCCTCTTATATCTAAAAATCATAGATATTGCCTTATTTCCTGTAATTTCTTCCTCACCTTCTTTCATCACTGTCAGCATCACATAAACCAAAATATACATACAACATCCAATTTATAAGTACTTAGGTATTTCAAGGTGGAAATGATAGCAGTTTTTTTTCAATTTTTAGCAGTATTTGTTTTACAAATTAATTTATTAATAAAAATTAAACATTTATGGAGGATCCAGTGAGTGAAAGAATTTTATAGAAATCAAGAATCAACAAAATCAGTATCTGGCCTTATGATGTTCACATACACAAATAGAAAGTTAAAAGATATCAATATAAAGAATGAGGAATAGTATAATTTTATGTGGTTTTCCTGCCTCAATATTAGAAACCTTTAATTCTACAGTGGCTTTGAGAGAGTGGTGAAATGTTGAGTTTGTGGAGGAAAGGGAAATGAGAAACCAGAGGACATGATAATGAAGGTAATCAGCTGTCTTGAAGACACTTATTAGTAAACTCTTACAGACAGCAGGTATTTACCACAACATGCCCAGCCAAGAATATTTATTTTACCTTTTTTTCCTCTCCGTAAATGGACCTAGGTCTATTGGTTTTTTCATTTGTTTGTTTCCTTGCTTGTTTGTTTATTTTTTTAAATCTGTAATACATTTTAATACTTAATTTTTAAAATTTATCTTTATTGTGAAAGTATTACAGATGTCCCCTTTTATTTTTTTCCCTATTGACCCCCCCTCCTCCCCACTCTCTCCTCCTCCCCAAGCCTTCATTGCACTATTGTCTGTGTCCATGGAATTTTCCTTAACCACCAACTTCCTCAATTGTTTTTCTTAAGTTTATTTTTTATTGTTAACACTATTACAGATGTCCCCTATTGTTTTGAAAGATAAGAATTTTGCCCAGTAATATAATATGGAGTATTTTATCTACTAGGGAACCCACAGCAGAGTCAAGGTGATTTGCTTATTCTCCAATACTGGAAACCTACTCTGTGGTGGGAAATTTAAGGGAAGATGATTGGAAAAGAAGTTTTGTGAAAAACACTGACTGGACCAATTAGCAAACTAAAACTGCAAGAAAATTGTACAAATCTTCATAGGAGCAAGTATTTAAAAACCTCAGTTCATATCAAGGAGTAGTCTGGTTGGGCTGGAACTCTCTTTAAAGGTGAGAAGAAATGTGACTTCAAGTAAGAGAGGGGGAAAAGCCTGAGTGGACACAGGAAGATCATGCATAGCTTTCCAAATTACCCCATCATAAATGCTGCCTTTCAATGAGACTACTGTGAATGAAATAGATGATCTATAGGTATTTTAATATGTTGCTAATATTAGGTATATATTAAATGTTAGTTTCCTACCTCCATTTGAAGCAAGGACACAAATATTGGTTGCAGAAGCAAGTCAATGATTTCTTTTTACAAGTACTGGTACGTCATAGAGAAGGCTCTGTTGATTTTTCATGCTAAAATATATAGTGGTCATTGTAACATTTGTTAAAATTTATAGTCTGTATTATATATATGTAAAGATGAACCTATATATTATGTGTTATAGAACAAAATATGAAGCTGGCATTATAGAGATTTTATGTAATAAATCTAAGAAAAATAATTTATTCTCATGAACTTGCTAAAATATTCCCTAACACTATCTTTTTGTGACAAACCCAAAAGTCTCTTTCAAAGGCCAAAATTTTAATAACACCCGCTTTTAAGAAAGGGATTGAGCTATAACAAAATTACTCATTGAATGTAAGAAGGACACTGTGTATCAGATGAGAGGCCAGAGTGGCATGATCTACAATAGTTTTCACGTGCGTAGCTGGGTTCACTGTTTTATAGCCTAGTCAGTACACTCCTTGGGGACAGAGCACACTCCCTCTGGTCATTCTGGAAATTTATTGGAGGCATTTCTTCTATTGCTAAATTATTAGGAGGTACTGCTGCATTACTGGGTAGAGACCAAGAATACTATATACATTGTAAAGCATGGAGAAGTCTTGTATATTAAAAAAAAAAAAATCTTTATTTATGTTTATTTATTTATTTTTAAAATATCTTTATTGATTTTAGAGAGGAAGGGAGAGGGAGAGAGAGATAGAAATATCAATGATGAGAGAGAATCATTGATTGGCTGCCTCCTGCACACCCCTTACTGGGAACTGAGCCCACAACCTGGGCATATGCCCTTGGCCAGAATTGAACCTGGGACCCTTCAGTCTGCAGGCTGACGCTCTATCTACTGAGCCAAACTGGCTTGGGCAAATCTATCTTTTTAAAAAAACAAAAACACCACCATGTTTTATTGATTTCAGAGAGGAAGGGAGAGGGAGAGATAGAAACATCAGTGATGAGAGAGAATCACTGATTGAATGTGTCCTGACTGGGAATCAAACCTTGACCTCCTACTTCACAGGTTGATATTCAACCACTGAGCCACACTGGCAGAGCAAATCTCTCTACCTTAAGACAGACTTTGAATTTCCCTCATTGCCATTTAAATGATTTAAGCCTAGAAACTAATTCAGTTTTATGTATATACAAAATATTTTTCATGGTTGTAATATGCACCAAATTTTCTTGGAATTCGTCTATAAATCAAAGGGACATTGTCCATGGTTTTTCAAATTTTGCCAAAAGTCACTCTGTATTTTGGAAAATTAGGTTACAATTGACAATGTTGCTTGTGATATTTTAGTCACCAATATAACACATTCATGTCTGTTTGTATTTATAATTATTACATTTATGAGAATTATATAAACATATTTTTAAATCTTTTTTTAAAAATATCAAATATAGCTTTTCACTGTAGCTGCTATTGAGGCCCACCACCATCCCTAGAGCCTGAGGTCCCTGAAGGCTGGGACTGCTTGCTGTAGGCTCCCAGTTGGGAGTGGGCATATCTGAGAGATCTGGGTGACTGAAAAGAACAGCATCCCACCCTGAGGTTGCAAATGAATGAAGGGTCGGTAAGAGCTGGGTGTTGGAGTGAGGTGCCGTGGCCTGCCCTGAGGTTTTGAGTGCTGAAGAATGGTGTTCAGCTGTGCAGTTTTAAAGCGGTGGTGGCAGCAGCAGTGGAAGCAGCCCACTCAGGGAAGAGGTTATTTTTCCAGAAGATGGTCAGCCATGCTGCAGCAGGGGCAGAATTTGAAGTCGCAAGGACCAGTCCTCATCATCAATTTGGACTCAGAAAACCTAGGCTCCAACATTCGGTGTAGAAACATTCTCACCTTGTGCTAAGGACCAGAGAGGCCATTCTTACTAATGATAGAGCCAATAAATGGATTTGGCAAACTTTTTGAAGGACAACTACTTTGGTGTCATTAAATTCATGAATTTTCTAGTATTGTCCGTTGCTCAAAAAGAAATTCTGTACATTTTAAAATTTCATTTGTTATATTGGGTGAAGGTCTGAGTTCTTTAAACTGGAATGACTATCCATGCAATTACCATAAATTAACTTTGTAATAAAGGATGGTCTTAATTTTAAAAAATCAAATATAAAGAAAATATATGCTATTCAGCTGGTTATATAACATTGCATTTTATAATTTGTTCAACAATTGAACAATTTGTATATTCCTAATCTGTCTTCACATTTTAGAATGAAACAAAAACTAGAGAAATTTATTGCAAATTTTACAAACACATTGATTAAATTAACAAGGATATATCATATTTCTGAAATTTATAGGATTACTGTCACCGGACTGTTTCAAATATATCCTAATCAGAGTAATAAAGGCCCCATTATTTCTTACAGAATAGCACAATGTAATACAAGATGTTTAAGAACAAAAATATTAAAGAAAATCAATCTTTCTAGCTGTTTGAGAGGTTGTTATTTTCATTTATAGAAAGTTCAAACTTTAAAAAAATATTCTTGTGTTTCACTGAGCAATGATATTGTATCAAGAAAGTTTGATGGATTGGCCAGTGTTCTGCAGTGGTTGAGTATCGACCCATGAACCAGGAGGTCACAGTTTAATTCCTAGTCAGGGCACATGCTTGAGTTGTGGGCTCAATTGCCAGGAAGGCCATGTAAGAGGCAGCTGATTGATGATTCACTCTCATCATTGATGTTTCTATCTCTCTCTCTCCCTTCCTCTCTTCTCTGAAATCAGTAACAACATGTTTTAAATAAAGAGGGTTTTCTTAAAAAAAAACAAAGAAAAAGAAAGCTTGATGAGATCATGAAAAAATGTTGAAGATTAGCTTTGTAATGAACTTCTATCAAGTACATTTTCCTGCAAAGTTGATAGTAATCCATTTTAAAAAGCAACATTAATGCTCATATATATATATATATATATATATATATATATATATATATATATATATATTGCATTTTATAATTTGTTCAACAATTTATAAATTATAAATGCATAATATGCTAATTAGACCGGACAGTCGAATGACCTTCCAGACGAAGCCACGGCAGCAGGGGCCAAGGCAGAGGTGGTTAGGGATGATGAGGCAGTCAGGCAGAGGGGTTAGGGGCAATCAGGCAGGCAGGTGAGTGGTTAAGGGGATCAGGCAGGCAACCAGGAGAGCAATTAGGAGCCAGTGTTCCTGGATTGCAAGAGGGTGCAGGCTGGGCTGAGGAACACCTACTAGTGGCCCAGTGCACAAATCTCGTGTATGGGGGGTGTCCCTCAGCCTGGCCTGTACCCTCTCCAATCTGGGACCCCTCAAAGGATGTCCTACTGCCAGTTTACAGGGATCGGGCCTAAACCGGCAGTCAGACATCCCTCTCGCAATCCGGGACTGCTGGCTCCTAACTGCTCACCTGCCTGCCTGCCTGATTGCCCCTAACCACTCTGCCTGCTGGCCTGCTTGCCCCCAACTGACCTCTGCCACCAGCCTGCTCACCCCCAAATGCCCCCCCGCCAGCCTGATCACCCCCAACTGCCCCCCGTGCCAGTGTGCTCACCCCCAACTGACCCCTGCTGGCCTGCTCACTCCAAACTGCCCTCCCACTGTCCTGATCACCTCCAACTGACCCCCACTGACGTCCTGCTCACCCCCAACTGGTCCCCCCACTGGACTGCTTACCCCCAACGGCCTTGCCCCCCACCAGCCTGATCACCACAACTGCTGTCCCATCCTGGCCTGATCACCCACAACTGCCCTCCCCGCTTGGCCTCTAACTGCCTCTACCTCGGCCCCGCCACCATGGCTTTGTCCAGAAGAACATCCAGAAGGTCTCCTGGAAGGTCTCCCAGTCTAATTAGCATATTACCCTTTTATTAGTATAGATAGAGGCCTGGTGCTTGGGTGGGGGCTGGCTGGTTTGACCTGAAGGGTGTTCTGGATTAGGATGGAGGTTCCCTTGGGGCATGGGGAGGCCTGGGTAAGGGGCTGAGGGCCATTTTCAGGCTGGTCAAGCCCCCCAGTGGGGACCCTCACCCCATGGGGCTGTGGCCAGCCTGGGTGAGGGGCTGAGGGCTGTTTTCATGCTGGCCACACCTCTCTCAGTGGGGGTCCCTGCTGGGGTGCCTGGCCAGCCTGGGTGAGGGGCTGATGGCTGTTTGCAGGCTAGCCAAGCCCCCAGCGGGGACCCTCACCCCATGGGAGTGTGGCCAGCCTGGGTGAGGAGCTGAGGGCTGTTTTCAGGCTGGTCACACCCCCCGGTGATCCAGGCTCCCAGCCCCTCTTTTTTCCCCTTTTTTCTTTTTTTTTTTTCAGCACCTCCTTGAGCAGAGGCCAGGGCTGGCTGGAAGCAGGTATCTGGGATTTATTTATCTTCTATAATTGAAACTTTGTAGCCTTGAGCAGAGGCCAGGGCCGGCCAGGGTGGGTGGGAAGCTTGGCTTCCTCCATCACTGGGGGCAACCCAAGCCTCCTGCTCGCTCCAGCTCTGTGGCCACTGCCATCTTTGTTGGGTTAATTTGCATACTCGCTCCTGATTGGCTGGTGGGCATGGCTGGTGAGTGTAGTGGAGGTACGGTCAATTTGCATGTTTCTCTTTTATTAGTGTAGATACATATATATATGTATATATGTATATATGTATATATATATATATATATATATATATATATATATATATATATGTAAGTTTCATAAAGATTTTAGAAATCATGAAGGGAATGTTTTTTCCTACTGAGATTAGATACAAAGAGATTCACAAAGACCTTAAAATATCTCATGTAAAAATATAATCACTTCCCAAACATCAGGGCTTCTATAACAACTATGATGGCTCCACAAAGTGAGTTTAGAGCTCACATTAGTAATTCTAGGTCTATGGTTCCCAAACTATTTTTGGCCACACCCCACCTAAGCATCTCTAAAATCCTGATGCCTATTCTGTGACATATAATCCTTATTATTCAAGTTGTTAAAAATAATGATAATATTAAATGTTATGAAAAAATAGCAAATAAAGTTTCAAAACATATAATAGAGAATTGAAATGCATAAATATGTCACAATATATATTTATGTATTATATATGAGGCCCCAGAACCATAAGAAATGCAAAAAATTCACTGTTAATAACTCATTCTCAATTGCCACCCTGTGGGGCATGTGCCCCATGTTGAGAACCACTGCTCTATGTGCTTTCAAAATTCATTATATTATTTACAGACATCGGGTATGTGAAAAAAAATACTACAAAATCAATACATGTTATATCTGGTGTTGCTAATAAAAATAAGAGGTAACTATATAGTGGTAATAAAAAGTTTGAAATTGGAAGTAATGTGAATTTTCAATGTACAGTTTAAACATTTTATTATCCTATATAATAAGAGAGAAATATCCTAATTATTCGTTATGCCCTGAGGCATAATGACCGACCACGTGACAACAGGATCATGGATTAGCAGGAGGGTGGGGCAGCTAGCTACAAGCAGGGGGTGGAAAGCTACAGCAGGGGGCAGGGCAGCAAGCAAGTGGGAGGTGGAGAGCTACAGGAGGGGGCAGGGCAACAAGCTATGAGGGGGGCCAGGGGAAGCTACAGGAAGGTAAGGCAGCGGGCGAAGAGCTACAGTAGGGAGCGCCAGCAGGTGGAGAGCTCCAGGAGGACATGTCAGTGAGCTACGAGCAATGGAGAGCTACCAGCGGTGGTGGGCAGGTGGCCAACTGAGGCAAGCTGCAGCAAGCTACTTGCGCACAGATTTGTGTGCAGGGCTACTAGTTTAAAATAATAAAAAGAGAGAAAAAATGGTGGCAGAATAGATGGATGTGTCCTGAGCCTTGTCCCAGAGCAGATAGAATGAGCAACTAAATCGAATAATATCCATCCCAAATTGGTGAATTGATGAAGTAGACACAGCTGGTGAGACAATTTGAAGCTGGGAAGGGCAGAGAACTCATGGAGAATGATAAAATCAGGGATCTGGGCTGGGGAGAACTGCGAGACCTCCAAGCCCAGTGGGTCAGAGGGAAACCGCACAGCACCGAGGCTGGGTCCCTTGGGACAGGCACAGCGTCTGACTGTGGAAAGGAGGTCCACAGGACTGCTGGTGGCAGGGGATTCTAGATCTGGGTCCACAGCCAAGAGAGACTGAGCCCAGAGGGGGCAGACTGAACAGCTGCCCAGGCTGCACCGTGCCAGGGCGAGAAGGGCTCGCAGTGGCGCAGCTTTTTCCCCTCTTTTTGGTCTTTGCTTTTGCTCGCTGAACCTAGTTCATAGGACCTTTCAAATACAGACACTCACCCGTGGCTGAGGTGCAGGTGGAGGTGTGGACTTGTGAAGTCTGGGGAGATGTCAGGGAGAGGTAGCCGCGAGTCTGGTGCTGAGTCATACCTGACATGCTGGACCTGGGCAGCCATTTTCTCCTGAAGACATAGCCCCTTCCTGCAGTCTCCAGGCAACCAATACAGACATAACCAGAATACACCTGAGTGGTACAAAGGATTAAAAAAAAAACCTGAATAGTCCCTGAGAGTCCACAAGGACTGGCCTAAAAAGAGGCCTTCAGTCCCAGCAACAGGAAACTGAGAAGCAGCAGACAGTACAGAAGAGTGGGATCTTAAACCAGCCCTCACAGGGAATTAAAACTCAGCAGAAAGGAATGACACTTCACTTTTTCATTTTTGTTTTATTTTATTACTAGAGGCCTTGTGCATGAAATTCATGCTCTAGAGCGGGGTTCCCTCAGTCCGGCCTGGGCCCTCTCGCAGTCCGGGACCCGTCGCTCCTTATTGCCCACCTACTTGCTGCTCCTTAGTGCTGCCGTGGAGGCTCCTGCCACTGCCACTGCCATTGCAGTCGCCAGCCCTGAGCCCAGCTTCTGGCTGAGCAGGGCTCCTCCTGTGGGAGTGCACTGACCACTAGGGGGAAGCTCCTACTTTGAGCATCTGCCTCCTGGTGGTCAGTTCATAGCTACCAGTCATTCCACCATTTAGTCGATTTGCATATTAGAGTTTTATTATATAGAACTAGAGGCCCGGTGCACGAAATTCATGCACTGGGGGAGTGCCCCTCAGACCAATCTGCACCCTCTTCAATCTGGGACCCCTCAGGGGATGTCCAACTTCCAGCAGTTGGACATCGCTCTCACAATCTGGAACCGCTGGCTCCTAACCACTCACCTGCCTGCCTGCCTGATTGCCCCTAACCCCACTGCCTTCCTGCCTGCTCGCCCCTACCTTGATCCCCTGTCAGCCTGATTGCCCCTACCTTGCCCTCCCCTATCGGCCTGATCACCCCAAACTGCCTGTGCCTTGGCCCCTAGTCTGGCCTCCCTCTGGGGGCACTGCCCCTATTACCCCAAAGCTGCTGCCACTGATGGCCTGAGCCTCAGCGCTTCGCAGCTGGTAATGGCTGCCTGAGCCTTGGCCCTTGTAGCCGCTGCGGCTTTGTCTGGAAGGATGTCCGGAAGACAACCACTCTAATTAGCATATTACCCTTTTATTAGTATAGATTTGGGGACCATTACAACCACACAGAACTTGTAGAAAACACATGGCCCTGGTCACTTTGGCTTAATAGAGAGAGCATTGGCCATGGACTGAAGAGTCCAGGTTTGATTCTGGTCAGGGGCACACATGCCTGGGTTTCGGGCTCAATCCCCAGTAGGGGGCCTGTGGGCGGCAGCTGATCAGTGATTCTTATCATTGATGTTTCTATCTCTCTCTCCCTCTCCCTTTTTGAAATTTAAAAAAATATATATTTTTTAAAGAAAACACATGATCTTCACTTTGGGCTTTGTCATTTTACAATATCCTTTGTGCAGTGTTTTAACTTCCCTCAGCTTTCCTTTACCCACCCTTAAAATGCAATCTATTTTGGGGAAGTGATTCTAGTGGGTAGAAGTTTTTTTTGGAGGGGATGGGTCATGAAGATATTTAAAAATTGAGCATGGTGATGGTTGTACCACTCTGAATTTACTTTAAAAAACCAGTTCATTGTACACTTTAGGTGACATGTACAGTATATGGGTTATATCTCAACAAAGTTGTTCTTTTATTTCTTTTTAAATAAAGACCAGTCTTATAATCAATTGCAGATGTTTTCAGAGGCCCCCCCAAGGTTTGCTTACCACGTCTCAAATCACGGCTGTGATTCCCAGTTGCCTCCAGTCCTGGTGGATCTGGATGGTGTGGTTTGCAAAGGAGAAGGTGGCAAGAGGCTTATGGAATTTCTGCAACCCCATTCCTCCAGTCTCCTCATAGGGCACCAGGACCATTTCCACTGTGCCAGCTCTCTGTTTCCTTTAACCAGTTGGGCAAAAGAATCCTGCATGCTCTGGCCAGAAAGTGTATTCTCTCTTAGGTGGCCCAAATGCTTTTTTTAAGGTCGTTTTATGGATTCAAAAGAATAAACAGAGATGTGGAAAGCTTTTGTCGAAATCCTTTTGCATGGTTCTTCCAGTCTCATGGGAAGTGAGATGTGGCTCTGAATTCATCCCAAAGTGTGTCTTTGGGCAAAAGAACCCAGAATGGTACAACTCCTTCAGGATGCTCTACACACTTTCCTGTCAGGACTCAGGGGACCTTGAGGGTGAGCAAGGCAGTGGTGCCAGCACAGGACCCGGGAGAAGGTAGCGCTTTCTACACTACCCAGGCCATGTGGACTGCAGCTGCACTCACCCAGATGGGCAGGGTGTTTCTACTGTTTTGTTTTGGTCTGGCCTCCACCCCGTCAGCCACGGACCTGTGCCTGCACTGAGACTGAACAGTTTGATGGCCCTACTTTTTGGTGAACAGTGGATGCACTCCCACCTCCCCAAGACTGGCAGTTAGGCTCTGGCGGCTTCTGAGTCCCTTGCGGGGAGAGCCCGGCCCTAGGTCAAGAACAGGCTCGGGCGTCCTCAGCTAGGAGACCTCCTTGGGCTAGGGGCCGCCACAGTTTGAAGGCCAGCCATGACCCCAATCCTGGCAGGGGTCTCCTCTGGGATGCTGGCAGGCCTGGGCTAGGGCTGGGGTGGTTTGGAGGCTGGTCACGCCCCCGATCCTGGTGGGGATCTCCTCTGGGGTGCTGGCCAGCCTGGGCTAGGGCTGCGGGCAGTTTGGAGGCTGGTCATGCCCCCGATCCTGGTGGGGGTCTCCTCTGGGGTGCTGGCCAGCCTGGGCTCTGGGCGCCGCAAAGAGAGAGGTTCCTGAACCCACTTCCCACATACCTAGGCTAGGATACATCTTGTAGGAGGCAGCTTCAATGCCGGGGGTCGGTGACCAGGTCCTCTGGAGCCTCGCCTTCTGGGCTGCAGTCCCA
This sequence comes from Ia io, assembly GCA_025583905.1. NCBI lineage: Eukaryota > Metazoa > Chordata > Mammalia > Chiroptera > Vespertilionidae > Ia > Ia io. The sequence continues at coordinate 114,692,323 of JAJQQW010000002.1, forward strand.
TGTCTCCCAGTGCCTCAGCCTCGGACGCACCCCCGCGGTTGCCCCCACCACCAGCCACCTCAGTGCAGGCCCCAGCAGCTGAAGCCAGTCTCTTGGAAGCCAGGCCACCACACCCACCACCGCTGGTAGCTCTCTGCTGCTCGTTTGCTGCCGAGCCCTGTCCGCTGGGGTGGGGGAGTGATCCCAGCCGCTCCGACCCCTGGCGTGTGCCCACTGCCCAGAGGCCCTCCCTCCCTCCACAGCCTGGCTTGGGAAGCTGGCCTCATTGCTGGAGCTACGATGCCAGGGTCCCCACATGGCCACTATGGGTGCCGCCATCTTTATAGCAGAGTGATGGTTAATTTGCATATTATCCTTTTATTAGATAGGATAGGATATTGAATGTGAACTATAAATGAAAAATAAAATTTTAAAAAGAACCAAATAAAATTTTAGATCTGAAAAATTGTTTATACACACACACACACACACACACACACACACACACACACACATATATATATATATATATATATATATATATATTTAATTCTCACTTGAGGATGTTTTTAAAACTGATTTTTAGAAAAAGAAATATCCATATGACAGAGAAATACCAGTAGGCTGCCTCTACACCTGCTGACCCACCAGGATCTAATCTAAACCTACGTATGTGCCCTAACCTAGAATCCAACAGGAAATCCTTTAGTCCTTTAGTGTAAAGGTTGAGACTCCAACCAATTGAGCCACCTGGCTAGGGCAGATCTGAAAAAAAAATTTTAAATGTACCTCTAGGCCCTGGTCAGTGTGGATCAGTAGCTAGAGTGTCCTCCTATGCACCAAAGGGTCATGTGTTCGATTCCAGGTGAGGGCACATACACAGGTTGTGGGTTCCATCCCTGTCGGATTGCTTGGGCAACTGATCAATGTTTCTCTTTCTCTTCCCTTCTCCCTTCCTCTCTCTCTAGAATAAATGAAAATAAACAGATCCTTAAAGGGGGACTTAAAAAGAAAAAAAGTGCTGGTTTGGTTCAGTGGATAGTGCTTCTTCAGGCGGACTGAAGGGTACTGGGTTGGATTCCGATCAAGGGCACATACCTGGGTTGCAGGCTCAATCGGGGGCCCTGGTCAGGGATTCAGCAAGGGGCAACCAATTGATGTCTCTCACATTAGTTTCTGTCTTTCTCCCTCCCTTCCACTCTCTCTAAAAATAAAAAATAAAAAATAAATAAATGGAAAAATGTCCTCAGGTAAGGATTAACCAAAATAAACAAACAAACAAACACCCATCCCCAGTGTGATTATTGAAGGAGCATATGAAGTATTTGTTGAATAAACAGGAAGGGATGGGACTTCGCTTTCTAACTGTTTTAGCAACTCTGCAAGCCAGAGGGTTTATTTTTTATTTTAATTTTTATTGATGAATTATTTTAGAGAGAGGAAGGGAGCGAGAGAAACACCAGTATGTTATTCCACTTATTATGTGCTCTTTGGTTGCTTCTTGTCTGTGCCCTGACCAGGGATCCAACCCGCAACCTTGCTGTATCAGGAGGAGGTTCTAACCCACTGCGCTGTGGGCTGCCTGTCAGGGCCCCTCAACAAAACCCCTCTGGGTGCCCTGGCCCCTGCTGTGGGCCGGAGCTCCTCTGCCACAGCAAAGGTTTGGTTCCATTCTGTCAGGGCACCTCTTAGGTTTTGGGTTTGATCCCTGGTCCAGGCTGACTGCTGCTCAGGAAGTGGTCGAGGACCGTTGAGGTCCATGTGCTCTAGTCATTCGGCGGGAAGTTGGGGTTCCATGGCCGACTCCGATCCCCATTACCCCCAGTTCCTCCACTGAGGAGAACTTCAACTATGGCAGCTGCTTGGCCTCTGCCAGCGTACACATTTGCATGGGTAGGTCACTCTCTCCATGGCTGGCCAGGCCTGACTGCTGCACAATCGCCCCAGAAAGTGGATTTGCGGACTCCCAGGGAGAGCAGGGACCCGGAGAGAAAAGACTTTGCTCCGCCTCCCTTCGGGGCTCTCAGGCCGGAGCGGAGCACCCATCCTGCGCAGGGCTCAGAGGGCAGAGCCACCCCAGGGAGGCCTCCCAGCTGGGTGCTGAAAAAACAAAACTAGAGCCCTTCCACCTTGAACCCTGTCGTCTTCCGTGTAGAAAGGGACATATGAAAGCCTCAGCAGCCTTACTTGGGCATCTTTAAATGAAGATGTTATTTTTTTTTTGGTGAAAATAAGTTTATTGTGTAATCAATATTATGTAATTGTGATTTATTGTGTAAACATCTGCTGGGATGTTTGTGCTTTAGGGCATGTGAACACATTTTATTTTATTTGACGCAGCCTCACATCTCCTGACCTCAAGTGGCATGCAGCCATGCTCACCAGCTCCTGCTGGTCATTACCCATGAGGGCATCCTGGATAATTTGCTTATTCCTCTATTATTATACTAGAGGCCCAGTGCATGATTGAATCATGCACATGTAGGGTCCCCTAAACTCTTTTGCTTTCCATCATGGGGGAGCTGGGTGCCTGTTCACTGGTGCACCAGGCCTTTCAGAAGCCTCCAGAGCAGCGGAAGCTTCTGAAAGGCCTGATGCCTGAGTGGACAGGCACCCAGCTCCACCGCTTTTGATGGTCCATGGTGGGATGTGAGCTCGTTGCCCCAGAGGCCCCTTCTGTGCTGCAGCACAGCCATGGCGCAGACGCTGAGCTCGAGCTGCCGCTGGAAATGCGAGCTCAGCGTCCCGCCGGCCCAATCGGCCACCCCGGCCACCCCAAGTCCCGCCCCCCCCGCGCCTCCTGGCCAATCGCGGGCATAGCGAAGGTACGGTCAATTTGCATATTTGTCTATTATTAGGTAGGATAAGATTATTTTGTTATCTCTTTTTTCTTTATTTTCCTTTTTTCATTTGTTTCTTTATTTTTGAATTATTTTTTCATCACTCTATTTTTTATTTTATCCTATTTTTTAATTAATGTTTTAAAATGTATTATTATTATTATTTTCCTTTTTCTCTTTCTTCTTAACAACTAATTCTCTTTCTACTTCCTCTATACTGAAGTCCTCCCCATATTCATTCAATTCTTTCACCTTACTTTCTGTATATAAGATTCTGCCCCCACCCTCTTTACAGGGTATTTGGTGTTTGTATGTTTTGGCTTATCTGGTTGTTCTCTATATATATCTGGCCACTCAGTATGTGGCCAGATACTGAGTGGCCAGATTATTATGACCACCTGACGTTTGTAGGCAAATTAGCCATACACTGCATCGTATGGGATATGGAAGCCAAAGGCCTGTTCGAACACCTTTGCTGTCTGCAGTTACCAAGATAAAACATCTTCAATTCACACAGGAACACAAGGATTGGACAGTCAAGCATTGGAAAAAAGTCAAGTGGTCCAATGAATCACGTTTCCAGTTGCATTATGCAGATGGCAGAGTGAGAATTTCATGGAAACAGCATGAAAGCATGCACCCCATATGCATGAGTACAACCCTTTAAGCTTGTGGGGGCAGTGTTATGGTTTGGGGCATGTTTTCCTGGCATGATTTGGGCCCTTTAATTCATGTGGAACAATGTCTGAATAGTACAACATACCTAAGTATCGTTGCTAATCAAGTTCGTCCTATCATGTTGATGGTGTATCCCAATGGAGATGGCTTCTTCCAACAACACAATGCCCTGTGCCATGGTGCTCGTATTGTGCAGGAGTGGTCTCAAGAACATGAGGGAGACTTTACCTTGCTAAGGTGGCCCCCACAATCACCAGATCTCAATCCAATTGAGCATTTGTGGGACAAAGTTAAAAGAGCCATCAGGCAGCTGGTTCCACAACCATCAAATCTCACAGAACTGGACAGTGCTATTCATCAGGCATGGTGTTAGATCCCTCGCATCACCTTTCAACATCTTGTGGAGTCAATGCCAAGAAGAATTGCCACAGTATTGAAGGCAAAAGGTGGCCCAATGAAGTACTGATGGAGTGGTCATAATAATCTGGCCACTCAGTGTATATATATTTTTTTCCGTTTTCTTCTTTTTATTTTCTCTTGTACCATTTTTTCTCTTTGATATCATTTGTGCTCTCTTTTCTCTCCCCTAATTCTCTTTTCTCTGGTGGTCACTTATTTTGGGATTATGGGTATTGTGAGTACATTCGTGTATTGTTCCCTTTGTGTCATGTTGTTGAGGTGAATTTTATCCTGTTTGGTCAATGTGGTAGAGAGCGAGCCACAAAACCAGACACCCGGAGAGGAGACTCTATTCACGAATGGGTCAATAACACTCCAGAACCAACTACAGAGGCAGGAAGAAGGCGGCAGTGAGGGAGAGAGGATGAGTGAGTAATGGAGCAAAAGAGGAGTGTGTGGACATGTGGTGCATGTGTGTGTTTGTGTGTGTGTGTGTGTGTGTGTGTGTGTGTGTGTGTGTGTCACAGTTAGATCCTGCACAAATTTCAGGAGCAGCCTGACCGGGCTCGCCTAATGAGGCAGACTCTGCTACTGTTGCAAACAGTCCTGGAGTGGATGGCTCTTCACTAATGCCACACCTTTTTGAAGGGGAGAGATGCTGTGACTGGGAGTCCATAACCACCTCCACTCAGAGTGCCCTCAGATAACACCCATGACTCTACAGCCATCCCCGCCAGAGACCTGCTGCCTCAGCTGTGGTCCCATGGTCACTGAGACTCCAGTCACCCCGGGAGCACCCCCATCTGAGGAGCAGAAGCCACAGGAGCAGCCTGCCCCATGTACAAGGAGCCGCAGCACTGTGAGCAACCTGCCCTGCCCCATCCGAGGACCAGCAGCCTTTTGAGTAGCCCACCCCCCACATCCAATGAGCAGCAGCTGTGCAAAGCCTGCCACTGTCTGAGGAGCAGTGGCCTCATGAGCATCACGCCCCTGTCCGAGGAGCAGCAACCTCATGAGTAGCCTGTCACCAACAGCCAGAGGAGCCACCATTGCTATGAGCAACACCCACCAGAGGAGCTGCTGCCAACTGAGGAGCAGATGCTGCAGTGACTGCCTGAGGAGCAGTTGCTGCCTGAGGAGCCGCTGCCACCTGAGGTGCAGGCCATACATGACTTGACACCTAGGATCCTTTGGTGAGAGCAAAAATAGGGAGACAAAGAAACACCAAAAGGAAAGAAAAGAAAGAATTGCCAAAAGGCAGCTAAGTGAAATGGAGGCATGCAATATGTCAGAAAAAGAATTCAGTACAAGGGTCATACAGTTCATAAACCAGATGGATGAAAAAAAGAAACAACTTACATAAGAATCAAGAAGAAATAAAGAGTGATATAGCTGCAATAAAAAACACCATGGAAAGTTTCCACAGTAGACTAGGAGAATTTGAGGACTGAATTGGCGAATTAGAAGACAGGGAAGCAAAAGACCCAAACTGAACTGCAATTGGAGAAAAAAATTAAAAGTCAGGAGGAGAGCCTAAAAGAGCTTTGGGACAACGTGAAACGAAGCAACATATGAATAATAGGGGTTCCAGAACAACATGAAGAGGAACAAGGTTTAGATTTGAAGAAATAATGTCAGAAAACTTCCCTGATATGGGGAAGGAAAAAGTCACACAAGCACAGAGAGTCCCAAACAAGAAGATCCTGAATAGACCTACACCAAGAAACGTCTTAATTACAATGGCAAACGTTCAGGACACAGAGAGAATCTTAAAGGCTTCAAGAGAGAGACAGAAAGTTATATACAAGGGATCTCCCACTAAAGTATCAAATGATTTCACAACAGAAACACATCAGGCCAGAAAGGAATGGAAGGAAATTTACAAAGTGATGCAAAGCAAGGGACTGAATCTAAGAATACTCTATCCAGCAAGGCTATCATTAAAAATTGAAGGGGAAACAAGGAGCTTCACAGACAAAAAAAGTCTAAGGGAGTTTATCACTATCAAGCAAGCAATGCAAGAAATGCTAAAGGGACTGGTGTAAAAAGAAGAAATATAAAGGGAAGAAGGAACACAGGCACAAAAAAATAAAAATGGCTATAAAAAAGTACCTATCAATAATAACTTTAAATGTAAATGGACTAAAAGCTCCAATCAAAAGACATTGAGTGGCTGAATGGATAAAAAAAAATGACCCATATATATGCTGTCTACAAGAGACCCACCTCAGAACAAGGGACTTGGACAGACTGAAAGTTAAGGAATGGAAAAATATCTTTCAGGCAAATGGAAATGAAAAATAAAAAGCTGGGGTAGCAATACTTAGATCTGACAAAATAGGCCTCAAAGTGAAGGCCATAACAAGAGATAAGGAAGGCCACCTCATAATACTAAAGGGATCTATACAACAAGAGGATATAGACCTGGTAAACATATGCACCCAATGCAGGAGCATCCAAATACATAAAAAAACTCCTGGAAGATATCATGGGAGAGATTGAAAACAATACAATCATAGTAGGGGACTTTAATACCCCACTGACATCACTAGATAAATCCTCTAGACACAAAATCAGCATAGAAACAGCAATCCTAAATGACTCACTAGGTCAGATGGACTTACTTGACATCTTCAGAACATTTCACACTAAAGCCACGTAATGTACATTCTTCTCAAATGCACATAGGACCTTTTCAAAGATAGACCACATATTGAGTCACAGGCAAAGTCTCTCCAAATTCAAGAAGATTGAAATTGTATCAATCATTTTCTTAGACCACAATGGCATAATATTGGAAATAAACTACAATGATAATAATAAAAAACACTCAAACACTTGGAAGCTGAATAGCATGGTATTAAACAATGATTGGATCACCAAAGAGATCAAAGAAGAATTAAAAATGTCCTGGAAATGAATGACAATGAAAACACAACAATCCAAAATCTAGGGGACACAGTGAAAGCAGTCCTGAGACGGAAGTTTATAGCTGTACAGGCCTACCTCAAACAACAAGAAAAAAATGGTAATAAATCATCCAACTCTACAACTTAATGAATTAGAAAGAGAGCAACAAGAAAAGCCCAAAGTGAGCAGAAGAAAGGATATAATAAAGATCAGAGCAGAAATAAATAACATAGACATCAAAAAACAATAACAACTACAACAAAACAAAAACAAACAAACAAAAGATCAATGAAACCAAGACCTGGTTTTTTGAAAGGATAAACAAGTTTGATGAACCTTGAGCCAGGCTCACCAAGAAGCAAAGAGAGAGGATTCAAATAAACAAAATCAGAAATAAAAGAGGTGAAATAAACACAAACCCCACAGAAATACAAAGGATTGTTAAAAAATACTATGAAGAACTATCTTCCAACAAACCAGATAACCTAGAGGAAATGCACATATTCCTAGAAAAATACAACCTTCCAAAACTCAATCAGAAAGAATCTAAAAAACTCAATAGGCTGATAACTATGGAGGAAATTGAAGCAGTCATCAAAAAGCTTCAGCAAACAAAAGCCTGGGGCCAGGTGGCTACACAGGGTATTTGCAACAAATATTCAAGGAAGAACTAAAACCTATCCTCATTAGACTATTACAAAAAATTCAAGAGGAAGGAACACTTCCAAGCTCATTCTATGAAACCAGCATCACCCCAATACCAAAAGCAGATAAAGACAACACAATGAAAGAGAATTACAGGCCAATATCCCTCATGAACATAGATGATAAAATCCTTAACAAAATTCTAGCAAATCGGATTCAGCATTACATCAGAAAGATCATATACTATGATCAAGTAGGATTTATCCAGACAATGCAAGCATGGTACAATATTCGCAAATCAATAATCATGATACATCAGATAAACAAATTGAGAGATTAAAACCACATAGTCATATCAATTGATGCAGAAAAAGCATTTAACAAAATCCAACACCCTTTCTTGATAAAAATCCTCAGCAATATGGGAATAGAGGGATCATACTTCAACATAATAAAAGCTTTATATAACAAACATACAGCCAACATCATACTCAATGGGGAAAAACTAAAACCATTGCCCCTAAGAACAAGAACAAAACAGGGATGCCCAATTTTATCACTCCTGTACAACATAGTTCTGGATGTGCCAGCCATAACAATTAGACAAGACAAAGAAATAAAAGGTATCCAAATTGGAATAGAAGACGTAAACTGTCATTATTCTCAGATGACATGACACTGTACATAGAAAACCATAAAGACTCCTTAAAAAATTATTAGACTTAATAAATGAGTTTGGAGAAAAAAAATGGCAGTGGAACAGACAGACGTGTCCTGAACTTTGTCCTGGAATAGAAAGAAAGAACAGCTTAGGGTTGCATGGGGAGTGTTTGTTGGCTAGTTAAGGGACAGCTATACTCCAGGAGAAAGTGAGGGACTGCTGGATGGGGTTACCCTGACCGGGCAGCCTCCGCTTCTGCTGAGTTCCCTCCTGGAGCTACCCACTCGGACGCAAAGACCGCGCCATCTTGAAGGGGAAAGGGAATCTTATCGGAAGCCTGAAAATCTACAACTGTGGCACCCACTGAACAGCTGTGAACCCCAGAACACTGGTCCCCAATTGGCGCAAACACACGGATTCAGAGGAGCTCTACACTCCACCACGGAAAGGAGAGAGAGAACTACATAATCAGACATCTGGAGAAGAAAGACCATGGGGAGACAAAGAAACAGCCCGCATATGAAAGAAAAGCAGGCATCACCACAAAAGGAAGTAAACGAAATGGAGGCAAGCAACCTGTCAGAGAAAGAATTCAGAGAAATGGTTATAAGGTGGCTGAAAAGAATGGAAGACAAATTGTACAATATGAGTAAGAACCACGAGGAAATGAAGAAGAACGAAGAAGAAATGAAATATGTCATCACTGCTGTAAAGAACTCAATAGAAAGCATCAAGAGTAGACTAGAAGAAGCAGAGGACCGAATCAGTGAGCTAGAAGACAAGGTGGGAAAAAATACGCAAGTAGAGCAGCTTCTAGAAAAAAAAATTAAAAAGCAGGAGGAGAGCCTAAGGGAACATTGGGACAACATGAAACAAAACAACATCTGCATAATAGGGGTTTCAGAAGGAGAGGAAACTGAGCAAGGAATAGAAAACCTGTTTGAAGAAATAATGACAGAAAACTTCCTTGATATAGGGAAGAAAAAACCCACACAAATCCAAGAAGTTCACAGAGTCCCAAGCAAAATGAACCCCAAAAGACCGATGCCAAGGCACATTATAATTAAATTGGCAAACACCATCAACAAAGTAAGAATCTTAAAAGTAGCCAGAGAGAGACAGAAAGTTACATACAAAGGAACCCCCATCAGACTAGCAACTGATTTCTCAACAGAAACTCATCAGGCCAGAAGAGAATGGAATGAAATATACAAAGTCATGCAAAGGAAGGGTCTGAATCCAAGAATACTGTACCCAGCAAGGTTATCAATCAAAATTGAGGGTGAAATCAGGAGCTTCACAGAAAAAAAAGGACTAAAGGAATTTATTACCACCAAACCAGCAATGCAAGAAATGCTAAAGGGTCTGCTGTAAAAAAAAAAGAAATAGGAAGCAAAGAAGGAACACAGGGGTAAAGAATAAAAATGGCAACAAATAGGCTTAACTGGTTTGGCTCAGTGGGTAGAGTGTCGGCCTGCGAACTGAAGGGTCCCAGATTCGATTCCAGTCAAGGGCATGTACCTTGGTTGCAGGCGCATCCCCAGTAGGGAGTGTGCAGAAGGCAGCTGATCGATGTTTCTCTCTCATCTATGTTTCTAACTCTCTATCCCTCTCCATTCCTCTCTGTAAAAAAATCAATAAAATATATTTTTTAAAAATGGAAACAAATAATTACCTATCAATCATAACTTTAAATGTAAATGGATTAAATGCCCCAATCAAAAGACATAAGGTAACGAATTGGATAAGAAAACAAGACCCATATATCTGCTGTCTACAAGAAACCCACCTCAGAAAAAAAGATGAACACAGACTGAGGGTGAAGGGATGGAAAAAGGTTTTTCAGGTGAATGGAAATGAAAAAAAAAGCTGGGGTAGCAATACTTATATCTGACAAATTAGATCTCAAAGTGAAGGTCATAACAAGAGATAAGGAAGGCCACTTCATAATACTAAAGGGAGCAATCCAACAAGAAGAAATAACTCTGGTAAATATACACGGAATCAACACAGGAGCACCCAAATACATAAAAAAAAAAACTCCTGGAGGATATCAAGGGAGAGATTGACAGCAATATAATCATAGTAGGAGACTTAATACCCCCTATCACCATTGGAAAAATCATCTAAACAAAAAATCAGCAAAGAAACACCAATCTTACATGAATCACTAGACCAGATGGAATTAATTGACATCTGCAGAACATTTCACCCCAAAGCCACAGAATATACATTCTTCTCAAGTGCACATGGGTCATTTTCAAAGACAGACCATATGTTGGGTCATAGGCAAAGTCTCTTCAAATTCAAGAAGATAGAAATCATATCAAGCACCTTCTCAGATCACGGTGGCATAAAACTGGAAATGAACTACAATAAAACAATCCAAAAAAATGAAACATATGGAGACTCAACAGCATGCTATTAAACAATGACTGGGTTACCAGAGAGATCATGGAAGAAATAAAAAACATCATGGCAACAAATGACAATGAAAACACAAAAATTGAAATTCTATGGGACACAGCGAAAGCAGTCTTGAGAGGGAAGTTCATAGCTCTACAAACCTACAACAAAAAACAAGAAACAATGGTAATAAATTACCTAACCCTACAACTGAAAGAGTTAGAAAGAGAGCCACAAGAAAAGCCCAGTGTAAGCAGAAGGAAGGAAATAATAAAGATCAGAGCGGAGATAAACGACATAGAGACCAAAGAATACAAAAAATCAACAAAACCAAGAGCTGGTTCTTTGAATGGATAAACAAGATTGATGAACCTGTAGCCAGGCTCACCAAGAAGCAAAGAGAGATAACCCAAATAAACAAAATCAGAAATGAAAAAGGTGGGAGGACCAAGATGGCGGCATAGGGCGGACGCCTGATTGTTGCCTACCACAACAATTTTGAAACTGCAACTAGAAAACAGAACGGACACCATCCAGAACTACCGGAGGGCGGGCTGAGCAGATGCTCTACAACTAGAATAAAAGAGAGGGGGACGCGGGATGATGCTGACCCGGTGAGCCAAAGATCTCACTTTAAAATCTACAGCTCTGGAAGATGGCGGCGGAATTGAATGACTGATCTGTTGCCTTGCATGGCAGTTTCGGAAATACAACTAAAAGATGGACTGGTGAGCACGGCGACTCCTGCTCGCGTCTCCCCAGGCCGGGCGGCTGCTCCTCTCAGTCAGCACCTCAGCCGGGGCCATGAGCTCGTGGGCGGCCGCGGCAGCTGCTATGGCGGCGGCGGCGGCCGCGGACTCGGCGCAATGGCTCTCGGTGAAGGAAGAGACCATCTTTCTGCAGGACGGGCCCATCCGCGTCACCGACCTGGCCGAGCTGCCCAGTGAGATCCTCAGGGCCCTGGAGGCCACCGACACCGACTTGGAGGATTTTTAGGATTTCAAGTCCTTTAGCCATTTTGAGAGAGGAGAACCAAGAAGGCGGCAAAGTTAAACAAATGAACTGCGCCACGCACAGCAATTTCAAAAATACAACTGGAGGACAGAGCGTCTGCCACCCAGAACCACAGGAGAGCTGGCTGAAGGGTGGATTTACAGCTAAGAGGGAAGAGGACAGAGCGAACTCGGAAGAGATAAGGTGCGGAGGCGCGTGGGTCGGACTGGTGGCGGGGGAAGGGTCGTGCGGCTTTTTTTCCAACCCTAGGGGAGATTAGCTCCCCATCACCCTGAAATCCAGCTTCTGGGGACTCGCGGGAGACCCAGACACCTGCGGGGAGAGGCTGGACTCTCGGCCTTCGTGTCAGAGAGTGGGAGTAACTTCCTTGCGGAGGTGCGCCCAGCAATCAGTGTTTGCTGCGCTGGAGTGCAGAACGAGGGGGCTTAGAAACGTGGAGAGCAGAAAAAGCAGACTTGCAGCCATTGCGGTTCGCCACGCCATGGCCTGGTGGCGCCCTGAGACCCCGCCCCACCCTGAGACCCACCCCGCCCTGGGACCCGCCCTGCCCTGGGACCCTCCCCGCACATTTTGCAGACCCGCCCCGCACGTTTTGTAGGCCCACCTGGGCTCCAAGCAGCAGCTTTTGCATGTGGGTGGCCTGCCCTGTGGCAGCTTGACCAGATGAACTGCGGTTCCAGTTGGACTGCTCCAGGGCCGCTTAGACAGGAGGAGGAAACTGCAGTTTTTATTGTAACTCCTGCTGAGTGGCCTCAGACAGTAGCTGACCTGCACCCCATTGGAGACCCAGAAACGAGGGCATCTAGTGGTCAGTGTGAGATGACACCAGATTTCAACCACTCGCATAAGGGACACATTCAAGAGGCAGACTCAGTGAGTGCCAAAGCCTTGCTGCAACAAGATCCGGCCCATAAACGTGTCTCCTGCACAGCAACTCTTCCTTTATAGAAACAGAGGGGCCTCATGGACAATTGGCCAGGAGGACAATTCCTCCCAGTGACACCAACAATAATCAAGACTTAACTATACAAAGGAGGACCAAGATGGAGGCATAGGGTGGAAGCTTGATTGTTGTCTACCACAACAATTTTGAGACTATGAGAGGAGAGCAGAGCAGACACCATCCAGAACCACCGGAGGGCTGGCTGAGCAGATGCTCTACAACTAGAATAAAAGAGAGGGGTACGCGAGTGAAGCTGGATCCCGGGTCCAGGTGAGGCCGTGCGCCCCTGGGTCCGGGTGAAGCTGGATCCCGGGTCTGGGTGAGGCCGTGCGCCCCTGGGTCCGGGTGAGGCCATGCGCCCCTGGGTCCGGGTGAGGCCACGCGCCCCTGGGTCCAGGTGAAGCTGGAGCATCCCGGGTCCGGGTGAGGCGGTGTGCCCCTGGATCCGGGTGAGGCTGGGTCCCGGGTCCGGGTGAGGCTGCGCGCCCCCTGGGTCCAGGTGAGGCCACGCGCCCCTGGGTCCGGGTGAAGCTGGATCATCCCGGGTCCGGGTGAGGCCATGTGCCCCTGGATCCAGGTGAGGCTGGGTCCCGGGTCCGGGTGAGGCTGCGCGCCCCCTGGGTCCGGGTGAGGCCACGCGCCCCTGGGTCCGGGTGAAGCTGGATCATCCCGGGTCCGGGTGAGGCCATGTGCCCCTGGATCCAGGTGAGGCTGGGTCCTGGGTCCGGGTGAGGCCACACGCACCCGGGTCCAGGTGAGGCCACGCGCCCCCTGGGCCCTGGTGAGGCCACGTGCCCCTGAGTCTGGGTGAAGCCATGCCCCTGGGTCCGGCCAAGACCAAAACAGAGGGTGTCAGACCTGCATTACCACCATTTGTCCACCATCCAGAGCTGAGGGGTCAGTATTGACATGTACACATAAGGAACTGGTGGACATTGATATTGGGTCTCAAAAGAACTGTTGGTCCAGAAAGAAACTCACTACAGGCTGATTCATTTGCCTGTCAGCATAACTATTATTGCTCGTCTCACATTCAGTTCTTATAAGTATATCTCTAGTGACACATGATCTCGCTCATCTAGGGGAAATGATGAACAACATAGACTGATGAACAAGAACAGAACCAGAAACAAGGAGGCATCGATCGGACTATCGGGCCTCAGAGGGAAGATAGGGGAGGGTGGGGGGGGGGGAGAGATCAACCAAAGGACTTGTGTGCATGCATATGAGCCTAACCAATGGTTAAGTTCAACAGGCGTTTGGGGCATCGGTGGGAAGGGGTGTGGGATGGGAATGGGGGGATGAGGACAAATATGTGACACCTTAATCAATAAAGAAATTAAAAAAAAAAAAGAAGTCAGAAGGCATGTCATAAAGTAGAATATCCAAGTGCTAATGTTAGTAAACAAGGAAATACAAACTAAAAAAAAAAAAAGAAAAGAAAAGAAAAAGGTGAAATAACAACGGACCCAACCAAAAACCAAAGGATTGTTAAAAAATACTATGAACAACTTTATTCCAACAAACTGGACAACCTGGAGGAAATGGACATATTCCTAGAAAAATATAACCTTCCAAAACTCAATCAGGAAGAATCTAAACATCTCAATAGGCCAATAACTATGGAAGAAATTGTAGCAGTCATCAAAAAGCTTCCGGCAAACTGAAGTCCAGGGCCAGACGGCTTCACGGGGGAGTTTTACCAAACATTCAAGGAAGAACTAAAACCTATCCTCCTCAGACTATTCCAAAAAATTCAAGAGGAAGGAACACTTCCAAGCTCCTTCTATGAAGCCAGCATCACCCTAATACCAAAACCAGATAAAGACAACACAATGAAAGATAATTACAGACCAATATCCCACATGAACATAAATGCCAAAATTCTCAACAACATTCTAGCAAATCGGATACAGCAGTACATCAGAAAGATCATACACCATGACCAAGTAGGATTTATATCAGGGATGCGAGGATGGTACAATATCCACAAATCAATAAATGTGATACATCACATAAACAAATTGAGAGATAAAAATCACATAGTCATATCAATTGATGCAGAAAAAGCATTTGAAAAAATCCAACACCCTTTCTTGATAAAAACTCTCAACAAGGTGGGAATAGAAGGATCATACCTCAACTTAATAAAAGCTACCTTATTTTCTGGCGTATAGGACGACTTTTTAACCAAGGAAAATCTTCTATACACCAAGTCGTCTTATAAGCTGGAAAATACGGTATATATGATAAACCCACAGCTAACATCATACTCAATGGGCAAAAACTAAAACTCTTTCCCCTAAGAACAGGAACAAGACAGGGATGCCCACTCTCACCACTCCTGGTTGACAATGTACTGGAAGTATTAGCCATTGCAATTAGACAAGAAGAAGAAATAAAAGGCATCCAAATTGGAAAAGAAGAAGTAAAACTGTCCTTATTTGCAGATGACATGATATTGTACATAAAAAACCCGAAAGACTCAATCAAAAAACTAATAGACTTAATAAGTGAATTTGGCAATGTAGCAGGATACAAAACTAACGCCAAGATATCTATAGCATTTCTGGACACCAATAGTGAACTTACAGAAAATAGACTAAAAAAGCAATCCCATTTACCATAGCACTGAAAAAGTTAAGATACCTAGGAATAAACTTAACTAAGGAGGTAAAAGACCTATATGCAGAAAACTACAGGACACTGAAAAAGGAGACAGAGGAAGACATAAACAGATGGAAGAACATACCATGTTCATGCATTGGTAGAATCAACATCATTAAAATGTCCATACTACCCAAAGCAATCTATAGATTCAATGCACTCCCCATTAAAATAACAATGGCATATGTCACAGACCTAGAAAGAACTCTCCAAAAATTCATCTGGAATAAAAAGACCCCGAATAGCCACAGCAATCCTAAGAAAGAAAAACAAAGTAGGTGGGATCTCAATACCAGATTTCAAGGTGTATTACAAAGCCACTGTTCTCACAACAGCCTGGTACTGGCACAAGAACAGACATATAGACCCATGGAATAGAATAGAGAATCTAGATATTGACCCAATCACTATGCTCAATTAATATTTGACAAAGGAGGCAAGAGCATACAATGGAGTCAAGACAGTCTCTTCAACAAATGGTGCTGAGAAACTTGGACAGATACATGAAATAAAATGAAACTAGACCACCAACTTACACCATACACAAAAATAAACTCAAAATGGATACAGGACTTAAACATAAGACGGGAAACCATAAAAATACTAGAGGAATCCACAGGCAGCAAAATCTCAGACATATGCCAAAAGAACTTCTTCACTGATACTGCTCCTAGGGCAATGGAAGCTAAAGAGAAAATAAACAAATGGGTCTACATCAAAATAAAAAGCTTATTCACAGCAAAAGAAACCATCAACAAAACAACAAGAAAGCCCACTGTATGGGAGAACATATTTGCAAATGGTATCACTGATAAAGGTTTAATCTCCAACATCTACAGGCAACTTATACAACTTAATAAAAGGAAGATAAATGATCCAATAAAAAATTGGGCAACGGACCTAAATAGAATCTTTTCAAAAGAAGACAGAAGGAAGGCCAAGAGACACATGAAAACATGCTCAAAGTCACTAATTATCCAAGAGATGCAAATCAAAACGACAATGCAGTACCATCTCACACCTGTCAGAATGGCTATCATCAACAAATCAACAAACGACAAGTGTTGGCGAGGATGTGGAGAAAAAGGAACCCTTGTGCATTGCTGGTGGGAATGCAGACTGGTGCAGCCACTGTGGAGAACAGTATGGAGTTTCCTCAAAAAACTGAAAATGGAACTCCCATTTGACCCCGTAATCCCACTTCTAGGAATATATCCTAAGAAACTAGAAACACCAATCAGAAAGGATATATGCACCCCTATGTTCATAGCAGCACAATTTCCACAGCTAAGATTTGGAAACAGCCTAAGTGCCCATCAGCAGATGAGTGGATTAAAAAACTGTGGTACATCTACACAATGGAATACCATGCTGCGGTTAAAAAGAACGAATTCTTACCATTTGCAACAGCATGGATGGAACTGGAGAGCATTATGCTAAGTGAAATAAGCCAGTCAGAGAAGGATAAATATCACATGATCTCACTCATTTGTGTAATATAATGAACTACATAAACTGGTAAAAAAAAAACAAAACAGATCCAGAGCCGAGAAGCATCGATCAAGACCATCAAACCTCATTGGGAAGGTAGGGTAGGGTAGGGGTAAGTGGGAGAGATCCACCAAAGGAATTGTATGCATGCATATAAGCCTAACCAATGGATACAGACAACAGCGGGGTAAGGGCATGAATGTGAGGGGGTGGAGAGCAGTGGGGGAATAAGGACACATATGTAATACCTTAATCAGTAAAGAAACAAATAATAAATGATTCATTAAATGAAAAATTAAGCCACACAATTAAGATATTACAATATGACACATCTTGGCAAATATCCTACCTAATAAAATGGTAATATGCAAATAACCATCACTCCGCTATGCCCACTATCGGGCCAGTGGGAGGCTGGGAGGCGGGACTCGGGGTGGCCTATCCAACTGTTGAGAAGATCAAGATGGCGGCGCCCAGTCCTCTTAGTTCCGGGGGTCCCTGGGAAGGTCGCCACCCGGGGGAAGTGAGGCAGGGCTGCCCAGCCGCTCCGGCGGGGGGGTGGGGAGTCCCTGGGGAGATGTGCAATGGGAGGGCTTGGCCGGGCCCGCCCAGCAGCTCCCGGGGGTCCCTAGGAACATTGCAGGCATGGGGTTGCTGAGACCCAGACCAGGCCTCTGGCCACAGATTCATAGCTTCACGGAGACCTAGGGCAGGGATCTGCCTCATCTGCAGAGAGACAGAGGTTCTGCAGTGCCCCCAAGACGTGGGTGGGTCCAGCCAGGGATCAAGGGGCATGGAAGGACTCCGGGCAGAGGGTCAAGGACCCTCACCCCTGAGATGGGGGTTGAGGGGTGGAGCCACCTCAGTGGAGGGGTGCTGCACTGCAGCGTACTGGACTGACTGATGTGATTCAGAGAAGCTCCCAGTGCTAACGGGCCTCGCTCAGGCGGCCTTCACACTTCAGAGGCAGTGACTCTTGCTCCTGCCTTGACCCAAAAGCAAGCCCGGGGTGCCCTGCCCCATGGCAGAGCATGCCTAGGCAGTGAGTGTGAAGCCTTCCACCTGCTCCAGCGAAGCAGGGGCAGTAAAGAATGGGGGGCAGGGGACGGGGAGAGGAAAGAATGTGGAGCATCTGCAATGAAGAGGTGCTCAAGAAAGAGGTTCGGAAGCCTGACTGGAAGGTTTGTTCTGTTTGCTGGGTGACTGCCCCTTAGGAAGCACAAAGAGCATGGCTCTGAGGGCTTCCTGTGTGCTGAGTCAAGTTCCACAGCCAACTGGAATTGGCCTTAGTTTCCTGGTCTGTAAAATGGATGAAGCGTGTCCCAGTGCCTTCACTGAGCTTTGATGGCCAATTGAGATACTATATAAAGAAAATGAGGGAAGAAGTGAGAAAGAAAAGGAAGGACGAGCAACACAAAAGAAAGACTGAAAGGAACCTGTAAACCCATTGTCACTTAAATAGGGAATATAGTCAATAGTGTTGTAATGATGGTATGATGCCAGGTGGGTACTAGAAATATCGGGGAACACTTTGTAAAGTATATGATTGTCTAACCACTATTCTGTAACTAATATAAAACCTGAAACCAATACAAAATAATGTTGAATGTAAAGAAATGAAAATTTGAGTGAAATTTTTATAAATTTCAAAATTTAAATAAAAGCTGTAAAGGAAGGAAGGGGAGAATAAAAATAGTGTTTTTCATTTTACCACTTCATTAAAAAGACAGTTGTCTTTATATGGTGCTTTTATACTTTTATAAGTCATTATCTCATTTTAATTTCTGGGCAACTTAAAGACAAGATATTTATTCCCTCCACTATTCAAAGAAAGGAAATCTTGATGTCTGGTCCTAATGATTCAATCGTCAAGCCCTTATTGTAAAGCAGGGTTAGTAAAACTTTCTGTGCAGGGTCATATCTATACTAATAAAAGCCTTGGGGGTGATCAGGCCAGCAGGGGAGGGTATTTGGGGGCAATCAGGCCCACAGAGGAGCAGTTAGGGGGCAATCACGCCAGCAAGGGAGCAGTTAGGGGGCAATCAGGGAGGTAGGTGAGCGGTTAGGAGCCAGTGGTCCCAGCTTGTGAGAGGGATGTCCAACTGCAGGTTTAGGCCCGATTCCACAGGGATCGGGCCTAAACCTGCAGTTGGACATACCCCGAGGGGTCCCATATTAGAGAGGGTGCAAGCTGGGCTAAGGGACACCCTCCCCAGTGCACGAATTTCGTGCACCAGGCCTCTAGTATTTATATGTTTGCAGTTAAATGGGATCCTTTATAAAACACTAGAAATGAAGGCCAATCTTATGAGCAGAATTATCATAGAATTTGTCATCAAACCTGTATAATTTAAAATTATTTTTTCATCAAACATTTTTATATCTTTAAACTTTGTAGAAATTAGAGAAATGCAAATATATTGCTTTCTTTTGAATGGCTACTAAAAAAAGAGGATTATTAAATTTTTAAAACTTTGGTTTATGCTAAGCAAAATAAGGCAGAGAAAGGCAAGTATCACATGATCTCACTTATATGTGGAATCTAATGAACAAAATAAACTGAAGAACCAAACAGATCCAGAGCCATTAAAACATACAACAGACTGATGTATTTCAGAAGGGGTGGAGGGGGGAGGTTGGAGAATGGGCAAGAGACTAAACAGAGAACTTATATGCATATATGCATAGCCCATGAACAAACATTAGTAGGGGAAAGCCTTGGGAGGGGGTGGGAGTGGAGTGGAGTGGGTCAACAGGTGAAAAAGGGGATATTTGTAATACTTTGAACAATAAAGTTTTAAAAAATTAAAACAAGAACAAAAATAGAACAAAAAACACCTTGACTTAAGTTACAAAACTGGATTGGGTAATTAATTCATTTGAGACAGATGAAGAACATATCAACCAAAATTTTCAGAAAAATTTAATTGAGCTGAAAACCAATGCTAGGACCAAAGCACACTTTGATCAATCTAATTTTGAAAATTTTGGATGGTGTTAAAATGTATATGCACTTCTTTGGAAAGAAGCAAAGTTCTCCAGATTTCTAGTAACATATTTGGTTGAAATGGCTGTCAGGACTGTAGTACTATTCTTTCAAAAACCCCACCACCAATGTGCAGTGCAGCAGAGGAAAGATGAGATTCCTCTTAACATACTTTGAACAATTTTAATAACATATATACAATTCAGGGTTCTCACTAAATTTCATCAATAAAGATTGTTTCAAAATTATAGATGTGTAATTTAATATTCCTAATTCAGAAGTAAGTATAGGTTGCAGAAATTGCCTAATTAAATGATGGTACCTTTGTTATAGAAATTATATATTCAAACAAATTGGAGAGAGTCCTTACTGTTGATCATTTTTAACCTGCTGCCACCCTCAAAGTTTACTACAGAAATACAATGCAAGCCACAAATATGAGCCACATATATCATTTTAAAACTTTTAATAGTCATATTAATAAAAGTAAAAGTAACAGGGAAAAATAATTATAATCATATTTAACACTAGAGGCCTGGTGCACGAAATTTGTGCAGGGCAGGGGGACGTTCTTCAGCCTGGCCTGCACCCTCTCCAATCCAGGACCACTTGGGGGATGTCCAAGTGCTGGTTTAGGCCCCATCCCACCGGCACTTCGACATCCCTCTCGCAACCCGGGACTTCTGGCTCCAACCACTTGCCTGCCTACCAGCTTGATCACTGCCTAACTGCTCCCCTGCCAGCCTTATGGCCCCCAACTGCCCTCCCCTGCTGGTCTGATGGTCCCCAACTGCCCTCCCCTGCTGGCCTGATAGCTTCTAACTGCCTCTGCCTCAGTCCCCTCCACCATGGCTTTGTCTGGAAGGAAGTTGGACAGTAGGAAGATGTCTGGTCTCCCGGTCTAATTAGCATATTACCCTTTTATTAGTATAGATACTGTACCTCCAAATGATCATTTCAACCTATAATTAATCAATGTAAATATTATTGAGATATTTTATACTGATTTAATTTTCAATATTAACCTAATTTAAGTAAAATTAAATAACACTAAAAATTCAATTCTATAGTGGTACTGACCATATTTCAAGAGCTCCACAGCCACTCAGGGATAGTGCTTACTATATTTGGACATCAGTGGTTTATACTAGTAGTCTTAATTATCACTGTTATTAATAAGTTATCCTAACATCAGTGTTTATTTTAGTATCCATGCATATCTCTGTTCTTCCATTTCCCTGCATTTATTATATTAAGTTCCTTCTCTTAAATTCAAGCTTATAAGGAGGTGCAAGAATCTGACTACTTCATTAGGTCTTTTATTGTAGCCAATTATTTTACTAAAAATAATATTTTCTTTCCTTGATAGTTGTACAATTAATATGTATGGTCAATAATGTATGACTTTTAATTACTTTAATGTGTGATTTTAGGTTATATTTTCTATAAATATATTTTTAGGCAATAAAGGGAGCTTCAGAATTATTTGTTATAGAGTTTAGGACCACTGATCTACATAAATACAGTAATGGTGGTTTTCTTCTGTTTCTGGCAGAAAGAATAAGCCATGTTTTATTGGGTTTTGGTGAGAGAATTGCACTGATTGATTTCTAGACTTCTTAGACTAGTACATCAGCTCACTTCCCTGAACACAGCAAAACATTATTGGCTATTCCACTGACCTTCTCTCTTTATTTGATTCTTCTCTATTGCTCTCTTCTGGACATCATTTGTGTCCATCTCACATTTTTCCTACGCACATTAGGTATATGGGTCTTTTAGTCAAGTGTTTAAAAACACAAAATGAGAAACATTTCACATATCAAGAACAAGCATAAGAAAATGGCTTAATTATAATACTAATAATAAAATAATAAGGCAAAATATATTCAAGTATTTACCATGTCTCAGTTACTGTCTTAAGAACTTAACATATATTAGTTTACATATCTCAATGCTCTCTTTGAAGAATGTACAATTGTTTCTCTCTTTTACAATTGGGGAAGTTGATTTGCCTTAGGTCCAATAAGTACTAAGTAGTGGAGTTGATAATCGCATTAAGAACTTCATTACCCTATTCTTTGATCCTAAGTGGTGTTATACACTGCACATAAGGAAAAAGATACAGCCTATTAACAGAGGGTGGATGCCTCATAAGGACACATCTGTGTAGAGTGCAAGGGAAGATTAATACAATTGCAGGTTGTGTAGTTACTTCAGTCCTTCTGTTTTAATCTAATAAACCATTGCTAGCAGTCCTCAAATGAACAACGCAGATGTATTTATGTAAGAGTGTCCCATGACCAAAATATTATGTGCTGTTTCACTATCTGTCCTGTTCTACAATATTAGGTTTGTGTTAGTCATATAGCTGTTGCTAAATAGAGACTCCCCAGAACTGTCAGAGTTAATATTGGCTCCAATCATTCTGCTGCCTTGCGGAGTATCCAAGCATGACAGGGCTGCCATTACATTTCAAAGGCAAAGGACTTCACTATTTTCAGATCACACACATGGCATAAACTGGTCCTACATAACTTGCCCTTGTTTCACTTGGCTGTTGCTTTGCTCTCAGTATATGGAGTCATTTGCCTGTTAGGTCTTACAACCTCCTCATGAACTTCTAAGGTTAATTCCCCGCCCCCACCTCCAATAAATCACTTGGTTCAGCTTGCATTGAGAGAAATAAAGATGTTAGCAAAATTTTTTTCTTAAAATACTTTTTCTGTACATTAGGGGGCACTCATGCTTTTGAGGGGACCAATTTAAGAGGCTGCTTTTCTTGTTCTCTTTTTGTAAAGGACAGGAATGATATTCTTACTTTGAAGGATTTTTCTACAGAATTGTTTGATGTACACTTTAGGGGACATTTTACTCATTATCACCTTGATACATGTAGAGTACTGACATTTAGGAAAGTGGCTGAAATAGCTGGTTTTAAAATGGTGAGGGAAAATAATATTAGCAATTCTGCAACTTTTACATATTTTCAATTATATCTATTAAACATATTAAAGCCATTTTATTTTAAACTAGAAGCCTGGTGCACGAAATTCGTGCACTGGGGGGAGGGGGTAATGTCCCTCAGCCCAGCCTGCACCCTTTCCAATCTGGGACCCCTTGGGGGATGTCCAACTGCCTGTTTAGGCCCGATCCCTAAACAGGCAGTCGGACATCCCTTTCACAATCTGGGACTGCTGGCTCCCAACTGCTCGCCTGCCTGCTTTCCTGATTGCCCCTAACCGCTTCTGCCTGCCAGCCTGATCACCCCCTAACCACTCCCCTGCCAGCCTGATCGACACCTAACTGCTCCCCTGCCGGCCCGATCGTCCCCAACTGCCCTCCCCTGACAGCCAGGTCACCCTCAAATGCACCCCTGCATATTCCCTCTTTATTAGATAGGGTTTTTTCTTTAACATATTGGACAGCCCTAACTGGTTTGGCTTAGTGGATGGAGCATCGGCCTGTGGACTCAAGGGTCCCAGGTTTGATTCCAGTCAAGGGCATGTACCTTGGTTGTGGATGGGCACATACCCAGTGGGGAGTGTGCAGGAGGAGGCAGCTGATGGATGTTTCTCTCTCATAGATGTTTCTAGCTCTCTATCCCTTTCCCTTCCTCTCTGTAAAAAATCAATAAAATATATTTTAAAAAACATATTGGACAGTGTACCTGCCGTGGTCTTGACAAACCAGTAAAAATGTAAACCCAAACTAAAAGTGTCATAAAATAAACTCCTAAAACAAGAATTTCATGAGACCTTGGAAAGGTGATATGTAGTTGTTTCTTCCTTTTTTCCTTCTCTTTCTTTTTCTAGATATTTCATCTTTTGTCCTTTCTTTCTTTTCTCCTTTTATTCCTTTTCTGTCCTCTCTTTCTCTTAACTTTTCCATTGGTAGAATCGTTAGTACTTGAATCTATCTTGCTTCCAGAAGACAAAGAAGAGGGAAACACACTGTCATCTGAAGAAAAAGATGATCAATGTTGGGATTGGTGGTGTTTCTGGTTTTGCTCTTTTCCCCATTTGTTTGTCATTTCTGCCGGCCTCGGCATCTTCAGGACTTGTGCGTGGGCACTTCTTCTTCATGCCTACAAAACCTACCTGCCTTGCTGAAAACTGTAGGGGAAAAGGCCTTCCTGGGTGGGCTCAAGCCCTGCCCAAGGTGCTGAGGAACCAGGGCGGGGAGCTCCCACCACCGCCGCTGCAGAGCCAACCTCCAGGGTACTCTCCAGTAATGTAACTGCAATGTCGCAGTTTGCCTTCAGAAATTAGTTGTAAGTTACTTCCGGTGTGAAACCCTACCTCAGACATTTCCTTTGCGGTTTGTAAAGATTTTAAACAAAACCCATTTACCTCCCTAACCTGGTCAGTAGTTTGTACCCAATGGGAGAGGTTTGATGGGCAGCATCGCCCAGAAAACCCCCTCCCCCCATCTCCAATAACTCGGCTGGGGGCAAGGGAAGTTCCAAGGTGGACACCCCTAGGCTGCCAGTGGGGCAGGATCACTTGCTGGGTCTCAGGCGCTTCTGAGGATGAGACCCTGAGGCTATAGGTGTGTGTGTGGGGGATCATCCATGGGGGCATAGGCGCTTTCGAGGCTGAGACCCCAGGCTGCCACTGGGAGGGGATCGCTCCATGGGGGCATAGGCGCTTTCAAGGCTGAGACCCCAGGCTGCCACTGGGAGGGGATTGCTCCATGGGGGTGCGGGTGCTTCTGAGGCTGAGACCCCAGGCTGCAGGTGTGTGTGGGGGGATCACTCCGTGGGGAGTGAATTTGTGTGTTTTTTTTTATAAAGGGTCAGGAAGGCCTCTGGGCAGCATTCCGCCAGGCCGCTCATGCTGCCAGCTCTCAGCGGCCCCCCTCCCTGGGACTGGGGGACTCTGGCGGGGCTGACAGGACTGGGCACCGCCATCTTGTGGCTATGGGAGCAGCCATTTTTGTCACAGAGTGACGGTTAATTTGCTTATTACTTTTTTATTAGATAGGATAATAAACAAATAAATTTTATTACCATTTTTACCGAGGAACTTAACCTATCTTCTTATCTGTACAAAAGGAATAATTCTTAAAATAGGAATTTCTCAGCATTGTAATAAGGATCAAATGAGATAATATGTAGGATTTAGTTTGTCTACATGAAATTTGCATATATTTTTCTTTCATAAATATTTGCAATGATAGATATAATTAAAACTTTTTTGGTAATATTCATCCCACAAAATAATGAAATCCCCTATAAGCTTACTGCTATTAGTTTCGATTTTTCACCCATGAAGACATTTTCACTAAGTCTTTAAATTAACAAAAGAGGGAATTGCTCTTTAAAAGGAAGAAATATTTGTGCAAGTTTAGAAATGTATTGTCAGGTATGCTAAAATCTTACTCCATATTTTATTTTAACTATGAAAAATTGTCACTTTCTAGTTATTTCTCTTAAAGTGACTTTTGGCCACTCCTCGTCCAAAGTATTTATGTTAATTTGGCTAGTTAGATAAGTCAGAACAATGTACTATTGTTTGGGATAAAATATATAATTTAAATACTGATGTCTATCAGTCAATAAAATGATGCTGCAATAATGCTGTACAACAAATATTTGAAAATGCAGTGGTTTAATTTAAAAAAATAATTTTCGTACTCATGGGGCAACTTCATTGTGGCTGGTCTAGGCTGCACTCCAGGAACGAGGCTCCAATCTCCCAACTCTGGACTGCAGATTGGGTTTAGGTCTGCTCCTATGATGCTCAATCTCCTGGGTCCAGCAATTGCCCAGTGCATGTGGCCCTCTCTGTGTGTTCTGCTTGATCCAGCTTGAAAGACAGTGACTTTGTTAAAGGCATTTTCTTCTCATGGAGAATCATCAAGACTAAAGAAGGCAAGTCAAACTTCATAACCACATTCCATTAATATCCCGTTGGCCAAAGAAATGTAATGCTCAGATCCTTTATGAAGATTAGGGTAAGTATACTTTACTCATAATGAAGCTCTACCATGGCCACAGTTGTATAATAATATCACAGAAAAGTGAAGATTCGGAAACAGTCTATTATCTAAGATAAGTATCACCTAAGTAAGCTAAGTGGTTTGTTGAATGAGTATACACAGCAGGATTCCAGCAAAAGAGAATATTTTTTCTCACTTCAAGTCTTGTGATTTCCCCATGTCGAAACCTTGTTGGATAAAACATCACACATATACCATACGTTTTTGGTCAACCTGAGGTAACAATATGAGAAACTTAAAACCTTCATGTAATTCAAATCTTTCTTCTTTCCAGAGGAAAGCCTACTTTGGACTTAGATCTGTAATAAAGAGAGGTATTGATGTTTGACTTTTTTTTTTCTCTTTCTTTCCCAATTTGTTCTCTTAACTATTAACTGACTTTTTTTTTTGGTTGAGGACTCTTTCAGGATTGAAGAAAGTAATAAAGGATAGAAGTAAAAGACCAGAAAATATCTTAAATGACCAGTAGAGTAGTAATATGGTATCAGATTCTTTGTGAGGAAAATACAAAATTTCCTGTTCTTTTTTATTGTAAAGCATTTAGTGTTTGGTTTGGAGAGTTCCCTCCTTAAGACTTTCTCTATAATTCTTTGGTTCTAGCTGCCAAGAGCATCTTCTTTGATAGATATTTTAGATTGGTTGACTCAACAACTATTCTCAGGGCTTTCCTATATAAACAAAAGAAAACTAGAAAAAGCCGAAACTACTTCAGCCCAGCTGTCTTGCTTCTGATGCTCTGGATATGATTTAAGTTCAAGCAATCAGAATCATATCATGCAAAACATGAATTGAATGGTAGGTCTAGTGACATCCATTTTAATAATGCATTTTCTAACAGAGGCTGTTGAATAGAATTTTCTGATATAAGGTGATATATGTGTTCCTCAAAATCCTTGCATAATGTTATGTTATTGAGGTAAGGCTGACATATACAAAGATAGGCAAAAACTACATATTAAGTCCTTCCAAGAATACCTAGCAAACTGAGCCTAGGAGAAAGACCATTGTTGGGGGATGTGGGGGCAGTACATGGTATTATGTTTAGGAAGAGAGTGCCACCTATTGGTGTTTGCTGTATTAGACCACAGTAGTGTACTTTGCCTTCAGATGTTAATTAGTATAAAAAGATTAGCAAACTGGAGGGGGTGTTATAAACCAATGCATTTTTATGCAATACCCTTCTTATTGCACTTCTCATATACTAGGTGTACTGGTTAATAATGTGGATTTTGTAATCAAAGAAAACACGATAATTTCAAGAGAAACATCAAAAGGGCTTTATTTAAAATAAATATCCATCACTAGCCACACAATCCTCTCATCTTTCAGGTAATTTGTGGATACCGTCCCAATAGAACTTTTCTTGTTTTGAGGCAAACCATTCAGAGACCCAATTTCCCACTTCTTCGTATGTTTGAAGTGCTGCTCAGAAAGTGCATGTGCCATCGATCAGAACAAGTGGTAATCTGAAGGAGCAAGGTCTGGTGAATACAGTGGGTGGGTTAATACTTCCCAGGCAAGATCTTTTAACATGTCTTTAACTGGTTTTGAAGTGTGTGATGGTGTGTCATCATGAAGCAAAATTACTTTGCCGTCTCTTCTGGTCCATCCTGGTCATTTTACGATCAAAGCATGGTTCAGATTGATTATTTGTTGTCAGTAGCGATCAGTATAAATGGTTTCACCTGGTTTTAGAAGCTCATAATACACCACACCTTCCTGATCCCACCAAACGCAGAGCATTGTCTTCTTTCCAAAGCGATGTGGCCTTGCAGTCGATGTTGATGGTTGACCTAGATCAACCCATGATTTTGTTCATTTGGGATTCTCAAAATAAATCCACTTTTCATCGCCAGTCACAATTCAATGCAAAAATGACTTTCTCTCCTGCCATTGAACCAACATTTTACTGATGACTTTTCGGTTTTCCATTTGTCTTTCGTTCAGTTGATGTGGCACCCATTTTCCTTCCTTTAAAATCTTTCCCATTGCTTGAAAATGATTGGAAATTGTTTGCTGAGCAACGTTTAATCTTTCTGCAAGTTGTTTTTGAGTTTGACATGCATCTTCATCCAATAATGCTTGTAATTGTTGGTCTTCAAACTTTTTCGGTTGACCTGGACGTTCTTTGTCTTTCACATCGAAATCAACACTTTTAAAGTGTTTAACCCAGTGTTCACAGGTATCTTGAGATGGATCATGTTCACCATAAGTTTCCTGAAGTATACGATAACTTTCAGCAGCACTTTTCTTCAAAATAATGAATTAAAACTTCCCACAAATGCTCTTTTTATTTTGTCACAAAATTCGACATTTTTAAGTGTAAAAATATCTATGATGTTAACACCTTCAGAAAATTTGATAGGTGAAGTTTTAAAGCTTGTTGTCAATACAACAAAATAGAATACATATAAAATCGCATATATATCAACATATGTGTAACTCCATCTATTGAAAAAAATCCGCATTATTAACCGGTACACCTGGTACAAGCTAAATTATGTAATGAAAACACTCATGATAGCAGAGGATACTGTAGTGGCGCTTCCCAGTTTGACACGCAGCCACCTGATCATGGCTAGAGTAGCAAATGGAGACCTAATTCTTTGTGGTTGCTTTGGCCCACTTCTACCAGCTCAGGCTATTCTGTCTCATCAGCCATTCAGAAAATTCTCTAAACCACTTAATACCATGCCATAAGTTCCTTTCTGTTTAATTAGCTAGAATGTATATATTTTTTTAACATATTGAATACAGACCAATACAGTAAATATTACCTGGAGATACTGAAAGTCAGAACCTCTCAAGAAAAGAGAAGGTTGAGCTTGCTAAACTGATCTGGTAGGGTTTACCAGTAAAAATAGTAAATATCCTTCTAGATTTTAGAACTTAAGATCAAAGAATGATGAAATGTTAGTCATGGTACATAATTGTGAACAATCTACTAATATTATTGCCTGAAATCACCTAGAATAGAGTGCTGGTTAAGTTATATAAAGGCTATGTGTTGGGATTGGCATTTTTAGCTTCCTTAGAGGACTTGTAGAAGAAAAAAAGATAAACTTAGAGCTTTAAAATTATTGCTCATTGAATAATCAGAAGATGAGAGATCCTCTTGTGCGTCCTACTTTTTGAAGGCATAATTTTAACATACAAAAATGAGAAAATGAATCTGATCTGATAGGTTTGCTGAAAGTAAGTTGAATTCATAGCCTCCCTAAATATCTTATTTAAATTTAGAAATTTATTGGAAAAGAAAGGGACTCTAAAAATTAAAAGGGGGTTCTTTGGTAGAGTCAGATACCTCTTAGTACCTGAAGTCTGAACTCCACTGAGCCTTTCTTACAACCCCTTCTTTTCTGATAAAGTTGCCCCTGCCTTGTCTGAAGTTGCTGCCATTTGATTCAGTGACAAAAAAGGGATATTACACAGTATGTTCTTTATTGTATGTCTTTTTATTTTTTAGAATAATCTATATTTTTGCACATGTTAGTAATTTGTTCATTTATTACTGAATATTTTTTATGACATTAATATATAACAACTTGCTTATTCACTTTTCTGTTGGTAGATATTTGGACTATTTTTAATTTGAGGAAATGTGAATAAAGCCACTATTAATATCTTTTTTGAAGTCTTCTTTTGACATATGCTTTCATTTCCTTTTCATAAATATCTAGGAGTGATATTGCTTGGTCAAATGATAGGTGTCTAGCTGCCAAAGAGTTTTATAAAGTGGTTTTATATTGCATGGCTCATAGCAATTTAAGAGTCTGGTTGCTCCAAATCCTTGCCAACAGTTGTTGTTGTTAGTCTTTTTAATTTTAGCCATTCTACTGGATCCATAGTAGAATCTCATTGTAGTTTTAACTGATTTCCCTGATTACTAATAATGTTGATTATATTTCATATTCTTATAGGCCTTTTTAATATATTCTTTTTTGACTTGTCCATTTGAAGCTTTGGCCATTTATTTTAATTGGATTTGCTTTTTTATAAGTGAATTCCAGGAATTCTCTATATACTGGGGAATTTTTACTTAATTATTAGTGATATTCGTCGTCTGTCGAAGAAAACTATGACCCCTCCACCCAAGGTTACAAAGATTTTCCCCAATGTTTATAGAAGCTTTATATTTAAGGTATTTTGTGATGGTTTAGTATTACAATTTCTACTTTTGCCTTTCTTTGGTTCATTTTTCCTTGCATGTACTAGTACTCTTCTATTCTGCTACAATGAAGCTTTTTTAACCAACCACTCTTCTCTTTCAAAGTGTGTTTGCTACGTAATGCTGGAACATGGTTTTATGAGTCCAGTCTGAGAATTTCTATTTTGCTGTTACTTTAATCCATAAACATTTATTTTAATAAATGAATAGAAACAAGTTTCTTCTTTAAGTAGGCAGAATTTAAATCTACTTTTTTGTGCTTCACTTGGTATCTAATTTGCTAAAGTCATTTAAAACTTTTTTTTCTATCATTTCCTTGAATCATAATTTCTTTTTTCCCTTCTCAATATGCTTGGCAGGCATTCCCTTCCTGATTGGTCTTACCACACCCTTGCTTCCAAAACATAATTTTGGTATTACTTTGAGTTTATGCTTTCTTTTGAATATTTTTTGTTTATTGTATATTTATAATCATACTATGATTCAAATCTTGATATATATAAATGAATTTGCTTTGAATATTCCTTCTGACTCTAAACATGCTTCCCTCTGAAAGACCACAAAGAAAACATGGTAATAATAGAGTATACTTCAAAAGTGTATTTTAACATAGATCTCCTCCTTGCATGGTTATATGATTTCTAGAGACCTTGAAACAGTTATGTTGTTCAGTAATGACATGAACCCTTAGTCTCTCAAGTCCTTCCACCATCTTTTATGTATAAGAAACCCTTTCCACCTCTTATCCCTCTATCCTTACTCAGCATCTCATAACAAAGCATTATCAAGTTCATAATGTCAAAGATGTCAGTGTTCAGAAACTCTGGTTTCAAGTGATGTTTATAAATGGAGATAATTCTATTTCAAAACTAACAGTGCATTATAAACTATAATAGATTACAAAATGATCATCTAATTATATATATTTTAAGAAACCATCATAATTAAATTCAACATTTTTAGACTGAAATAATATGTTCTTCCACAAGAAAAATTTAAAGCGCTTGTAAGTAGTAAATTTGAAACAAAAAACTCTATCAATTTTCCATATAGATGGAGACCAATAATGATGGAAGTATGTTATGACATGTCTAAGCTTACAAATAGGACATACAGATTATATGATGGAACCTAACATTCCCAAATATTATCAAACTAGAGGCCTGGTGCACAAAGTCATACACGGGTGGGGTCCCTCAGCCTGGCCAGCGATCGGGACCAATCAGGGCCAAAGGGGGCCGGTGGGCCAGGAAGGGACCACAGGAGGGCTCCAGGGCATGTCTGGCCTTCTTGCCCAGTCCCGATCAGCTGGACCCCAGCAGCAAGCTAACCTATGGGTCAGAGCATCTGCCCCCTGATGGTCAGTGCACATCACAGCGACTGGTTGAGCGGTCGACCAAACAGTCGACCAATTGGTTGGACACTTAGCATATTATACTTTTATTATATAGGATAATAATTTGGGACAAAATAACATGTTAATTTATTTCCTTTTAATTGTTTTAAGTGTTAACTAATGTTTTCTTAGAGGACAAATTAGTGTCAATAAATTTTGTCCAAGAAATAACTGTAATTTATTTCTTTTAATGACTAGGCATTTTTAAAAGAAGAAACAAAGACAATTTGTATTGTATGTTGTGTTGAACTATCTATTAATATCTAGGTATATATTTTTATGTTAGAATATTTATACATAATATAATATAGCATATATAATTAGAATATTTTTTACTCATATATTGAACATTTTCTAAAACCTCATGGCTTCATCAAGGATGATTTTAATAAGTATGTCTCTGGAGGTAACATAAAGAAATCAACTGATTCCTTTTGATTACTCATTTCACTTCTGTTTGTTATTTAAAAAAAATTTACCTTTATTGTTGAAAATATTACAAATGTCTCCCCTTTTTCCCATTGACCCCCTCAACCCCACCCAAACCCCCAGGCCATCACCCCACTATTGTCTGTGTCCATGGGCTATGCATATCTATTTATATATATAAAAGCCTAAGCTACCGAATGACCGAACGACCAAACAACTGAACGACCGAACATCCAGTCGACTGGTCACTATGACACACACTGACCACCAGGGGGCAGATGCTCAATGCAGGAGCTGCCCCCTGGTGGTCAGTGTGCTCCCATAGCCAACCTCCCACAGCCATCCAACCTCCCATGGCCCCTCCCTCCGGCCAACCTCCTGAGGCCCTGGTCCCTGGCCTGGCCAAGAAACCCCACCTGTGCATGAATTCATGCACTGGGCCTCTAGTCCTAATATATAAAAACCCTGGGTCATAATGACCAGTCATGACCATAGGCTGACCAATCAGAAGTCAGTGCTGGCCCCGCCCCCAAGCAAGCAGTAAGGGACAATCAGGAAGGCAGGCAGAGGGGTTAGTGGTGATCAGGTAGGCAGACCAGCGGTTAGGGGTGATCAGGTAGGCAGACCAGCGGTCAGGGATGATCAGGTAGGCAGACGGCCCCTTGCTGGGCTGGCCCCACTCCAAGAAAGCTGTTAGGGGCAATCAGGCAGGCAAGCAGAGTGGTTAGGGGTGATCAGGTAGGCATACCAGTGGTTAAGGGTTATCAGGTAGGTAGGCAAGCGGTTAGGGGTGATCAAGTAGGTAGACAGCCCCTCGCAAGGCTGGCCCCAACCCCCAGCAAAGAAAGAGGGAGGCCCAGGCCAGCCAAGCCATTTCACCCCAGCCTGCAGATGGAGGCCACTGGTGGCAGGGGAGGAGGGGCAGCGCTGCACAGATGGCAAGCAGTGGCAGGGGCAGGGGTGGGGCCAGCTACCTGCAGCCCGGGGAAGGAAAGCCCTGATAGGCCCTGATCTCAGGCCAGGCCTAGGGACCCTACCCGAGGGGTCCCAGATTGTGAGAGGGTGCAGGTCGGGCTGAGGGACCACCCCAAGTTCACAAATTTTCATGCACTGGGCCTCTAGTATATATATATATATAACCAATATATGCAAATAGACCAAATGGCAAAACAACCGAACAACTGAACAACCAAACAACTGGTCGCTATGGCATGCGCTGACCACCAGGGGGCATGCACAGAACTTAGCAGGCGTCAGTAGCAGGCAGCAGAGCATGGAACATGGCAGGTGTTGGCCATGGCGGGATGGTGGAACAGGTGAGCAGGGGCACCAGACCAAGGTGGGACCCCAGTTGTTGTTATCGGGGTGAACCTCTGGTGGTTACTGAAAATTCTTTGCTCCCTTGCACCATGATTACACCTGCTGCCAGTAATGGCCCCCCTCGCACCGATTGCAAGTGCCAGCCCTGCTCGCACCCTCAGCCAAGCGATGGCCCCAATCACCCCTGAGGGCTTCTCCACCTCCCCATGCTTCTGAGGGGCGATCAGGGCAGCAACCGCTGCTTATACCACTGATGGTGTTGGCCCCGCTCGCACCCACTGCTAGCGCCAGCCCCAATCACTCCACATCAACAGCGTGTGGGAGCGGTGGAAGAAGGAGCAGGTCTGCCAGCAGAAAGGGGACTGGGGGCTGCAGCAGGAGGGTCTAGGCAGGGGCACGGAGGATGGATCAAACCCGCCCCTGTGCCCACTGCAGCCTCAAGGTCCACAGTTCCTTGCAAGGTGCACAAATTTGTGCCCTGGGCCCCTCGTATGCATATAAATTGCTAGGTTAATCTCTTCCCTCCCAACCTCTGCCTTCCCTCTGAGATTCATCCATCTGTTCCATGCTTCTATATCTCTGGATCTATTTTGTTCATCAATTTATTTTGTTAATTAAATTCCACATATGAGTGAAGTCATGTGATACTTGTCTTTCTCGGACTGTCTTATTTCACTTAGCATAATACTATCCAGGTTCCTCCATGCTGTCTCAAAGGGTAAGAGATCCTTCTTTTTTACAGCTGCATAGTACTAGTATTCCATGGATTACTGGTAAATGTACTGCAGCTTTTTATCAACATCTACTGATGGGCACTTGGGCTGTTTCCAGATCTTAGCTATTGTAAATTGTGTTGTTATAAGCATAAGGGTGCATACATTCTTTCTGATTGGTGATTCGGGTTTCTTGGGATATATTCCTAGAAGTGGGATCCCTGGGTCAAATGGCAGTTCTGTTTTTAATTTTTTGAGGAAACTCCATACTGTTTTCCACAGTGGCTGCACTGTTGATTTCTTAGAGAGATAATCCTATATTGTTTAGGTCTTTCTCTTATATAATGTGTATAGCCTTAGTATTTTTAGATTAATCTTAGAGCATTTCTATTTAAATGAGGCTATTTATATATTTACATTCATTGCTATAAATGATGTTGGTCTTCTGTCATTTTGTTGTATGTACTTGACTTTTAAATTTTCTTGCATTTCCTCTGTTTGACTATAAGCATTACATTTCCTTTCTATTTTACCCTCTAATGATTTGTAAGATAGTGACTATTAGTGACTACATTATGCTATATTTAAATATAATTATTTAATCTATTTTTCTAATTATTTTTTCACTTTAAAAATTAAAATCATACATTACTTTTTGCTTCCTAGCTTATTTCTAAAGACAACCTCCTACAAGGACATTTAATAAAAATAAAATTGATAGATGGATTGTCTCAGGATATTTACATTCTCCATGTGGTCTTTTTAAAATTTCAAATGATTTTAGTAAACTATATTATATTCATAAAATTATCTTATATACAGCCTAGTGTCCTGGACTATATACTGCAGAATTAAAATTACAAAATATGTGATTCTTAAAGAATCACTTTATTTTTATGTTTCTACTTTAACTATAGATGCTTGTGCAATGTGTATAAGATTCTGAGGAAAATAATAGGTTCTAAATTAAGGTATATTAATCTCTGTAAGGAAACATTTTATTTTATTTTTTATGTCTATACTAAGACTTCTGTTTTCCATTTTCCATTATCAAATCCCTATAAATTTGAGAATGATGAATGGGAATCAATGTAAAATTTATTTTTCTTTCACTTCTATCATTTTAGCAAATAATTCCCTTTTGATGGCTAGAAACTTTTGACTCAAAATAAATTATCTTTTGAGACATGTTATTTTCATCTGTTTTAATATATGAAATTAAATTTTAATAAATGGTGGCAATGAAATATTATTACAACTATTTTTTAAGGAATAACATCATTAGAGTTTTGTTTGAATTTCAAACTGCATTAGAACAATAATTCAATTGGGGATAGGCAGACTTTTACTTAAGAATAACAAGTTAAGTATTTACAAAATTATGGGAAATATTCTGATTGTCTATTTCCATGATAAAGGGAAGTTAAATACACTTGAGTTATGAATTGTTAATTAAAATAAATTATTTAAGAAAGAAACTATAGTATGCATTTATCATAAATTTATAAGTTTTTATGTTATACTCTTTTTTGTTATTGTTGTTAAGGAGCATGATGGCTTTTTACATTTATTTCAAACTGATCATAAACTGTCTCTAATGAATAAACAGCTGCATGCATCATTATTACTACTAATATAAAGAAATAATAACAAATTTTCTATAAATATTAAAATGCTGGGTGATTTTAAAATTTGCATAGAAAAATTAAAAAATAGTACTGCAGCATGTTTTTTTATTTATTTTTCCTAAAGTAGTGTTTTAAGTTCTCACAGCATACTGCCCTCCTAAGAAATACAAACTTGTCTGGATTCCAAGAATGCACTTGCCATTAACCATACTAAACGCTAAGTGTTTTAAGGAGTGTTGGGTTGCCCTGCTCTGAGTATCTTAGTAAGACCTGCCTAGAGTAATGTCTTCACCACCCTATCTACTGGTCTCATGAGAACCCTAACTACATAAATGCTGGAAGATAAGGGATATCTGAAAAAATAACTTTGGATGGGTGTTAGAACAGGCATACAGTACTGAAGCCGGCAATGAAACTCATGCATGGCAGGTGGGCAGAGAGTCAACATGATTGTCAAGAGGTGAGAGGCCAGTCCCACAGAAGTACAGGGAGTCTGAGTGGCAACTTCCAAGCTGCTCTAAGGGTGAGTCAGTGTCTATAAATGCATAGTCCCTCCTACTATAGTCTTTGCTTCTTTGCAGGGAGCTCTTCAGTTCTTGGGTAAAACTCCATTACAATTTGTGTGTGTGTGTGTGTGTGTAATAACTACCCTTTTACTTAAGCATGTTTCTATTCTCAAATGTTTGCTCTTTCCTTTTCCTTTAATTTTGCCTTAGTAGATGCAAACTATTTACTCATAAGAGTTCACAAATGAAAAGTAGAAAGTCATTTAGAAAAATAATAAACTTTATTGAAAGGAAATTTGCTAGTCTATTCTATGTAGTCTTATAGATGACTTTGAACAGACAATACCAAATGTTTCCTAGATATTTTTCCTACTTTAAATTCATTATAAGACATAAGAATTCAAATGCTTATTGACCCTACATTGACTATTGTAATGACTTTCTTGCTTGTCTCTCTGCCATTATTTTCTCCTACTCTTAATTTATTCCACACACTGATGACGTTATAAATTTTCTAAAGCAGTAACACTTGGCTTTTTAGCAAGGCAATCTAAACTCCTTGGCTAGCATCCAAGAATCTACACAATTTGGGACATCTGTAATACTTCCAACAATGAAGATTTTAAAAATAAAAATTAATTAATTAGTATATATATATATATATATATTTTTTTTTTTTTTAAAGAATCTACACTGTTTGTCACCACCTTGCTGTTCATACTGATGGCGCAGTATACCAGAGGAAGGTGAGTTTAGTTAGGCTGAGCACAACCGTCATTTCCCCACCACTGACCTTGTACTTCAACAGTTCTCTCCACTAGAACCTCTCTTCTTTTCATTTTCATATTATCTTCTCTTTGAAATCTTTCTAAAACTTTAAAACATAGCTCAAATGACTAATTCTTCTTTAAACTTTCCAGGATAATTTCCAACTAGATTTCATATCTCTCATTTCGGGGCTTTCCACAGGATAGTTCATTATTTCTGTATTAAAATGTTTTATTCTTATATCTTAATCTCCCTTACTAGACGTTAAGCTCTGTGGAGCAGATCCTTAATCTTATTTTTTCTTTTTATCACATAATTAGCAAAATATCTGGCACATAGTAGGATTTTAATATGTATTTATTTTATTGAAGATTATAATTGTATATTAAATTAAAGTAAATAAAAATAATTATAATTTGAGCAAAGTGTTATTTCATAAGAGCAAATATTCCTTCTCACCTAAATGTCAAGTTTTTATCCTTCAGAGAAAAACATAAAAAGCATCCTTGTTAGAAAAGACAAATATAGCACAAATAAATGTAGGAAATAAAAAACATACTTTAAAATTAATAGCATGCTGAGAATGTACTATAAA
This sequence comes from Ia io, assembly GCA_025583905.1. Classification (NCBI taxonomy): domain Eukaryota; kingdom Metazoa; phylum Chordata; class Mammalia; order Chiroptera; family Vespertilionidae; genus Ia; species Ia io. Next base: position 114,729,468 of record JAJQQW010000002.1, read on the forward strand.
GATGCTGTTAATTGATAATTATATCTTTTTAAAACTAAGTCCAATTAAAATAAATAATATTCCTTATTTCAAAGCAGTAAGGTATGAGTTGGTTTGAAATTATCTCTAAAAACATGTTATTATATTAAAAATTTTGAAATGTCAAGAAGTGCTATGTATTTAAAGATTTTTTCTGATACTTTTATCTGAATTAACTGAATAATTATCTATTTTTCTCTATATTAGCATAATTTCAGGTTATGTAAATTTTTAAAGTTCATATTCAAGCTCTATCCCTAAAATATGAGAATTTAAGTTCTTAATTTGGTTGCTGTTCTTTGGTGCATAATGCAAGCATGTGTACATTCATGTCACCTAATTTTTTAGAAGGCAAAATAATCTAGTATTTGGTCAAGAAATTTTGTATCAGCATAAAATTGAGGTTGATGGAAACAAGATAGTTTTTGTGTGTGTGTGTGTGTGTGTGTGTGTGTGTGTGTGTGTTGTGTGTATAGATAAGTGAAGAGAGAAACAGAGTAATAATATTAAAGACATTTCAGAGTGAAAATAGACTTCATAATGATGAATCAAAGCAGAATGAGGTCAAGATGGCAGTTGAAATAATTTGACCTTAAATTTGGCCCTCCTCACAAGAGGAACAAGTAACAATTATTCATGGAGAAGACAACACTGAGAGGGCGAGGCTGGAGCATCTCCCTGCACAACAGAGATAAGAAACTAAGGAGAAAATAACCAAATGGGACTACATGAAAATAAAAAGCTTCTGCACAGCAAAAGAAACCATCATCAAAATAACAAGAGAGGCCCACTACATGGGAGGACATATTTTCCAATGATACATCTGATAAGGGGTTAATCTCCAAAATATATATAAAGAACTCATAACTTAACCAAAAGAAAGCAAGCAATTCAGTTAATAACTGGGCAAAGGACCTAACTAGGCACGTCTCCAAAGTGGACATACAGAAAGCCAAGACACATATGAAAAAATGCTCAAAGTCACTAATCGTCTGAGAGATGCAAATCAAAATGACAATTAGGGTATCACCTCACACCTGTCAGAATGGCTACCATCAACAAATCAACCAACAAGTGTTGGCAAGGTTGTGGAGAAAAGGGAAACCTAATACACTGCTGATAGGAACGCCGACTGGTGGAGCCACTGTGGAAAATAGTATAGAGTATCTCAAGAAATTAAAAATGGAACTCCCATTTGACCCAGTAATCCCACTTCTAGGAATATATCTTAAGAAACTTGAAACACTCATCAGAAAGAATATATGCACCCCTATGTTCATAGCAGCACAATTTACAATAGCTGAGAATTGGAAATAGCCTAAGTGTCCATCAGAAGATGAGTGGATAAAAACAAACAAACAAACATTTACACATTGGAATACTACACAGCACTAAAATGGAATACTATTTGCAATAGCATAGATGGACCTGGAGAGTATTATGCTGAGCGAATAAGCCAGTCAGAGAAAGAGAAGTGTCACATGATCTCATTCATATGTGGAATCTAATGAACCAAATAAACTGATGATCAAAAATAGACCCAGAGTCATAGAAGCATGAACAGACTGTTGAACCTCAGAGGGAAGCAGGGGAGGGTGGGTGGGAAGAGATCAACCAATGAACTTGTATGCATATATGCATAACCCATGGACATGGACAATGGGGTGGTGAAGGCCTTGGGGGTGAGGACAGGAGAGGACTGGAAGAGGTTAGTGGAGGAAAAAGGACCTATGTAATACTTTCAACAATAAAAATTAAAAAAAAGAAAGATAAAGAGTGGCTGCACACTGACCTCATAGCCTCTCTCTCAGGCTGGTGGCAGTACCATGCCAAGAAATCTTTCTTGAGCTTAATGGTTTTTCCAGTGGAAAAAGAGAGCCCAGAGTGGATATCCAGCTCCTTCACTGTCACTGGCTGCTTCTTGGGAGCCCCAATTTTGGGCTTGCACCACAGAGATTGTAGAGTAATCTGTGGCACCCCTGGATATCTGATTGAGACAAAGAGGTGGTGGGCCTTGCAATAATCCTAAAACTGACAGTAGGTGGATCTTGGCAGAATGCCTGGTTCAATAGAGGACTTGATGAAACAATATAGGCAGTGTTAAGATAAAATAATTTAAAGCTTGACTGACAGGTTTAATTCTGATTCTGCCACTTATTGAAGGTATGCTCTTTGGCAAGTTATTTAGTACAAAATCCACATAAAGGTGGTAACAGGAAGTTCAAACCCAGTTAGTCTCCTCAATAAATGGTGTTGGAAAAACTTGTTAGCCTCATGTAAAAGAGTGAAACTAGACCACTATCTTACCATACACAAAAGTCAACTCAAAATAAATTAAAGACTTGAACATAAAGCCTGAAACCATAAAACTCCTAGAAGAAAACATAGAAGTAAGCTCCTTGACATCTGATTTGGAAATGATGTTTTTTTTGGATTTTACATCAAAAGCAACAAAAGGAAAAAACAAAAACAAAAAAAACAAAAAACAAAGAAACACCTGGAACTATATCTAACAAAAGGTCTGTACAGAAAAGAAAACCATAAAAAAAGAAAAATCAATCTACGAAATAAGATTAAAATCATATCTGATAAGGGGTTCATATAAAATATACAAGGAACCCACACAACTCAATAGCTTAAAAAACCACAATCCGATTATAAATGAGCAGATGGCCCGGCCTGCATGGCTCAGTGGTTGAGTGTCAAACTATGAACCAGGAGATCACGGTTCGATTCCTGGTCAAGACACATGCCTGGGTTGTGGGCTCGATCCCCAGTGGGAAGTATGCAGGAGGCAGCTGATCAGTGATTCTCTCTCATCATTAATGTTTCTACCACTCTCTCCCTCTGCCTTTTCTCTGAAATCAATAAACATATATTTTAAAAATGAACAAAGGCACTGAAAAGACATTTTTCAAAGAAGACATACAAATAACCAACAGGTACCATATTTTCCGGCGTATAAGAAGACTTTTTAACCCAGGAAAATCTTCTATACACCCAGTCGTCTTATACGCCGGAAAATATGGTATATGAAAAGATGCTCAACATCACTAATCAACAGGGTATGCAAAAACAACAACAAAACAAACAAACAAACAAACAAAAATAACCTACCTCACAGCAGTTAGAATGGCTGTCTCAAAGAAGACAAGATATAACAAATACTGGTGAGGATGTGGAGAAAAGGGAACCATTGTGCACTGTTGGTAGAAATATCAATTTGTATAGCTACTATGGAAAATGACATGGAAGTTCCTCAAAAAATTTAAAATAAAACTACTATCTTCATTCATTTTACTTCTGGAAATATATATCCGAAGAAATGTATACAGAATATTGAAGAGTTATCTGCACCCCCATGTTCACTGCAGCATTATTTAAAATAGCAAAGATATGGAAACAACTTAAATGTCCATCAATGGATGGTTAGATAAAGGAGATGTAGTATATATACAAGGGAATAATATTCAGCTGTGAGAAAGAAGGAAATTCTGCTGTTTGTGACAACATGGATGTATTTTTAAGGGCATTATGCTAAGTGAAATATGTCAGACACAGGAAGACAAATACCTATGGAATCTTAAACAAACAAACAAACCTTAGTAACAGAGAATAGATAAGTGATCTTCAGGGGCTGGAGAGGGTAAGAAATAAAGAAAAGTTGGCAAAAAGGGACACACTTTACCTATAAAATGAATAAGTTCTGAGGATCTAATGTAAAACATGACTGCTATAGTTGATAACACTGTATTATGTAATTGAAATTTGCTAAGAGAATAGAGTTAAAGGTTCTCACCAAAAAAGGTTAAAAAGATAAATATGAAATGACTAGAGGCCCGGTGCACGGATTCATGCGCCAGTGGGGTCCCTCAGCCTGGCCTGTTGGAGGCCAAAACCGGCTCTCCAACATCCCCCAAGAGTCCCAGATTATGAGAGGGCACAGGCCAGGCCGAGGGACCCCACTGGTGTATGATTGGGACTGGAAGGGACTGCAGGGGGCCTCCAGGGCATGTCCGACCATCTCGCCCAGTCCCAGCCGGACCCCAGCAGCAAGCTAACCTACTGGTTGGAGCGTCTGCCCCCTGGTGGTCAGTGTGAGTCATAGCGACAGGTCAAACGGTTGAACAAAGGGTCAGACACTTAGCATATTAGGCTTTTATTATATAGGTTATGCTAATTAACTACAGGGCTGGAATCTTTTCACAATATATGTGTATATCTAATAACCAGGATGTACACTTTATACTTCTCCAGATTTATCCATTTACTTTTACTATTTTTTAAAAAAATTATCTTTATTGTTGAAAGTATTACATATGTCCCCTTGCCGCCCCCCCCCCCCCATTGACTCCCTTAATCCTACTGCCCCCTTCCCCGCCAACCAGGCTTTCACTGCATTATTTTCTGTGTCCATTGGCTATGCATATATGCATGCAAGTTCTTTGGTTAATCTCTTCCCACCCTCTCCTCCCCCATTCTTTCTGAGATTCATCAGACTGTTCCATGTTTCCATGTCTCTGGATCTCTCTTGTTCAACAGATGCCTTGTTCATTAGATTCCACATATAAATGAGGTCATGTGATACTTGTCCTTCTCTGACTGGCTTGTTTCACTTAGCGTGCTCCTCTCCAGGTCCCGCCATGCTGTCGCAGAGGGAAGTGCTCCTCCTTGGTAAAAGCTGCATAGCGTGCCGTTGTGTAAATGCACCACAGCTTTTCAACGGCCTCACCGTTCTGTTTGTTTGTTATACCTCAATAAGGCTGGAAAAGTATTAGACAGATAAATAATGGAAGTGGTATTTACAGAAATAGACGTAAACATTACATAGGTAAAATATTGAAAAAAGGGATGCCCATTTTTACCAATACAAGGCGTTTTTTTATATTGAGTGAGGCATTCAAGTATGCTAAAGAAGAAAACAAAGCTATATGTACTTTGGAAGTGGAACAAAAAGAAAACACGGGCTATCATGTGACGCAAGGCCACATAAAATACCGCATATTTTATAGGTTCACATTATCCTTCTAAATTTTCTGATAGTAACTGGTAGTCTGACACTAATTATAATAACAGTGAAATTAATTTCAAAACAGCTGAGGAAGTTCAAGAGCATTAAATCCTATTAAAGAAGCTTAAGTTAATAGCTGTAGATAAATTAGCTTTAAAAGGACATTTTACAATGTTAATCTTTTTCCAACTCAATGCTGGACACTTTTGCCCAATGTTTTGACCTTGCCTCAAATTTAACCTGTAAAAATTGTTCATCCTCTGTCCCAAACTTGCCCTACTTTTACCTTAAAAAAAAAACACAAACAAACCAAAAAACTCAGTCTCTTAATTCACTTGATTCTCCTAGTCATAAGTTCCTGAACCGTCATAGTCAGCCCTGTCTTTCCCATTTGATGAGTCTCTATAACCAGCCATTTTTTTAGATGCTGCTGGTAAGCATTTTACCATTTCTTATTTCTCCTAGATTCTTTGAAATCCTACTCAAGTAATTCTAATCCAGTTTTTTAAAAATATATTTTTATTGATCTCAGAGAGGAAGGGAGAGGGATAGAGAGATAGAAACATCAATGATGAGAGAGAATCATTGATCGGCTGCCTCTTGCACGCCCCCTACTGGGGATCGAGCCTACAACCCAGGCATGTGCCCTTGGCTGGAATAGAACCTGAGACCCTTCAGTCCGCAGGCCGATCCTCTATCCACTGAGCCAAACTGGCTAGGGCTCTAATCCAGTTTTTAATTACATTAATGCAATATCTATAATGTTGAGTGTGTACCAGGAAATACAAAGCTGAGTAATATGCTACTTATGCTTTGAATGATCTCAGTTTAGTCTGTCTTCTTCCTGTGTCATCTCTTTTTTGGTCTCCTTTTTACCCATATCCATACCAGCCTAATTTGCCCTGATGATTGCCACCAGTTGGAGTCCAAAAATACTGATTTGATCGTGTCACATTCTGATAATCTGCACACATGCTTTTTCTGAAATACCAAAATTTCATCATGAACGAATAAAAAGTATGGAAGTTGCTCTGAAGTTAACGTTCCTTAATTTCTCAACTGAAAGTGCCGGGAAGTGAATAAGAAGCAGGAAGGTCTCTTCTCTTGGAGGAAGGCCGCTGGGCTATTTGATCGTCTTTTACTGATGGAAAAGAAAATAGAAGCTCTAAGGAGCTTTTCACAAGGTCAATATCCAGCTTACACATTTGGAAAAACATGTCTTTTCTTGATTCTTTTAAATTGCTGTGATCTGAAATTTTACAGTGCAAAGTGGGACTAGAATTTTCAAAGATTAATTATGCAACTATTTAATGGGATTTCTTATGCTCACTTATCTTTTCAAAGTACTGCCTAAAACAGAGAAAATAAAACTGCAAGTTGTTACATTATAGGCAAAATTATAAAAGAAGTAAAGGCTTAAGTATTTTCCTATTCAACATTTCTAAAATCTTTAAATTCTGTAATAAAATTATCATTCTACAAATTTAAATACTCTAATAGTGTTAAAGTTTTTAGATTCTGTCAGATCCATTATTTTTATTTAAAATTTCCTAATTTTAAGCAATAAGAGTATAGATGAGATGTACAGTGATAGACATCATAACACACGTTTAAAGGAATATTATAGTTCATCAAGAATAAGAATTTCTCCTCCAAGCAGTACCCACATAGGACATTTCTAATTATTACAATTTATTAGACTTAATAATTTTACTCACAGCAGAATGAGACAGTTAAAATGTCATTTCACAGATAGGGAAATTGAGGTGCATGAAATTGAAATAATTTGCCCCGGGTCACATTGCTATTAAGAGGTGAAGCTGAAATGTAAGTCCTAGTTTTTGTTTTTGTTTTTAATCATATTGTACATTCCTAGATCTTTAAATTTTGCAACATTATACCAATAAACATGTTTACTAGATTATTTATCATTGCAAATATTCCAAATCCAATTACAGAAGTACTCAGGGGGGAGTTAAATTTTGGCCTTCAAATGCTGCTCACTGGGAATATGGTAATGGTTCCTCAAGAACTGTCTTGATTTATCTTTAATCTTTCCTCTTGGCTGTTTCAGTGGGCTTAAATGCTGCTTCCATAAATATCTCACTGTCCAATTATCATCACTATTTCTAAGGGTTCCTTGTACTTCCAACATTGTCCTCCAGATTTAATTTTTTTCTGCTTTCTATCTCTTGGGCATAATCTCTCCTTCATGTTGCTTTCTTTTTCTCCTATACAATTTAAGATTCACTTTTACCTCTTGTTTTTCAATTTTACTGTCATCTGCTCTTGCTTTATGTAACACTAAAGGCCTGGTGCACAAAATTCGTGCACTTGGGGGGGAGGGATGTCCCTCAGCCCAGCCTGCATCCTCTCCAATCTGAGACCCCTCAGGGGATGTCCGACTGCCAGGTTAGGCCCAATCCCACCTAGCAGGCGGACATCCCTCTCATAATCCAGGACTGCTAGCTCCTAACCACTCCTCTGCCTGCCTGCCTGTTTGCCCCTATCGGCTTCTGCCTGCCAGACTGATCACCCCCTAACCTAAGGTGACCAGATTTTAACATTGGTAAAGCAGGACACCATTGACTTGGGGGGGGGGGAGGGTTCTTTTTTTTTTAAATATATTTTATTGATTTTTTACAGAGAGGAAAAGAGAGGGATAGAGAGTTAGAAACATCGATGAGAGAGAAACATCGATCAGCTGCCTCTTGCACACCCCCTACTGGGGATGTGCCCACAACCAAGGTACATGCCCTTGACTGGAATCGAACCTGGGACCCTTGAGTCTGCAGGCCGACGCTCTATCCACTGAGCCAAACCGGTTTCTGCTATCTTTTGTAAAAATATGTTATGTAAATTGGCTCTCCTAGCCAATTATCTTTTCCCCAGGTTTGACTGACAGGCCTCTAGGGTAAGGTGACCAGATTTTAACATTGGTAAAGCAGGACACCATTGACTGGGGGTGGGAGGGTGGGGGGGTGGGAGTGTTCTTTTTTTTTTTTTTTAAATATATTTTATTGATTTTTTTTACAGAGAGGAAGAGAGAGGGACAGAGAGTTAGAAACATCGATGAGAGAGAAACATCGATCAGCTGCCTCTTGCACACCCCCTACTGGGGATGTGCCCGGAACCAAGGTACATGCCCTTGACCGCAATCGAACCTGGGACCCTTGAGTCTGCAGGCCAACGCTCTATCCACTGAGCCAAACCGGTTTCGGCCCGGGGGGTGTTCTTAACTAAAAATTTGGTCTATATTGTAATCGCTTTTGGTTTTTTTAATAAAAGGAAATTCACTTCTTAGATCATTGTTGAATTTGCATCCTCTTTTCTTACTCATTATGTTAAAAATCTAAAAAAAAATAATTTAAAATTATATTATAAATTATTATATACATATTGCTTAAAAACACAGTAAGTAGGTACATAATTACATGAACATATTTTATTGTTAGTTTATAAATTAAATTAATTTGATTGCTATAAAGTAACTATATTTTAAAAATTATTTTAATCCTATATTTCTTTCTAAATAATAAGAATACTAACTTGTATTACTTTTCCTCTGAATTTGCCGTAACGTAAGTCATAAGTGTCACTTTCAAGGCCGGCACTAGACTTTTTGCCGCCACTATAAAATATAAATAATACGAGTACTGTCTGCTAAATTCAAGAAAATTTATGTATTTATGAAATAAATAAATAAATTACTTACCTAAATTATCTGAATAGCTGATTTGTAATGACATCACTTGTTTAACTAGCTTACTAGCACGCAGTATGATGTGTATCGTCTGAGAGACAGTTATAAAATGTTTTGGTCGTTGCCAATCCCAAAAAATGCCATTGTTCATTAAGTCCAAACAATGGTGGTGGAATTCTAACAACTGATTAACAATGCGAACTTTGATAAGCTGTTCTCGATAATCAGTTCTCAACAATTATTTGTTATTATTAAAGTTTAACATTATAAAATTAACAAAAATAATATAAAACTCATATCCTGGCTAAATAGCCACATGGCCGCCGCGGGACGCGGGACAAATTGTTAAAAATTGGGACTGTCCCGCCAAAAGCGGGACGTCTGGTCACCTTACCCTAACTGCTTCCCTGCCAGCCTGATTGACACCTAACTGTTCCCCTGCTGGCCCGATCGCCCCCAACTGCCCTTCCCTGCCAGCCTTGTCCCCCACAACTACCCTCCCCTGCAGTCCTGGTCTCCCCCCAACTGCCCTCCCCTGCTGGCCATCTTGTGGCAGCCATCTTGTGGTGTCCATCTTGTGATGACGTGGGGATGGCCATCTTGGGACAACATGGGGGGCGGCCATCTTGTGATGATGCGAGGGCACGAGGGCCACCTAGGCTTTTATTAGTATAGATTGCTTCGGTATTTTATTTTTTGTTTCCTGTCATCCTGTAAAAGATCTTTTCTTTTCCTTTAAAAACCTTCATGTTTGGAAGGAAACATTTTATTTCTGAGTTAACCTTGTGAGGAAAACAAATTTTCTCAAAAACAATGCAAATGTCCTCCTGTGGCTTTTTTCCTCCTCAAATTTAATCCACCTTCTGCTCCAAAGACATTTACATAAGTAGTTTAAAGGTTGTTAGACAGAAATGCCAATGTGGTGAATTGGAGAATTTGCTTTTGATCCTCAGCTATTCACTTACATTTCTTCACCTTTCTTGTATAAGCCTATGTGACTATTCATAATATAAATTATTTGTTTTATCTTGGTAGTGATGTTTGCAAAATGATTCAAAGCTGTTAAATAAATTTGTTTTCAGTAATTGAAACCCATTTAGGACCTTTCTATTGATAATTAATAATTTCTGAATCACTACATTTCTTAGCCTGAGTGTTATTTGAATTACAAGCTTTTTCATCTCTTTCTTTGAAATTTGTCCTCTGTCCTCTGTTTTTATCCCCCTCTGTTAACATATTAGAATAGTTATTATTTTAAATATTTCTTTAATATAAAAATTTCCTCTTTAATACAAATTTTCCTTAGAAAAATCTGATCCATATAATACCTGTGAATTTTAAAAGTAAATAGCAGATACAATTAAAAAATAAGAAAACTATAGGAATTCTAAGCTTTTCACAAAGTCTAATTTTTGAATAAGCAAGTCCTGTTAAGTAAAAAGTGTAGTATATCTTTAAAAATATGGTAGAAGGAATAGGGTAGAGGGCAAAAGCTAGTAAGCAAGGACACAGACTTAGAGACTAGCTTTAGTCTGGTCCTACATTGGGCTCTGTGCACTGCAGAGTTAGTCTCAATTTGAAGCAAGACTTTTGTTCCCCACCTCAGTTACCAGTTGGCTGTGGGCTACTGAGGTGGGGTGTGAGAAAGCTTATTTAGCCCAGGAGAATTCTTTGAAGAGGGGGCAGCTGTGAGCCATTAGTGGTCAGCAGTTACAGTGTTAGTCATGAAATGGCACCAGAATGCTCCGTTGAGCAACCTCAGTACTTCAGTTGTGCAAAGAAAGGATTCAGAGGCAAGCAACCCAAATTATAAGAGAAAGTTTATTTTAAAAGTCACAGAGGTAGAAAAGGTGATCCAGTTGGGCTGCATGGGCTCAGTATATGAGTTATAGAGGCAAAAGAAGGTCCCTTGGAGCTTAGGAAAGAGAAAGGCAGAAAGAATGTGCCTGGGGGAAAAAGGAGTTTGGGAAAGGTGTGGCCAAGCCAAGAGAGAGAAAGAATACTCTCTGGGTCCTCCAGCCTAAGGGTTTTTATCCCCTTTCTAAAGGCAGGGATCTTAGAGGAGTTCCCAGGATAAAATGTCAATAGAATATTCATCAACTTTTCCAGGTGTGTTTTTTCAGATTAGCAGTCTCTACTGATTGGTGCTAGGGGAGGGCATCCTTAGTCATCACAGCTGGTCCTGATGCCAGTAATGAGGAAAATAAGACATTTTTTGGTGGGAGACCAGCAGCCTGACTCTGTACCTAGTTAATCAGTATCCCTAATGAACATTCCTGTTAGTCTATAGTCTACTCACTGCCCCTTCCTTAATTATCTGGTCTTGTAAGACCTGTTTACCTAAATACTCACATTTTACAGAGGTCATAAACCATGAACCATACACAACCCCCAAAACGGGGGGAGGGAGGGCAGGCCTTTAGGTGTGGTCTCACGGCCCCCACCCCAACACATGGGGCTTTTTGCAAAGCCTGTGAAAGGTCCAGAAGTCTGATCCTTATTTGGAGGACAAAGAAACCAAAGGGTATAAAGAGAAAGCTTCCTCCATATTGGTTTGCTCAGGATTTGGAAACAGGCTCCTCTGAGTCACGGTACTAGTACATCTGGAAATAAATGGATTTTTCCTGTATCTCTAGGTACTCCTGTGTATTTTTTGTTCGCCTGGTAAATTGTGTAACACCAGCCATGGTGTTGCTCTGCCTGGTTTTGCTGCTTTTCTGGGACTGGAGCTGAAACACAACTGAGACCTAAATATCATCTTTAGTTTGACCAAAACTCCAACTCTGTGGTCAGCAGAGTTCTTTGTTCTTAAGATTAATTGATAAGGGCCAGAAACTCACATTCCTGAGGACTTAATGGTTAAGAGAGTGGTCATGCAAAGGCTTGTATGAGAGGTGTATGAGGCTATTCTTTGGTCCCCTTGTTACTCCTCTAACGGGGTCTACCACATAACTGGCATCAGGGGAAGATCCCAACTGCATGACCAGTGATACGAAAGGGCAGGGGATCTAAAATGCATGAACAGCAAGGAAAGGTCACCCTGGGGGTGAGGTCCTAGTCTAGTTTTGCCCATTGCTAGGCACCAGGGCTTTCCACCTTGGTGACCTGCAGTGCCTGGCCTATGGCCCTTACTCCACTCACGTCCATCTAATGGTCTATTATATCAGAGGGTTATAGAATCATTCCTTAAGTTATAGAAGATTTTAGCTGATCTTCTACCCAGTTCACAATGTACATGATGTTACGATGGGAATTAATGTGTCTGGTAGAATTTTATTGCTATTTAGAGACGACCTTTGTGGAATTAACCCTATTCACCTAGAATAGGTGTAGCAGATAAGTAGCAGAACAGCAAGGTATACTCCCCCGATTGCCACCGTCGTTACAAGCCTTCACCTAGGTCAACAATGACGGAGAGGCCATCTGGAAGGAGTGGAAGGCGAGTGTAACTTAACCTAAGGGAAGCTCGCAGGTAAAGTATATTATCTCGGCTAAAGGTCAGGCATACCTCGATAAAATGTGAAATTCAGAAAACCAAGTGAGGCGAAAATCAAATATCCATGGAAGGCATTGGCAAGCCAACACGCGCTGTTTATTCAAAAGCTCATGTCAAAGTCTGGGCATTCAGCAATTTATGCCAGGCATAGAGCATGTTATTATTGACCAGTAAAAATAGCTTATGTTTATATATATTACTTTATGCATATATAATGAAATATGTTCTAAGACATTACAAACCTTGATTATTTTATAATAATATTTAAATCCATCCAAGGAAAATGTTATTCTTACATTGAGGAGAGAAGCAAGAAGTCAGAACAAGAGCAGAGTTTGACATGTGGCCTTATGTTCTGAGGTAAAAGTTTCATACTTGGTTTATTTTCATTACTAAAATTAAGTCAATGCCTGAACTCACACACAAAGCTTATGGACATTGGTGGATCAGGAAATCAAACAACTCAACTTTGTAATTTCAATTCCCCCCAAAAATATATGTGTTCTCCTTATATTTTTCTGCTGTAGGTCTGATGGGGCAAAAAATTATATGGAAATCCTGGGACAGCCATGTTGTGATATGAACTTTTGTTTAAAAATTATGCAAATTAGACTCACATGACTAGATTTTTATTTCTTTTACAAAATAATGCATTAATCAGTAATTACTAAACACTGAGGCTGCTGTCACTGTGACTAGTGTTAGTTTTATGTGTGTTTGTGAAAAGCCACGGCCAGCATGGCTTTCAGGTTCAAAGGCTTGGAGAAAGAGCTGACGTGCAAATTAAAACACAAGATAAGAAATATAGATTTGGAATTAGGGGGGAAGCCAGGGAAAGCTTAACTGTAGTAGTCAAGTTCCACTGAGTCTCTGTTCTGGTCTGCTTTTATTTACTAGAATGCACAATTGCCTTTTAGGAAAGCAAACAGACATGTCAAAGGTGATTGTTTAGTAAACAGTAAGGTTATCAGGTTCAGGGGGAGTTTGCTTTAGGCCATTGAGTCAGCAGTAGGTAATAAAATGCAAATTCACCCTGTGAATATCAAAGGAGCCCAGGTCAGCCTTCTGCCAGACTTCTCGCATTTATATTAATTACTGTTGATCTTGGTTTTCAGCATGTGTATATACATATACATACATATATAAATATGTACTTAATATTTTGTGTGAAATGAGAAATTAGAAAAATAAGAAAATCTGCTGAGTTTTTATTAAACTAAATTTGTTACATGTAAAGAATTATTCTTTATTTTCAGATAACAGATTTCCTACATTAAAAGTAAATTTCTCTTTGATAAAGTAGTAGTAAAATAATAGTATGTAGTGAAAATAGCTATTTAAAAAATTAGTAGAGACTGTATACCAGGCACTGTTCTTAGCTATTTATAAATACTAGTGCTGATGTAAGAATGCAGCTTTCCTTAATGTGAGTAACTCTAGCAGTCTCCCATAGGGGCCACATAGAGGAGATCAAGGCACCCCAGCTAACCACCAATTATGTGAGTGTGGCCTTCTTCAGCTACCTAGTTCTAGTGAAACCTCCCGATAATGACAAGTTCATAAATGATCCCAGCAGAGAAAACAGCGGAAGAAAGATCCTGCTGATCCTAGTCTAGATTGCAGAAGCCTGAGCAAATTAAGTGGTTAATATTTTAAGCCATATAGTTTGAAGTTGTTTTGTTATGCAATAAGTGATATCTAATATGTTTCACTATCAATTATACCACTATTGTAACTTCCTAGTATGCTATTATTTATCCCCATTTTACAGATTAGGAAACTGAGCTTCAGAGATGTAAACAACTTGTTTAAGGTCATACCCTTAGCATATGGCATTTACTAATTCAGATGTAGGCAAAGTTTTAGAACCTAGGATGTTATTTTTAAGTATTTGTGTCTTTTTTTTTAAGTTGGCAAATGCCATATTAGTCCTTTATTTTTTTTAAATTTGTCATTAAGTGAAGTCACAAACTACTATCAGAATATTTATGATGTCATAAAGCATAAAATAATTATATTTCATAAAAATTCTCTATCTGTCCATCACTCTGAAGTTCCTGAAAGGGATGATTGAGGGAACATTTGGCATGTAGGTAGTTCATTTGGGAAGTGATCCCAGGGATGAGGAGTTAAGAAATAAAACAAGAAAATGAGAAAAAGCAGCCAAGGATGAAATATGAAGTTGGCATTTGTTACTGGCCACTTGAGCTCTATCCAGGTGGACCTCCTGAGGAGTCCTATGAAATTAGCCAGGACTCCCTACCATTGGAAAAAAGGGAGACAAATTTATCCTCATTAGTCAAGAGTGGATGTTAACTAACCCTTATATCCTGGAGTAGGAGAGAAGAAATATAGGGCACTGGCCTGAGGCAAGGGACTGTCAAGTAAATCTTCACAAAGCTGTGAAAGCTTGCCGGAAATGGTGACCAGAATGTCCAGGAGGAAAAGGTGGGGCCAGGAGGGTTTGAAGTGGCCACAAAATTCATCTTATACACATACTTGAATACTATATATCTTTGGCAAACACAGCAGGAATATTACTTTGTGTAAATTCTCGGTAAGGTTAAATAATCTTAGGTTGAATACTCTGAAACCAAAATTAGAAAGATTAGTACAGGGAAAAAGGCATAAGCACTTTTCTTTATGACATCTGACTTCTAGAGACTTGCTTCCTGCCTAGTGTCAAGAGCAAAGTAAGAGGCTCATTAAACTGCAGGGTTTTTTTTTAACCTTGCTTGAACTTTCACTAGTTTGCACCCCCTCCCCTACTTAAAATTTATTTATTTTTTGCTTCTGCAAGCCAAGATTAGTAATAATAACAGTAATGCTAAATGCAAAAGAGATGCTGAACTGCTCTTAATTAGCTACAGTTGCATGCAGTTATATAAGGTCAAAGGAAAGTGCACTTTATATTTGAGCAAAGCCAGCTACTTACAGCAATGTCAGCGTGAGAGAACCAATTTGAACTTAACATTAATTAGGTTTTCAGTGGGCTGTAAAATTCACTCAATGTATGAAGTACTTTCTAATTATAGGAGATTATGGTTGTATTCTAAACAACTGAGGCAGAAAGACCCTGAATAAAGCAAATTGTATGTAGGTCTAAATATAAGAAAGTTCAATGTATTTCATATCTTTGGGAATGTCTTGAAATAATTTTAATATTGTGGGTTTTATAAACTTTTGCAAAATGCTACGGAATTATTAGGCACACAAAGGCAAAACTGTAAATTAATATTTATAATCCATGATGTTACATGAAATAAAATTTCTTATCACCTGGCACTAAGTTTTTCAAAGAAATCAATCTTCTCACCATAGGTACAGTATGATACTGAACACACATTATTTCACAAGGGCTTACTGTTCATCTATAACAAAAGGTAGTAATTTATGTTCCCTTATTTGAAAGGGGTAGCTGCTTTGCTCTTACATCAAACAGCTTTCCTGTAACCGAGACCTTTAAACATCCATATATCACATATATAGGACAGCCCAAAAATGTATATACACTTTGAATGATTATAAAGTCAGTGTTTACTAACATACAGTTCCTTTTAAAATTTGAGAGGAATCTACAGAAATTAATATTGTTAGTCTCAATGCCTGTTTTCAAACTTATGAACTTTCTGGTCCAGGCACTGCTGATAATGTGAAGCAATAGAATCTCAAACATCAATAATCATTTCGTTCAGTATTTGCATGCCCTCAATTTATCAACTGTTGCTGGTTTTGTACTGTAAATTTTACCCTTTATGTATCTCCATAAAAAAAAATCAAGTGACACTTTAAGATAATTTTTTTTTTTGCTCAAGGCTTAGTCTGGCTTTGTCCATTATTTCAAATCAATTAAACCTGAAAAGGAGTGAAAATTAAGTGAGTGATCAACTGTTAAAGTGTGTGTACATTTTTGGGGACACCCTATATCATGTTGCTTCCAGATCAATGTCAATTTCCTCCCCTCTTAAAACATTTTGGATTGTTGTTTAGTGCCCAATAGGATAATTATAATCAAGGAAACTGATGGGATAATCCTGTAGTGTTAGTTGTTACTTCAACTGTTTTGTTTCTGATTTTATCTATTTGGGTCCTCTCTCTTTATTTCTTGATGAGTCTGGTTAAAGGTTCATTAATCTTGTTTATGATTGTAAGAAAATACTATGAAAAAATATGTGCCAACAAGTGGGCAATGTAGTGGAAATGGAAAAATTCCTAGAAAAATACAATATACAAAAACTGAATAAGGAAGGATCAGAAAACCTGAATAGGACAAAAACAATTGATGAAATTAAAGCAGTAATAATAATAAAAAAGAAAAACTCCCAACAAACAAAAGCCCTGGTCTGGACTGCTTAACATGGGAGTTTTACCAAGCATTCAAAGAAGAACTAACACCGATCTTCCTCAAATTATTCCAAAAAATCCAAATGGAAAGAACATTACCAAGCTCTTTTTATAAGGGCAGCATTATTCTAATTCTAAAACCAGATAAAGACATTACAAAGAAAGATAATTACAGATCCATAGCCTTGATGAACAAAGATGCTAAAATCCTCATCAAAATATTAGCAAATCAGATCCAGCAATATATTAAAAAGAGCATATACCATGACAAAGTGGGATTTATTCCAGTGATGCAAGGCTGGTACAATATTTACAAATCAATAAATATGATACATCATATAAACAAATTGAAAATCAGTAATCACATGATCATATCAATAGATGCAGTAAAAGCATTCCACAAAAGCCAACACCCATATATGTAAAACTCTCAGCAAAGTGGCAATAGAGGGATTATGCTTCAAGATAATAAACACCATATATGACAAATCTATAGACAACATCATAATCAATAGGAAAAAATATATTTTAATAGAATCAGAAGTGTGATTGTTTATAGTGGTTGAGATTAATTTGTAAAGACAAAAAAAGTACTTTCTGGATTAATGGAAATATTCCATATCGTGGTATTTATCACATCAAGTTATACAATTACTAGTACACTCTCAATAAGGGTTAAGCAGTGACTATCTGCTCTCATATACCTTAATCTTGAAATTCCACTATCTCATCCTTACCCACACTAAGGTAAGGAATGAAGGTTGCTTTACTGAAATATGGCAAGGAAGAAACCTCAAGACATTTTGGAAACTTCAAGGACTTGAAGAGTTGACCCAAACCTACAAGCATTGCCTGCAAACTCTGATGGCAACTGTGACTTGGCTTTTCTGCCTGAGGGTCTTACTGCTCACTGAAGCTCAATCTAAAGATTCCTTGTCAAAGATCCCAGCAAAGCAAATTTAAAAAGCCTGTGTGACCTATTTTGTTTTTAAATATATTTTATTGATTTTTTTACAGAGAGGAAGGGAGAGGGATAGAAAGCTAGAAACATCGATGAGAGAGAAACATCGACCAGCTGCCTCCTGCACACCCCCTACCGGGGATGTGCCCGCAACCAAGGTACATGCCCTTGACCGGAATCGAACCTGGAACCTTTCAGTCCGCAGGCTGACGCTCTATCCACTGAGCCAAACCGGTTTTGGCATGTGTGACCTATTTGATCAGTTACTATCCTTGCTGTGTTTATGCAAATAATCAGGCCAGATTAAAACTGGACTTAATGCAGTCTCTTTTAAAATGAGGGTAATCTTAGGGAGAAAAAATATGTTTCAATGGAAAGCACAATGTCCAATTATGGATATTGAACTCAAATGCAGTTAACTGTCTTCAAAGTTTTGTTTTTAAATCTGTGTCTTTGTATGCCACACAGACCTCAGCACCTGATGACATCACCAGCGATGTTCTAACTTTAGACAATCTATCAGATTGTCATTGCTTGATTGCATTCCAGCAAAAGCCTTGCATCTGGAAGTCTCCTCAACTAGTTTATTACTTGCTGTGTTCATTGACCTTTGCATTATTTTGTTCTTCCTTCTATTTTCATAGAATATGTGCCTATGTCCTTATTTACCTGACTGCTTGTGCACATAGTATAAGCCTTACTTTAGAAGTCATCTGCATCACTGTCTCCTAAAATGAGACTCAACAGTTGGACTTATGGTTGAGTCAATGAAGTATAGATGGCCTATCACCTTCCCTTGAATATGCTTTCACTTTTCTGCTCAAATTTTCTCACAGAGGAAATTTTAGAATATTTCCCTTAGTTTAATTTAAGTATGGTATACAGAAGGGCTTTGAACAGGTGGGGCACCCTGGCCTTCAGGGAATCCACTCCTTCAAATTAATCTGGGACACTGTAAAGTTAGTCTTTCCCTTTATCACATGGGTGTTACCTCTCACTAGACCTTCACTTATTATTTATAAGATTACAAAGAGGCTTGTTTCTCTCTAAATGGGGAACTGATACCATTGTAATTAGCTAGTTATTAATAATAGCAAAGGACCAAAAGAGAGGCCAGATATGATAGGTAATTTGGGCTGCTTCACCAGAAAGCTGAAATTTTACACTCCCCAGGGGAACCACCAGCCCATTCCATGATGGTTGCTGAGGAAAAGGACTGGAAAAAGGGAAGAATGGACCCATGCACAGTGAAGTTGGGTGCTTACTGTCAGTCAAAACTGAGAAAAGAATTCATTGGCTAGAGTAGGCAGTGCCTTTGCAAGCCTGTGATAATTTGGGGATACATAATACCTCAGCCAAAGCAGTTTGTACTCTCTTGGTCCTCTCTCAGCTCTCTTGCATTCACCCATATGGCCCAAGGCCATGTGGACCTTACATGTAATGGACAAATGGACTACAGCTTGGAACACAAATTAAGTTAGCCTGATGGCACAGACTATGTCCCAACATGGAACAGAAACTCTGGACACTGACTTTGATTTTAGCTCTGCTGAAGCCAACATCTACACTTCTTCCTTGGTGGGACAAAAGGAAATGTGACAATTGAGCCTTAGGGGTGTAATTCCACAAAAAAACAGGGTTTCTACAATATCTCATCCTCCTCTGCAAGTCTCAGAAAATTCCTTTCTCAGGATATTGCAAGAAGCCCACTCCCACTAGCTATTGGTGCAGATGATGAGCTCTCCACACTGATAACATATTCAATGCCTATTTAGAAATATGCCAATGATTTCTGGACAATGTAAATTTAGGTTGTTGAAAGTAGTATATTTTAATGTATATTGAAAGTTAAATATTTCTGTATTTAATACTTGGCAAACTTAAAAATATTCTATTATAATTCATGTCATTTTGTATATTTTGTTCCTGGATACTTGATTATTTATTTATTTATTTTTTAATATATATTTTATTGATTTTTTACAGAGAGGAAGAGAGAAGGATAGAGAGTTAGAAACATCGATAAGAGAGAAACATCGATCAGCTGCCTCTTGCACACCCCCTACTGGGGATGTGCCCGCAACCAAGGTACATGCCCTTGACCAGAATCGAACCTGGGACCTTTGAGTCCTCAGGCCAACGCTCTATCCACTGAGCCAAACTGGTTTCGGCGGATACTTGATTATTATATTTGACAAAGCTTTGAAATTAAGTGTATTGTCTGTGTAAATGCACATATTTAGCTAATCTTAACTAATAATAGACAAACATGTAAATTGACCATACCTCCGCTACACCCACAGCCAATCAGGAGTGAGTATGCAAATTAACCCATAAAAGATGGTGGGTTAATTTGCATATGCAGGTGCAGAGTGGCCGGGAGGGGCGGGACACCTGCTATGAGGAGGAGTGGGGGTGGCGGAGGGAGCTACAGGAGAAGTGCTTCAGAAGGGAGAGAGAACTTGCAGGCTCCCGGGTGGCTGGGAGTGAGGACTTGCGGGCTCCCGGGCAACTGGGAGCAAAGCCAGGGGAAGGAAGGCCTATTCTTGCATGAGTATCGTGCAACGGGCCTCTAGTAATTTTAATCATTCAGAATGAAAGATGGAAAGGTTTTTTTCCCCTCAAATTTGTAATTTGGAACTTGAACAAATATAATTACGCAATTGAAGTTGACTTGACAATATTGCTGAGTCTAAGATTTTCAGGTTTATTACATTTGTGCCAATGTGTACCCAGCAAAAATAGACACCCAGCTGCCCTGAAGTTGGTGCTTTAGAACGACCAGATCAGACTTTCTTTCACCCATGACTATTACCATGTCCCACTCTACAGTCTAAAGAATGGTGTCAGGAAGATGACACTCCCACCTGAGGATGTGGTCCCCTTTTTAATCCACTTTTTGATGTTCAGAAACCTAGAATTTGTAGTCTCAAAGGACTGTTGGCAGAGCATCCTAACTACTGCAAAGATTTGCACAATTTTAAACCTGAGGGTCGCTAGGAGGCAACTGTTGTAAGGGTGGGATGGGTGGCATAGGTAAAGCCCCACTGGTAAAAAGTGGTGCAGCATGGTAAAAGGTAAGAGGAATTCATAAGCAGTCACTCCAAGGAGTCTAAGTTCAAATCTGACCTCCAGGGTTTTATCAAAGTATTTATCAATGGAGAAGGATGAAACCTATTTTGCAATGTAACTTGTTGCTTTCATTTCTAACTTTCAAATATTTATAAACATATGAACCTCTATCTGTACTCTGGCTCCAGGTACCCCAGTATTGAACATGAATCTGATTATGATAATAGTCTAAACAGCAAGTAAAGAAAGAAAAAGATTGAGAATAAACCATCATAATTAACAATCAATTTGAAAAATATAGTTTCCAAATATTTGTTTAAGCTTGTTTTCCTCTCTCTAGGTAAGCTAAACAGACAGACCATATGGTCTAATAAAAATGACAAAACTTCACCTTATGTTATATTTTCTTTAAAATCTACACTAATAAAAGAGAAACATGCAAATTAACCATCACTCTGCTACACCCACCAGCCAATCAGGAGGGAATATGCAAATTAGAAGGAGAAAAATGGTGGCCACCCAGCTGATCCAGGCGTGGAGTGGCCAGGCGGGGCAGGATGCCTTCTATGAGAGGGAGGGTGGGGGGAGGGCAGTGAAGGGATCTACAGGAGCGGCACTCTGGCCACAGCAAAGACGAAGACTGCAGACTCTGGAGTCTGCAGCAAAGACAAAGATGGCAGACTCCAACCTGAATCTGCAACGAAGATGGCAGACTCTGGCCAGAGTCTGCAGGAGACAAAGAAGGCAGACTCTGGCTGGAGCGAAGGCCTGGATCCCAGGTGCCGGAGGAAAACCGGTGCTGGAAGCCAAGGGAAGGAAGGCCTATTGCATGAATCTCTTCGTGCAACGGGCCTCTAGTTATTCATAAGTTAAAATGTTTCTTAATGTAAGAACTCTGAATGATTGGTATAAACATTTATTGTCTTAAAGTATATACCATAACAGGATTTTGATGATCATGAATTATATATGATTACTAGAGGCCCGGTGCATGAAATTTGTGCATGGGGGTGGGGGTGTTCCTCAGCCTAGCCTGCACCCTCTCCAATCCGGGACCCCACAAGGGATGTCTGACTGCCCATTTAGGCCTGATCCCACCACCCAGGACTGCTGGCTCCCAACCACTCACCTGCCTGTCTGCCTGATTGCCCCTAACTGCTTCTGCCTACCAGTCTGATCACCCCCTAACCACTCCCCTGCCAGCCTGATTGATGCCTAACTGCTCCCCAGCCAGCCCGATTGCCCCTAACTGCCCTCCCCTGCCAGCCTGGTTGCCCCTAACTGTCCTCCCCTGCAGGCCTGGTGAAGTACGTTAGAAAAAAAAAGAACATAGTGGTGCATATATTCATTCTGATGGGTGTTTCTGAGTTCTTGGGATATATTCCTATAAGTAGGATCACTGAGTCAACTGGCAGTTCCATGTTTAGTTTTTTGAGGAAATTCCATAGTGTTTTCCATAGTGGCTGCACAAGTCTGCATTCCCACCAGCAGTACATGAAGATTCCTTTTTCTCTACATCCTCTCCAGCACTTGTCATTGATTTGTTGATGGTAGCCATTCTGACAGATGTGAGGTAGTACCTCCTTGTAGTTTTGACTTGCATCTCTGAGATGATCAGTGACTTTGAGCACTTTCTAATATGCCTTTGGCCTTCTGTATGAGAAAAACCCAGACATGCACCAATAGTCCAGGCCAGGTGGTTCTTCTCCTGTACTTTTGCTCTCCAAGTGCTGTAGGTCCGGAAGCTGTACATGCACTTTTATAGGGAAGGAGCAGAGAAGGAATGCTTTACACACTTTACACAAGGCAATTTTCCTGGTGTCTGCCTTGTGTTGGGGGCCAAGCTATTATTGGCATCAGTTGCTAGTGGGAGTGAGCTTCTTGTGGAATCCCGAGAAAGTGAATTTTCTGAGACTCACATGGCAGGATGAGATATTATAGAAAGTTTTTTTTTCCTGTGGAATTATACCCTGGAGTTTCTAAGGTCCCATTTCCTTATGTCTCTCCAAGGAAGAACTGTATTTGTGGCTTTAGCAGAACTAAAATGACAGTCAGTGCCCAGAGTTTCCATTCCCAGTTGGGACAGAATCTAATCCAGCATTAGGCTAGCTTAGTTTGTGTTCCTAGCTGTCGTCCATTTGTCCATCGCGTGTGGAGTCTACATAGCTGTGGGCCATGTGGGCAAGAGAGCCGATAGAGAGCCAAAATAATGCAAACTCCTCTATCTGCAGGATTATGTCTTCCCAAATTATGGTGGCCTTGCATTGGCATTGCCTACTCTAGCCACTGATTTCTGTTCTCAGGTTTGACTGACAATAATCCCTTTTGCTACATCATCCCAACTTCACTGCCCATGCATCCATCTTCCCCTTTGTCCAGTCCCTTCCCCCAGCAACCTGCAGGGAATGGGCTAGTGTTTCCCTGGGGAGTGTGAAATTGCAGCTTCTTTGTGAAGCTGCCAAATGACATGCTAATAATGTCTGGCCTACCTTTTGTTCCTTTCCTGTTATTACTAACCAGACAATTACAATGGTACCAAAAGACACCACTATTTAATAACTACGTAATTTTACTTTTACATAAGAAGGAACTGTATTTTACATAATCTCATTGCATAAGTGTAGTTTCTAATTTAATTTTACTTTGATAAAAAATTAAATTACTTTCCATATTTTGAGTTTCAAAAATATTGGAGAAATCCTCTCAAAAAAGTTCTGTTCTTGTGTACGTTATTTCTTTATTTGGACTAGCTGAAGTATTAGTTTAAGATTTTCTAGAACAGCTACTTGAAAGATGAGTGAGGAAAATAAATGTTCACAAAACATTTTAGAGTAATAGTTTTTTCCAATGATATATGACACCTATTATCATGTCAAGCACATTAAATTCTATTGGAAAATAAATGCAGCACAAAGTGATTTGTATGTCATATGCAAACCACAATATGGGATTACTTGCAAATAGACTTTATGAAAGATTTTCATATCTACTAGAAAAGTTCATTTGGCACATCACAGCTAACAGAGTAGAATCTTTCTTGGGAGGAGATCTATATCTATAGAATATTTGTAGATTTTTCAGAACAAGTGTGTGTGTGTGTGTGTTTAACTGCTATTCTACTAACACTTGATATAAGCAACTCATCTGATCTGAATGTGTATCACTTAATCCATACATCTCCTTGTCCACTTTCCCAAAAAACAAAGTTGATTTTCTCATCATATTTGAGTTCTCTGGAGGTGCGTAAGGGTATGTGAGGTGGAGAAGCATGGAGGTCTGGAAATGCAGATAAAGGGAGACTCCCATACCTTTATTCTCTTGAATTTATTTCATCCAGAAATGTAATCCTATGATTTCATTTGAAAAAATTGTTTTATGTTTTAAAATATTTGGCAATGCTTGGGCTAATATCATTAATTTAGGTTTCAGAAATTGTTGTATAATTTTGAATCAATATTATCATAAAATTATATGCATTGTGTTTAAAATGCAGTTAAGTTAAATATAACTGTTTTTTCTCTTTAGTAATTTAAGGTAGACACCTGGAAAAAATAAATAGAAATTCATGCAATTCTTATATCACTAGAAGAAGAAAAAGAAAGGCCTGCTCTAATAATGAACCAAACATATCTGAAAAGACAGATGGGTAAGGGGGTATTAAAGAAATTGTATAAATCAAACAAAATTGTTTGATTGATTGAAGGCTACAGGAAATTTCCAGAAGAAACTGATAAAACATTAATCTTTAGATATATCACCTCCTCTTGCCTATGTTTAGAGTTCTCTATTTTTGAGTCTATGTAATGAGTTGTACAATTTATTTATACACAGCCAATTGACAAATATTTTGTATAAATTGAATAATCACATTGAACTATTTGGACCTAGTCTATAATTGAAACTCAGAAAAAAAGAGCCAACTTTACATTCATGATTGAAATGGCATGATGCAAATTGAAATTATATTCTGATTTATTTCTCTATATATTTATTAGAGCATCAAATACTAAAATACATTAGATTACTAATTATGATTACTATCTCATCTCCCATTAATGATAAATCATTCTATAAATAAGTTTGCACTCGGTGATAGAATTTTGCTACAGGAGAATACATTACCATAAAACACTTAAAGTTGTTTCATATTTTAAAAATTATCTTGTATTGGCCCTATGCAGATTGTCAGAAAGATTGACAGTATGCTGAAGGATAGTAAACAAAGAATAATGAAAAATAACAGACTGTCAAGTTGAAGGGAGCTGATACAGGGATCAATCTTAACATTAGCTTTATTAATGATTTGAAAAGTGAAGTAAGTGAAAATTAATTAAATATTTAGGTGATAAGTAATTTATTTCATAGTTTAAAAAAAGGGGAAATAATAATTGAGAATTGCAAAAAGGAATAAATGGGTGCAAACGTGCATTAAATAAGAAGGGAATATCAATTGCTCTTCATATTAAGAACATTGGAATACACTTTTACAATGTTTGAAATAAAATATAGGCAGTGGTGTAAAGTAAGGGGAGATGGAGTTAAACTATAGATGTGATGTGTCATATTCCTTTTGGTACCACAGATTGGTTGTCATCTAACTAATGGATATATACTCAGATAACACTTTCCTGAAGCAATATTATTTCTAGAAAGACAGTTCCTTCTTAGTAATGTGATATTCTTTTTTATTGTGAATGATATTTAGTCATTTTTGTTTACAGCTGAAACTCTTGGAATTCAAAATGAACATCCTTGCCAGTGAGCTCCTTATAGACATCAGAGAAGTTTCAAGCTTGTGTTCCATGATGTGCTTTATCCTGATGCACCTTTATGAGCCGGCTGCCATCCAGGTTCACTTGGATTCTCTCGCCTACACTTTTACTGAGGAAAACCAAGTCCTCAGGGATCGAATCTAGCAAGGCTGTCAGAGTGAGGCTCCTGAGATGCTTTTGTATATTTGTTGATGTTTTTGTTTGTTTGTTTGTTTGTAGGCTTTTTTCAAGTTGGCTTAAGCAGAATTCTCCTCTGAGCGATAAAGACAATGTGCTTCCCACTGAACTTTTTCCTCAATTCGCTTACTAGCTGGACTTGGACTTTCTGAAAACATTTCAGTTGAGGAATAGGAACAAAGATAATAGCTTTCAGACCAACACCAACTTTATTTTATGGCTCAAGCATTCAACCCTGGTAGCTGGGCCTTGTGGCTCTGGAGATCTAGGAAATGTGTGTCTCAAGCTCAGCTGGCTTCTCCGCACTGGGCTGCGTGATCCTAATGCTGGAACTGAACATGGCCTTCTTGGTGAGTGCTGGCCTGGGTAGAAGCCTAGGTCTTCAGAGAGCTCATCAAGTCCTGGCAGCTGAAAAGCAATAATGTCACATTCTTTTTAAAACAATAAGAAATACTATTACAAATAGAGAATAATTGTCAAATAAGGAAGTACTTCTATAAAGTCCAACTATATTCTAGCAATTGTCTTAAAAATCATGTAAGATGTATACTAAAAAATGTGGAATTATATAAATATGTACTATTTCCTTCCATGATTATCATTTTTGAAATTTAATATATGAGTTAATGAGAAATCAGATAATATTTTTTAATGAAAGAAACATAGATTTTATCAGAAATCCCACACATGGAAACAAGCCTGTGGCTACTCTATTGAACAATTTACATTTTAATAAATATTAAGTTTTGTCTATTTATTTTTGGGATATACACTGAGTGGCCAGATTATTATGATCTCTGAACGCATAATAATCTGGCCACTCAGTGTATATCCTATATAATAAAAGCTAACATGCAAATTGTCCCCTCGACCAGGAGTTCGACCAGCAGGCAGGCCAGCCAACCACCCATGTCCCCTCCCCCTGGCCAGGCTGGCCGGACCCCACCCATGCACAAATTCATGCACCGGGCCTCTAAGATATATACAGTATATACACTGAGTTGCCAGCATAATAATCTGGCCACTCAGTGTATGAAAAGTGTTACTATGCAGCTTATTTAAAATATTGATTTCACTATCTATTCTTATTGATAGATAAATTAAGTCATGTGATGTACTCACTAACGTGTCAAAAACAAGAATGGATTGTCCTTTATAATTTATAAGTTATTTTCCAATGATTTAAAAATATATTTTACCCTAATACACATGTGCTTTGGAGTTCTCAGGGCAACAAACAGTCATAGGTATGTCCAAGGATAAGGAAAAGTTTAGTGCGCTTCTTTCTAATAGGTACCACACCTCTCATCTAGAAAGCATTTCACACTAAAATGTGTAAAACTTATTTTATTATATAGATTGTTTTAAGATGTCTTCTCAAATCACTGTGAAAATATAAGTAATTTAAAGAATGGTATTTTGGCAATATATATATATATATATATATATATATATATATATATATATATATATATATATGGAATGATATTTTATTTAGTCATTTTGTATATATATGTACAAAATTAAATTTTTATTTATGCCATGGAAATAAATAGATTTCAAATAATCATAAATTAAAAAAAATAGAGAACCCTGAAAACATTTAGGTTGTATTATGGGAGAAAGACTCTGTGAATTTCTGTTAAAAATCAGTAAGACAAAAAATGTACTAGAAACATAGTCAGTGATCTCCCCCAGTTCCCCTGACTCTGCTTCAAAATTAGCTGAAGGTCATTTCTTCTTGCTTCTTTTGTGGGAAACATGGCTCCTATATCTCCAGAGGCATATTACTTAATATTTTAGACTCCATTAATTTTGTCTCAAGTTAAAAAATCCCAGTGAAGATATCCAATTATTTCAGCTTCAGGCTAGGAAGTCCCTCAAAAACATTTATTGCTTCTCTCCTTAAAAGATACCAATGAGGAGGCATTGAGTTCAGCAGATATAGTCTAAGAGAATAGCTCTTTGAGATAAAACATATTAAAAATTATATGGGTACTACATGGCTGTCTTAAAAACTTCCTGTGTACATTAGCCCAGTTTGTCCTTAGCTGGAAAACAAGGTCTGATTAAATCCTCTTGGTCAGAAGTTTGTGTGAGATTTGGAAAGATAATATAGTCCAATGGTAAAGAGAAAGGACTATGAGTTGTACTACTTTGAGTATTACTTCTGATTTCAATACTTATTTAATGGTGAACCTGACAAAACTATTTAGTTTATTTTCCACATCTATAAAGTGTGTATTATAGAAATAATATTTATTTTGAAGTATTGCTAAGAGTTTCTTTTCACTGAACAAGTATAATTGGGTGCCAAAATGACCCTGACTATCTTTTCATGATGTGGACACACCATTTGCAATAAGATATATGTTAAATATCTGCTAACATGGAACTTAGGTTTCATTTGGGAAAAGCAAATGAAAAAAAACACAAGTAAAATGCATAGGTATAAATAAGACAGGGAAAAAAGATAGGGCGTGTTAGGTGTGGTTGCTGTTAAAATGATGTGGTCAGGAAGCTTGACCAATGGGAACATATCTGAGAATAGATTTGAAGGAAATGAAAAAGGTGAAGTGGGCAGCTGTGCATATATCTGAAGGAAGAGCATTCTAGGCAAAGTATATGGCAGTTGCAAAGGCTCTGAATCAGGCACAGTCTTGGAGTTTTGATTAAAAAAAAAAATAGAGAGAATATTGTGGCTGGAGAACACTTTGGTTGGACCTGAGTAAGCAAAATAGAGCTATCCCATAAGTTAGGGCCAGATAGGTTACTGGATAGTAAGTATATTTAGGAGAACTCTGTGTACCATTGAAAGAAGTTTATTTCTGTTATGAAGGCAATAAAAAATTACTGGAAAGTTTTAAGCAGTGACAATATCTGATTTATGTTTGGAAAAAGATGAATATAGTTACTGTTTTGAGATTAAACTATGTATGGATGGAAAGGAGAAGCAGCTATACCACTTAGGATGCTAGTGCCATAATCTAAGCAAAAGATGGACCAGAATGGTAACAAGTGGAGGGGGTGTCATTTGATCCTTGCAATAGTGAGAAGAATAATTTTTGAAAGTTTGGATATAGATGTGAAAAAAAATTTAAAGGAGTAAAAGTTTACTAGAAGATATTTAACCAGAATAATTGGAAAGGTAAAGTTACTATTTACCAAGATAATGACAACTATGAAAGGAACAATTGTGTTGGAAGACCATGCTTTCAATTTTGCACATATTAAGTGAGAGGCATATTAGGCTTAAAACAGGACATGCTAAGATAAAAATTTGATACATGGGTATTCATCCCAGAATAGAGGTCCAATATATAAATATGATCAATACATACCTATTGATATTTTTATATTTATTCATTTATCATTATTTATGCTATTCCTTCTTTACTTTGTTTTCTCATTTTCTTCTGGATCATTTTCTTTTTGCCTGAAGAATTCACTTCAGTTATTTTTTGTTTCAAAGTGCAAATTACTTGGAAAAAATATTTAATCTTTTGTTTGTCTGAAAATATTTATTTTTTTTACCTATAGTTTTGAAGATTATATTGTTGATTATGGACTATTTAGATTGGCATTTATTTTCTTTCTTCAGTTCAAAGTTTCATTCTATTATCTCTTGGCTGTCATAATTTCTATTGAGAAACTTGCTGTCTTATTGTTGATCCTATGAAGGTATATATCAATTTCTCTTGGTGCTTCAACATTTTCTTTTTTATTTTGTTTTTAGCAGTTTCACTATAATTCTTCTTAGAGTGTTGTTGTTGTATTTATCCTCTTTGGGACTTTCAGAGCTTTTGAATCATTGGCTTGATGTCTTTCATGACTTTTGGAAGATTTTCAAACATTTTCTCTTCTATTTTCTTCTGATCCACTCTCTTTCACATCTTCTCTGTACATATTTACTTGACTTTTTATAAATTGCAATTCTTTGGTGAAGTGGATACCTAATGAGACCAGTCCATATGTTTCAAGGAAAATTTCTGATGTCAAGAATGAGAGATAAGAAGAACAAGAATCAGGATTTTGCCAGATGACTACGGCACACAAAACTCTCAAGATCCCTTCTCACTACTGCCTTTGCCGGTTTAGAGGTCTAAGGAGAGTTGGTATTATTCTGAATAGAAGAAATTCGAGACTTCTTTATAGACTTTTTTAAGAGAAACAAATGGTATAATGAAATTACAGCACTTAGCACTGTACTTAATATATAATTAAGTGCTCAACGAATGGCACTATCATTAACATTACTGGACCTTGCTGATACAGCTCCATGCTTTCACGTCCATGTTCTCTGTATCACTAACACCTTTAAATTTAGTGTGCTGAG
This sequence comes from Ia io, assembly GCA_025583905.1. Taxonomy (NCBI): domain Eukaryota; kingdom Metazoa; phylum Chordata; class Mammalia; order Chiroptera; family Vespertilionidae; genus Ia; species Ia io. The sequence continues at coordinate 114,759,358 of JAJQQW010000002.1, forward strand.
TGCATAATTAGAAATACTTAACCGGGATGTCTGCTTTCAGCCAAGATAGAGCGGTAGGAACAGGGTTTATCTACCTGCTTATATTAGTCTGCTTGTGTTGCTGTATCAAAATACCACAAACCGAGTGGTTTAAAGAACAAAAGATGATTTTCTCACAGTTCTGGAGGCCAGAAGTCCAAGATCAAGATGTCAGCAGATTTAGTTTTTGACAAGGGTTCTGTTTCTGGCTTGTAGATGGCCACCTTCTCCCCGTGTCCTTTCCTTTGTGCACCTGTGGGGAGAGAAAAGGAGAGAAAAGAGAGAAGAGAGAGTGAGCATTCTGGTATTTCTTCTTATAGAGACAGTAATCTTATCAGATCAGGGCCCCACTGTTAGGACCTCATTTAACCTTAAATGTTGCCTTAGAAATCATATCCAGATACAGCCACATTGAGTATTAAATTTCAATAAATGAATTCAGTCTATAACACTGCATAAAATAATTAAAAAATAAAAGTACATGAAACAATGGTTCTTCAGACATTGAAAATAGGCAACAAAGAACCATGACCTCTCAGATATGGAATACAAATCAGATGAGTATTGCAATTACTCAGGTTACTGCCTGAAGAGAGATATTAAATGTTGGCACAGAGAAAGTAAACAAGATGGGACCTGCTAGTCTCCCTGAGTATGAAAGATTTAGGTGGGAGTCTGGGAAGGCCAAGATGCCTAGAGTTTGGAGGGCAGAGCACCAGGAAAGAGAGAGTTGCAGAGAGAGAACAAAGATGCAAGTACTACGTTTGTACTCAGTTGAGCACTGATCAGGAAACACTTGTGAGGAAACTACCTAAAGTGGGAGAGAATTGTTAAAAAGGGTTAGAGGAAACAATCCCAAGAGCTCACACATGGCCAGAATGAGTGCCTTTATCCAGAAGTCAGAGTGGGAACCTTAATTATTTGTGGGCATACTGTAGAATACTCAGCAGTGGGGAATAGTAAAGCAAGACCCTGAAGAGTATAATAAAACATACTGTTTCCAAGTAACTTAATTGTATCTCATAATAAAGTTAAAAATATTTATAGGTATACAGACAGCACCTAACAAAGCAAAATTTGTAATTTCTAACATCCATTGAAAAATTGTAGGCACTCAAAAAACAAAGCAAAAGTTTATAATCCTCACATGGAGAAACATTTGTCAATTAAAACTGATGACAGTAAACACATTAGCAGAAAAGGCCTTTGAAACAGTATGACTGTATTTTATATGTTCAAGAAGATTGAGGAGCCCTGTGCAGTGGTTAGAGAGTCATCCCACACACCAAAGGGTCTTGGGTTTGATCCCAGACCAGGACACACACCTGGGTTGCAAGTTCTATTCTTGGCCCTGGTTGGAATATATGAGGGAGGCAACCAATCGATGTGTCTCTCTCACATGTCTCTCTCTCTCTCTCTCTCTCTCTTTCTCTTTCTCTCTCTCTCTCATATCTCTCCTCCCTCTCTCCTTTTCACTCTTTCTAAAATAAATGGAAAAATATCCTTGGGTGAGGGTTAACAATAATAAATAAATAAATAAATAAATAAATAAATAAATAAAGGTTGAGGAATGATTGAATATGTTAAGTAGAGAAATAGAAACTTTAAACACCATTCAAATTGAACCTTTAAAGAGGAATAACTACAATGTGTGAAATAAAACATACACCAGATATAATTAATGGCTAATTAGATAGTGTAGAAGAAAAGGCTAGTGAAATTGAAGTAGTAATAGAACCTATCTGAAATGAAACATAGAGAGAAAGGACTTAAAAAATGGCACATCACTGATCTGTGAGGCAAACTGAAATCAGTAGTTCAAGGTAAGGCCTTGTGAGATGATGCTTCAAGGAAGGAAGCTGGTTTGGGATTTACTAAGTCAAAAACAATCACAAAAGGTCCGTAGTCAATATTAGGCTTAGGAAGTTCACTGATAGTACAGTTGAGTTAAAGGCAACAATCACAAGTTCACATTCATGCTTTTTTCTGTTGGTTTCTATGGTTACTCTGTATGTGTTGCTCTTACTTCATGTGTGCTGACAACTTCCAATTTCTCATATCTCTGAATTTCAGGTCCGGCAAATCCTCATATTCATTATGATCGGAATTTTTCATAACATTGTGAAGCCATTAGCATAGTGTTTGATGCATGCTGAAATATTTGATGAATGTCATTTTATTTCTTTAGTACAATCCTGAAAAAAATCAAGTTGTTAGGTATATTGTATTACAAAACAACAATTTCCAACACGTAATTTCAACTAGTGCTTTACTAATTCAAGTGTAAACGTGTTTGATAGACTTCTTGACTTAAACCAGATACAGTCACAGACAATGACACTTGCTTATTTCACGAGGCCATTTGACTTTTACATGCAGTGGGACACTCTATATGATACCATAGCCTACTGTTTTTTACACACTAGGTAGTCACAGTAATCATTTAAAAGTTGTTTTTTTCTTTTGTCTTTAGAGGTGAATACTACAATTTATATTTGGGGCAGAGTTACTTGCAAGAGATGAACAGCCGAGAGAAGGAATCAGAACAACTTAATGGACTTCGGATTTAGTCAGTTAGTAGAGAAACAGTTAACTGGAAGTTAATATGTATGCCATAGGTAATGTACTCTATTGGTAGGGGTAGATGTGCTGGAGATATATGTCTGAGGATGGTTCCTTAATTTGTATATGAGATGGAGAGAGAAAGTGGGAGAAATACATTATTGTGTGTGCTTGAATGAAGATAGTTTATTTCTGTAGTGAGGTCACGAGAGGATTTGCTGTTGATTTTATTCATGGGTGATTTTTGTTGTTGATTTTTACTTTTGAGAGTTACTTGAAAGAGATGAACAGCTGAGAGAAGGAATCAGAACAACTTTCATGAAGAATTTCTAGAATTTTAGGGCTCAAATACTGTGGTGTGAGGCACATATAAATACTTTCAGCTCAGAGTTTAGAAGGTAACCATTTTTTTTCAGCCTCTATTCAGAACCCTTTACTATTATTGTATCACAGAGAGGGGGCATTTTGGAGTACTAAAAAAAAAAAATGTCTGGCAAGGATATTAAAGTTCTCTTCAGAAAGTAAATTGGCAGGTAGAAAGAGGCCACCCCTTAGGATGATTTATGGGGCAATGGACAATGGGCAGGGGACCTGGGGCAGCAGCAAAATAAGACTCAGAGTAGCAATTACAGGGGGCATACTGCATTATAAAAACAAGGGACATGTCCTTTTGTAGACTCCCAGTAATAACAAGATAGCTTTCTGGTTTGGTGAGAAGTTTGAGATGCAGCAATAATAAGTAGGAAACAAAAGGGTTTTAAGTATGGAAACATGACTTTGTATTTATTCACAGGTTGGAGAGGCCTGAACATTTGTGCTACTCATGATTTGCATGTCATAGCAGGGAAGGAAGTAGGATTAATCAGCACATTTAAATTCATGATGTGTGTGATCAATAGATAACCTTTATTAAATAAGGGATTATCCTTGAAAGCACACACACAAACAATTACAGCTCATTATTTTCCAATTGTCTGTTGTTAAAGTGTTTATGTTTTGATGTGAACCTGGTTAATATCGATATTAACAAAAACCACTGACTAAAGAGCAAAATGATATTGAAAATCTATCTAATAATGAACATCATTCTAAATATAGCCCATTGACATGTTGCATACAAAAATGTCCAAAAGAGGAGAAAATGGCAAAACTGGCTGAAGTTTGTTTTTCAGCCCTAAATTATACTGCTTTCCCATAAATTAATGCTAAGGGACTTTTTGGGACATTATAGATCCTGAGGAAAGCAAATTGTGTGGAAACAAAAAAAAAATAATAGATTTGAAAAATGAGAAGCACTATCCTAACTGTAGATAAGTTAGCCAGGTCATTTAAATGGATATGGATTTTAAGTTAAAGTACTTTTTACAATTAGATTCCGAAGTAATCTAATAAGCAAAATCTTGAAATTAATGGGCATTTAACTAAAATCCCACAGTAAAAAGAAAATGGAGTTTTTCAATAATTCAACATTTCTCACTGAATATATATATATATATATATATATATATACATCAATGTTGCACTGAGCGTTTCAAGCATTTTAAAAATGTCGCATCCTGTCAGGGAAGAGGATAAGGTTGCAATGTCAGTTTCAGTTTATACATAGATTGAGTTGAAGTCACAGTTACCACTGTGCCTCTGACAGAAGCTCTCAGATTTTGCATTTGGCATGTCACAGGCTTTTCTAAAAAGAAAGTTTTAAAAACATAGAGTAACAAATACATTTTCTTGACAGAATTTGACCTTTTATTATTTGGAGTTAGTCCCTGTTTCTTTCTGAAGTGGTTCATTTGATGGAGTCCATATTTTTATAATGTTAAATTTTATTTATTTTTTAAATTAAATTTATTGGGGTGACATGGGTTAATAGGATGATATAGGTTTCAAGTGTACATTTCTATGATACATGACCTGTATATCACATTGTGTACCCATCACCCAAAAGTCAAATCATCTTTGTTACTATATATTTTTCCCCTTTCACCCTTTGCTACTCCTACCCCCCTTCCATCTGGCAACCACCATCCTATTGCCTGCATTTGAGTTTCAGTTTTATATCCCACATATGAGTGAATTCATCTCCAGAAGACCTCCATTAAAGGAAATACTCAAGGAGGTTATTCTACCCGAAACAAAAAACAAAAGGTCACAAAACCATGAGTAAAATCACCAACAAATTTACAGCATAAGCAGAGATAATCTGTGACAATCCTATATAATAAAACCCTAATATGCAAATCAACCGAATGGCAGAATGACTGGTTGCTATGATGCACACTGACCACCAGAGGGCAGATGCTCAACGCAGGAGCTGCCTCCTGGTAGTCAGTGAGCTCCCACAGGGGGAGCACTGCTCAGCCAGAAGCCGGGCTCACAGCTGGCAAGCGCAGTGGTGGTGGGGGGATCGGGCCTAAGACAGCAGGTGGACATCCCCTAAGCGGTCCTGGACTGCGAGAGGGCACAGGCCGGGCTGAGGGACCCACTCTCCCCCCAGTGCACAAATGTCATGCACTGGGCCTCTAGTAAAACATAAAAGAAGAGTGAGTAAAGATCGGAATTTGCAAAGGAAGATGGAGAGCAGATGCATTAAAAAAAAGGGACCACTATATATATGAAAGAGTCAACTTGTACACTGCCTTTCAGATAAGTACACAAGGGCTAGAAGCACATTTAAGAATCTGGAATTTTTGCCTTTTCTTTTAATACCATGAGATAAAACAATGGCAGTAACAGAGAGTTGCAATAAACCCCAGTAATATAAATATGCATAACATTTAAAATGACTTGTTTTAGCCAGAATTTTCTATAGAGTGATAGCTTACAAAATTATTTGATACAGGGGCCCGGTACACGAAATTCGTGCACTGGGGAGGGGGCCCTCAGCTCAGCCTGCCCCTTCTCACATACTGGGAGCCCTCAGGGGATATCCTACTTATGGCTTACGCCCGCTCCCCGTTGGGAGTGGACCTAAGCCGCAGTCTGGCTTCCCAATTGAAACTTTGTAGCCTGGAGTGGAGCCAAGCCTCCTGCTCGCTCCGTGGCTGGCAGCCATTTCTGTTGGGGTTAATTCACCTTCTATAATTGAAACTTTGTAGCCTGGAGTGGAGGCCTAGGCCAGCCAGGGCAAGTGGAAAGTTTGGCTTCCTCCATTGCTGGGGGAAACCCTCGCCTGCTCTCTCCAGCTCCATGGCTGCCACCATTTCTGTTTGGATTTGTTTACCTTCTATAATTTAAACTTTGTAGCTTGAGTGGGGGCTTAGGCCTGCAAAGGCAGGCGGAAAGCTTGGCTTCCTCTGTTGCCTGGGAAAGCTTGCTCTCTGTGGCTGTAGCCATCTTGGCTGGGTTTATTTGCATATCTGCTCCTGATTGGCTGGTGGGTGTGGCTTGTGGGCGTAGCTTGTGGCTGTAGCAGTTAGGATCAATTTGCATATTACTCTTTTATTAGGTAGGATTGTTAATAAAATTACTTATAATTGATAAAAATATATCTTAAGGAGTATTGAATATGTGTGTCTTATCCTGGAAACAATTGTATCACCAGAATTTATTTGAAAGAAACTAAAATATTTAGAAGGTAATACTCCTAAATATATAAATCCAGTATATCAATATTACCTATAAGTCTATAGAAAACTGATTTCATGACTACACTAAACAAACTTGTTTATTTTGATAGAAGTGATCTTAAAATAAAATAATTGAAAATATATTCAATTTCTGAAATATTTTTTCCTTAAAATTCTATGTCCATCTTGTTTAAGATGCTCTGCACTTCCTGGACCTGTATGTCTATTTCCTTCATCAGGTTAGGGAAGTTTGCTGTCATTATTTTTTCCATATAGGTTTTCAAATTTTTGCTCTCTCTGGTCTTCTTCTAGCACCTCCATAATGTGAATGTACAAGATGAATCCAAAGACACCCAGACCAAGACATATTATAATTAAAGTGTAAAAGGCTGAGGACAAAGAGAATATCTTAAAATCAAAACAAGAAAAGCAGTTAGTTACCTACAAGAGAGCTTCCATAAGACTGTCAGCTGGTGTCTCAACAGAAACTTTGCAAGCCAGAAGGGTGTGGCAAGAAATATTCAAGGTGATGAAAAGCAATGACCAACAACCCAGATTACTCTGTCCAGCAAAGCTATCATTTAGAATCAAAAAACATATAAAGAGCTTTCCATATAAGAAAAGGCTAAAGGAGCTCATCACCACCAAACCAATATTACATGAAATTCTAAAAAGTCTTCATTAAGCAGATGAAGAACAAAGATAAAAAATATGAACAATAAAATCACAATAAATACTTATCTATCAACTATTGAATCTAAAAATCAAAATAAATGAACAAGCAGATTTGAAACAGACTCATACTTACAGAGAACATTTTGATGGTTGCCAGATGAGAGGGGGCTATGGAAAACTGCTTAAAAGATGATGGGATTAAGAAGTACAAATTGGTTGTTACAGAATAGTCATGGAGATGTAAAGTATAGCATAGGGAGTAAAGACAATAATAGTTTATTAACTATGTACAGTGTCAGATGGATATGAGATTTATCAAGATGATCACTTAGTAAGTTATAAAATGTCTAATTACTTTGGTGTACACCTGAAATTTATATAATATTGTATGTAAATTATAATTTAAAAAACTTTTTTAAAGATTGAGAAAAAAAGTCTATGTTCACGTTAGGGACCAGTTTGAACTGTGAGCCACACATTTTCAGAATGTTAAGGTAAATGAATATGGTAATTATTAAAAACATGTCAATGAAGAAGGAGTCCTGAATTTTTTTACTCTTCACTTTTGAATAATTTTTTAACTTTCAAATAGTGATTCTAAAGAATGCTAGATAATTGGGGTAGACTTTACTTGCTTATATGTAAATGCATTCTCAATAATGCTTTCCTTTTTTCAAAATGGGTATTATTTGTTTATCTTTTTATTTTTATTTCCATCAAAAAGTGTTTTCTGAGATTCTCAGAGTACTTTATCATTCTATCAGTCTTTCAGAATATCTGTAGAATCCCCACAGGTACCATTCCCTGGTGGCAAGCAGACATTCTAAGAACTCCATCTGAGTTAAAACCTGGTTTACTAGACTGAAAAAGCCTGGCAGAAATTCAAAAATACATATTATATTTGTTACATCTCATTTTGTTCAAATAAATATATATAAAAATGTTAATTATCATCAGCTTAAAGAAAAATAATAATGATGCTTCCTATATGTGTTTTTTTAAAGGTACTTAGTACAATGGTTAGATAATTAACAAAAATAAATTAGGTGTGTAAATTACAACAAAAATTAAAATAATTTACCCTATTGGTTGAAAAATAAGACTCTAAAAGTGATTCAGCTAAATGTGATAATATCACATCTGATATTTTTTCTGAGTAATAGAGCATGCATATTATAGCTTTAAAATAAAAAAATAAAATATATGTATTACTTTTAAATGTATAACTACTCATTTAAAAATGAGAAATGATATAGAAAATATACCCTTTAGCTGTTACTATATAATTATGATGTTATCTATGTAAGAAGTTAAAAATATTAGGGTATTATTAGAAATCATATGAAAAATAGACATTACTGGATATTAAATTTCAAGCAAAACATTGGGCTCTCAGAGCTATGAAGATATACAAATAATCCACTCTGTTCTCACATTTGGAATTACAAGCAAAGCATGACTGCATTAAAACAACATATAAGTAGTGTTTTATTTTGTTTTATGTCTATTATTTCAGTATCTTATATAATTTTCTAGAATATTTGTTTCTTCAATGAAAACAAAATATGTAAAACCCATCATGACTTAGAATATGGACACATATTTGCCTTTGTGAGGATTACAGTCAGAGGTTAGGATATATAGAAATAGAATGAACATGACAGCTTAATAAGTGCTGAAATAGGAGTGTCAGACAGGGTTATGGGATTGCCAAGAGGAACTCTCTTACACAGAAGAAGAGTGAGAAGGTAGCAGTGAAAGTTTCCAGAGAAAAGAATCATAAAAACTAAGACCTAAGCTGAGTCAGAGTTAAGTTTTTAAGCATAGAAAAAAACCAAAAAAAAAACCCAAAACAAAACAAAAACAACAACAACAAAAAAACACAGAGAAAAAAAAAACCCAGGAGGAAAAATAGAGCTTGGAGAGTTTCAGAAATTAAAAAACAAAACAAACAACAAGGTTAGATTATGGAGATGTGTGTGGGAGGGTGGAGCCTTTCTGTAGATGGATTTGAAAAACAACAGTTCAAAATGGGTTTTGTATGTTTTAACATCTGTGCTAGCTTTAGATTTTTATTCTTCTACCTTTTATTTGTTTTATATTTCTTCTGGATTTTTTATGATGAACTTCTAGAAATATTCATAATTGTTTCCTATTATTAACTTAAAAATTTTAAGTTATTTATTCTATCTTTTGGAAGATTTTGTCTCATTTTCTATTCTATAATAGTATCATGTTTTTATTTTTAATAATCCTATTTTATTCTCCATATGTTTATTTTTTATTAAACATGCTACAGATTTTTATATATTTTATTTTACTTTTATCAACTAACATAAATATAGTTTCCTAAATCAACATAAACAAAAAACTTAAAAAAACCACAGGGATCCTGTGATGACCTCTTTATACCATTCCTTAGCCCCCACTATCTGGAATATTGACTCAGAATTTTGGTTATTTCCCTGTTTCCATATATAAGTAACATGCATGTCCTCCTGTCTTTTGATTCAATAATTTTTTTAAAATTATTGATTTGCTGTTATTATAGATGAGTGTTCAGATTATTTTTCTTTTATTCCCTACCATCCAACAGTGATTATATTAAGTTTTTGCTAAATTAATATTGAATGCTTATGTTATTATGCCTTTGCAAATATTATTCATAGTTAACATTGTAGTGTGATGTGATAATGATTTTTATTACTTTCTTACTGGTGTGGTTTTTTTATTTATTCAATTTTTTGTGTACCTAGTTAACTTTTTACATAACTTCCAACAGCTTCTTAGATAATTTTCCTACATGGTCTATTCCAACCATGTAGTTGATGGATGCATTAGTTTCCTAGGAATGCAATAACAAATTATCACAAACTGCATGGTTTCAAATAACAGAAATGTACTGTCTGGAAATCAAGGTGTCAGCAGGGCCCCGGTCCCTCTGAAACCTGTAGGGAGAATCTTCCTTGCCTCTTCCCAGCTTCTGGCAGTTTGCAGCAATGCTGGATTTCTTGGCTTGCAGTTGTAGCACTTCCAACTCTGCCTCCTTCCTCACATGGCAGTCTCCTACTCAACTCCCCACCTCCTGTCTTTCTGTGTTCTCTTCTTAGAATGACACCTGTCATATTGGATTAACCACCCATCCAACTTTGGTGTGACCACATTTTAACTAACTGCATCTGCAACCAGTCTTTCCAAATTAGGTCACATTCTGAGGTACTGGGGGAAAGGACTTTAACATAATTTTTGTTTGGAGGGGGATGTGTCACAATTCAACCCATAACAATGGATCCCTTTACCCTCCTAGAAAACATTCCCTTTGGTAATCTCAGTTTTCTTTTACCTGAATTACTTTGTTTTAGGTCTATATTACAGTTATTATCCTGGGAATGTTTTCTGCTGCCTTCCTGGGAGATTTTCCTTTTCCTGAGTTGGATTATGGGGAATTTTGTCCTTCTCCTAAATTGGATTATGGGGATGGCATGACTGTTTCCAGTGGCTTCATCAGGTTTGTCTCATGATGTAATGAAATATATTGTCAAAGTGATGAATAACACTAAGTTAAAGTATATACCCACCTTACAAGTGTGAGGTCAAAATAAAGAAAATTTTAGAGATTAAATTTATCATAATATTTATATGTTAGAGACTTAGTCTGAAAGAATTACTAGAGGAGAAAATAAATGCTAGTAAATATTCATTAAAGTATTAAATATCAAAATGAATACAAGAGCAATAAATGAAATCAAATAACTAATAATAAAGTTATTAAATTCAATGAAATACAATGTATTGATTATAAAAATATAATACCATTTTTAATATGGAGCCTAGATAATATCAGCATTAAAAGCAGAGAAAGAAAATAGAGTAAGGATAATTGAATGGATGTTAAACTTTTGTCTAGTTATGAATAAAAACTCAGGTACTCATGAACTCCAGCAATGTTAAAAATGTTAAGGACCACCAATAGGAGAACAGAGAATAACTATACAATATCCAAAATATAAGAAAGGAAAGAAATAGAATACGTTATTCATGACAAATACAAGAAGGCACAAGAATATGAAAAGAAAAGAAAAAGCATTTTGAACAGAAAATAGTAAAATGGCAATGTGTATCCAAATATATCTTGATACACATAAATAGCTTTAATTCACCTATTAATATATAAAAATGAGCAGTTTAATAAAATGCCAACAGACAACAAAAAAATGAAATATAAGGGTCCCATTAAAATTAATTAAAATTGGATAGGCACATGTAAAAAAATGAAACTAGACCACCAACTTACACCATACACAACAATAAACTCAAAATAAATAAAATATATAAATACTAGAGGCCCGGTGCATGAAATTTGTGCACGGGGGTTGCGGGAGAGGAGGGTTCCTCAGCCCGGCCTGCACCCTCTCCAATCTGGGACCCCTCAGGGGATGTCTGACTGCTGGTTTAAGTGGGATCGGGCCTAAACCTGCAGTTGGACATCACTCTCACAATCTGGGACTGCTGGCTCCTAACCACTCACCTGCCTGCCTGCCTGATCGCCCCTAACTGCCTCTGCCTGCCTGCCTGATTGCCCCTAACTGATATCCCCTGCTGGCCTGATCACCCCTAACTGCTCTGCCTTGGCCCTGCCACCGTGATTTTGTCCGAAAGGACATCCGGAAGACATCTGATCTATCCATTCTAATTAGCATATTACCCTTTTATTAGGATACATAAGTCCCCAAACCATAAAATCCCCAGAATAAAACATAGGTGGTAAGATCTCAGACATCTCATGGAGCAATATTTTTGCTGATTTATCATCGTAGTATAAGGAAAACAAAAACAAATGGGACTACAAACTAAAAAGCTTCTGCACAACAAAAGAAACCATCAACAAAATGAAAAAAAAGAGACTATTGAGATGTTTAGAATCTTCCTGATTGAGTGTTGGAAGGTTGTATTTTCCTAGGAATATATCCATTTCCTCCAGGTTGTCTAGTTTGTTAGAATAGAGTTGTTCATAGTATATTTTAACAATCCTTTGTATTTCTGTGGGGTCTGTTGTTATTTCTCCTCTTTCATTTCTGATTTTGTTTATTTTGGTCCTCTCTCTTTGCTTCTTGGTGAACCTGGCTAGAGGTTTATCCTTTCAAAGAACCAGCTCTTGGTTTCATTGATCTTTTTTATTGTTTTTTATTTTTATTTTTGGTTTCTATGTCATTTATTTCTGCTCTGATCTTTATTATCTCCTTCCTTCTGCTCACTTTGGGCTTTTCTTGTTGCTCTCTTTCTAATTCTTTGAGTTGTAGAGTTAGATGATTTATTATCATTTTTTCTTGTTTTTTGAGGTAGGCCTGTAGAGCTATAAACTTCCCTCTCAGGACTGCTTTCATTGTGTCCCATAGATTTTGTATTGTTGTGTTTTTATTGTCATTAGTCTCCAGGATGTTTTTAATTTCTTCTTTGATCTTTTTGATAACCCAATCACTGTTTAATAGCATGCTATTCAGCTTCCAAGTATTTGAATTCTTTGGGCTGTGTTTATTGAAGTTTATTTCTAATATTTGCCATTGTGGTCTGAGAAAATGCTTGATAAGATTTCAATCTTCTTGAATTTGGGGAGACTTTGCTTGTGACCCAATATGTTGTCTATTTTTGAAAATATCCCATGTGCACTTGAGAAGAATGTATATTCCCTGGCTTTCTTGTGAAATGTTCTGAAGATTTCAAGTAAGTCCATCTGATCTAGTGAGTCATTTAGGATTGCTGTTTCTTTGCTGATTTTTTGTCTAGAGGATTTATCCAGTGATGTCAGTGGTGTATTAAAGTCCCCTACTATGATTGTATTGTTGTCAATCTCTCCTTTAATATCTTCCAGGAGTTTTTTTATGTATTTGGGTGCTCCTGCATTGGGTGCATATATGTTTATCAGGGTTATTTCCTCTTGTTGTATCAATCCCTTTAGTATTATGAAATGGCCTTCCTTATATCTTTTTATGGCCTTCACTTTGAGGTCTATTTTGTCAGATATAAGCATTGTTACCCCAGCTTTTTTTTCATTTCCATTTGCCTGAAAGATATTTTTCCATCCCTTCACTTTCAGTCTGTGTGAGTTCCTTGTTCTGAGGTTGGTCTCCTGTAGACAGCATATATATATGGTTCATGTTTTTTTATCCATTCACTCACTCAATGTCTTTTGATTGGAGCATTTAGTCCATTTCCTTTTAAAGTTATTATTGAAAGGTACTTGTTTGTAGCCATTTTTATTTTTTGTGCCTGTGCTCTTTCTTACCTTTTTCTTTTTTCTTTTTACACCAGTCCCTTTAGCATATCTTGCATTGCTGGCTTGGCAGTGATAAACTCCCTTAGCCTTTTTATTGTCAGTGAAGCTCCTTATTTCCCCTTCTATTTTGAATCATAGCCTTTCTGGATAGAGTATTCTTGGATTCAGTCCCTTGCTTTGCATCACTTTGTAAATTTCCTTCCATTCCTTTCTGGCCTGATGTGTTTCTGTTGTGAAATCACTTGATAATCTAATGGGTGCTCCCTTGTATGTAACTTCTGCCTCTCTTTTGCAGCCTTTACGATTCTCTCTTCATCCTGAATATTTGCCATCATAATTATGATGTGTCTTGGTGTGGGTCTTTTCGAGATCATCTTGTTTGGGACTCTCTGTGCTTGTGTGACTTTTTTCTTCCCCACATCAGGGAAGTTTTCTTACGTTATTTCTTCAAATCTAAACCTTGTTCCTCTTCCTGTTGTTCTGGCACTCCTATTATTCGTATGTTGCTTCGTTTCATGTTGTCCCATAGCTCCCTTAGACTCTCCTCCTGTCTTTTAATTTTTTTCTCCAGTTGCAGTTCAGTTTGGGTGTATTTTGCTTCCCTGTCTTCTAATTCGCTAATTCGGTCCTCCGCTTCTCCTAGTCTACTTTTGAAACCCTCCTTGGTGTTTTTATTGCAGCTATATTACTCTTCATTTTTTCTTGATTTTTACATGTTATTGATTTTTTCATCCATTTCTTCTTGATTCTTACATAAGTTGTTGATTTTTCTTCCATCCGGTTTATGAACTGCATGACCCTTATTCTGAATTCTTTTTCTGACATATTACATTCCTCTGTTTCACTTAGCTGCTTTTCTGACAATTCCTCCCTTTCTTTCCTCTGGTGGTTTCTTTGCCTACCCATTTTTGGTCTCACCGACCGATCTAGATGTCGAGTTGTGCAGTGGCTGCTCCTTGGGTGTCAGTGGCTCCTTGGGCTGCGGTTGCTCCTCAAGCAGTCGCAGAAGCAGCTGCTCCTCATTTGGCAGCGGTTCCTCTGGTGGGTGCTATTTGCAGCAATGGTGTCACCTCTGGCTGGTGGGGGAGGATGCTCGTACAGCTGCTGTTCCTTGGATGGGGGTGGGCTGATCACAAGGCTGCTGCTCCTTGGATGGGGAGGACTGCTCATGTGGCTGCTGCTCCTTGGATCGGGGCTGGCTGCACGCTGCTGCTGTTCCTCAGATTGGGCGGGCTGCTCAAGAGGCTGCCGCTTCTTTGACAGGGGCATGTTGCTTGCAGGGCTGGTGCTCCTTGTACGGGTGCAGGCTCCTTGCGCAGCTGCTGCTCCTCGGAGGGGGAACGGGCTGCTTGCATGGCTAATGCTCCTCAGGTGGGAGTGAGCTGCATGTGAGGCTGCTACTCCTTGGATGGGGTTAGGCCACTCACCCAGCTGCTGCTCATCAAACAGGTGCAGGCTGCGTGTGACTGCTGTTCCTTGGACCAGTGTGGGCTGCACAGGACTGCCACACCTCAGATGTGGGCAGTCTGCTCATGTGGCTGCTGCTCCTAGGACTGGGGCAGGTTGCTCCACTGGCTGCTGTTCCTCAGGTGGGAGTGAACTGCACGTGCGGCTGCTGCTCCTCATACGGGGGTGGTCTACTCATGCAGCTGCTGCTCCTCAGAGAGGGGACGGGCTGCTTGCGTGGCTGTTGCTCCTTGGGCAGGAGTGAGCTGCATGTGCGGCTGCTGTTCCTCGGACGGGGGCATTCCACTCTCCCAGCTGCTGCTCATCCGACAGGTGTAGGCTATATGTGGCTGGTGCTCCTCAAATGTGGGCGGTCTGCTTGTGTGGTTGTTGCTCCTCAGTCCAGGGCAGTCTGCTTGGGCAGCTGCTGCTCCTCTAATGGGGGCGGACTGCTCACAGCGCTGCTATTCCTCGTATGAGGGAGGGCTGCTCACACAGCTGCTGCTCCTTGGATGGGGGCGGGCTGCTCGTGTGGCTGCTGCTCCTTGGACAGGTGCAGGGTGCGGGCTGCATGTAGCTGCTGCTCCTCAGGTGGGGGTGGGCTGCACAGGGCTACAGCTCCTCAATTGTGGGCGGGCTGCTCTTGCGGCTGCTACTCCTCCAATGGGGCAGGCTGCTCACATGGTTGCTGCTCCTTACACGGGGGAGCAGGCTGCTTATACAGCTGCTGCTCCTTGGACAGTGGCAGGCCACGTGAGGCTGCTGCTCTTAGGCCTGGGGAAGGCTGCTCACGGAGCTGCTGCTCCTTGGACAGGAGTGGGCTGCTCATGTGTCTGCTTCTTGTGTGGTTGGTGTGCCTGGGCTTTCTCCAGGGATCCTCTGCCCATCCCGGCTGCAAACTGTCTCATCAGCTGAGTGTCCTTTACCAATTCAGGGTGGATGTTATTCATTTCAGCTACTCATTCTATTTGCTCCGGGACAAGGCTCTGGACACGTCCGTCTATTCCACTGACATTTTGTATCCCCAAGAATTCATATTTTATAAAAGTCACATAAAATATTTATAAAAAATGGTCATGTATTATGTTAGATCACAAAATTAACATCAATAAATACCAATCTTAAATAACATAATACATGTAATATTAGAATTAAAGTTTTAATATTTAACTTCTATTGTTCTATTAGAATATTTAAAAATTGCTAATTTAAATATTATGAGTAATTTTGTTGTTTGTAAATATTGTATTTGTTTTCAAAAAGTATATTTGAGGATCTATTGATGTATTAATTTAACTGTAATATTTCAAAAATGTGGCTCTATCATTTTTCTTTGCTATGCAATAGTCAATATTGTTTCATTGTTATTTTAATTCACATATTATATGGCTAGTTCCATTTATCATTCAAAAAGTTTCTTTGCCCAGCCAGTGTTGTTCAGTGGTTGAGCATTAACCCATGAAATAAGAGGTCTCTGGTTCGATTCCCTTCAGGGTACATGTCCAGTTGCAGGATCAATCCTGCCAATCCCCAGTGGGGGACATGCAGGAGGCAATGTTCTCTCTTATTGATGTTTCTATCTCACTATCCCTCTCCTTTCCTCTCTCTCTAAAATAAGTAAATATGTAAGTAAGTAAATAAATAAAGTTTATTTTTTAATTTTATCATTTGTCTTTAAGTGTTTTATATCAATTTATGTAGATATTATTTAATGTTCTTTTTTATTTAATATTCTTATCACATTTACTTAGTGTAACAAAACATTAATATATATTTTTATCCTAGAGTATATTATTTTTGCTGTCAAAGTTATCATATTTTACCTTTCCAATTTATTTTATCCCTCCTAAGCTTACAACTTACTCCTTCATATTTTTTGACTATTCAACCTAGTTTACCTCAATTTTTTTCATGTGGGTTAATTTATATTTTTAATTAATCTTTATTGTTAAGATTTTTACAGATGTCCCTCTTTTTTCCTCCCATAGCTCTCCTCCACCCTATTCCCACCCCACCCCAGGCCCTTGCCACCCTATTGTCTGTGTCCATAGGTAATGCATACATGCATATAAGATCTTTTTCTAATCTCTTCCTGCACCCCCAACACCCCCTTCCCTCTGAGAATCATTAGTCTGTTCCATTTCCAAGCCCCTGATTCTATTTCATTCACCAGTTTATTCTGTTCATCAGATTTTTTTTATTCATTTTATTTTTAGATTCACTTGTTGATAGATATGTATTTGTTGTCACTTTGTTGTTCATATTTTTTATCTTAACCTTTTTCTTCTTCCTCTTCTTAAAGAATACCTTTCAGCATTTCATATAATACTCGTTTGGTGGTGATGAACTCCTTTAGCTCTTCTTCAACTCTTGTAAGGTTCCTGTTTGATCAATAGGGAATAAAATTGCATATCCTAAGTAGGTAAATAAAAAGAACATTTAAAAATTAAATTTGCACACATATTAATTTAATAGTTTCTTCCTTGGAAATCCTCATACATGCAATATTCTCTGTCTTCATTTTTCATATTCTTTATCTCCTTATTAGCATTAGTAATCTACATATCCTCTATAATAAAAGCCCAGTGACTGAACAGCAGAACGACCAGTTGACCAGTCGCTATGATGTGCAGGAGCTACCGTCCTGGTGGACACTGCACTACCATAGTGGGAGCACCACTCAGCTGACTGGGATGAGCGGCTGCTCCTGCTGCAAACCCCAGGCCAATGGGCAGGAACCTTGCTGCGATTATCGCCTCCTTGTCCCAGGCCCCTCCTCCTCGCTCCCTGCTGCCTCCTCAGGATGTCCACAGGCCATGCAGTGCTGCTGCCAGGATCACAGAGCTGACCTTGGAGGCTTGGAGGCAGGATCATGGCAGCCCGGGGACTGAGGCCTACTCTGCCACCTCTCAGTGCTATTGTCCCTGGGCCTGGCCCTGAACCAGTGCCCTGGAGATAGGAGTGCTCCGGCTCCACGGAAGATGCTGGATCAGGGAGCAGCTGCTCAGAGTGGGGGTCCACAGCTTGGCTGACCGGGATGAGCAGCACTCCCACAGTGGGCCGATCCCCGTAGGCCACGCCCTCTACCAATATATAAATCCCGTGCACCAGGCCTCTAGTATGGTTACATTGATCATTTTTATTGCCTAAATATTATTTCCTTTGGTTGATTAATTTTTGTACAGCAATTATAGACTCATTAACATTATTACAGATTTATTACTTTTTTAGAATACTGAAGGATTTATGAGTCTTAGTGATTTAGGAAGGTAGACTGATTTAGTATAACCATATTTGTCCTTTTCTTTAGCCCTATACACACATTAAAATGTATAACTTTGTGAAGGTAGTAAACATATCTATCCTATATATTTGGTGATTTGGTGTTATAGTTGCCTGTACCCAGGACAGTGCTCACATACACTAGCTGCTCAAAAAATTTTGAGTGAGAATTAATCTTATTATAAACAGAAGTCTTAGATACTCTTGAAACCTCATTTTACAATAGTTTTTAGCCAACATTTAGGAATGAAAATTCTATCTTTTTTTAAAATTTATTTTATTGATTTTTTACAGAGAGGAAGGGAGAGAGTTAGAAACATAGATGAGAGAGAAACATCAATCAGCTGCCTCCTGCAAACCCTCTACTGGGGATGTGCCCTCAACAAAGGTATATGCCCTTGACCAGAATCGAACCTGGGACCCTTGAGTCTGCAGGCCGACACTCTATCCACTGAGCCAAACCGGTTAGGGCAAATTCTATCTTTTTAAATTTAAATTCTTTATTGTTGAAAGTATTAAATATGTCTCTTTTTCCCCATTGTCCCAGCCACTCCCACCCCCCAGTATATGCCCTCACCTCCCTACTGTCTGTGTCCATTGGTTATGTGCCAGAGCTGACCAGCAGACCCTGAGCGATGGATGAATGGATTACTTCAACACAACGTTTGCTGTGAAAGAGGGAGCAAAGGGACTTCCTGGCTAAAGGAACCAGACAGCCTTGATTGTCTGCCCTGTTAGGCTTTTATTGTAACAGCAGCTTGAAATAAAGTTTATCTTTTAGATACAAACAGTAGGGTAAGTAATAGTAGGAGGACACATGTGTCTGCAATGTCCTTTAAACAAGGACAACTAAAGATTAAGCATAAGGATTCCAGTAAACACCAGGGGGTCTGCACATGCACAAACTTGTTTGGAAAGGTCAAGGAATAATTAGGGGCTCTGCCTTCGGCACTCCCCTAAGTTGGAATTCCGATAAATAGGGTGGGTGGCCTCCTGCACACTTCCCTTTTCTTGGAATGTCCTCCTTACAAACTTCCCAACCAAGTCTTGTGTGCTTCTGAAGTTATACATACATGCAGGCATACAAGTCCTTTGGTTGATCTCTTAACATCCCCCTCCACCCTCCCCTGCCTTCCCTCTGAGGTTTGATATTCTGTTCGATGTTTCTATGTCTAAATCTATTTTTGTTTATCAGTTTACATTGTTCATTATATCTGACAAATGAGTGAGATCATGTGATATTTATCCTTCTCTGACTGGCTTATTTTGCTTAGCATAATGCTCTCCGGGTCCATCCATGCTGTTGCAAATGGTAAGAATTCCTTCTTTTTACAGCAGTGTAGTATTCCATTGTGTAGATGCACCACTGTTTTTTAATCCACTCATCTGCTGATGGGCACTTAGGCTGTTTCCAAATCTTAGTTATTGTAAATTGTGCTGCTATGAACAGAGGGTTGCATATATCCTTTCTGATTGGTATTTCTTATTTCTTGGGATATATTCCTAGAAGTGGGGTTACTGGGTCAAATGGGAGTTCCATTTTTAATTTTTTGAGGAAACTCCATACTGTTTTCCACAATGGCTGCAGCAGTCTGCATTCCCACCAGCAGTGCACAAGGGTTCCTTCTTCTCCACATCCTTGCCAACACTTTTCATTTGTTGATTTGTTGATGATTGCCATTCTGACAGATGTGAGATGGTATCTCATTGTTGTTTTGATTTGCATCTCTCAAATAATTAGTGACTTTGAGCATGTTTTCATATGTCTCTTGGCCTACTGTATGTCCACTTTTGAGAAGTGTCTATTTAGGTAATTTGCCCATTTTTTTGATTGGATTGTTTATCTTCCTTTTGCTAAGTCATGTGGTATGAGTTCCCTATAAATCAGGGGTCCTCAAACTTTTTAAATAGGGGACCAGTTCACTGTCCATCAGACCGTTGGAGGGCCGGACTATAGTTTAAAAAAAAACTATGAACAAATTCCTATGCACACTGCACGTATCTTATTTTGAAGTAAAAAGCAAAATGGCAAAAACACCCACATGTGGCCTGCGGGCCATAGTTTGAGGACACCTATAGGGATTAAACCCTTATCAGATGTTGCATTGGCAAATATGTTCTCCCATGCAGTGGTTTTTCTTGTTATTTTGTTAATGGTTTCTTTTGCTGTGAAGATATACCATGTTCATGGATTGGTATAATCAACATCATTAAAATGTCCATACTACCCAAAGCAATCTATGGATTTAATGCAATTCCCATTAAAATACCAATGACATATTTCACAGACCAAGAACACACTCTCCAAAAATTTATATGGAATAAAAAAACAACAACCAAATAGTTGCAGCAATCTTGAGAATGAAGAGCAAAGTTGAAGGGATCACAATACTAGATATCAAGCTATATTACAAAACCATTGTTCTCAAAATAGCCTGGTACTAGCACAAGAACAGACATTTAGACCAATGGAACAAAATAGAGAACCCAGAAATTGATCCAAGCCATTATGCTCAATTAATATTTGACAAAGGAGGCAAGAGCAATCAATGGAGTCAAGACAGTCTCTTCAATAAATGGTGTTGTGAAAATTGGGAGAAAAAAAAAGAAACTAGACCACCAACTTACACCATACACAAAAATAAGCTCAAATGGATAAAAGAATTAAATGTAAGACAGGAAACCATAAAAATCTTAGAAGACTCCATAGGCAGCAAAATATCAGACATATCTCAGAACAATATATTTACCAATACATCTCTTAGGACAGTGGTAAGCAAACTGCGGCTCGTGAGCCACATGCGGCTCTTTGGTCCCTTGAGATTTTAGCAAAGGCCAGCTTAGGAGGACCCTAAGTTAATAGCAATGTACCTACCTATATAGTTTAAGATTAAAAAATTTGACTCTCAAAAGAAATTTCAATCATTGTACTGTTGATATTTGGCTCTGTTGACTAATGAGTTTGCTGACACTGTCCTAGGACAATGGAAACTAAGGAGAAAATAAACAAATGGGACTACATTGGAATGGAAATTCTTAACTTTCAAATAATGTAGTCCAATATTTCACAAATTTTGTCACATAAGAATTTCAATTATATTCTCTTTATACTCAGCCTAACCTTACAAGTAATATTTGAAGATGACATTTATATACTAGCCTAGCTATCTTTATGATGGGAATTATGTCTTTTTAAAAACACTTTAAAAACTTTCTTGATTCATTATCCTCATTCATTTAATAATCAATTCCCCTTCCTTTAGTGCAAAAGACATTTTAGGGAGTTATGCATAAACACCTTTTAAAGAACCTCTATCTCTATGATCATTTCAACCCATTGTAGTCTCTATTAAAGCTTCTTTTTCTTTCATTGAAGAATACAAAGTCAAAAAACTCTTATGTGACTAAATGCAATGGCTACTTTTTATACTGACTTACTCAGTGATTAAGGAACATTTTACATATTTGTTCACTCCTTCATGATTGAAATACTTTCCACTATGTTTCTGGAACATTCTTCACTCCAATTTTCCTTCTAGCTCACCAACAGCAAACATTATGACATATGAATCAGCTTAAGTCTCATTTATAGGCTCTCTTTTTCTAGGTGGTATCACCCACTCCCATGTCTTTAAGTGGCAATTTTATGCTAATTATTTCAACAACTAGAGGCCTGGTGCATGAAATTCATGCACGGGTGTGTGTGTGTGTGTGTGTGTGTGTGTGTGTTCCTCAGCCCAGCCTGCACCCTCTCCAATCTGGGACCCCTCGAGGGATGTCCGACTGCCCGTTTAGGCCCGATCCCAGTGGGATTGGGCCTAAACAGGCAGTCAGATATTCCTCTCACAATCCAGGAATGCTGGTTCCCAACCACTCACCTGCCTGCCTGCTTCATTGCCCTTAGTCACTTCTGCCTGCCAGCATGATCACCTCCTAGCCACTCCCCTGCCAGCCTGATCGACACCTAACTGCTCCCCTGCCAGCCCGATTGCCCCTAACTGCCCTCCCCTGCAGGCCTGGTTGGCCCTAACTGTCCTCCTCTGCAGGCCTGGTCACCTCCAACTGCCCTCCTCTGCTGGCCCAGTCACCCCTAACTTCCCTCCCTTGCCAGCCTGGTCACCCCTAACTGCCCTCCCATGCCAGCCTGATTGCCCCTAACTGCCCTCTCCTGCTGGCCTGGTCCCTACAATTGCCCTCCCCTGCCGGCCATCTTGTGGTGGCCATCTTTTGTCCACATGGGGGCGGGGATCTTGTGTGTTGGAGTGACGGTCAATTTGTATATCACCTCTTTGTTATATAGGACTAGCAGCCAGTTTGCATGAAGATTCATGCAATAGACCTTCATTCACCTGGCTGCCTGCACCAGTTTTCTGCCGGCACCAGGGACCCAGGCCTTGGCTGTGGCCAGCGCCTTCTGCCTTCTTTCAGGGTAGGGGGTTGGCCCCGGATGGCGGCCTTGGGCTTGGCCGCACACAGCATCCCTGCTAAGGATCACAGGATCTGACCCCCAGTGGTTTCCTGCAATCTGTGCAGGCTCCCCGCTGGTGCCCAAGGCCGGGAAAGCCTTGGGCAGAGGCTTTCCCAGCCTTGGGCTTGGCCGCAACCAGCGTCCCTGCTAAGGATCGTAGGAACTGATCCCCAGTGGTTTCCTGCAATCCGTGCAGGCTCCCCACTGGTGCCCAAGGCCGGGAAAGCCTCCACCCGTGGCTGGTGGGCATGGCTTGTGGGTGTAGCAAAGGTATGGTCAATTTGCTTATTACTCTATTATTAGGTAGGATGTTTTTAGCCTTGATGACTCCCCCAAATTGTACAATTGCCTGCTTAAACTCTCAGATCTCTCAGAAACATTTTATTTTTAAAATTTCTTTATTGATTAACCCTACCAGACTGCTGTACCGATTTTTTGGTACTTTGCCTAGTACGTGAAAAAAATGCATCACAAACTAAAAATAACCAACCAATCGTGATCAAACCTCATGGTTAGCCATTGCAAATGTCTGCCCCCATATGTTTGAATTGACTTTGTGTGGCTTGACGTGAAAAAATTCTGAAAATTCACAGTGAAACGAGCGGCTGATGAACCAAGCACTTCAACAGGAAAGCGAAGTAGGTCTAGGTTTATCACAGTCCAACAGGTGATTGATACTTTGGTTGATTCAGACTCTGAGGTGGAATATTGGCGCTAGATGAAAGGTAGACCTATTTTCTACAATGTGTCCAAGTTCCATCTTACTCTAACCATTTGTTTGCATGTAACTAACATTTTTCTATATCATGTTGATTTTTTCTCTTTAATGCTCAGGAGCCCAGGTATAGGGGGCAGTTAGGTTCAGGGCCTCAGGTCTGGTAGGGTTAAGGTATTACATATGTGTCCTTATCCCCCCATTTCAGAAACATTTTAAACTCAATGTATCAGATTGAAACTCATGAGTCTCCTTCCCCTCATCTCCAAACCTAAAATTTCCCCAATAATCCATAGTTCAATTAATGGAATCATCTCCTTGTAGTTAGGAAATCCAGAAACAAGGGTGATTCGTTACATACATTTAAAAATTCTAACAATTTTTTCAGTCCTCATTGACACCACCCAACTTCAAGCAACCATTATCTCTCACTAGGAATATTTTGTTTACTCATATCCACTCTTCTCCTCCCCATCTCCAAATACCATTATTTTCCATTCATTTATCTGAGTATATGAATAAGATCATGATATATGAATCAGTTGAATCTCATTCAACTCTTTATTATTCAGAACATATTCTAAACTCCCTGCCATGCCTTATACTGATTTACATAATCTGAAGATCCTGTACTTTTCTGACTGGATCAATTATCACTATCCCATTTGTGCTAAAAATTTTGTTAGTTCCCATGAATGTATTAATGTATTACTTTATTTGTCTCAATGATGGGTTTATTCTTATTTTCCAAATTTTGTTTAATATTCACTTCTGTGTAGAAACCTCAAACAAATACATATCCCTAGCATTCTAAGTGATGGCCCAATTAGTAGGTCTTCAGTCATCAGCTCATCTCTCTCTCTCTCTCTCTATATATATATATATATATATATATATATATATATATATATATATATATATATATATATATATATATCCTCTATCTATCTTTATCTCTATTATCTCTCTCAATTATATCTTTACCTGTACCTATATCTATATTTATATATTTAAAAATCTATGAACACATAAAATATCTCAAATATTATTCTCTTTTAAAAGGTTACTCCAACCATTTACCAATGTGCATTAAATATAGTTCAAACAGTAACATGGCATTTAGTACAGTATGTGCAATGAAAAACATTTGGTCCTTTAAAAATATATGAAACATCTCTTTAGCCCTAAATAATAATATATCTTTTAGTATAGTTGGTTATTTTTTGCCTTTCTAATAATGTGAAACATAATTGGTTTTGGCTTTCATTTGACATTGGCTAATAAAATTCAGAACTGAAGCTTTTTTTATACATCTAGATTATGTATCTATATAATTACTTTACCTTGCTTCTTTAACACATCCTATGTAATTAAATAAAGTCTAGTGGGATGATAACATATAATTTTAATCTACATTGGTTTGCTAATATATATTTTGTATTTCAGTATAATATAACATTACATATATCTTTATTTTTGCAATGAAAGATTTTTCTTTTTGGATTTTTATGATTTTTTCAATGTAGTTTTTATCATTAGCAATGTTTTATAAAATGAAAAGTCATATGTAGTCGAGCACTTATTTCTTCTTCAAAAGCACTTAGACTATATTTTAATTGCTTATTTTCTTGAATTGGCTTTTCACAATTATAATATATCCAAACACTATAATACTCTCAATCTATACTTATTTACATGGAGGAATTTTAAAAAATTAAATGTATTTGGGTGATATTGGTTAATAAATTATATAGGTTTCAAGTGTACCATTTGTGATACATCATTTGTATATTGCATTGTTGCCCGACTCCCAAAGTAAAATCTTCTTCCTTCACCATATATTTGACCCCTTTACCCTTTATTACCTCTCCCCCATCTCCATTCCTCTGGTAACCATACAGACACAGACTAACAGAGCTCATTTCCTTTTTATGTATTTATTGCAACTTTTGAAGAAAGAGGTTATATTGGTTTTGGCAAGTGTTATGTCCCCAATATATATTAGCTGGTACTTACTAAATGATCAATATTTATTTAATGAAAGATCAATTGGTAAGTTTTTTTTTTTTTTACCTTAAAGCAATTATGGGACAAATATAAAACCAATAAAGCCTATTGTTACACATATACCTTAGATGCTATCCTTTGTTAAACTTCTGTTAAGATTTAAATCTTTAAACAGTTTTCACTTGCAAAAAAATATTATATGCTGAAAAGCTGAGGCAATGACAAAAGAAAAACAGTGCTTTGAACACACTATAGCTAATATCATATTTAATGCTGAGAGGCTGGATGCTTTTCCCCAAAGATCAAGTACAAGGCCAACATATCCTATTTGATCACTCCTATTAGACACATTATTGGAAGTCTTAGCTAGTGTAGACAGATAAGAAAAATAATTAATAGGTGTGCAGATTAGAAAGGGAGAAATTAAACTGCCTTTATGCATTGTCTGTCTAGAAATATCACAGTATGTACAAAAATCCTGGAATTAATAAGTATAGCAAGTTGAAGGATATAAAGATAATAAAAATCAATTGCCTTTCTGTATAACAACATTGATAACTACAATTTGAAATTAAAATTTAAAATTACATATTTATAGAAACACTAAAAATTAAATACTAAGGTGTAAATATGAAAAATGTACAAAACTTGGACATGGAAAACTAAAAAATATTGATAAAAGAAGTAAAAAAAGATTCAAAGAAATAATTCCAATGGCTCAGAAGACTTTATATTGTTAATATCAGTTCTTCCCAGTTTTCAATACAATACCAATCAAATCCCCAGCAAGCTATTTTGTAGACAATAACAAACTTATATTAAAATTTATATGGAAAGAAAAAGACATAGACTAGTGAATACAGTACCGAAAAAAAACAATGTTGGAGGAGTCACACTACCTGATTTTAAGATTTCCTCTGAAGCTAGAGTGTTCAAGACAGTGCAATGAGTTGGCAAAAAAAATTAATGCATAGGTAAATGCACTAGAATAGAGAGCTCAGAAGTAGACCTACACAAATATATCCAACTGATTTTCAAAAGAGTGAAAAGTCAATTAAAGAAAGCTGAGATTTCCTTGAAAATTGGAGAAAGGAAAGTATTTTCAACAGATGATGCTAAACAACTGAACATCCATTTGCAAAAATTGAACCTAGAACCATAAAACTAACAGAAGGTGACCTTGAGTTTGATGATGATGTTTTAGATACAATACCAAATACATGGCTCATGAAAGAAAAAAAGAAAAAATGGCAGGTTGGACTTTATTAAAATTACAAACGTGTGCCCTGAAAGACACTTGAAGAGAATGATAAAACAAAACACAGACTTTGAGAAAACACCTGCAAAACACCTATCTGATAAAGGACTTGTGTCCAAAATATATAAATAACTCTTAAAGCTCAACAATAGGAAATCAATTAATCCAATTAAAAATAGGCAAAAAGAGGTGTCAACCTCACTAAAGACATATACATATAGCAAAGAAGCATATGAAAGGATGCTTAATATAATCTGCAATTAGGGAAATGCAAATTAAAACAATGAGATCTCAGTAAGCATCTATGAGAAAGAGTAAAATCCCTCAAATTGACAAAAATCATTCTTCCTAAGAGTACAAAGCAACAGAAACTCTTATTCATTGCTGGTAGGAATGAATGCAAAATGGTACAGCCACTCTGGAAGACAGTGGCAGTTTCTTACAAAGCTAAATATAGTCATATCTCGCAATCCAGCCTCATTTTTCTAGCAGTTTCACCCAATGAATTAGAGAATGTATGTTCATCCAGAAACCTACATAGGAAGGCAAGGGATGGTGGGTGGGAAGAGATCAACCAATGAACTTGTATGTATCCTAATATATAAAAAGCCAGGGGCCGTCATGACCAAAACTGGATGGACAACTGAACACAGGCTGTGTGGGGCGACCAGGACGGCAGGGGGGTTAGTGAGGGACAACCAAATGACTGAACAGCAGGCTGAATGGGGTGACCAGGCCAGCAGGGGGGCAGCTGGAGGCAACCAGGCCGGCGGGGGGGGGGGGGCAGTGAGGAGCGACCAGGACGGCAGAGGGGGCCAGTTGGGGTGACCAGGCCAGCGGGGGGGGCGGGGGCAGTTAGGGACAATCAGGCTGGCAGGCAGAGGCCATTAGGGGTGATCAGGCTGGCAGGCAGAGGCCTTTAGGGGCAATCAGGCAGGCAGGCAGGTGAGCAGTTAGGAGCCAGCAGTCCTGGGTTGTGAGAGGGATGACCGAATGCTGGCAGTTGGTCATCCCCTGAGGAGTCCCAGATTGGAGAGGGTGCAGGCTGGGCTGAGGGGACCACCCCATGCACTAATTTTGTGCACCGGGCCTCTAGTATATACATAACTCATGGACACAGACAATGGGATAGTGAGGGCCTGGTGGGGACTGGGGGAGGAAGGGAGCATGCTAAAAGAGGTTTATGGGGGGGGGGGGTGGAAAGGAGGACCTATGTAATACTTTCAACAATAAAGATTAAAAAATATTTGTAGAAACTATTAATAATTACCAAAAATTAGAAACAAACAATATATTCTTCAATGAATGAATAAAAACAATTTTATACATTTGTACTATAATACAAATTACAATTATATAATACAAATCTGTAGTATGCATTTACAGCACAAATATATAAATGTGTGTTACATAATAATATAATATTATTTAACTAGAGGCCCAGTGCATGAAAATTCATGCACTGGAGGGGGGTGGCCTTCAGCCTGTCCTGCCTGCTCTCACAGTCTGGGAGCCCTCAGGGGTGGGAAGTGACCCAGCGATCAGGGGAAGGCAACGCCCCCATCATACCTCTGCTGCTGCCACAGCTGGCTGTGCAAGCCTTGGCCGGCCCTGGTTACCGGAGCCTCAGGTGGCGCTGGACGGCTGGGCAGCTGCCATCCGAGGTTTGCCTACACCTTGGGCTGGCCCTGGGAGGCTGGGCAGCCACCATCGGCGGCTTGCCTGCACCTTGGGCTGGCCCTGGGCACTGGGCAGCCACCATCGGCAGCTTGCCTATACCTCGGGCTGGCCCTGGGAGCCTGGGCAGCTGTCATCCGAGGTTTGCCTGCGCCTCGGGCCGGCCCTTGGCGGCTGTGGGGCTGAGGGGACTGGGCCCCACCATCTTGTGGTTGTGGGCACTGCCATCTTTGAGGGTGTGGCAGTCAATTAGCATATTCCCTCCTTATTGGCTGTGGGTGCAGCCACCTTTGTCAGGGTGTGATGGTCAATTAGCATACTCCCACTTTATTAGATAGGATGATAAATAAAAGAGTGAGCTAGCCCTAGCTGATGTGGCTCAGTTGCTTGGGCATCATTCCATGCACCAAAAAGGTTGCTGGTTTGATTCTAGGTCAGGGCACATGACCAGGTTGTGGGCTTGATCCCTGGTAGTGGGCGTGCAGGAGGCAGCCAATTGATGTGCTGCTTTCACATTGATGTTTCTCTCTCTCTCTCTCTCTCTCTTCCCCTTCTTTCTAAAATAATCAATTACAAATCTTAATAAAAGAATAGTGAGCCATATTATGCCATGCAAAATCATGGATAAAATGAAATGTATATCTGTAAGAAGCCCATCTGAAATAGCTAAATACTCAATAATTCCACTTCTGTGACATCCTGTAAAAGACATAACTATAGAGACATAAGAGATCTGATGTTGCCTGGGGTTTGGAGTGTGTGTGTGTGTGTGTGTGTGTGTGTGTTGGAGAAGAATGGGAGAAAAAGGTTAAATATGTGAGGCACAGGGCAGTAACACCTTTAGTCAAGGGAAGTATCAGAGATAGTACATTTTAAATTTCTTAGCATTCTGGAAATTCCTACTCTTTATAATAGGAAATTAATTTGATGTAAGAAGCAAATAAAATTAAAATAATATAAAATTTGTGTTCATTTGCAACACATGTATATCCAAATGCCTAGCAGATATATGTATTTAGGAATGTCTCAAGAACACCCCTAACTCAACACTTTTTAAATTGTTGCTTACTATCTTTCTTCTAATTTTATTCTCTTCCAGTATTCCCCATTTAAGGTAATATTTCTACCACCCATCCAATTATTTAAGCCATATGTATAGTAGTCTGTCTTGAGCACCTTCCAACACCACATATTTGCAAAGTTGGGTCAATTTTGTCTCATAAATATATCTTGAATTGATCCTTTCTCTCCATTTCCATTAACCCTTTCTATTAGTCCCTGGTCTGCCTAAATTAATTTTTAGAGAGCCAATCTGTATTTTATCACTACACTATGGCCAATGTGATCTTTTCAAATTCAAATGTTTATCTCATCTCCCTGCATAAAAATGCTCAATGATTTTCTATTAATCTCAAGTCTTGTACATAATATATGAGTAAGGCAGTTATACATAGTAGGTTGTACAAGGCAGTCTCAGTTTCTATCCTTTTAGCATAATTGTCCATTGCATCCCTTTTCACTCACAGATGCATAGTTGGAATGATAAATTATATACTAAGCCTAACTAAAAGGCTTTTTATTTATGGCTTTTATCTATGTCTTAAGCCTCATCCTGAAATTTGCCCCTTCTCACTGTCAAAGTGTCATAGCCCTAGCTTTTCTTTCCATTCCTCTGTACTGCCACACTCCCCTACTGCAGGATATTTGCATCTGCTGTTTCCTATGTCTGGGACTCCATTTCTCACCTCCTTCTTTTTTGCCTTATTATTTTCTACTTATTCTTTAGATCACAACTCAGTTGCCAAATTCCCAAATTAAGAGGCCTCCCAAAATATTCAAATCCACTTATCATATGATTTCATAGGAACATGCACCTTTCCTTTGTAGTACCTATCACAGAGTAATCCTACATTTTTGTTTGATTATTTTTATTAATATCTGTTCTCCTATTGAAAACTTACTAGTTTATAAGCACATGACAGTGCTCAAATAAATAAAAAATGTTAAACTTAGTAATTTCTATAAAAGCTGAGCAAAAATAGAATTGTCCTCATCATTATGTACAATTTAGATTTCATGGATCATCATTATAATCGCTTCCTTTCACAATCATTGAAACTACTCATCCTTTTTCTGTTTGGTATGTTTCCAGCAAACTTGCAACCTTTGAGGAAGCCAAATACTAATTACCCATGGACCTTTAGTGCCACCAGATAATAGTAATACCATATTTTCTCATCCTTTTAGAAAACGTTCATATCATATCCTCTCTTTGAAAATCTTTCACAGTTCTCCCCCATTGTTATTCACAGGTGATCATTTGTCTTCCTGTTTCAACAAGAAAGGAACTTGCAAAGTTCCCTCAATATACAGGGTGGAGCATAAGGAGGCTTAGAATTGTGAGTAGGTGAAACAGAATTGATTCTTGTCTTATTATTTATTAATTATTGTATTCTCTTCCACACAAATAACTGTAAACCTATTTTTGCCCACCTGTATTATATCACACTCATACCTATTGTCATGGTCTTTTGCTCTGCCTTTCCTCTTGTTTATTTGGATGTTCCCATGTTTCCACCTAATAGCAATACTTCCACTATTTCACTAGCCCAAAGCTCCTTCTCACATACTAAAAGGCAATTATTTCCTCTGGTCTCCACATCATCAATTTCCCTCTCTGTGAAAGCAGTTTTATTAGCAATTAAATATGGTTCAGTTTTTAAAGGAAAAAATCCCTCTCTTAACACCTCACATTTCCTTCAGCTATTGACCTATTTTATCTACCACTTTACAGCATAAATAACTCCAAATTGTTACCTATACTTTCTTTCTCAGAAATTATTTAAATCAGGCCATTTTAACCACTACTCCTTGGAATTTTTTTTTCCAGAATTATGAATGATTTCCATGTTGTTAAATCCAATGGTGATTCTAATCTTTATCTTACTTGACCTATCAGTCAGACTTAAAAGAGGTGATCACATTTTCCTATTTGAAACACATTCTTCTCTTGTATTCTGAAATTCCATGTTTTTCTGGTTTTCCTCTTACCCAACTGGCTGTCCCTTCTCAGTCTCGTTTGCAGGTTCCTCCTCATTCCACCACTTTTAATATTTGCATGTCCTGTTATCATCTCTATCTATACCCATTTCCTCAGTAATTTCATTTCATCTTTGGCTTCTAATATCATCTGTACTCTAGTGCCTCTTCAACTTATATCTCTATATGGATTCTCTCACCTTCCTTTAGACTTTCATATCCAAATGCACACACAGCATCTCTAATGGAAATGTAATAGTTGTCTCAAAATTAATATATTTAAAATAAAACTCTTCACCTTCTCCCCAAATCTGTTCCTCTTACAGTCTTTTCTTTTCTGTTATTGTGAAATCCATTCTTCTAGTTTGCTTATGCCAACAAATGTTTGATTGCTCCTTATTCTGTACTTAACATCTATCCTAGTTGCAAGTTCTATTGACCCAAATTTCAGAATTTATCCAAGATCTAAATACTTGACCTCATTTCCACTATTGCCTCATGTTATAAACTACTATTATCTCAACAGAACTTTTGTAGGAGCATTTTTTTTTCAGTGAATTATATATTTATTTTCACTGAATATATGACTGGGACTAGAAATTGGGGGCTATTATGATTAGCTACTTCATTGTCAGTAAATTTATTGAGGTGACATCCATATATATAAAAGCCCAGTGACCATTACAGTGGAACAACCAGGAGGACCAGAACGACTGGTGGCTATGACACCAGCCTGATCCGGCCGGATCGCCCCCAACAACCCGATAAGGGTGGCCAACCGCCTTGGCTGGCAGAAATTTATTGTCCCAAGGACCTTAGAGGTACTTGGTCTCAGGCAGCTGCGTGGGCAAAGATCTCCTTCGGCGGAAGTGGACCCAGGATCAGGACGCTGGAGTCAGGGATGGGGTGGGGAGGCTTTCCTGGTGGCACACAACAGTCCCTGGCATCTGGCCCCGGTCGGAGCAGTGGCAGAAATAGGGGCCGCGGGGCCTAGGGGGCGGCAGCATACAGGAGCCGGGAGGCGTGAGGCCTGACCTGGGCTCTTACCCCTCCCTCTGGGCCCAGCAGCACCAGCAGGTGGGCCATGGTGTGCAGTGAGGTGCTGGGCCGCCAACTGGAGGGGGAGTGAGCCAGGAGGGCAAGGCCCGCACTAGCCAGAGCCCAGAGCAGCGAAACCCTGGCCGAGTGGGCGGGGCTGCAGTCCTGCACCTTTTCGGCCGTGGCCTGGGAATTCTGTGGGTGACCAGTGTGCTGGCTACCTGCGCATCAGCGGTCAGACCCGCTTCACGTGGCGGAAAGTGGCAAGGCCACAGGAGGGATGGGAAATGCTGTGGCCATCTTCGGGAAACACACCTACCACGATGTTCAATAACTATGAACAGATAATAATCTTTGGTCTCCGTTTTACAGAAGAGGAAGCTGGGACCCAAAGAAGGGAGCCTTCCACAACACCTCACCCCTTCTCAGACCTGACCCTGTGCAGCATTGTTTCAGTTGAAAGTAGAGGATCCAAAATGTTTTTAGATCTTTGCTGTTTTAGGCAGGAAAGAATTTAGCACAGGGAATTGGTGCTTGGGAAATCATCAGAAAGCTGGAGAAGTGGATATTAGGCTGGCTCCCCAGGAAAGGCTCCCTGCCCAGCGGGAGGAGCTGCCCCCTCAGCCACAACTGAATTCTAGGACACTCTGGCACAGCTGTGACCCGAGGATCAGAAACTGCTGCCCCCGCAAGTGCCCTCCAGCTCCCACAAAACAGGTCACTGGGCACTGCCTCTGCCACAACTGCCTGTGCACAGCCTGGATTCCGCTGCAGAAAACCTCCACATCTCTGCAAACATGGTCACCAGCAACAAACAGCCCAAACTGCGGGAAGATGCCTCTGCCCCACTTCTGCTGTCAAAATATTGTGCAAGCGCACCCAATCGGCAGAAATGAATTCATATCCAGAAACTTCGTGGGCAATTTCAGACTTTTGTCTAGGAGTGAGATCTTGCCAATGTACCTCATGTGACTGGTATTGATAAAAATGGGGCCTGGCTGGTGGGGCTCAGTGGTTGAGCATTGATCTATGAACCAGGAGATCAATGATATGATTCCCAATCAGGTTTCAGGCTCGATTCTCTGCAGGGGGCTGCAGGAGGCAGCTGATATATGATTCTCGTCATTGATGTTTCTATCTATCTCTCCCTCTCCCTCTGATATCAATAAATTTTTTTTAAATGGGGTCATCCTGTATATACCGTATTTTCCTGCGTATAAGACAACTTTTTAACCCAGGAAAATCTTCTATACGCCCAGTCGTCTTATACACCGGAAAATACGGTATGTATTATAATGAGTTTTTCACTTCATAGATCACTAATGTCTTTCCTGTTAAAACCATACTTATGGGACATTATTTATTTATCATTCATTTTAGTTGATCACAGAGAGAAGAAGGGAGAGAGAAAAACATTCTTCTGTTGTTTCCCACACTCACTGGATGGGGTATTGAATCTGCAACCTGGGCATGTGCCCTGACTGGCAATTAATCCACCACTTTCTGGTGTATGGGATGATGCTATGCGGGTATCCTGACCCCAAAATCCAGCATCCAGAACTGTGAGAAAAATACATTTTTGTTGTTTAAGCCACATAAATTTATGATATTTTGTTATGGCTGTCTGAGCTGACTAATCTACACTAATAAGAGAGAAAAATGCTAATTGACCATACCTTCGCTACACCCACAGCCAATCAGGGCAAGTATGCAAATTAACCCAACAAAGATGGCAGTTAATTTGCATACGCTGAGGGAGGGAAGAGTGAAGACTGAAGACAGCATAGAAGGGAAAGTGGAAAGCAAGGTGGCTGCTGGAGGGAAAGTGTGTGCAGCCGCAGCGGCAGGTGGCGGGTCAGGCATGTGGGGCTGGGCGCGCAGCGGCGGTGGCGGGCGGGGAGGGGTGGGGCATGCAGCCACAGCAGCGGCGTGTGCAGCCACGGAGGCAGCGGCGGCGGGCTCGGCAGGTCGGGCGTGTGGGGCTGGGAGCGCAGCGGCTGTGGCAGGCATGGTGGGGGGTGCGGTGGCAGCAGCGGCGCGCACGGTCGCGGAGGGGGCGGCGGCGGTGGCTGCGGGATCGGGCACAGTGGGGCAGGTGGGGCGGGAGAGGTGGGGGGGCAGGAGAGGTGGCGGTGGTGGGGAAGGAAGCCCGCAGGAAGTCTTGCAGGAATCTTACTGCAACAGGCCCCTAGTCTATCTAATAAAAGAGTAATATGCAGATTGACCATCACTCCAACACACAAGATGGCTAACCCCATGTGGTCAAAGATGGCTGCCTCCATGTGGACACAAGATGGCCACCACATGATGGCCAGCAGGGGAGGGCAGTTGGGGGCGATCAAGCCTGCAGGGGAGGGCAGTTAGGGGTGACCAGGCTGGCAGAGGAGGGAAGTTGGGGGCAACCAGGTCTGCAGGTAAGGGCAGTTGGGGGGACCCAGGCCTGCAGGGGAGAGCAGTTGGGGGGGAACAGGCCTGTAGAGAAGGGCAGTTGGTGGGGAACCAGGCCTTCAAGGGAGGGCTGTTAGGGGTGATCAGGCCTGCAGGGGAGGGCAGTTAGGGGCAATCAGGCTGGCAGGGGAGCAGTTAGGAATCAATCAGGCTGGCAGGGGAATGGTTAGGGGGTGATCAGGCTGGCAGGCAGAAATGGTTAGGGGCAATCAGGAAGACAGGCAGGCAAGCAGTTGGGAGCCAGCAGTCCTGGATTGTGAGAGGGATGTCCAACTGCCTGTTTAGGATCGGGCTTAAACGGGCAGTCAGACATCCCTCGAGGGGTCCCAGATTGGAGAGGGTGCAGGCTGGGCTGAGGGACACATCCCCCCCATGCACGAATTTTGTGCACTGGGCCTCTAATCCTATATAATAAAAGCCCAGAGACCAAATGGCAGAAGAACTGGAACTACCAGAACAACCATGGCCCCTCGCCCTGCCCGGCCCCGCCCCCAATCGTCCCCCATTGGGGAGGGCCAACTGGACCCCACCAGTGCATGAATTCGTGCACTGGGCCTCTAGTTTGTTAAGAAAATTATATAGGTTTCAAGTATACAATTAGATAATATATGATCTGTGTATTTCAATGTTTGCCCATCACCCAAAGTCAAATTTTATTTTGACACGTGAGTCTGGTGCCTTAGATCACATGGCCATCTGGACACCTTAAAGAGCATCTTAGCTGGTCTTGTTGGTTCCAGTCTTATCTTTCTGCAGGCTTTTCTCTATATAGAGTCTACAGTGATACTTAAAAAAAATATATGTATATATCCTATTTAAAGTATTCTGTTTAAATCCCCATAACTTCCAATCTTACTAAAAAGAAAGGCCAGTGTCCCTCTAATGCCCTACACTGCTCTGCATAATCTTTCCTCCCTTGTTTGCCTCTGCTGGTGCCTTTTATTAGTCTCCCCCTTGCTCAATATGCTCTAAATTTGCTAGTTGCAATGATATTCCTGACACTTTAAAATGGTCATAGCCTGTGTTCTGCTGACCAGTATCTGTTATTCCACTTAATAACATCTCTTGTCCCCTTTATTCTTCATCCACTATTTAAGAGTAGGCACTCCTTATCCCCTTTCTTGTTATTTTTTCCCCAAATCAATCACTACAATTTTCATGCTGTATGTTCAACTTATGTATTAATTTTCTGTTTCTTTCAAACATAAACTTGGGAATTTGTTCATTTTCTGTATTTTCACTTTCATTGCTCTATTCCTCAGATTTAGAAAAGTGTTTGGCACATAGTATAACCCAAGATCAGGCATGTGTGTTAAGTTGGGTGATTGGAGGGGCAGGTGACCTGATTGCTAAAAGTATAGGAATAGGCTTGTGCCATTTAAATATTATAGCTCTTGTCCCTAGGGGACTGGTGAGAACTTGTGTACATTTGGAGGGAAAGACAAGGGAGATAGTGTTGGATGGTGCTGCATAGTTAACAAAAGATAAAATGTAAACTCATTTTATAACCGACAAATTTCTTACTTGGCATTGTATCATAGAACAGAATGTTGTTTTGTGGTATTGTTAGAGAGACTTTCCTAGATCTTAGTGTGGGATTTAGAACCTGCTATTTTCTGAAAATGATGTGGCATTTCAGGAACAGGTTGACACAGATAAAGTTATATTCCTGGATCCAGGAGAAAAGAGGGGGTGGTTGGATTGATAAATACCAGATTTAATTTACTTAAAACTCTGGCCTGAAAATGTGGACAGAATTTTGGGCAAGGGAGTATTTAAGTCCTTTACATCCACATTCAATATACAATAGCTTATTGCAAAAGCACAGGTATGAAAGTACAGTTACTTTTTTATTGCATGTGAATGCAACAAGCTATTACAGTGGTGTTTGGTTTTATAAATAAAGTATTCTACTGTGAATGGAGTGTAAGCTATGCACAGAACCTAAACTCAGTATGTAGCTGTATATCACTAGACCACTTAGGTAGTTGTTTAAAGGTTTATTATCAGTGTGTATTTATTTAAGAGATTGCCTAAGTATCTCAGCCTATAAGCCGTAGTGGAAGCAAAATAAAAAATCACATTGTAATGCATGAAGGCCTGCATACCATAAACATATTAATTACAATGTGCAGTTAATAATTTGGTTTACATTTTGAAAAGAAAAATCCCTTTGTTCTACAAAGAGAAAGTAGAGTAGTAAAAACACAAGTGGATTCAGGGAGATCAATTAGAAGCTTATTGCAATTGTTGACATGAGAGATGAGGGGTGCTTATATAAAGGTTGAGTAGATAGATATGGATACAACTAGATAGCTTTTAAAGATACTAAAAAAGTAGAACTGATTAGAATTCATACAGTTTGCCTTAGGCTGGTATAAAGAGAGGGAGGTGTTACGGATGCAGGTTTCTGACTTAAGTATTTAATCAATGGTGGTGCTGTTCACTAAGGGAAAGAACTGCAGGTTTGTGAGTGTAAAATTTTAAATTCGGCTTGAAACCTCAGTTTATGATATACTAGAGGACCGATGCATGGAATTCATGCAAGAGTAGGCGTTCCTTCCCCCAGCTGCTGGCACCAGCTTCCCTCCAGCCTCCCCCCGGGACCAAGCTTCCCTCACAGAGGGAGGCCCCGCCCACCTGCTGCAGCCTGCCAGTTGGTGGCCTGGGCCTCCCCCTGTGGGGCGATAATGGGGCAATGGCTGGGCCCCTGACCAATTGCATCACACCTGGCTAGGGCCTTTGCACATTTTTTTAATTGGATTGCTTGTCTTCCTGGTGTTGAGTTGTATAAATTCTCTATAAATTTTGGAAATAAACCAACCCCCTATCAGATGTATCATTGACAAATAAGTTCTCCCATTGAGTGGGTTGTATTTTCTTTTTATTGATTATTTCTTTTGCTGCACAGAAGCTTTTTAGTTTGATGTTCTGCCATTTGTTTATTTTTCCTTTGCTTCTCTTGCCCAAGGAGAAATATTGGCAAAAATATTGCTACAAGAGATGTGTCAGATTTTACTGCCTTATGTTTTCTTCAAGGACTTTTATGGTTTTGAGACTTACATTTAAATCTTTTATCCGTTTTGACTTTATTCTTATGTGCGGTGTAAATTGGTGGTCTAGTTTATTTTTTTGCATGTATCTGTCCAATTTTCCCAATACCACTTATTGAAGAGACTGTCTTTATTGTTCTTACCTTTATTGTCAAGTATTTTTTTAAATAACTATTTTATTTTAATTTTTTAATTGTTTAAAGTATTACATATAGTAATACATATATCTCCTTTTTTTCCCCCATAGACTTTCCCCCAGCTTCCCCTACCCCCTGTCGCATGCCCTCATCCCACCCCCCGCAGTGTCTTGTGTCCATGGGTTGTGCTTATATGCATGCATACAAGTCCTTTGGTTGATCTCTTTCCCCCCACCCCCAACACTCCCCAGTCTTCCTGCTGTAATTTGACAGTCTGTTCAGTGCTTTACTGCCTCTGTATCTATCTTTTTGTTCATCAGGTTATAATGTTCTTTATTTTCCATAAATGAGTGAGATCATGTGGTATTTTTCTTTCATTGCCTGGCTTATTTCACTTAACATAGTGGTCTCCAGATTCATCCATGCTGCTGCAAATGGTAAGAATTCCTTCTTTTTTGTACCAGCATAGTACTCCATTGTGTAGATGTACCATAGTTTTCTAATCCACTCATCTGCTGATGGGCATTTAGGCTGTTTCCAATTTTAGCTATGGTGAATTGTGCTGCTATGAACATAGGGATGCACATATCCTTTCTGATTGGTGTTTCTAGTTTCTTTGGATATATTCCTAGAAGTTGGATTACTGGGTCAAATGGGAGTTCCATTTTTAGTTTTTGAGGAAACTTCATACTGTTCTCCACAGTGGCTGCACCAGTCTGCATTACCACCAGCAGTGCACGAGAGTTCCTTTTTCTCTGCATCCTCCCCAGCACTTGTTGTTTGTTGATTTGTTGATGATAGCCATTCTGACAGGTGTGAGATGGTACCACATTGTCATTTTGATTTGCATCTCTCTGATAATTAGTGACTTTGAGCATGTTTTCATATGTCTCTTTGTCTTCCTACTGTCTTCTTTCGAAAAGATTCTATTTAGGTCCGTTGCCCATTTTTTAATTGGATCATTTATCTTCTTTTTATTAAGTTGTATAAGTTCCCTGTAGTTGTTGGAGATTAAACCTTTATCAGTGATAACATTTGCAAATATGTTCTCCCATACAGTGGGCTTTCTTGTTGTTTTGTTGATGGTTTCTTTTGCTGTGCAGAAGCTTTTTATTTTGATGTAGTCCCATTTGTCTATTTTCTCTTTAGCTTCCATTGCTCTAGGAACGGTATCCGTGAAGAAATTGCTTCAGCATATGTCTGAGATTTTGTTGCCTGTGGATTCCTCTAGTATTTTTATGGTTTCCCATCTTATGTTTAAGTCCTGTATCCATTTTGAGTTTATTTTTGGTTATGGTGTAAGTTGGTGATCTAGTTTCATTTTTTTGTATGTGTCTGTCCAATTTCCCCAATACCATTTATTGAAGAGACTGTCTTGAAGCTCCATTGTATGTTCATGCTTCCTTTGTCAAATATTAATTGAGCATAGTGGTTTGGGTCGATATCTGTGTTCTCTATTCTATTCCATTGGTCTATATGTCTGTTCTTGTGCCAGTACCAGGCTGTTTTGAAAACAGTAGCCTTGTAATACAGCTTGAAATCTGGTATTGAGATCCCACCTACTTTGTTCTTCTTTCTCAGGATTGCTGTGGCTATTTGGGGTCATTTTTTATTCCCGATGAAATTTTGGAGAGTTCTTTCTAGGTCTGTGAAATATGCCCTTGGTATTTTAATGGGTAGTGCATTGAATCTATAAATTGCTTTGGGTAGCATGGACATTGTAATGATGTTGATTCTACCAATCCATGAACATGGTATGTTCTTCTATCTGTTTATGTCTTCCTCTGTCTCTTTTTTCAGTGTCCTGTAGTTTTCCACATATAGGTCTTTTACCTCCTTAGTTAAGTTTATTCCTAGGTATCTTAATTTTTTGGTGCGATGGTAAATGGGATTGCTTTTTTAGACTCTCTTTCTTTAAGTTTACTATTGGTGTATAAAAATGCCATAGATTTCTTGGCATTAATTTTGTTAGCTGATACATTGTTGAATTCATTTTATTAAGTGTAATAGTTTTTTGATGGATTCTTTAGGGTTTTCTATGTACAATATCATGTCATCAGCAAATAAGGACAGTTTTACTTCTTCTTTTCCAATTTGGATGCCTTTTATTTCTTCTTCTTGTCTGATCCTAATGGCTAATACTTTCAGTACTATGTCGACAAGGAGTGGTGAGAGTGGGCATCCCTGTCTTGTTCCTGTTCTTAGGGGAAATGGTTTTAGTTTTTGCCCATTGAGTATGATGTTGGCTGTGGGTTTGTCATATATGGCTTTTATTATGTTGAGGTATGATCCTTCTATTCCTACCTTGTTGAGAGTTTTTATCAAGAAAGGGTGTTGGATTTTGTCAAATGCTTTTTCTGCATCAATTGATATGACTATGTGATTTTTATATCTCAATTTGTTTATGTGATGTATCACATTTATTGATTTGCGGATATTGTACCATCCTTGAATCCCTGGGATAAATTCCTACTTGGTCATGGTGTATGATCTTTCTGATGTACTGCTGGATCCGATTTACTAGAATTTTGTTGAGGATTTTGGCATCTATGTTCATGAGGGATATTGGCCTGTAATTCTCTTTCATTGTGTTGTCTGTATCTGGTTTTGGTATTAGGGTTCTGCTGGCTTCATAGAAGGAGCTTGGAAGTGTTCCTTCCTCTTGAATTTTTTGGAATAGTCTGAGGAGGATGCGTTTTAGTTCTTCTTTGAATGTTTGGTAAAACTCCCCTGTGAAGCTGTCTGGCCCCGGGATTTTGTTTGCTGGAAGCTTTTTGATGACTGCTTCAATTTCTTCCATAGTTACTGGCCTGTTGAGCTGTTTAGATTCTTCCTGATTGAGTTTTTGAAGATTGTATTTTTCTAGGAAAATGTCCATTTCCTCCAGGTTGTCCAGTTTGTTGTAACAGAGTTGTTCAGGGTATTTTTTTTAACAATCCTTTGTATTTCTGTGGGGTCTGTTGTTATTTCTCCTCTTTCATTTCTGATTTTGTTTGTTTGGGTCCTCAATCTTTGCTTCTTGGTGAGTCTGGCTGGAGGTTCATCAATCTTGTTTATCCTTTCAAAGAATCAGCTCTTGGTTTTGTTGATCTTTTGTATTTTTTTTTTTTTTTTTGGTCTCTATGTCATTTATCTCTGCTCTGATATTTATTATTTCCTTCCTTCTGCTTACACTGGGCTTTTCTTGTGGCTCTCTTTCTAACTCTTTGAGTTGTAGGGTTAGGTAATTTTTTACCATTGTTTCTTGTTTTTTGCAGTAGGCATGTATAGCTATGAACTTCCCTCTCAAGACTGCTTTTGCTGTGTCCCATAGATTTTGGATTGTTGTGTTTTCATTGTCCTTTGTTGCCATGATGTTTTTTATTTCTTCTTTGATCTCTCTGGTAACCCAGTCATTGTTTAATA
The DNA here is from genome assembly GCA_025583905.1 of Ia io. Lineage (NCBI taxonomy): Eukaryota > Metazoa > Chordata > Mammalia > Chiroptera > Vespertilionidae > Ia > Ia io. Next base: position 114,800,426 of record JAJQQW010000002.1, read on the forward strand.
GCATGCTATTTAGTCTCCATGTGTTTGATTTTTTTGAATTCTTTTTATGGTAGTTGATTTCCAGTTTTATGCCATTGTGATCTGAGAAGATGCTTGACATGATTTCTATCTTCTTGAATTTGAAGAGACTTTGCCTGTGACCCAATATATAGTCTATCTTTGAAAATGACCCATGTGCACTTGAGAAGAATGTATATTCTGTGGCTTTGGAGTGAAATGTTCTGAAGATGTCCATTAATTCTTCTGGTCTAGTGAGTCATTTAGGAATGATGTTTCTTTGCTGATTTTTGGTTTAGAGGATTTGTCCAATGGTGAGAGTGGGGTATTAAATTCTCCCACTATGATTGTATTGCAGTCAATCTCTTCCTTGTTATCCTCCAGGAGTTTTTGTTATGTATTTGGGTGCTCCTGTATTGGTTGCATATATGTTTACCATAGTTATTTCTTCTTGTTGGATTGCTCCCTTTAGTATTGTGAAGTGGCCTTCCTTTTCTCTTTTTATGTCCTTCACTTTGAGATCTAATATGTCAGATATAAGTATTACTACCCCAGCTTTTTTTTCATTTCCATTTGCCTGAAAAACCTTTTTCCATCCCTTCACCCTCAGTCTGTGTGCATCTTTTTTCTAGATGGGTTTCTTGTAGACAGAAAATAAATGAGTCATGTTTTCTTATCCAACCATTACCCTATGCCTTTTGATTGGGGCATTTAATCCATTTACATTTAAAGTTATTTTTGTTAGGCACTTGTTTGTCACCATTTTTATTCATTACCCCTGTGTTCCTTTTTCACTTCTTATTCTTTTTACAGCAGACCCTTTAGCATTTCCTGCATTGCTGGTTTGGTGGTGATAAACTCCCTTAGTCCTTTTTTTGTCTGTGAAGCTCCTGATTTCACCCTCAATTTTGATTGATAACCTCTCTGGGTATAATATTCTTGGATTCAGACACTTCCTTTGCATTACTTTGTATATTTCATTCCATTCCCTTCTAACCTGATATGTTTCTGTTGATAAATAAGTCGCTAGTCTGATGGGGGATTCTTTCTAGGTAACTTTCTGTCTCTCTCTGACTGCTTTTAAGATTCTTACTTTGTCATTGGTGTTTTCCAGTTTAATTATAATGTGCCTTGGTGTTGGTCTTTTAGCATGTATTTTGCTTGGGACTCTGTGAGCTTTTTGGATTTGTGTGGGTTTTTTCTTCCCTATATCAGGGAAGTTTTCTGTCATTATTTCTTCAAACAGGTTTTCTATTCCTTGCTCAGTTTCCTCTCCTTATGGTACCCTTATTATGGGGATGTTGTTTTGTTTTGTGTTGTCCCAAAATTCCCTTAGCTCTCCTCCTGCTTTTTAAGTTTTTTTCTAGAAGCTGCTCTACTTGGGTATTTTTTCCCACCTTGTCTTCTAGCTCACTGATGTGGTCCTCTGCTTCTTCTAGTCTACTCTTGATGCTTTCTATTGAGTTCTTTACAGCAGCGATGTCATTTTTCATTTCTTCTTGGTTCTTCTTGATTTCCTCTTGGTTCTTACACATATTGTTGAATTTGTCTTCCACTATTTTCATCCACCTTATGATCATTTCTCAGAATTCTTTTTCTGAGAGGTTGCTTTCCTCCATTTTGTTTACTTCTTTTTCTGGTGATGCCTGCTTTTCTTTCATATGCGGGCTGTTTCTTTGTCTCCCCATGATCTCTCTTCTCCAGGTGTCTGGTTTTGTAGTTTTCTCTCTTTTTTGTGAAAGAGTTTAGAGCTCCTCTGAATCTGCATGCTTGTGGCACTTGGGAACCAGTGTTCTCAGGTTCACAACTGTTCGGTGGGTGCCATAGTTGTAGATTCCATGGGCTTTTCAGGAGTCCAATAACATCCACTTTCCCCTTCAAATGGCATGGTCTCCATGTCCGAATATATAGCTCTGGGAAGGAACCCAGCAGCAGTGGGGGCTGCCCTGTTAGGGGAGCCCCATCCAGCAGTCCCCCACAGTCTCCTGGAGTATAGCTGTCCCTCAATTCACCAACAAACACTCCCTGTGCGACCACACACTCTCCCTTTGTTTTCTCACTCATACATTATCTTGCAGTCTGCCTTCCCGTCGGCAGCCATCTTCCAAATTTGAAAAATCTTTTGTCAAATATTAATTGACTAAAAATATGTGGGTTTATTTCTGTGCTCTCTATACATTTCCATTGTTCTATATGTCTGTTCTTGTACAAATTACATGCTGGTTTGATTACTATGGCCTTGTAGTATAATTTGACATCAGGAAGTGTGATGCCTCCAACTTTGTTTTCCCCATGATTGCTGAGGCAATTTGGGTCTTTTTTTTTTTTTTTTTTGGTTCCATATAAATTTTTAGCTTCTGCATCAGTTTTATAGGAAAGAAATAAAATACCTCTTCTCTTGTTTTATGTGTAAATTCCCATTCCTAGGATTTACCATGAGAGTATTTTCTTCTCAAAGAAACTATTTAAGTAAAGCCCTTGTGTCTTATTACCTGAATTCTGGGTCCCAGGAAATGCTGGGCCAAGAGGTAAAGACTTCCATTTAAACTATACTCCAAAGAGATGTGGTATTATTACAACTTTAGGTACAATTGTTCTTTTTAGTTCTGGAGAAACTATGTTTATCTCTTTTAGAGATAAAAATTTACTGAGAGATCTAGTTTCTTGACTTCAGGTGCCTCTGTAGGATGTTGTCACATAGTTACAAGTTAGAAATAGAATTGTATCCTTTTGGTGAGTGCTTCTTATGGGAATAAAATAATTTTCCAGCTCATAGAATAAGCATGAAGATTTCTCTATGCATAGAAAAGAGAAAGACATGTCTTGTTCTCATGGAGTTGTGGAAGGTTGAGGTCCAAGAGTTGCTAACATGGTATAAGAAGCAGAAGGCCAATAATTCAAGGACAAAGTCATGGTTAATTTTATGACTAGGCCAAGAATGCTCAGATTTCTGGTTAAACATTACTCTGGATGGTTGTGAGGATTTTTTGTAGATGAGATTGATATTTGAATCTGTAAATGACTAATGCAGATTGCCCTCTTTAATGTGGGTAGGCCTCATCCAGTCCATTGAAGGTCTTCAAACTAGGATATCAGTATTTTCCTGCCTTCAGACTTGGATTGCTTTTTTTCCCCACAGCTGAATTTTTTGTTTTAATAAACAGTAAGACTACAATAACGTAGAAAATGATTGGTACACTAGACTAACACACTTTCATTGCTGGGAGGAGAGGTCAGAGGGCATGGAGGGAAGTGGGTGGCCACCTCAAAAGCTTGCAGCACTGCGGGTACACAAAATAGTAATTTTTATACAATAAGTCGTGTTTTTTATTCTTGTTTTTTTTTTTTGCATGTGATTTTTGCCATAAACATCTATTTCACAAGTTGAAAACACTGAGAAAAACGGAACAGATAAGGCCATGATGGTTGGAAAAAAACGCAAGTTACCTACTCCCTTTGAGCCTCACTCAACAAATCACAGAATAGTCACGTGGTGGGCGGGCACACAGCAGGCCCCTCTTGGCTCCCGCATCAGATTACTGTGTATACCACCAGCTGTCCCGGTTCCTAAGGCTCAGATTACACATTTGGGGAATCTCAACTTCTATGATTCTATGATTACAGAAGCCAATTCGTTATGATAAATCTGTTTACACACACACACACACACACACACACACACACACACACCTCCTATTAATTCTGTTACTCTGGAGAATCCTGACTAATACAGAACCCCTTGCACAAGAGTGTTTCCTTTGGACCTCAAGTGACAAAATTGGGAAAAGACTCATTTTCCTACATTTTTACAAAACTTAACACCATCTTGACATTCATTGCAATGGTGGTCTGGAGGGAATTGAGAGACTTCCCTCTTGGCATTCAAGTAGGCATTATCACAGAGAACAGTGGAAGGAGCACCAGATACCTGCAAGCTTAAAGAAAAGACCTGGTCAGACATATTTAACTGGATTTGTTACTGAGGTACAAATTCAGGGACTCAGTACAAACTGGAAGTCTTTTAGAAGGCTACCAGCATCTATGTGTAGTTTTAATAATTTTTTATATTTAGAGTATAAACATAAGTGCAACTTAAGTGTACTGTTTTGTACTTAATAGTCACACAATATTCTTGAACTTCGTTGACTAATTGCTTATTCTATTTCACTTGAAATGTGTGTGCCCTCCTGCCCTTTTTCTGTCAATGATGCAGCCATCCAAAATGCTCCCAGTGACCTCTAAAAAAGATTGAGCAGTGTCCACTTTTAGATGCATAATTTTATTGAGTAGCCAGATGAAGATGGCAGACTACTTTTAAAGTAAAAGAAAGAAAAATAATGTCCTTTTACTACTTAGGGATGGTGGCAAATATTTCAGAACATTATTTTCATCAAGATGTTTTTTTTCACTCACTACAAATATAGCAACTTAATCCAAAATGCTGCCTCCTTAGGAATAAAGCAATTAAAAATAACAACAACTGCATAACTGCTCCACTGCTTTCAGATGCCTAATTACAGAACCTCTTCAGGGAGATGGAAATGTCAGCTCATTAGAACACAGTTTTTATTATTTGAAGCAGACTACAACCAATATAAAAGGTGACATCTTAAAGTTAGCTCTTTTTCATGACGGGATATATTTCCTAAATTATTATTTGCAAGTTTTTAAATATGCATTGATACTAATTCTGGATGAGGTTTATTCCTATGGGAACAATGTGAAGGATAAGAAAATAAAGTAAATCTAAGTTATGCCAAAGTGTTTAATAGGACAATTTCAAATTCCTAATTTAAGAAAAATTAAAATAAGCCTTCATTTTACAAAGACCATAAGTTCTCTTTTACTTTATCTATGTATTTTGAAGTGTTGCTTGTGCTGGGTAGTATTTCAATTAGGCAGTGGTTTTCTCTCACTGCAAATATTTTAATATCTTTGACTATTAGTACTGAGAGGGGATGGGTAATATTGGGCACAAATACTCAGGAAATGAAAATCACATAGTGTTTTCCATCTGGAACATACATGACACATACCTCTGAGTGATTCTGAGGGCCCATCAGTAAGCCTGGGAGGCCCGGCAGGTGATGGACATGACCCTTGTTTCATCCTGGCAGAGACACTGAAGGGAATTTTCCTAACTGCATGGTATTCAGGGTATTCGAGACTGGTGCCAACAAATGCATTAATATTTTTCTTAGCATAACTATGGGTGTGTTATTCCAGTGAAGTGTGCACGATCCTATCTGTCTGTGTTATAAAACAACGTTAGCAGATCTGTGGAAATAATTTGTTGTCAAGCAATCTGATCTCTAATCTTTGTCTTTCAAAAAAGCCAAGGAACATTTGGCACTGCCTTTCCCCACTCTGGACCTTGGTTTTCTCCAGTGCAAAATCAGACTCGACTTACATAGTTCCTATAGTCCCGCCCAGTGTGGATGTTGGATGGCATGATTTTAAGGATGCAATCTCTCTCAGCTGTCAAAAAAATTGTCTTTTCCTTTTGGACTCATTACAGTGATTTGTTCTGTTACCCTTCTCTTCTCTCCGTTACATTTAAAGTGTGGAGGTTTGTCTTCCCTCCTAATCAAAAGTAGCTCTGCATGCCCTTAGGAGAACAAGAGAATTATGCTTTTGTGGCATTAGAATGAGATAATAGATATCTGTTTTCCCTGGCCATCTATAATAGCTAATTGAATGAATGAATCATATCAGGATTCTATCTCAAAGTGATTAATGTGGTATCCTAGAATATCAAATGGCCGTTTTTTGTTGGACTAGAATTGATGACATATCCCAAAGCTCAGAACAAAATTATTATGTACCCCAGGGTCTGAGGTGAAAACTCTCTGAGCATGTGAGATCAGTCAGTTGTCCTCAGGGTTAATTAACAGGTTGAGTAACTCAGCATCTAACTTCTGCCTCCACTCTCAATCTAAAATAAGAAGATGGCAGAGAATGTTATCAGCCTCATATAGGAAGTTCAGGGTTCATGGATGAGAGGCCTAAAACAAATGACCCCCCAAAATCACTTGCAAAGCCTAAGTGTAGTTGCAAAAAGTGTCATTGGCAATCTTGTTCTCCAGTTTGACGCTAGCCAAGCTTTGGAACCTGCTAACCCCAGACATCCAGATAAGATGTCTGGGGCCCAATATGGTGGTGAATAAAAACTTCAGCTGCCCCTGTTATTTCTCACCCAAGATCAGTGAGTTTACCAGAAGGGAGGGGCTGTGGGCAGTTGCTGAGCTAAGTAAAGACATGCACTACTTGACATAGACCAACGGCATTTTCATGTGAAGACTACTACATCAGTAGAGTGCTGAAGATTAATAAGAACAGATGACTTCAGAGAGGACTTTACTGACATGTCAGAAGATCATGTGTTGGCCTAGCCCCTCTTCCTCCTCTTGAGCCCAGAAGAGAGGGAGGAAGTGACATAAAACAGGACCAGATCCTTTTCTATTTCTGAGAGCCACTACAAGGTACACAGCCTGCCTTCATGCAGGGGAAAGATCAAACTTTAAACTGAGTTGAGAATAAAGTTTTAAAAATAAAAATAACCAAGTCTTTATATGAAAATAACCAAACAACTACTGAAATAATGGTGTCCTATTAACACAAGGAGATAAAAATTTCAGAGTGGAGCCAAGATGTCTTGATGCCTTCCTAGTGTGAAAGGAGGATTCATCAGAATATATTTGGAGAAAGTTAATAAAAAAAAGTTCATATCCTCGATTGTTAAGACTCCTCCAAATCCAAGGAAAGAGTCAGGCTTTCCCTTTACTCAGCATAGAGCACAGGTGGAATGAAACTCACTACTTTTACGCTACAGAATGTATTTTTAATTTCTCAGTGTCTCACAGTTGCCCCAAATTCTGTCTGGCCCGATTGCCCCCAACTGCCCTCCCCTGCTGGCCCGATTGCCCCCAACTGCCCTCCCCTGCAGGCATGGTTGCCCCCAACTGCCCTCCCCTGCTGGCCCGATTGCCCCCAACTGCCCTCCCCTGCTGGCCCGATTGCCCCCAACTGCCCTCCCCTGCTGGCCCGATTGCCCCCAACTGCCCTCCCCTGCTGGCCCGATTGCCCCCAACTGCCCTCCCCTGCTGGCCCGATTGCCCCCAACTGCCCTCCCCTGCTGGCCCGATTGCCCCCAACTGCCCTCCCCTGCTGGCCCGATTGCCCCCAACTGCCCTCCCCTGCTGGCCCGATTGCCCCCAACTGCCCTCCCCTGCTGGCCCGATTGCCCCCAACTGCCCTCCTCTGCCGACCCGTTCATCCTCAACTGCCCTCCCCTGCAGGCATGGTTGCCCCCAACTGCCCTCCCCTGCTGGCCCGATTGCCCCCAACTGCCCTCCCCTGCAGGCATGGTTGCCCCCAACTGCCCTCCCCTGCTGGCCCGATTGCCCCCAACTGCCCTCCCCTGCAGGCATGGTTGCCCCCAACTGCCCTCCCCTGCTGGCCCGATTGCCCCCAACTGCCCTCCCCTGCAGGCCTGGTCACTCCCAACTGCTCTCCCCTGCCAGCCTGATTGCCCCCAACTGCCCTCCCCTGCTGGCCCGATTGCCCCCAACTGCCCTCCCCTGCTGGCCCGATTGCCCCCAACTGCCCTCCCCTGCAGGCCTGGTCACTCCCAACTGCTCTCCCCTGCCAGCCTGATTGCCCCCAACTGCCCTCCCCTGCAGGCATGGTTGCCCCCAACTGCCCTCCCCTGCAGGCATGGTTGCCCCCAACTGCCCTCCCCTGCAGGCCTGGTCACTCCCAACTGCTCTCCCCTGCCAGCCTGATTGCCCCCAACTGCCCTCCCCTGCTGGCCCGATTGCCCCCAACTGCCCTCCCCTGCAGGCATGGTTGCCCCCAACTGCCCTCCTCTGCCGACCCGTTCATCCTCAACTGCCCTCCCCTGCTGGCCCGATTGCCCCCAACTGCCCTCCCCTGCAGGCATGGTTGCCCCCAACTGCCCTCCCGTGCAGACCTGGTCCCTCCCAACTGCGCTCCCCTGCAGGTTTGGTCGCCCCAACTGCCCTCCCCTGCTGGCCCGATTGCCCCCAACTGCCCTCCCCTGCTGGCCCGATTGCCCCCAACTGCCCTCCCCTGCTGGCCCGATTGCCCCCAACTGCCCTCCCCTGCTGGCCCGATTGCCCCCAACTGCCCTCCTCTGCCGACCCGTTCATCCTCAACTGCCCTCCCCTGCAGGCATGGTTGCCCCCAACTGCCCTCCCCTGCTGGCCCGATTGCCCCCAACTGCCCTCCCCTGCTGGCCCGATTGCCCCCAACTGCCCTCCCCTGCTGGCCCGATTGCCCCCAACTGCCCTCCCCTGCTGGCCCGATTGCCCCCAACTGCCCTCCCCTGCAGGCATGGTTGCCCCCAACTGCCCTCCCCTGCTGGCCCGATTGCCCCCAACTGCCCTCCCCTGCTGGCCCGATTGCCCCCAACTGCCCTCCCCTGCTGGCCCGATTGCCCCCAACTGCCCTCCCGTGCAGACCTGGTCCCTCCCAACTGCGCTCCCCTGCAGGTTTGGTCGCCCCAACTGCCCTCCCCTGCAGGCATGGTTGCCCCCAACTGCCCTCCCCTGCAGGCATGGTTGCCCCCAACTGCCCTCCCCTGCAGGCCTGGTCACTCCCAACTGCTCTCCCCTGCCAGCCTGATTGCCCCCAACTGCCCTCCCCTGCTGGCCCGATTGCCCCCAACTGCCCTCCCCTGCTGGCCCGATTGCCCCCAACTGCCCTCCCCTGCAGGCCTGGTCACTCCCAACTGCTCTCCCCTGCCAGCCTGATTGCCCCCAACTGCCCTCCCCTGCTGGCCCGATTGCCCCCAACTGCCCTCCCCTGCTGGCCCGATTGCCCCCAACTGCCCTCCCCTGCTGGCCCGATTGCCCCCAACTGCCCTCCCCTGCTGGCCCGATTGCCCCCAACTGCCCTCCCCTGCTGGCCCGATTGCCCCCAACTGCCCTCCCCTGCTGGCCCGATTGCCCCCAACTGCCCTCCCCTGCTGGCCCGATTGCCCCCAACTGCCCTCCCCTGCTGGCCCGATTGCCCCCAACTGCCCTCCCCTGCTGGCCCGATTGCCCCCAACTGCCCTCCCCTGCTGGCCCGATTGCCCCCAACTGCCCTCCCGTGCAGACCTGGTCCCTCCCAACTGCGCTCCCCTGCAGGTTTGGTCGCCCCAACTGCCCTCCCCTGCAGGCCTGGTCACTCCCAACTGCTCTCCCCTGCCAGCCTGATTGCCCCCAACTGCCCTCCCCTGCTGGCCCGATTGCCCCCAACTGCCCTCCCCTGCAGGCCTGGTCACTCCCAACTGCTCTCCCCTGCCAGCCTGATTGCCCCCAACTGCCCTCCCCTGCTGGCCCGATTGCCCCCAACTGCCCTCCCCTGCAGGCATGGTTGCCCCCAACTGCCCTCCCCTGCTGGCCCGATTGCCCCCAACTGCCCTCCCCTGCAGGCATGGTTGCCCCCAACTGCCCTCCCCTGCTGGCCCGATTGCCCCCAACTGCCCTCCCCTGCAGGCATGGTTGCCCCCAACTGCCCTCCCCTGCTGGCCCGATTGCCCCCAACTGCCCTCCCCTGCTGGCCCGATTGCCCCCAACTGCCCTCCCCTGCTGGCCCGATTGCCCCCAACTGCCCTCCCCTGCTGGCCCGATTGCCCCCAACTGCCCTCCCCTGCTGGCCCGATTGCCCCCAACTGCCCTCCCCTGCTGGCCCGATTGCCCCCAACTGCCCTCCCCTGCTGGCCCGATTGCCCCCAACTGCCCTCCCCTGCTGGCCCGATTGCCCCCAACTGCCCTCCCCTGCTGGCCCGATTGCCCCCAACTGCCCTCCCCTGCAGGCATGGTTGCCCCCAACTGCCCTCCCCTGCAGGCCTGGTCACTCCCAACTGCTCTCCCCCTCCCGTGCAGACCTGGTCCCTCCCAACTGCGCTCCCCTGCAGGTTTGGTCGCCCCAACTGCCCTCCCCTGCAGGCATGGTTGCCCCCAACTGCCCTCCTCGGCACGACCCGGTTCATCCTCAACTGCCCCCCCCCTGCCAGCCCGTTCACCCCCAGGTCGCCCCAACTGCCCTCCCCTGCAGGCATGGTTGCCCCCAACTGCCCTCCTCTGCCGACCCGTTCATCCTCAACTGCCCTCCCCTGCCAGCCCAGTCACCCCCAACTGTCCTCCCCTGCTGGCCTGATCGCCCACACCTGCCCTCCCCTGCCAGCCATCTTGTGACCACATGGGGGTGGCCATCTTGTGCAAGGGCGTGATGGTCAATTTGCATATTACCTTTTTATTATATAGGATATTCTTTATGCTATTCTTTACATCCTGTCACTGATTTTATAACTAGAAATTGGTACATCTTTAATATTTTCCCCCTTTGCACATATCCCTCCAAATTTCCTCCCATCTGACAACTATCAAAATGTTCTCTGGGTTTATTCCTTTTCTTTATTTTTTTTATTCCATATATAAGTGAAATCATATGGTATATGTCTTTCTCTGTTCAATTGATTTTTATTCAGCACAATACCCTCTATGTCCATCCATGTTGTCATAAATGGCAAGATTTCATTATTTTTTTATGGCAACATTTTCTTTTTTAATCTTTATTTTTGAAAGTATTACAAATGTTTCCCCTTTTCCCCCATTGGCCCTCTCCACCCCCTCCCACATCTCTCCCAAGCCTTCACTGCATTATTGTCTGTGTCCATGGGTTATGCATATATGCATCTTCTTCTACAAGAAGGTCGCTTCCCTATCTTGTAATTTATACTGCAATGAACATAGGGGTGCATATGTGTTTTTGAATTACTGTTTTGGATTGCTTTGGATAAGTATTCAGAGGTGTAATTTCTAGGTCCTTCTTTGGCTCTTCTGATAGCTTTAATTTTAAAGTCTTCTTTGTTTGATAGGTGTTGCTATCTCAGATTTATGTTTTGTTTCCATATGCATGAAATATACTTTTCCATCCCCTTACTTTCAGTATGTGTGTGTCTTTTGATCTGAAGTGTGTCTCATGTAGGCAGAATGTGTATGGGTCCGGTTTTCTTATCCATTCAGTCCATCTATATCATTTGATTGAAGCATTTGATCCATTTATATTAAAACTAATTATAGAGAGGTATGAAGTTATTGCCATTTTTATTATTCATATTTTTAATTTTTTTCCACTTCTTTTTAAAAATTTTTTTTTACTTGTTAAAGTATTACACATAGTCGTACATTTATCTCCTTTTTACCTCCCATTGACCTTCCCCCAGTCTCCCCTACACCCTGTCGAATGCCCTCATCCCACCCCCGAGTGTCTCGTGTCCATTGGTTGTGCTTATATGCATGCATACAAGTCCTTTGGTTGATCTCTTTCCCCACCTCCCCAACACTCCCCAGCCTTCCCGCTATGGTTTGACAGTCTGTTCAATGCTTTACTGCCTCTGTATCAACATTTTGATCATTGGTTTATAATGCTCTTTATTTTCCATTAATGAGTGAGATCATGTATTATTTTTCTTTCATTGCCTGGCTTATTTCACTTAACATAGTGGTCTCCAGATCCATCCATGCTGCTGCAAATGGTAAGAATTCCTTCTTTTTTATACCAGTGTAGTATTCCATTGTGTAGATGTACCATAGTTTTCTAATACAGTCATCTGCACATGGGCATTTAGGCTGTTTCCAAATCTTAGCTATGGTGAATTGTGCTGCTATGAACATAGGGGTGCATATATCCTTTCTGATTGGTGTTTCTAGTTTATTGGGATATATCCCTAGAAGTGGGATTACTGGGTCAAATGGGAGTTCCATTTTTAGTTTTTTGAGGAAACTCCATACTATTTTCGACAGTGGCTACACCAGTCTGCATTCCTACTAGCAGTGCATGAGAGTTCCTTTTTCTCTGCATCCTCCCCAGCACTTGTTGTTTGTTAATTTGTTGATGATAGCCATTCTGACAAGTGTGAGAAGGTACCACATTGTCATTTTGATTTGCATCTCTCTGATAATTAGTGACTTTGAGCATGTTTTCATATGTCTCTTGGCCTTCCTACTGTCTTCTTTTGAAAAGATTCTATTTAGGTCCGTTGCCCATTTTTTTTATTGGATCATTTATCTTCTTTTTATTAAGTTGTGTAAGTTCCCTGTAGATGTTGGAGATTAAACCCTTATTGGTGATAACATTTGCAAATATGTTCTCCCATACAGTGGGCTTTCTTGTTGTTTTGTTGATGGTTTCTTTTGCTGTGCAGAAGCTTTTTATTTTGATGTAGTCCCATTTGTTTATTTTCTCTTTATTTTCCATTGCCCTAAGTGTGGTATCGGTGAAGAAATTGCTTCAGCATATGTCTGAGATTTTGTTGCCTGTGGATTCCTCTAGTATTTTTATAGTTTCCCATCTTATGTTTAAGTCCTTTATCCATTTTGAGTTCATTTTTGTGTATGGTGTAAGTTGGTGGTCTAGTTTCATTTTTTTTGCATGTATCTGTCCAATTTTCCCAACACCATTTATTGAAGAGACTGTCTTGACTCCATTGTATGTTCATACCTCCTTTGTCAAATATTAATTGAGCATAGTGGTTTGGGTCGATATCTGGGTTCTCTATTCTATTCCATTGGTCTATATGTCTGTTCTTGTGCCAGTACCAGGCTGTTTTGATAACTGTGGCTTTGTAATACAGCTTGAAATCTGGTATTGAGATCCCACCTACTTTGTTCTTCTTTCTCAGGATTGCTTTGGCTATTCAGGGTCTTTTTTTATTCCAGGTAAATTTTTGGAGAGTTCTTTCTAAGACTGTGGTATTATAATGGGGAGTGCATTGAATCTATAGATTACTTTGGGTAGTATGGGCATTTTGATGATGTTGATTCTACCAATACATGAACATGGTATGTTCTTCCATCTGTTTATGTCTTCCTCTATCTCTTTTTTTCAGTGTCCTGTAGTTTTCCGCATATAGGTCTTTTACTTCCTTAGTTAAGTTTATTCCTAAGTATCTTAATTTTTTTGGTGCGATGGTAAATGGGATTGTTTTTTTAGTCTCTCTTTCTGTACGTTCACTATTGCTGTATAGTAATGCCATAGATTTCTTGGCATTAATTTTGTATCCTGCTACATTGCCAAATTCATTTATTAAGTATAATAGTTTTTTTGATGGATTCTTTAGGGTTTTTTATGTACAATATCATGTCATCAGGAAATAAGGACAGTTTTACTTCTTCTTTTCCAATTTGATGCCTTTTATTTCTTCTTCTTGTCTAATTGCTATGGCTAATACTTACAGTACTATGTCGACAAGGAGTGGTGAGAGTGGGCATCCCTGTCTTGTTCCTGTTCTTAGGGGAAATGGTTTTAGTTTTTGCCCATTGAGTATGATGTTGGCTGTGGGTTTGTCATATACGGCTTTAATTATGTTGAGGTATGATGCTTCTATTCCCACCTTGCTGAGAGTTTTTATCAAGAAAGGGTGTTGGATTTTGTCAAATGCTTTTTCTGCATCAATTGATATGACTATGTGATTTTTATCTCTCAATTTGTTTATGTGATGTATCACATTTATTGATTTGCAGATATTGTACCATCCTTGAATCCCTGGGATAAATCCTACTTGGTCATGGTTTATGATATTTCTGATGTACTGCTGAATCTGATTTGCTAGAATTTTGTTGAGGATTTTGGCATCTATGTTCATGAGGGATATTGGCCTGTAATTCTCTTTCATTGTGTTGTCTGTCTGGTTTTGGTATTAGGGTTCTGCTGGCTTCATAGAAGGAGCTTGGAAGTGTTCCTTCCTCTTGAATTTTTTGGAATAGTCTGAGGAGGATGCGTTTTAGTTCTTCTTTGAGTGTTTGGTAAAACTCCCCTGTGAAGCTGTCTGGCCCCGGGATTTTGTTTGCTGGAAGCTTTTTGATGACTGCTTCAATTTCTTCCATAGTTATTGTCCTATTGAGATGTTTGGATCCTTCCTGATTGAGTTTTTGAAGATTGTATTTTTCTAGGAAAATGTCCATTTCCTCCAGGTTGTCCAGTTTGTTGGAACAGAGTTGTTCATAGTATTTTTAAAAAATCCCTTGTATTTCTGTGGGGTCTGTTGTTATTCTCCTCTTTCATTTCTGATTTTGTTTGTTTGGGTCCTCTCTCTTTGCTTCTTGGTGAGCCTGGCTAGAGGTTCATCAATCTTATTTATCCTTTCAAAGAACCTGCTCCTGGTTTTGTTGATCTTTTGTATTATTTTTTTGGTCTCTATATCGTTTATCTCTGCTCTGATATTTATTATTTCCTTTCTTCTGCTTATGCTGGACTTTTCTTGTTTCTCTCTTTCTAACTCTTTGAGTTGTAGGGTTAGGTAATTTTTTACCATTGTTTCTTGTTTTTTGCAGTAGGCGTGTAGAGCTATGAACTTCCCTCTCAAAACTGTTTTCGCTGTGTCCCATAGACTTTGGATTGTTGTGTTTTCATTGTCATTTGTTGCCATGATGTTTTTTATTTCTTCTTTGATCTCTCTGGTAACCCAGTCATTGTTTAATAGCATGCTATTTAGTCTCCATGAGTTTGACTTTTTTGGATTGTTTTTTTTGTAGTTAATTTGCAGTTTTATGCCACTGTGATCTGAGAAGATGCTTGACATGATTTCTATCTCTTGAATTTGAAGAGACTTTGCCTGTGACCCAATATATAGTCTATCTTTGAAAATGACCCATGTGCACTTGAGAAGAATGTATATTCTGTGGCTTTGGAGTGAAATGTTCTGAAGATGTCCATTAATTCCATTTGGTCTACTGAGTATTTAGGATTGAGGTTGATTTGCTGAGTTTTTGTTTAGATGATTTGTCCAATGGTGATAGTGGGGTATTAAAGCCCTCTACTATGATTGTATTGCTGTCAATCTCTTCCTTGTTATCCTCCAGGAGGTTGTTTATATATTTGGGTGCTCTTGTATTGGTTGTGTATGTGTTTACCAGAATTATTTCTTCTTGTTGGATTGCTCCCTTTAGTATTATGAAGTGGCCTTCCTTATCTCTTTTTATGTCCTTCACTTTGAGATCTAATTTGTCAGATATAAGTATTGCTACCCCAGCTTTTTTTTCATTTCCATTTGCCTGAAAAACCTTTTTCCATCCCTTCACCATCAGTCTGTGTACGTCTTTTTTTCCGAGGTGGGTTTTCTGTAGACAGCAGATATATGGTTCATGTTTACTTACCCAATCCGTACCCTATGTCTTTTGACTGGGGCAATTCATCCATTTACATTTAAAGTTATTATTGATAGGTACTTGTTTGACGCCATTTTTATTCTTTACCCTTGTGTTTTTTCTTTGCTTCCTATTACTTTTTTTATACCAGACCTTTTAGCATTTCTTGCATTGCTGGTTTGGTGGTAATAAACTCCCTTAGTCCTTTTTTTGTCTGTGAAGCTCCTGATTTCACCCTCAATTTTGATTGGTAGCCTTGCTGGATATAGTATTCTTGGATTCAGACCCTTCCTTTGCATGACTTTGTATATTTCATTCCATTCCTTTCTGGCCTGATGTGTTTCTGTTGATAAATCAGTCACTAGTCTGATGGGGGATCCTTTGTAGGTAACTTTCTGTCTCTCTCTGGCTACTTTTAAGATTCTTACTTTGTCGTTGGTGTTTGCCAATTTAATTATAGTGTGTCTTGGCATCGGTCTTTTGGGGTTCATTTTGCTTGGGACTCTGTGAGCTTTTTGGATTTGTGTGGGTTTTTTCTTCCCTATATCAGGGAAGTTTTCTGTCATTATTTCTTCAAACAGGTTTTCTATTCCTTGCTCAGTTTCCTCTCCTTATGGTACCCTTATTATGGGGATGTTGTTTTGTTTCGTGTTGTCCCAAAGTTCCCTTAGCTCTCCTCCTGCTTTTTAAGTTTTTTTTCTAGAAGCTGCTCTACTTGGGTATTTTTTTCCTACCTTGTCTTCTAGCTCACTGATGTGGTCCTCTGCTTCTTCTAGTCTACTCTTGATGCTTTCTATTGAATTCTTTATAACAGCGTTGTCATTTTTCATTTCTTCTTGGTTCTTCTTGATTTCCTCTTGGTTCTTACACATATTGTTGAATTTGTCTTCCATTATTTTCATCCACTTTATGATCATTTCTCAGAATTCTTTTTCTGAGAGGTTGCTATCCTCCATTTTGTTTACTTCCTTTTCTGGTGATTCCTGCTTTTCTTTCATATGCAGGCTGTTTCTTTGTCTCCCCATGGTCTCCCTTCTCCGGGTGTCTGCATATGTAATTCTCTCTCTCCTGCATTGATTTAAAAGCTCAAATACAACACAACAAGGCACAACGCACAAGGTACTGAACACAAATGTATTCACGATATTAATAACCCCAAATAAAGGTGCCCACCAGAGAAAGGTGAATTAGAGGATCAGGAAGAAAGAAGAAGAGAAAAAAAAGGAGTGCAAAAATGAAATTGTGAATAGGAAAAAAAAGTAAGAGAGAAAAGGAAGAGAATAAGAAAGAAGAGGGGAAAAAAACTATTTATATGGGGGGAAACTCCAATAGAACAGCCACTAATCCCAACAAATGCCAGCAACAAATACTTAGAGATGAATGCAAACTACAAACAACAACTAATATCAAGCGAGACGTGGGTAAAAAGAAGCAAAAAACAAAACAAATAAACAAAAAGAAAAAGGGAAACAATCTCACAAACCAGCATAAAAAAACCAATATAATCAACAATCAAGCAAAAAATAAGAAAAGGACAGAGAGAAAAAAAATTTTGGATAGTGAAGAAAGAGAAGAGAGAGGTGTGTATGGAGTTGGAGCTGGGGATTGGAAATTAGATATATAAGTAGGGTGAAATTTTAACAGGGGGTAAAAAGAAGGAATAGGGAAAATCTAAAGCAGGAATAGGGTAAGAGAAACAGGACAACAAAAGCGGAAAAGTGAGGAAGAGAGTGTTGGCATAAATGTAAAGTTGAGATAGAGTAAAATGATGCTAAAGGAAAGATGAAAATAGAATGTATAACACTCATCCCAAAGTAAAATAAAGAGAAAATAAAATGACACTTTTTAACAAAGGTAAAATAGTAGTAGTAATAATACTGATTGAAAATAAACATGTAATAATTAAAAAGTTAAAATCAAGTGAGGAAAAAAAATTAGTTTCTTAAGTAAAAGATGAAAAAAAAAAAGATAAAAAATGTGCAGTAGTGAAGGTCATTCACTTCCTCTACTATTCTGTTTAGCACACCTGTTTCCTAGTCAAGACAGTATTGAAGTTCCCTGCGTTCCACTGCTCCTCGGTGTTGTAAGCCACAGTCCTGATTTTTAAGCAGGCAGAACGTCTTTTTTATATTCCTTTATTTGTGTTTACACAAGAGTCAAGTTGTGATTCAACCCCTGGGCAGAGTGTTTCTGGATTGACCTCCGGGTCTATAGGTCCTCTATAGCTAGTGTTTAGATTTTGTTTTCCCTGTGGCATTTAATACCGGTTTGGGGGAACGGGTTGCCCCAGGGCTGGTTCTCTGATCGTTATTCCCCACTGTGATCCCCAGGTTCCACAAAAACAACTTTCCCCTGCAGTTTCTTAGAGTGTCCCCAATTGGATGATCCTATATATTGGGCTTAGTAATCAAAAGCAAGGATTTAAACAGAAAGAAAAAAAAAAAGAGAGAGAGAGAGAGAGAAAAGAGCCAGAGTACGTGCGCGAACTCCAGCGCTGCACACAAGTTTGTGCAGTCTTTTTTTCCCTTGGGTTTAAGCAGCCAGCACACCTTTAAAATTTTTAGGCTGTCCTTTTGCGTCCAGTTCAGCTATGGGTTGCTTTTTAGAGTTCCTTTCTATTAGCAGCTCTGCGGACCCCCTTCCACATTTGCAGATCACGCCAGCCCCAAAGGCCACGGATTTTTCTGGGCACAGACTTCCCCAGGTCCTCCAGCTCCCACAGTGCACGTTTCTCTCTCCTGCCTGGACCACAGACCTCACCTTTATCCCGGGTGAAATCTGACCTTTCCGTGAGGGGGTGCAGAGCTCCTCTGAATCCGCGTGCTTATGCCACTTGGGAACCGGTGTTCTGGGGTTTGCTGCTGTTTGCTGGGTGCCCTAGTTGTAGATTTTCAGGCTTCTGATAACATCCACTTTCCCCTTCAAGATGGTGTAGTCTCCGTGTCAGAGCTGGGTGCTCCAGGAGGGAACCCAGAAGCAGTGGGGGCTGGCCGGTCAGGGGAACCGTGTCCGTCCATCCCCCACAGTCTCCTGGAGTTTGGCTGTCCCTCAACTCACCAACAAACACTCCCCGTGCGACCACACACTCTCCCTTTGTTCTTTCACTCACACACTATCTTGCAGTCTGCCTTTCTGTGGGCAGCCATATTCCCTTTTCCTCTTCTTCTTAACGAAGTTCTTCTAACATTTCCTGTAATGCTGGGTTGGTGATGATGAACTCCTTTAGCTCTTTTTCTCTGGGAAAATGTTTTTTTTTTTAAAAAAATATATATACTAAAGGCCCATTGCTTGAAGATTCATGCAATAGGCCTTCCTTCCCCTGGCTGCTGGCACCGGTTTTCCTCTAGCACCCGGGACCCAGGTCTTCATTCCAGCTGGAACCTTCAGTCTTGACTCAAGCCAGAGCACAGCTCCTGTAGCTCCCTCTGCCCCCATCTTCCCCCTCATAGCAGACATCCGCCCCCGCCCGGCTGCTTTGCGCCTGCATGCGTGCTGCCCAGGGGCCTGGAGCAGCTGGGGGCGGGGCCACAGCCATCTTTGTTGGGTTAATTTGCATACTCATTCCTGATTGGCTGGTGGATGTCATGTAGTCACGGTCAATTTGCATGTTTCTCTTTTATTAGTATAGATATATATATTTTTTTATTGTTTAAAGTATTACAAATGGTAGTACATATGTCTCCTTTTTTTCCATTTGACCTTCCCCCAGCCTCCCCTACCCCCCTGGAACATGCCCTCACCCCCCTCCCAATGTCTTGTGTCCATTGATTATGCTTATATGAATGCATACAAGTCCTTCGGTTGATCTCTTACCTCCCCCGCCCCCTCCCCAGCCTTCCCGCTGTAGTTGACTGTCTGTTTGATATACATTATAAACTGATGAACAAAAATAGATACAGAGGCAGAGAAGCATCTCTGGGAAGCTCTTTATCTGTCCTTCAGTTCTCAATGGTAGCCTTGTTGTGTAGAGTAACTTGGTTATAGGTCCTAAAGGTCCTTGCTTTTCATCACTTTGAACATTCCATGCCAGTCCCTTCTGGCCTGCAAAGTTTCTGTTGAGAAATCAGGGGACAGTCGTATGGAAGCTTCTTTTTAAGTAACTATCTTTCTCATGCTTCTATTGGGATTTCCTCTTTGCTTTTAATCTTTGCCATCTTAAATATGATGTATCTTGGTGTGGGCCTCTTTTTCATCATGTACGATACTTTTAGTAGAATTTTGTACTTTTTAATCCCCTTCTCCTACGTTGCCTATTCCCCCCATGTCCCTCACTCTGGCAACTATCAATCTGTTTTCTATATCTATGAGTCTATTTTTGTTTGGTTTTGTCTGTTCATCTTTTTATTATACTTGTTTTTAAGATTCCACATATAAATGAAATCATATGGTACTTGTCTTTTCCTGTCTTAATTATTTCAATTAGCATAATATCCTCTATGTTCATCCATGTTGATGACAAGATTTTATTCTTTTTTATGGCTGAGTAACATTTCATTGCATCTATCATCTATCTATCTATCTATCTATCTATCTATCTATCTACCTACCTATCATCTATCTATCATCTATCTATTTATCATCTATCTTTCTCGCTTATTTAAATATTCATCTATCAGTGAACAACTTAGATTGCTTCTGTGTCTTGGCTGTGATCTACAATAGTGCAATGAACATAGGGGTGCATATATATCTTTTCAAATTAATGTTTTAGTTTTTTGGGGGTAACTTCACAGAAGTGGTTTTGTGGAGTCATATGGTTCCTTTATTTTTAATGTTTTTGATAAACCTTCATATTATTTTTCAAAGTGGCTATACCAATTTACATTATCAACTGTGTCCAAGGGTTTTATTTTATTTATATTCTCACCAACACTTGTCATTGGTTGTCTTTTTGAAAATAACCATTCTGACTGGTGTGAGTTGATATTTCATTGTGGTTTTGATTTCCATTTTCCTGATGATTAGTTATGGTAAACTTCTTTTCATGTGTCTTTTGTGCATCTCTATGTCTGCATTTGAAAAATGTCTATTCATATCATTTTTTAACTGTTTTCTTTTAAAATTCATTTTTGTATTGCAATTGATGGTAATATTATATTAGTTTTAGGTTTATGTCATAGGGGTTAGTCATTTATATACCTACAAAGTGATCACCATGATAAATTTAGTATCCACCTGGCACCGTACATAGTTATTACATTATTGACTATATTCCCTATGCTTCACTTTAAATCCCCATGACTGGTTTATAAATGGAAATTTATATTTAATCCTTTTGACATTTTTTGCCTGTCTCCCCATCCTCCCATCTGGCAACCATCCACTTGATCTCTGTGTCTATGAGGTTTTTTATGTTTTGTTTGTTCAGTTATGTGTTTTTTTTTAGATTTACAAGTGAAATCATATAGTATTTGTCTTCCTCTGCCTGACTTATTTCACTCAGCATAATACCCTCTAGGTCCATCAATGTTGTTGCAGATTGCAATATTTTGTTCTTTTTTTATGGCTGAGTGATATTCCATTGTATATATGTACTACGTCTTCTTTATCTATTTGTCTATCGACAGATATTTCAGTTTCTTCCCTATCTTGGCTATTGTAAATAATACTGCAATGAATGTAGGGGTGTATATATTTTTTCCAATGAATGTTTTGAATCTTTGGAAAAATACACAGAAGTTGAATTGCTGGATCATACACGAGTTCTATTTTTAATTTTTTGAGTCATGTCCTTACTGTTTTCTAAAGTGGCTCCACCAATTTACAATCCCACCATTGTGCATCATGGTCAACACTTGTTGTTTGTTGGCTTTATGATAATAGCCATTCTGACCGGTGTGAGGTCATATATCACTGTTTTGATTTGAATTTCCCAGATGAGGGTTGTTTTGTTGTTGTTGAGTTGCGTGCATTCTTTATATATTTGAAAATAGACCCCTTGATTAATATATGATTTGTAATTTTTTCTCCCATTTAGTAGGTTGCCTTTATTTTTTTAGATGGTTTTCTTTGTTGTGAACAAGCTTTTTAGTTTGATGTACTCCCACTTGTTTGTTTTTCTTCTGTTGCCATTGTCTGATGAGACAGTTCCAAGTAAGTCTTTCATTTATATATAGTATAAAAATGTGATCCAGTTTTCTTATTTTGCATGTAGTTATCCAGTTTTTCCAGCACTATTTATTAAAAAGACTGCCTTTTACCTATTATATATGTTTTTTGCCTCTTTTGTCATATATTATTTGACCATAAATGGGTTTACTTCTGAGCTCTCTGTTTCATTCCATTGATCTATGTGTCTGTTATTATGCCAGAACTATATGTACTGTTTTAGTTAGGATAGCTTTTTAGTATAGTATGAAAACAAGAAGCATAAACCTCTGTTTTCTCTTTTTCAAGATTGCTTTGGCTATTGAGGGTCATTTGTGATTTCATATAAATTTTAGCATTATTAGTTCCTTGAGAAATACCACTGGTATTTTAATAGCAAATGTACTGAATCTGTAGATTGCTTTGGGTAGCATAGATATTTTAACAATGTTAATTCTTCCAAAATAAGACCATGGTATATCTGTAAATTTACTTTTGAGTCCTTAGTTTCTTTCATCAATGTCTTATAGTTTAAAAGTACAAGTCTTTCACCTGCATGAATAAATTTATTTCGTTATTTTATTTGTTTGATGCAGTTTTAAATGATATTGTTTTCTTAATTTCTCTTTCTGCTAGTTCTTCATTAGTGTACAGAAATGCAACAGATTTCCATATATTAAATGTGTATTCTGTAAATTTATTGAAATTTTTAAATATATATATACATATATACACATATATGTGTATATATATGTGTGTGTATATATATGTGTGTGTATATATATATATATGTGCACAGTATTACAGATGTTCCCCACTCCCCTTCCCTCTATCCCCCTCTACCCGTTGCCTTTCTTCATCCCCCCTTGATTTTGGTGGTGTCTTTAGGGTCTTCTATATATAGTAATATGCCATCTGCAAATAGTGACAGTTTTACTTCTTCCTTTCCAATTTGGATGCCTTTTTAAAGTTTCTTGTCTGGTTTATGTGGCTAGAACTTGTAATACTATCTTGAAAAGTGGTGAGAATGGGCATCCTTATCTTGTTCCTGAGCTTAGAGAAAAAACTTTTAGCTTTTTTTTTTTTTGACTATGATGTTAGCTGTGGATTTGTCATATAGAGCCTTCATTATGCTGAAGTATATTTCCTCTATACATACTTTGTTGATAGTTTTTATCATAAACAGATGTTGAATTTTGTTAAATGCTTTTTCTGTCTCTGTTGAGATAATTATATATTTTTTATTTTTGTTTTGTTAATGTGGTATATTATGTTCATTGAATTGTCAATATTGAAACATCCTTACATCCCAGAAATAAGTCCTGCTTCATTATGTTGTATGATCTTTTTAATGTATTGTTGAATTTATATCTCCTGACAGTGAAATGCCATAACTGAGATGTTTGCTTCTCTTCCTAGGGGGACCTTATCTCTGCCTTTCCTATCCTTCTCAGTATTGTCCTTTTATTGTGAGGTTCTGTTTATTCAGTTTCCAGGTTCTTTTTAGAGGAAATTAGTTCATATATAGCTATAGTTTTCTTGTGTCTATAAGAGCAAATGATCTTAGGATCTTCCTATACCACCCTCTTGAACTTCTTCTGACATATTTTCTTTAACTTTATCCAAATTTGAATTTTATATTACATAAATTTTTATATGAATTAATGCATATATTACATCATAGATAATTGTTTATGTTTCTATTTGACATTTTTTGCTTGTATGTTAGTTTGTATATTTTCTAAAATAATACCAGAAGTTCAGTTATGATTAGTAGTAAACATTGATAACATATATACTACTATTTGTAATACTGTAAACAACAAAATAAATTTTACAAAAAGATTCTTTACTTAAGATATAAGAATGTAATGTCTTAGCAAGAAACCTGGACATGGTACTAATATTTATTGTATGAATCCTTAAAATGCAGACACAATGATGACCCTTTGAAAAATGTTTGTTTTTTTCTTGAAATATTTATCTAACATTTGATTTAATAGCTTAGCAGAAAGGGCAGTTACAGAGACTTCCACTTGATCCTTTCTACAATAATATCTCTTATTCTAAACATAGAGGGAATTCTTGTAAAAAATCCCTAAATTATTGCATTTTGAACTATTAACTATTAAAAGACAGAGCAGTATGTGAGCTTCTATGGATTTTGAAAAGCATATTTCAGGTGAATTGAAAGCTTGAAAATTTTGGCCATAACTTTAATAAAGGGAGGCTTAAGCAGTTAGGTTTAAACTGTGGTACAAAATCACAATCAATCTTACAGGAAATATTCATGTTTAATAAGTATTCTCTGTGTAGTCTTTGACAAAACCCAATTGGAGAGTCACAACAGAGACCTTCTAAGTTCTAGAAAATGACCTGTTCAAGGGAAAACCACTCACTATTTGAAAACAACTTTCGGTCATACTACTGAGCATAAATTGAGACTGAAAGCCTGGCCATGAGACATAAGTGGCCATGTGACCAGAGTTACTCATCACAAAATGGATATTGTCAGATTCATCAGGTTTTGGGCAGGAGCATCAACAATACATTGTATGATGAAAATTGTGCTATTAGAATTGGTCTCAAGCACTTTTCTGGGACTCAAGAGGGGCCAGAAAATTACATGAACAAATGGTTCAGAACTCCATTATCTTTGCTGCTATGACCACTCTTCCATAACTTAAACTTATGGCCTCATGGGAAAAAACCCAGGCATGATTCACAGAGAGTAGATATGGCCTGCTATAAAAATATACATGTGCTATGAGGTAGTACAAATGGTTGGCTGGTCAGAACACAGAAGAACAAAACTAAAAGATCAAAGAAAAGTGATTCTAGAATAGGGCATGTGATGACCTAGTAGAGAGGATCCAGTGCAGAAGGGTACTTGACAGTATGGTGGGTATATGACATATTCAGTAGATGCTGGCCATACTTTATACCCAGCTATACCATTGATTATAAAATGGACTCATGAATACAGTGGCCATGTTTGTAAAGATAGAGACTATACAGATAGTCAACAGCATGTGCTTTCTCTCATCAATGCTAATCTAACTACTATTGTATTAGATGTTTAATCAGCAGTGATCCCTGAAGGAGAACAATGAGGTATTTAGTAGAAAGTTGAATATACTAGATCCCTTCTACTCTGGCATGGGTAGCAAATGTCCTTGTTGAAACTGATGCCTCACTCCAAACATGAACTTACTCCTCTACTCCAAATGTTTCATCAGTCACCGCTATATAAGGACTTAGAAAATGACAGATATTCTAACATGAAATCCAAAATAATTCAGCCTGAAACTAAATGAGTTGTAAAGTATGTGCCATAATGGAGAGAGGTCTAAATGATTAATTCTTTCTAGCCCATATCAAAATACAAGGAAATATCTGGGCTAAGACTGACATTCAATTAGGGCAGTAACTTGGGGATCCATCCTATATGCTGTTCTCTGGGCTGTTATATATTCATTGAGGCAACATCCAATATAGTATTATGTCCTCTATACTTAGAAGACATGGTCTGGGACCCAAATGATGGAATTAAGATCCCTCTTAGGGATCCACCTGTAGTAATTTTGCTCTGCTTCTCTACAATGGAACCCTGATGGTTGGGGTCTTGGTTCTTAACAGAGCAACATTATTATCAGAGAACACAAGTTTGAACCTGAGGATTTTAGGTCACTGGGGTCAAGAAGAAGTTATACTGGTGGGATTATTGTAGTCTCATGATTATGAGGAGATATAATTTCTGCTAGTAGGGATAGGGAAGATTATGTTTACCCTTGGAGAATTCAATGGGGAGTCTTTTGGTAATAATGATGAATGGAAAAAAGTTAGTGACCACAGCTCCACAAAGGCATGACAATCAAAGCTCAGCCTCCTAAAAGATGAATATGTGATTTGCCTAATCATGCAGCATACATGATTGAGTGTGTTTTTATCTTTTTTTAAAATACTCCTTAATATTTTATTGAAAAAAAATGACAAATATTTTTTTTTGTTTCCTATAGTATAAGACATATATCTAAATATGTTCATAATATGTTTATAATTCATTTTATGGTGCTATAAATCTCATTAATCCTTTCAACAAAAATTTAGAAAATACATATTCATATATCTCTAAAAATAATATTTTGTATTAGTTCTGGCATCAGGTAACACATAGAAGGAAATTTATTCAATGCCATAGGGATTTTGATTCAATGGCACTCAGACATACCTTTTGTTTGCAGACATTCACTTTTTTGGAAGGCTATGTCTGTAATTAAGGTGTTGATTATTAAGTTACTCTCACTGAGATTTCCTTTATTTTTCACTCTCACATGCTTCAGTGAACTTTGCCCAAAGTACCACTTTTTGATTGTGTTTATTTCACAAATTCAGAAATACTATGTGGTCGATTCTCCACTTTCCAACAAACTTTAAGTATCATTTGAGTTGTCCATCCCAATATCTCTAAAAATTGTTTTTCTTGCTTTATTTCCATTTATTCAACAATTAAAAATCTATCTACTTTAGCCCTAACTGGTTTGGCTCTGTGGATAGAGCATTGGCCTGCAGACAGAAGTGTCTCAGGTTTGATTCCAGTCAAGGGCATGTACCTTGGTTGCGGGCACATACCCAGTGGGGGGTGTACAGGAGGCAGCTGAACAATGTTTCTCTCTCATTGATGCTTCTAACTCTCTATCCCTTTCCCTTCCTCTCTGTAAAAAATCAATAAAATATATATTTTTTAAAATCTATCTATTTTAATATATACCTGTCTCTCTTAAATTTTACTTGCTATGTTCACATTTCTGTTTATATAAATACTAGAGGCCTGATACACAGATTCATGAATTGGTGGGGTCCCTTGGCCTGGCCTGTGCCCTCTTGCAATCTGGGACCCCTCGGGGGATGCTGGAGGCCCTGTTCCCCGCAGGCCTTTAACGGTATAAAGCTTTGAAGCTCAAATCCCAAAGAAAAGGAAAGAGAATGCTATTGGAAAAGTTTCTTTGATAAAATGGGAAAGTAAACACAACACCCAATAATTAAAACAAATATTAGCCTGCAAAATATACTTTGCAAATGCTTAAATCATGTATAGATAAAGGCATTGGAACCCTGCATTTGATAGTACTGTGATTTTACTTTAGCCAAAAATTTTATTTATTTTGGGGCTAGAAGCATTTTTATTCACTTCCTTCATTGTCTATTCTGTTTGTCTAAAGGAACTTTAAAATGACTTTTGTTTCTTATTTGTTTCCATGGCACACTGAAATCACCCTGTATATCTGATGGGAAGATCAAGTCTCTCTAATTAAAAATTTACACTTGTAAAAAGTATTAAGAAGTAATTTAGTGAGAATGTAATTTCTTTCAATAGGTCTTACATAAAATGTCCCTTACATAAAATAGTATCCATGTGGTGGCTGCCCATTACTAAGAATTTTAACTTACAAATGGTAAATAACCAAACATTTATTTCTTTCCATCCAATTTTAGAACATTTGAGTAATGATCCACGTCGATTTTTAGATGCTTGCCTGATAGTTCAATAAAGTATAAACGTCATACATTATTTTGTCATTCTTTGCCATGAATGCCTCAGGGCAGGATCTCTGACTCCAAAACACAAAATTATGATCATTCACAAACTCACAGTATGTCAAAGTCCCCTTTATCCACATATATTTGGACAAATAATCTTTGACAAAGGAGCCAAAACTTTCTGGAGAAAAGAGAGCCTCTTCAATAAATGGTGGTGGGGAAAATTGGAAAGACACACGCAAAAAAATAAAACTAGATGCCTATTTGTCATTGTACGCAGCAATTAACTCAAAATGGATCAAATACCTACATGTAAGACCAGAAACAATATATTATATAGAAGAAAACATAGCTACTAAGCTTAGGGAC
Source organism: Ia io (assembly GCA_025583905.1). Lineage (NCBI taxonomy): Eukaryota > Metazoa > Chordata > Mammalia > Chiroptera > Vespertilionidae > Ia > Ia io. Next base: position 114,827,578 of record JAJQQW010000002.1, read on the forward strand.
CTTGTGGAGAAAAGGGAACCTTAGTGCACTGTTGGTTAGAATGTGGACTGATGCAGCCACTGTGGAAAACAATATGAAGTTTCCTCAAAAAATTAAAAATGGGGCTGCTTCTTAGAGAGGATTTTATGAATATGACCTCAGAAACAGGGACAGTGAAAACAAAAATAAATGAATGGTACTATATCAACTAAAAAGCTTCTGCACAACAAATGAAGTAATCAACAAAACAAAAAGGCAACCAACTGAATGGGAGAAGATATTTGCAAACAACACATTTGATAAAGGATTAATATCCAAAATATATAAAGACCTCATGGAACTCAACAACAACAGCAAAAAGCAATCCAATTAAAAAATGGACTGAGGATCTGAACAGATTCTTCTCTCAAGAAGACATACAAATGTCCAACAGATATATGCTCAACTTCACTAGCTGTTAGGGAAATAAAATAAAAACTAAAATGAGATGAAACAACTTTTGAATTCTTCACTCTCCAGTTTCCCTCACTTGTTATTTAACAAAGGGGTGTAATACCTTTTTCTGCAGGTGAGCGCAGATGTAGTTGTAATGGGTTTACTGGTCTCTGTAGGAATGAATGATATGATGCACAGAGATTATATAAATTAGCCAACATATTACCAGTCAGTTTTGCAACCTGGAAAAGCAACAGAAAGTCTAGATTGAATATTAACATTTTGGTCTTCCAGAGAAGCATAGATGATAAAACCTACATTTTCTCCAATTGCATGGCTAGTTTCACTGGTATTGTCCCCATGCCCCTGCCCCTCTCACCACACATATACACCAACAATGAACATTCTTAGGAAGATTCAGAAAGAAGACAAATGCTCATGCTATATTTTTAAAGGGCAGGGAATGAAAAATAAATGCCAAGGTGTCAACTTTTCTATGAAACTCAGTCAAACTCTAGTATTAGATTTTCTTCTGAATTCATTTAATAGACTACTTATTCACTAAAATGAGGCCAGGCCCAAATGATCTGGAAAGAGATTTAACTGGGGTTTTGTGTTTAGATGTATTTCACAAATTAAAGCAATTTTTTCAGATGTTATACAAAGTAAAATTTCTGACTTACAACAAATCAAATTCTTTTGAAACTGCATTTCAGATCAGTACATTGTACAGAAAAGCTTTCTTAGAAACCTATGGAGATAAATGTCTATCAGCTTCATGAGGTTTCCAGAAAAGTCTGGAATTATTCTCTTTAAAATTCTATAGTGAGGTTTAAGTTCATGGAACTTTTGTAAAATCTCTTTTAAAAGAAGCCTTCTATGATGCCAAAACAATAAAAATTACAATTCATATTGACAATTAACTTTGAATTCAAAATCTTTGGAAATGTATTAACATTTGCAATCTCATTGAGAATCTTGATATTCAAAATCTTAATATTTTATGAGTTGTTCAGTTTTAAACCTTAAAATAGCTATTTTAATTAAATAAAAATAATCATTATAAAGTATGTTTCTAATATTTTTACTATTAAAGAGTAATCTTAACATATCAATTTTTTAAAATATTAATGATTTTAGATGAAATTCATTGTCTCTCATATAATGTTTATTTATGCCAAATGCTTGTTTTCCTTACAGACACATTGAAAACGTATATATGTATATCAGAATATAAAGGTATATTATGATGAATTTTGAATAAATAATAAATAATATTTAAAAAATGGGGAAATATCAACATAGCACTAAATCAATCTACCAATGTGTCTATTAAATTAGAAGTTTTATATTCTTTATATATACTAGTGGCCCGGTGCACGAAATTCATGCATATTAAAAGGGGATTAATTAGAGGAAATATTTTAATATTGCTATTTGTCCTTTCTCTATAATAGAAGTGTCAAAGATGAAAGAAAATTAGTAAAATGTGTATGAAAATTTTCCTCCTGTCAGATTCTGGGATACACCATGGGACTCAGAGTCAAGTCCCCACCCACCCACGTGTGCCTCGAAATTGCGAGAGACCCAGACCCAGACCCAGCTGACCCCACCCCCATTGGGCTAGATCCAGACCCGGCCAGTCCCACCCTTGTCAAGCCTTGCCAGGAGGGGTCACAGCCTCAGGTCCCCTGGCCTGGCGCTGAGTGGGTGTGCAGCCTGAGGTCCCCTGTCAAGCCCTGTTGCCTGAGGGTCCCTGTCAAGCCCCGCCAGGCAGGGGGCGTGGCCTGAGGTTCCCCTGGCCTGGTGCTGGGGTGAGGGATATGGCCTGAAGTCCCCTGTCAAGCCCCACTGGGTGGAAGACGTGGCCTGAGATCCCCCATCAAGCCCCACTGGGCCAGGGGCGTGGTCTGAGATCCCCCATCAAGCCCCACTGGGTGGGGGGCACAGCCTCAGGTCCCCTGGCCTGGCCCCAGGAGGGCGGAGCACAGCCTCAGATCCTGGGTCAAACCCAGGCAGGAGGGGGTCACAGCCTCAGGTCCCCCATCAAGCCCCGCTGGGCAAGGGGGCCCAGCACCGGAGTGGGGGTGCACCTTGAGGTCCCGTCAAGCCCGCCAGGCAGGGAGCACAGCCTCAGGTCCCTCAGCCCGGCACCAGGGTGGGGGGAATGGCCTGAGGTCCCCTGTCAAGCCCTACTGGGTGGGGGGCGCACCTTGAGGTCCCCTGTCAAGCCCTACCAGGCAGGGGGTGCAACCTCAGGTCCCCTGGCCTGGTAACAGGGCAGGGGATGCGCCCTGAGGTCCCCCGTTAAGCCCTTCTGGGTGGGGGGCGTGGCCTGAGGTCCTCTGTCAAGCCCCACAAGGGAGGGTTGGGGGGGCACAGCCTCAGGTCCCTGCTGATTGCTTGTTAAGGCTCGTTAAGGGAACTCAGCCTCCGCTGTGGGCACAGCCATCTTGTGTGATGGAACACCCCACCCTGCCTCTGCTGTGGGCACCACCATCTTTGTGGTGGAGTGATGGTCAATTTGCATGTTCCCTCTTTATTATATAGGACTAGAGGGCTGGTGCATGAAATCTGTGCATGGGTATGATCCCTAGGCCTGGCCTGAGATCAGGGCCATCTTCCCCAGCTCCCAGCAGCTGGCCCCGCCCCCTGCCACCACCCACCCTTGGTTCTTCATTTCCCACCAGGGTTCGGAGCCTGCCAGCTGGGAGAAGGGATCAAGAGGTTGGCCAGCAGGCCCCAATCAGGCAATCAGGGCCTGCGGGCTGGGGGCAGCTCCTGTGTTGAGCGTCTGCCCCTGATGGTCAGTGAGTGTCATAGCAACCGGTCATTCTGCCATTCAGTTGATTTGCATATTACCCTTTCATTATATAGGATTTTTTAAATTGATTTTAGAGAGGAAGGGAGAGGGAGAGAGAGACAGAAACATCAATGATAAGAGAAAATCATTGATTGGCTGCCTCCTGCATGCCCCCTAATGGGGATCCAGCTCACAACCTGGTCATGTGCACTTGACCAGAATTGAACCTGGGAGCCTTCAGTCTTTAGGCCAAGGCTCTATCCACTGAGCCAAACCTAGGGTAGTTCTATATTCCTTTTGTCTGACTCTTTTTCTAAACCAATTCCAGAATAAAATGTACTAAGTTGTTAAATCATTAATTAGAAAGATCACATCTCCAGATAAAACAATGCAAATGATGACAAGAGTAAATAAATATGATTACGTACTTGCTATAAAAATATCTGAGACTAAGGCATATGTATATGACTAATTACTTTTGTTTATATATATTTAATTCTCACCCAAGTATATTTTTTTTATTAATTTTAGAGAGAGAGAGGAAAGGAAGAAGAGAGATAGAAACACTAATGTGAGAAAGAAACATCAATCTGTTGCCTCCCTTACTCACCCTGACCAGGAATCTAACCTAAAACTTGGGTATGTGCCCTCAACTGGAATTGAACCCGTGACCCTTTGGTGCGTGGGATGATGCTCCAACCAACTGAGCCACACCAGCCAGGGCTGCTTTTGTGTATTTTAACAAAGATGTTTAATAATTCAGGAAGCCTATAAAAGTTATTTTATCTCTAACAGATTGATAGTAAAGCAGAGAGAAAGTTTATTTTTGTATATTTACATCTTGGGAAGTACTGCAAAAGTCCAATTATTTAAATGCACACATTTTGTCCAAATAGTTACATTCTATTGGGCTGCAGGAATAAAACTCAGGAAAAATACCTCTTCTCTAGATTCTGAGAAAAATAACAGAACATTTTCAAGACTAATAAGGATATGTCTGCTTCAATTAGATAGTGCCAAAGATATTTAGTTTAGACATTAAGTTTGAGAGATATTTTTAATAATAGTGTCAGTGTATAGGTAGATAATAAGTATTCTACTAAATATTGGTAAGAAAACAAATCATTACAACATTTCTGGTGGAGGGAAGATATTTTATGATATATAAACCTGTGAAAATATGTATATACTTTGATCAGTTTCATCCTCTGTGTATTTATCTTAAGAAAATACTCATGGTTAAGTAATGTAATATATTACAGTAAAAGGTGATGTACATTATTTAAGTATTTTTGAGGTTGTTAAAAATGCAAATATAGAATTGTATAAGTATTGAATATATTTATACCAGTAAAATAGTGTCTTCATTTCAGCATGTCTTTTCATTAATCAGAGAAATTGCAGCCTTTCAGTCTGTGACTCTGCCATATCTAAGACCCAGCTGCAGCATTGAGGTTAACTCAATAAAAACCTAGTATCTGTAAAATAAATTCATTTCAGTCTATGAAGTGAAACTCACCTTCAGTGAGTTTTGATTACATGTCAATAAATATATTTTCTATAAAATTTCTGGTCAGATAGTCATTCAAATGTTAATAGTGGTTATTAATATGTACTAGGATAATAGACATTCTTTTTTGGGATTGTGGAAAATTATAATGCCAAAATAGTGAGTAACATTATTTGCTACTTTACACATGAAAAATAATAATGACGTTTAAAATTTTACATACATAAAAATTTTTAGATATTTTTGAATAAATTTGAGAATAATAACGATGAAAAGCACACTTATTTTCCAAAATTTCAGAATGCCTTTAAACTGTTGATATATACAGTTATGTACCACATAACATTTGGATCAATAATGGAGTACATATGTGATGATGTTCCCATGAGATTATAATGCTCCTGAAAAATTCCTATTACCTGGTGACATTGTAGCCATTATAATGTTATAGTGCAATGCATTACTCATGCTTGTTAACAAATGTATTGCACTGCCAATTGTATAAAAATATAGAACATACATTTATATATAGTACATAACTAATATGCTAAAGAACTAATAAAGAACTAATATGCTAATTAAGAACTAATATGCTAATTAGACCAAACAGCTGAACCACCATCCGGGTGACATTCTGGATGAAGCCAGGGCTGTGAGAGCCGGCCAAGGCTGCGAGGGGCTGTGAGGTGCTGCAAGGACTGAGTCCCTTGCATGAATTTTGTGCATCGGGCCTCTAGTATAAATATAATAAATTACTATATTAATGATAATGTATTTATTAAGCTACACTTTCTATTATTATTTTTGTGTGTATTCTTTCTTATAAAAAATGCTTATGCTGTGTTAAGTGGGCAGTAACCTCATACATCTTCTGTTTACATCAGCTCTTGACGGCATCATATTCCTTTGTACCTGAGTTAATCTTACTTTGTTTTGTTCATCATCACTCCTAAGTGTACAAAATCTACTGGCTAATGTTGCCAGTAAGAGACTATGTCAAGTGATTTGTCTGGAAACAAAATTAAAGTGATTAAGATGGAAAATTGGTAATAGTTATTGCTCACCAGTTAGGCATGTCCCATTCCATGATAGCTATGATCTTGAAGAACAAGAACAAAGTGATGGAAGCTGTTAAAGGATCTGCTTGATTGTAGGCCATGAGACAAACAGAAATACAGATTTATTTTAAAGAATTTGTTGGGGAAAATTTTTTGAGAAGGGCCTATCAAGCATGGAGAAATTTCTACTAATGTCTTAGATTGAACACCAGCCACAGAATCATACCCCTGTAAGCACCATAATAAAAGGAAAGGTCAACTACAACTGCAAATTGTTTCAAAAAATGTTTGGTAAGTTTGCCAAGATAAAAGGAAAGGTTGGACCCAACTACAATGTTGTGTTTACTGCTAGATCTGGGTGGTTTTAAGGACAGGATAATAGTTTTGCTTGGGGACAGTGTTGCAAACCACAAATTGAAACACTGATCTGGCATGGTGAGGATCCCACAGCCTTTTTGCACTCGGATGTCGAGTGTGAAGATTTTGCTTATTGTTGATAATGCCTCAGAACATCCTCCTTTTCTTGATAATTTTTTATTGTTAATTTTATTTATTTATTTATTTATTTATTTATTTATTTATTTATTTATTTTTCTTTATTGATTAAGGTATTACACATGTTTCCTTATCCCCCATTACCCCCCCAAACCCCTGCTTATGCCCTCACCCCCCTGGTGTCTGTGTCCATTGGTTAAGCCCATATGCATGCATACAAGTCCTTTGCTTGATCTCTTCCCCCTTCATTCCACCCTCCCTTGCCTTCCTTCTGAGGTTTGATGGTCTAATCAATGCTTCTCTGTCTCTAGATCTGTTTTTTGTTTTTTTTTCCCCATTGGTTTATGTTCACTATATTCCACAAATGAGTGAGATCATGTGATATTTATATTTCTCCAACTGACTTATTTCACTTAGCATAATGCTTTCCAATCCATCTATGCTGTTGCAATTGGAAGGAGTTCCTTCCTTTTTACAGCAGTGTAGTATTCCATTTGTAGATGTACCACTGTTTTTTAAACCACTCATCTGTGATGGGCACTTACTAGTAGGCTGTTTCCAAATCTTAGCTATTGTAAATTGTGAATTATGCTTCTATGAACATAGGGGTGCATATATCCTTTCTTATTGGTGTTTCTAGTTTCTTGGGATATATTCCTGGAAGTTGGATCACTGGGTCAAATGGGAATTCCATTTTTTAGTTTTTTGAGGAAACTCCACAGTGTTTTACACAGTGGCTGCAACTATCTGCATTCCCACCAGCAGTGCACGAGAGTTCTTTTTTCTCTGCATCCTCGCCAACACTTGTCGTTTATTGATTTGTTGATGATACTCATTCTGACAGGTGTGAGATGGTACCTCATTGTTGTTTTTATTTGAATCTCTCAGATGATGAGTGACTTTGAGCATGTTTTCATATGTCTCTTGGCCTTCTATATGTTTTCTTTTGAAAAGTATCTATTTAGGTCCATTGCCCATTTTTTGATTGGGTTGTTTATCTTCCTTTTGTTAAGTTGTATGAGTTCCCTGTAAATGTTGGAGATGAAACCCTTATTGGTGATAATATTGGCAAATACGTTCTCCCATGCAGTGGGATTTCTTATTGTTTTGTTGATGGTTTCTTTTGCTGTGCAGAAGCTTTTTATTTTGATGTAGTCCCATTTGTTTATTTTCTCCTTAGTTTCCATTGCCCTAGAAGCTGTATCGGTGAAGACATTGCTTCAGCATATGCCTGAGATTTTGCTGCCTGTGGATTCCTCTAATAATTTTATGTTTTCTGTCTTACATTTAAGTCCTTTATCCATTTTGAGTTTATTTTTGTGTATAGTATAAGTTGGTGATCTAGTTTCATTTTTTTTGCATGTATCTGTCCAATTTTCCCAACACCATTTATTGAAGAGACTGTCTTGACTCCATTGTATGCTCTTGCCTCCTTTGACAAATCTTAATTGAGCATAGTGGTTTGGCTCGATTTCTGGGTTCTCTATTCTATTCCATGGGTCTAGTCTATATGTATGTTCCTGTGTCAGTACCAGGGAGTTTTGAGAGCAGTGGCTTTGTAATATAGCTTGATATCTGGTATTGAGATCCCTTCTACTTTGTTCTTTCTTAGGATTGCTGCAGCTATTCTGGGTCTTTTTTTATTCCAGATGAATTTTTGGAGAGTTCTTTCTAGGTCTGTGAAATATGCCATTGGTATTTTAATGGAGAGTGCATTGAATCTATAGATTGTTTTGGGTAGTATGGACATTTTAATGATGTCGATTCTACCAATCCATGAACATGGTATGTTCTTCCATCTGTTTATGTTTTCCTCTATCTCTTTTTTCAGTGTCCTGTAGTTTTCTGAGTATAGGGCTTTTACTTAGGTAAGTTTATTCCTAGGTATCTTTATTTTTTTGGGTGCGATGGTAAATGGGATTTTTTTAAAAATCTCTCTTTCTGTAAGTTCACTATTGGTGTATAAAAATGCAATAGATTTCTGGGCGTTAATTTTGTATCCTGCTACATTGCTGAATTCATTTACTAAGCCTAATAATTTTTTGATGGAGTCTTTAGGATTTTCTATGTACAGTATCGTGTCATCTGCAAATAATGGCAGTTTTACGTCTTCTTTTCCAATGTGGATACTTTTTATTTCTTTTTCTTGTCTAATTGCTATGGCTAGCACTTCCAGTACTATGTTGAACATGAGTGATGAAAGTGGGCATCCCTGTCTCGTTCCTGTTCATAGGGGAAATGGTTTTAGTTTTTGCCCATTGAGTATGATGTTGGCTGTAGGTTTGTCATATAAGGCTTTTATTATGTTGAGGTATGATCCCTCTATTCCCACTTTGCTGAAGGTTTTTATCAAGAAAGGGTGTTGGATTTTGTCAAATGCTTTTTCTGCATCAATTGATATGGTTATGTGATTTTGATCTCTCAGTTTGTTTATGTGATGTATCACATTTATTGATTTGCGGATATTGCACCATCCTTGCATCCCTGGGATAAATCCTACTTGGTCATGGTGTATGATCTTTCTGATATTATGCTGGATCTGGTTTGCTAGAATTTTGTTGAGGATTTTGGCATCTATGTTCATAAGGGATATTGGCTTGTGATTCGCTTTCTTTGTAGTGTCTTTATCTGGTTTTGGTATTAGGGTGATGCTGGCTTCATAGAATGAGCTTGGAAGTGTTCCTCTTGATTTTTTTGGAATAGTCTGAGGAAGATTGGTTTTAGTTCTTCCTTGAATGTTTGGTAAAACCCCTGTGAAGCAGTCTGGCCCCAGGCTTTTGTTTGCTGAAAGCTTTTTGATGACTCCTTCAATTTCCTCCATAGTTATTGGCTTATTGAGATTTTGGATTATTCCTGATTGAGTTTTGGATTTTGTATTTTTCTAGGACTATGCCCATTTCTTCCAGGTTGTCTAATTTGTCAGAATAGAGTTGTTCATAGTATTTTTTAACAATCTTTTGTATTTCTGTGGGGTTTGTTGTTATTTTGCCTCTTTCATTTCTGATTTTGTTTGTTTGGTTCCTCTCTCTTTGCTTCTTGATGAGTCTGGCTAGAGGTTCATCAATCTTGTTTATCCTTTCAAAGAACCAGCTCTTGGTTTCATTGGTATTTTGTATTGTTGATTTTTTTTTTGTTCTCTATGTCATTATTTCTGCTCTGATCTTTATTATCTTCTTCCGTCTGCTCACTCTGTGCTTTTCTTGTTGCTCTCTTTCTAATTCTTTAAGTTGTAATATTAGATGATTTATTACCATTTTTTTATTGTTTTTTTGAGTTAGGCCTGTAGAGCTATAATTAATTTTATCTCAATGTCACGGTGGTTCTTTTCCCTTCAAATACCACCTCTTTGATCCAACCAAGGAATAAAGGATTTTGACCAGCTTTCAAGACTTACTATCTGAGGAGGATCTTTGCCCAGACTATTGCTGGAACTGAGGAAGACACTGATCAAATTCTGGAAGAATTATAACATCTATGACTACATTGAGATTGAGGTAATATGACCAAGGAGTGTATGAATGGCATCTGAAAGAAGACACTCAAGAGTTTTGCTCATGACTTCAAAGGACTTGTAAAGGATGAGATGTTTGCAAAAATCAAGCCTGTTGTTGAGATGGCAAACTTTAACCTGGATGTACATGAGGACATCATTGAGGAGCTCATAGAGGTGATTCTTAAGGAATTTACTAGTGAGAGGTTGTTTGAACTGGAAAGAAACCCCACATACCTGAAGAAGAGACAGGAGCAAAAGGAACTGAAGGTGAAGAAAAGAAGAACCCCCAGAAAATCCACAGAAGGAAGTTAGCCGCAGCTTTTGCAAACTTTAAGAAGCTTCTTAAAATGTTTGATGACATGGGTCCCAACACCAAATGTTTTAATTAATAGAGAGAAATTTCATGGTGCATTATCTGGGAATCTATGTTGAAAAAAAAAGAAATAAACCAAGCAAACCACCATGGACATATTTCTGAAGAGTGATACAGCCTTAACAGGAGCTTCTGGAAGGTCCTTCAGAAAGTATTACAGAAGAAGACATTGTTATCATGGAGGATGAGAGCTCTGTGCATGTAATTGTCCCTGTAGACTTTCCAGTGGGACAAAATGTGGAGATGAAAGACAGTGTTTATGATGATCCTGACCCTGGGTAAGTCTAATATGTTTTTGTTTCTCAGTTATTAACCAAAAAGTTTAAAAATTATTAAAAAATGGAAAAAAGCTTACAAAATGAGGATTTAGAGAAAGAAAATACTTTTTTGTACAATGTGTTTGTGTTTTAAGCTGAGTGTTATTAGAAAATAGTACATTAAAAAATTAAAATGTTTATAAAATAAAAAGTTGCAGTAAGTTAAGCTTAATTTATTTTTGAAGAAAAATTTAGTGTAACTTAGGTGTCCAGTGTCTATGAAGCCTACAAGAATGTATAGTAATGCCCTGGGCCTTCACATTCACTCACTGCTCACTGACTCACCCAGAGCAGCTTCCAGACTTCTCAGCTCCATTCATGGTAACTGCCTTATACAGGTATATAATTTTTTATCTTACACCATATTTTTACTGTACATTTTCTATATTTTTATATACAAATACTTACCATTGTGTTACAACATTCAGTATAGTAACGTGCAGGTTTGTAGCTGTACCATATAGCCTTGATGTACACCTCTCTATATACCAGTTGGCTTGTGGAAATGCTTTCTATGATGTTTGCACAATGACATAATTGCCTAATGGTGCATTTCTCAGAACATATCCCCATCATTAAGCAGTAGATGTCTGTACTTTCATATGTGTGCCAAGACACATATACACAACCTTTTTTTTAGCATTTTTATAAACATTATGAAATAATTTGAACATTCATAAGAGTAATAAAATTCTATACAGGCATGAAATATATTAATATAATATATATGTATGCTGATGTTAAACATTTAACCTTTTGCACTCGGATGTCGAGTGTGACTCGACACGGTTAGCATTAGAATAAAGGAATCGAGAAAAAAGCAAGCGAGTGCAAAGGGTTAATGATGTTTTGATGAGTGGAATAAACCAATTACATATACTAAAATAATACCGATAAATACATATGTAAATTTACTACACGTAAATTTTAAATATTATAAAATAAAACTTTGGAACTTCATATAACAAGTGTTTGTCAGTGGTTACTTCCTGGGGTAGGTTCAAATTTTAGTCTTGGATCGGGAGACATTTTGTAACACATACTTTTTATATTTTTGAGTTTTTATATGCCATAATCATGTTTTCCACTAATACCATTTTAAAATTTGGGCAAATATAATTTGCCATAAATCATATAAGAAACCATGAGGGCAGAGAGAGAGAAGGAGGTACACTGAGACAAAAACAGAGATGAGAGAAAAACAGAGACAGACAACTGAAGTAAGGGAAAAAAGCAGTAGGTGACAATAACTTCTTTCTGACTCTAGGGCACAAACTGAGTGCACTGATTCTGTGTGATTTATACAGATACTATTATCCCATTAGGAATCGGGAGAAAAAATGAATTTATTAGTATAAATAAAGAAGATATGATCATCTTTTTCATTGGGATACTAAGGTATTTTTATTGTACAAGAGTGAAGAATTTGTTTCTATCACATAGAATTGTATTCTCAAAATAGTCGTGAAAGAAAACCAGTTATAATTTTCAGCATTTTACTAGAAAACAAATTAAATCTACAAAACTCTATTTCAATTCCACTTCCAATGTCTCTACCAATGGATTATGTGGTTATATAGGAGGGTGCACAATGAAACTTTCAGCTGCTACATGTTTTGGAAATCAATTTTTAAGATTAAAAGGCTATAGAACTGAAATACATTTGCTTTTATACCAAAAATAGCAGTGGACTTATAAACAGAAGGAAAATTTTATATCTGTATCAAAAAGTATTATTTCTGTGATATCTGAATTAAATTTTGTCCTCATATTATAGAATGATCAAAATATTAAAACAATTGTACTCTAGAGATAAGTATTTCCTGAAGTAACCTAGGAACTGGCAGCAAATCCTAGTATAAAAACAAAATGCAATTTTATCTAGTGATTTTCTTGAGATTAAGAAGTACATTAAAAAAATCTATGTCCACTATTCTCTGATTAAAAATGTACTTAATGAGATTATTTTCCTTTAAAATCATTTAATTTGAGAAGAATGTATCAATCTACTCTTATTTTCTACAAATGCTTCCTTAGGTAGAATATGACAGTAAATCATAAAATGAAAAGGGATTTACTGTTAATATCTGCATAAATCCATATACTTATTTTTTAAACATTCTTCCATTCTCTATGGCCTTGACAGGTAAGATACTTCTTTTTTTTTAATGTTAGTGGAAGTCTCATCTCTGTTCAATTCTGTGTTGTAAAACAATATATTATTCCTATGACAAAAAGCAATGAGTCTATCAAATAAAATTGCAGTGTCCTCAAATTATGTCAATCAGATAGCAAATGCATGATGCTGATTAAGACAGTATCTCTCCTTTTTATCTGTTAATTCAAAATTTGAAAAAAAAAAAATGCTGGCAAATAACAAACTGCTAACATATTTTCATTATTCTGGATAATGAGAAAAAGTTTGGTGAATGCTTTTATTCACCTTATTTCCATTATATATTTCAAGAAAGAGATTGTTTTAAAATCAATATTTATAACCAAAGTATTATAAGTTTATTTGCAAACACATATTTTTTCATTGTAAATATAATATGCTATTTTTAAATAAAATTTATTAGATAACATTAGTTGATATTACATAGGTTTTAACTGTAAAATTATATATGATACTTCATCTGTATATTGCATTGTGTGCCCACCAATCAAAGTCAAATCTTCCGTAACCATATATTTGATGCCCTTTTACCCTTAGAACTCCCCTATCCCCCTTCCTCTGGTAACCACCATACTGTTGTCAGTGTCTAGGAGTTTTTGTTCATTCATTTTTTTAATTTGTTTATTTGTTGTTTACAGTTTTATATACCATACACGAGTGAAATTATATGGTTCTTTTTCTGCCTACCTTATTTGCCTTAGCATGATATTCTCAAGATCCATTTATTTTCAGCAATAGTTTCTTAACGTTGTTTTTTGAGTCATAGGAGGCACATTTTCAGAACTTTTTGGAATAGACTCTTTTCTATTGCCATTGATAGACTTATTGCTTCTCATATTTATTCATTCACACCATGAATTTATTGAGTCTAGTTTAATAGGGATATTTTAAGGTTCCACTAATTATGGATCCTACTGAAATAATATACTTAGTAACAGTCATTGATTTAACGTCCATCAGCCCCACTCATAATAGTACCCATACCTTGTTTTCATTTTGTTATTAAGGATTATTAAATACTCTTTTATTCTAACATTAAAAACTAGAGGCCTGGTTCATGAAATTCGTGAACAGAGGTGGGGGTTCCCTCAGCCTAGCCTGCACCCACTCCAATTGGGGACCCCTTGGGGGGTGTCCAACTGCCAGTTTAGGCCCGATCCCTGTGGGCATCTCACAATCTGGGACCGCTGGCTCCTAACTGCTCACCTGCCTGCCTGCTCGATCACCCCTAACTGCCTCTGCCTGCCAGCCTGATCACCCCTAACTGCCTTTCCCTGCTGGCCTGGTTGCCCCTAACTGCCTCTGCCTGCCTGCCTGATTGCCCCAACAGCCCTCCCCTCCCAGCCTTGTTGCCCCCAACTACCCTCCCCTGCAGGCCTGATCTCGCCCCCAACTGCTCTCCTCTGCTGGCCAACTTTGTTCTAATTGGTCGGTTTCTATGCCAGTCAGCATCAAAAGCTCCACCTCCCAGGCAGACATTGGCTCCCCACAGCACCCAGATTTGGTTCTGATTGGTAGGTTCCTATGCCAGTCAGGGTCTCTGGGCCTATCAACAGGGCCTGATCAGAAAAGCAGAGCTGATCAGCAGCCCCGGTGGAGACTTGGAGAGAAATGGAGGTGTGGCTGCTGGCCAGACTGGGAGAGAAAGAGAGAGGCAAGTGCTGATCAAAATCTGCCTCAGAGGAAATGGATCAGTCTCTGCTTCTCTCTTCAGGCCTCTCTCTGGCATTGATTCGCAACCCCCTCAGCTGTCAGTGCTGGAGCCCTGCGCCTGCAGTGGAAGCAGTCAGCGCTGGGTTGCCACAGCAACCCAGTGCTGACTGCAGGACTGACTTCCAGTTGGTTGAGCCTCGGTCGTTACGGGTCGTTACGACCCAGGGTTTTTATATATTAGGATACTAAATCATGGATACATACAATAATTTTTGAAAAGACTTTCTTACCCCGTCTATATATATAAAAACCTAATGTGCATATCTCCCCTCTGGAGTTCAATGGGGAGACCAGGAGTTTGATTGCTCACTATGATGTGTGCTGATCACCAGAGGCAGGGGGGCACAGAACGAAGGAAGGCCTTGGCTTGAAACTGGCAGCTGGGGAAGGGAGGCCCCAGCGCCCATCAGCAGATGAGTGGATTAAAAAATGGTGGTACATCTACACAATGGAATACCATGCTGTGGTAAAAAAAGAAGGAATTCTTACCATTTGCAACAGCATGGATGGAACTGGAGAGCATTATGCTAAGTGAATTAAGCCAGTCAGAGAAAGATAAATATCACATGATCTCACTCATTTATGAAATATAATGAACAACATAAGCTGATGAACAAAAACAGATCCAGAGACAGAGAAGCATTGACCAGACCTCCAAACCTCAGAGGGAAGGTAGGGTAGGGTGGGGGTAAGGGGGACTTGCATGCATGCATATAAGCCTAACCAATGGACACAGACAACAGGAGGGTGAGGGCATGAGTGAGGGCAATAAAGACACATATGTAATACCTTAATCAATAAAGAAAAAAAGATGTGTTTTGTTGCTTGGATTAAATGTCAACTCAATTTTTGTCTGTTTTTTCATGACCACCTTACTTCTATGTCTGTCTCTTCTTTCTTATAAGGAAACCAGCTACTTTGGATTAAGGGCCCACTCTACTTGAGCATGACCTTATCTACATTACATCTTACAAATACCTATTTCCAAATAAGGTCATATGTACATGTACCAGGAGTTAGGATTTATCACCTAAACATGTATTTTTGGTGATAATAATATCCAATTCATAAGACCATCCATGACACATGAAATCCATGAATTTTTTCACTTATGCAGATCATAAAAGGAAATGCTGATTATAAGAAAAGTAGGAAAAAAATAAACCCACTAATATTTTAACATTTTTAAGGCCAAACATGAACTGAAATTTCAAAGGTGAGTAGTTGTGGCTCCAGAGATAAGAGTAGTTCACACTTTTCCATGACCCTCGAATGGAAGTTCATGAAAAGGATTGAGGGAAGGACAAATGCATATGAAAGCTCCTCTTGGAATTGCCTGTAAAAGTTGATCAGCAGTTATTGGGAGAAATGATTAAAGGTGCATGTATTTCCTTTTAATTCCTAAAGAAGCAAAAACGGTGAACTATTGAGGGAGGGCCAGCAATGGCTTTCATCTATCAACTAGACAAATACTCTTCATCCCTCTCCTACAGATAGAAGTTAGGAAACAGCTTGGGATCAGTATCTATAGTGATACAAGCAGAGGTCTTCTTCTGTTGAGCTCTGTAAAATGGGATAATCTTGCCCCAAACTAATTGCAGTTGGACACTGTATGGCTGCCACACAAATGTTGAGAAAGTCCCACACAGCCCCTCCAGTAGTGGACCTTTGCTTTTTCCTCCAGGAGTGAGGTGGAAAAACCCTAGATCACCTTCTTGGATTCTTATTACCCAAGTTACCAAGAACACTGCCAGTGGCAGTATACAGGGAGCTTAGCCAATGAGCAATCAGAAAAGGTGCAGAGGCCCCCCTGTGTGTGTCCGCTGGGGTGCAGGCATGCTCCAAGCCATGCCGCAGTTGCTGGGAGCAGGCCCCCACCCCTGTGTATGTGCACTGGGGTGGCGGCGTGCTTTGAGCCACGCCACGGCTACTGGGAGCAGGTCCACACCCCTGTGTGTGTCTGCTGGGGTGGGGGCATGCTCTGAGCCACGCAGGTTGTGACTGTTAAGGCTTAGAGCCTGTCGTGACTGTAAAGGCGTCCCTGAAAAATTTGCATATTATCTTTTTATATATATAGATACTTATATATATACTAGAGGCCTGGTGCATGAAATTCATGCCTGGGGAGTTGTCCTCAGCCTGGCCTGCAGCCTCTCCAATCTGGGACCCCTCAGGGATGTCCCACTGCCAGTTTAGGGGCATTAACTCCAGCCATTAGGAAAACCACACAGAATGTCCTTGACATACAGTGTGGTTTTATGAGTTGTTTTAATAATAATGGCCATTTCTTAAATAATATCTGCTTACATACAATACAGCTGGTACTATGTGAATTCAGAATGTTAATATCACAAAATCATAGAAGGTTGTAGAGGAAATAACCTTGAATTGTCTAGTCCAAACTTTTATAAATATTGGAATTCACTTTTCAAAGATTTTGAATGCTTTTTGTCCTAAGAAGCTTAACCAACTTTTGAGGCAACCCGTTTTCCATGAAAGGACCGGGGGACTCCTGTGACAGGTGTGCGGTGTGGCTGGACCCTCCTGAGGGAGGGTCAGGCCACTCTGTGCACCTGCCACCCCCTTGGAGGAGCTGAAAGGACTAGGGTACTCTGGAACCTGCCACCCCGTCGGGGCTGAAAGGACTGGGGGATTCCGGCAGCAGGCAAGCCTGAGGGCGGGTCCAGCCTTGCTGCGCACCTGCCGCCCCCTGGGACTAGGGGACTCCAGCTGGGTGGAGGGGACTGGCGTGACCATCTTGTGGCTATGGGCGCCGCCATCTTTGTGATGGTGTGACAGTCAATTTGCATATTCCCTCTTTATTAGATAGGATTCCTCAGCAATTGTTATGACTCAATGACTGGGCAACCAGCTGGTAGCTATGTATGATCTGCACTGACCACCAGGGGGCAGACGCTCAATGTAGGATCTGGCCCCTGGTGGTCAATGCGCTCCCACAGCCAACCTCCCACTGCCGGCCAACCTCCCGCAGTCTCTTCCCCAGGTCAGCTGGCTCTGATCAGCCCTGACTGCTGGCCAGGCCGAGTGACCCCCACCCATGCACGAATTTATGCACCAGGCCTTTAGTGCATAAATTAAAATCTAATAAAAGAGTAATATGCAAATTTACCATCACTCCAACACACAAGATGGCTGCCCCCATGTGGTCAAAGATGGCCGCCCCCATGTGGACACAAGATGGCCAGCAGGGGAGGGCAGTTGGGAGGGACCAGGCCTGCAAGGGAGGGCAGTTGGGGGCGATCAGTCCTGCAGGGGAAGGCAGTTAGGGGCAACCAGGCCTGCAGGGAGGGCAGTTAGGGGTGGCCAGGCTGGCAAGGGAGGGCAGTTAGGGGTGACCAGGCTGGCAGTGGAGGGCAGTTAGGGGCGTGACCAGGCTGGCAGGGGAGGGCAGTTGGGGGTTACTGGGCCAGCAGGGGAGGGCAATTGGGGATGACCAGGCTGGCAGGGGAGGGAAGTTAGGGATGACCAGGCCAGCAGGGGAGGGCAGTTAGGGGCAACCAGGCTGGCAGGGGAGGGCAGTTAGGGGTGACCGGGCCAGCAGGGGAGGGCAGTTGGTGGTGACCAGGCCTGCAGGGGAGGGCAGTTAGGGGTGACCAGGACAGCAGGGGAAGGCATTTAGTGGTACCAGGCTGGCAGGGGAGTGGTTTTGGGGTGATCGGGCTGGCAGGCAGGCGAGTGGTTGGGAGCCAGCAGTCCTGGATTGTGAAAGGGATGTCCGACTGCCCATTTAGGCCTGATCCCAGTGGGCCTAAACGGGCAGTCGGACATCCCTCAAGGGCTCCCAGATTGGAGAGTGTGCAGGCTGGGCTGAGGGACACCCCACCACGCACGAATTTTGTGCACTGGGCCTCTAGTGTGTGTGTACACACACACATATATATATATATAGTATACAGGGTATGCCTTAGACTGAGACTGGACTAGGACATCAGATAATTACTCTGACTTTCACATGCCTAGCACCAAGTAGCAAACATCAACATTGTGCCACTAGGGCCCAGCAACAGCATGGGGATAGAGCTCTCTCTGGCAGATAGATCACTGAAAGTGGAGAATGGAGCATGAACACAAGGAAAAACTTTCTGAAACCCAGCTCCCACCCTAAACATAAGGTTTAAACCCAGCTCCCACCCTAAACTAGAAGAGTTTGAAAATTGTAATGCACTGAAGGTGATGATAGCAACAATGATACCGAAACCCAGATCATCTTCTAACTAGACTGACACAAATTCCTGCATAAACAGCCCAACAGAAGAGAATATATAAGTACTATTTATCTCAATTTCTACTGTTTTATGCTCAATGTCTCTCATAAAATAAAAATTATGGGATACACATAAAACAAAAATGAAAACAAAAATCATTATTAAGAGATAAATCAATGATGTTGAAGCTGATTCAGATGTTGGAACAGCCTTAGGAGAAATTTAAAATAACTATTATTAATATATTAATGGATGTAGTAGAAAAAGCATACTTAAGAACATAGAGAAGGAAAGTAAAAGAAAGACTCAAATGGAAATGCCAGAAATGAAAGATAAACAATAATAATAATATCAATGATACAATCATCAGCTGAGGTCACAGATAATTGGTGAATACTTTGAACAGGAAGATATTCACAGAAAAACACCCTGTGGTTTATTGTAAAGATTTCTCTTAGGATCTAAATATCCTGAATAAAAGAAATACTGTCTTGTGGCTCTCCCTAGGAAATCCTCCCTGCAAACTACTGCAGGAAACAGATAAATTGGCATACATTTCACAATCATTCAGGATATATTTGAGAACAGCCTGTTCGTCTCTGAGTTCCTCAATCTAATGGAGAAAAATAAGTAATACAATTGGGTAAGCAAATACATCATTTTAAATTATAAATAATTATTAAGATAATGGACAGAGCACTGTAATAGAGAAAATGCAGGTCCTATGTAGATGGTGGGACAGGAAAACCTTTCTGAGAAAGAAATTTTTAAATGGACTTCTCTAGAAAGGTGATAATCCCAACAAATGAAAAGCCAGAGAAAAAAGCCAGAGATGAAAAAGGATACTATGCTGCTTAAAGAGCAACTTCCTTAAAGAACACCAAAATAACCTGTTGATAAAGCCATGCCTTGTTGATCAATTATTTCATAAAGAGAGACACCAACCTTGATAAACTCTTTGTACCACTTCTGAAGGTCTAAGTTAAGGACAATATATTTCTGATACTGTTGTGCTCTGATTTAAGGCAAAACTTTCAATGTGGGGGCTTATGATCATGAATAAAGTTCTTTATATAAAATTTTAGGGTTGATGAAAACAGAATTGAGGGTTCAAAATGATCCTTAAAGAATAAATAGTTGTTTGATAAACATAGTTGAGTGACCTATCACTCTTACAGAGGAGCCTTAATGTGATGAGGGCAATTTGAGGAAATTGTTTCTCTGTTTTAGAAATTTTTGAAACAGAAAGCTATTTTTCTTCCTTGGAAAGAATTCCCTGGATGGTGAAATTATGGTTATGAGGCCAGTCTTCATTTTTTGTCTTTTTAAGTCCTCTGTCCATTATCATTATAATTATTCACATAACTATTTATAATAGTTTCAATTATTACTATGAGTTAAGGTTGGAAAAGTAAAAGGCCAGAATCTATATAATACCTCATAGAACATGGTGGAATACATGTACAGGCCATGAAGACATCATTGCTGTGTTGTAATAAGAATAATGAACTTGCTTATATTCTAGAATTATTATTCTAGCTTTTGGGTAGAGATTGAATCAGAGTGAAAAACAAACAAACAAAAACAGGTGTGATGTTTTGTCCTTAAGTCTAGTTGTACACCGGATTGAACATATTAAATTTCTCAACCTATGAGTTCCATATTTCTAAAAAAACGTTTGAATTTCTTTTCTTTTTCTTTTTTAAAATAAATTTATTGGGGTAGCATTAGTTAATAAAAGTATAAGGGTTACAAGTGAACACTTTTATGATACATCATCTGTATGTCTACCACCCAAAGTCAAATCATCTTCCATTACCATATATTCGGCCCCCTTTACTACCCACAACCCCCTTCCTTCTGGTAACCATCATATTGTTGTCTGTGTCTAAGACAGTTTTTTGTTTCTTTGTTTTCCTCCTCTGTTCATTTGTTGCTTTCATTTTTACATACCACATATGAGTGAAATCATATGATTAACTTTTTCTGACTGACTTATTTTGCTTAGCATGATATTCTCAAGGATTATCCTTATCATAAATGGAGGTATTTCATCTTTTCTTATGGCAGAGTAGTAATCCATTGTAGATATGTAATAACAAATGTTGTAGAAGTTGTAGAGAAAAAGGAACCCTCATTCACTGTTGGTGGGTAGGTAAACTGTTACAACCACTATAGAAAAGAGTATGGAGGTTCCTCAAAAAATAAGAACATAGGTGACATATGAACAGCAACCCCTTCTCTGGGTAACTACCTGAAAAATTTGAAAACATTTATTCACAAAGATATATGCTCCCCTATATTCATGGCAGCATTATGCACAGTGGAAACTTTTATATTTCTAGTAGGCCTACGTTTCAAGATAAACCTAGAATAGCAGAATCTTCCAAAAGGTCTCTTAAATTACAAATAAGTCTAAAATCCTTCTTAAATAGCAGGATAAAGTAAGAATATTCCTCCATTTTTCAATTGAACATGGGATCTTTTTCTTTAGAATAAAAAACTGACCCAAATGGTATTTAATAATAATGGCTGTCTTGAAATAACTAGAGGTTTATGTACCATTGGCTCTATTGGCTTTTTCTGCATGGGAGACTGAATTTTTTTCTTTGTAAGAATAACTCTTTAGTGTGAAATTAATTACTTGTTCATGAGAAATTTTGTTTGATTTTTTTAACAATAGAAAGAGAAATCTATCAACAAGTAGATATGTAATTGTAAATTGTACAGGCAAAATACTTCAATGGTTTGGGCTAGTTTGGAGAAGTAGTAATGGAAAAAAATGAATGTGCTGACATGGCAGACATTAAAGTGTATGTAGTGGTACTTTAATTCTACCATTCATTACCTACTTTGTACATTTTTATAGATTAATAAATGCAAAAACTATTAGAAATGAGCCTGAAATAATACAGAAATTGTTTTTCTCTTTTTATTCTATTTAATTTTAACAGTGAGTAAGTTTATAGAATTTTCACACCTACAAATGTTTTCATTTACATCACCATAACCAATATGGTGTAGACCTAAAGCCATACTTCAATTCTTTTACTTGCTTATGCCTTCAACTATAAAAAGATAGACTCTTGTCTTCAAAACATAGTGAGTTTCCCATTATTGTGGCTGTCACACAAAAGCAGGATGATATCACTTGATGAAACACTGAAGTTCTTACATATCAAATATTATGATAATCTACAGTAGAATAAAAATATTTAATACAATCACCCTTTTCAAGATTTTAAAATATTTTCCTTTCCTTTATTTGTATTATAGAGTTTAAAACAGATGGGTTGACCTGAAGGGCAGGAAAGTGTTGTGAAATTCAATATTGGTATTGATTGTGCCTATGTCAGTGGACAGGAATCCTCTCTAATAAAATGGTAATATGCAAATTAACCATCACTCCGCTACATAAGCCATGCCCTCCAGCCAAGTCACGCCCACCAGCCAATCAGGGCGAGTATGCAAATTAACCCCAGCCAAGATGGCTACAGCCACAGAGAGCAAGGTTTCCCAGGTAACAGAGCAAGCCAAGCTTTCCATAGCCATTGCAGGCCTAAGCCTCCACTCAAGCTACAAAGTTTCAATTATAGAAGGTAAAAAAATTCAAACAAATGGTGGCAGAACGGAGCTTGAGAGAGCAGGCCAGGGTTGCCGGCGGCAACAGGAGAAGCAAAGCTTTCCGCACACCCTGGCGGGGCTCACCCGCTTAAGGCTACAAAGTTTCAATTGTAGAAGGTGAATTAACTGCCACAGAAATGGCTGCCGCCCCGGAGGGAGCAGCAGGCTTGGCTCCGCTCCAGGCTACAAAGTTTCAATTATAGAAGGAAAATAAATTCCAGATACCAGGGCCTCTGCTTGGGTCGCCAGGGCATGTGGCCAGCCTGCAAACCACCACAGGCCCCTTGCTCAGGCCACCCCATGCCCCAAGGGAACCCCACCCTGATCCGGGACACCCTTCAGGGCAAACCAGCTGGTCCCCACTCCTGCACCAGGCCTCTATCCTATCTAATAAAAGAGTAATATGCAGATTGACCATCACTCCAACACACAATATAGCTGCCCCCATATGGTCAAAGATCCTGCCCCATGTGGACACAAGATGGCCACCACAAGATGGCCAGCAGGAAAGGGAAGTTGGGAGGCACCAGGCCTGCAAGGGAGGGCAGTTGTGAGGGACCAGACCTGCAAGGGAGGGCAGTTGAGAGGGACCAGGCCTGCAAGGGAGGGCAGTTGGAGGTGATCAACCCTGCAGGAGAAGGCAGTTAGGGGTGACCAGGCTGGCAGAGGAGGGAAGTTGGGGGCAAACAGGCTGGCAGGGGAGCAGTTAAACATCAACCAGGCTGGCAGCGGAATGGTTAGGGGGTGATCAGGCTGGCAGGCAGAAGTGGTTAGGGGCAATGAGGAAGGCAGGCAGGCAAGCAGTTGGGAGCCAGCAGTCCTGGATTGTGAGAGGGATGTCCGACTGCCCGTTTAGGCCAGGAGTCCCAGATTGGAGAGGGTACAGGCTGGGCTGAGGGACAACCCCCCTCTGTGCACGAATTTAGTGCACTGGGCTTCTAGTGTAACAATAACTCCAAATAGTAAAGTCCGAAGGGGTTGAGCTCCTGCCAGAAGCTGGTTGCCAGTCCCAATGTCCCAGTGTGCCACCATCTAGCACAAGTGTTAAAGGTCGCCAAGCACTTAAGTTAGAACAATCATTTGTATCAACATGGTTTCCTATCTTCACTGATTACCAACAGGTTGGTTCAATTCAAATACTACATCTTGTTAAAATATGGTGCTGAAAAACTTTATAAATAAAATGATTTATTTAATTGTTCTTGGAATTAAGTATAATCTCATTCAGATAATAAATAAATGCCTTTGTAAAGCGTAAAGGAAGTACTGTTGTCTTCTTGTAATGATGAAGATGCTTACTATCAGTAAGAGATACAGCTTTGTTAGAGGAACCTTGAAAAATAAAATACACATTTTTCCAATAACATTTTTCATTCTAATAAACCACTATTTATAAGATTAAATTAATGGAGTGATAATGTAGTTATAGTTTTATGATCATTTTTAGGGCAAGCCATTGTCAACATTAGTGAACAGAATTATGACCTTTTTAAAAATTTTGATGGATGACTCAATTTGAAATTTTAATAATTGTATTGAAATACTATTAAAATAAATGTCTGTGTTTTCACAAAGTGTAGAAAAGAAATATGCTGGAATTATGACATTCAAGGGATTCATTTTTATGAATGGAAAATAGACTCAAACTTGAGGTTATGCTAAATAGATCATGAGAAATGGGGTTCTTGTCTTGTGGTCTTAAAAGAAACCCTTTACTTTATTTCATTATAAAAATTATGTAATTACTGAGTTAGTGAATATTGAGTATACTGAATAATGTTTTTGCCATTGCCCAATGTCAATATGAATATATTTAGTTTATTACTAAGATGAAGATGACTATCCTCAAATGCATATTTTTTTAGCATTTAAAATAATATTACAGACAAAGTAAAAATTTATAATGCAAGATTAAAAAGGACAGGGACAAAAACTGAAATTAGTACAAGAGGAAATAATTATCTTTTTATAGCAATTCTTCAAAAGGCTCAAGGACTGAAGATAGAATGAGTTCACTTCATTCTTAAAATGAAAGCCTTTGGGGATTCATTGACAATTTTTTCTTGGGTATCTGGAAATAGATGGCAGGCCATCAGAGTCACTGAAATATGAGCATGCCATCAATACATCAGTAAGGTAACAGAAAAATAGAGCATATTGATATAGAAAAAAAGATTCAGTTATCAACTTGATGAGATAAATTAAAAATAATTTACATTTGTATGTGAGTTTTCAAGTATCAAATATTACCCCAAATATCTCCAGAAACCTAAAATTCTAGAGAGTAAATATAAACTTCTAAAGCATGGAAGAGAAAAAATTTGTTAAACAAAAATCATCTAGAAATATATTAATTCATATAAGTATAAGTGACAACATTTAGTAAATAAAATTTCCCACCAAAATTATCCTCCCTAAAAGAGTTTTAGTAGGAAAATTTCCAGATGTATGTATCTTTGCCGTGAATGCCTTTAGTATATATCTAGTAGAGACATACAGCTGGATAGATGTCTAAAATCATATTCCATTGATAGTTGGTGGTTGGAAGTTGGCATAATTTGGTATGTTTTAATGATGTTTCCCTCTTTTGAGTTCCATATATGTATACTAATGATATTTATTAAAATATAATTTTTTAAATATCAAGAAACATATCTCCTACAAATTGATTCATGAAAACTTACTCAACTAATTTAATGATGGAGAATGTTAGAAATGCATTGAATAAATTAATGAAGAGCTATTACTATATAATTGCTCCATTAGATACAAAACTGGTTGAAGTCCACAGGCCATAATCTATAATCATTTGGATTACCTGTTCCACCTGACAGGAATTAATTCCTTTACTGAGGAAGTCTCCTATCAAGTCAGTAGTAAACAATGTCATGCACAAGTTATTCTCCTAGATAATCCTTCAGTTACCTTTCAATATAAAACATCAAAAAAGATAACTTTCTTCCTTTAAGTTTCAGAGTTGTTGTCTGTTGTTGGTTTTTTTGTTTTTTTTTACTTTTTATCACCTTGAGATAATAAGTAATCTTCAGATTATTTTTGTTCACAAAAATGTTTGTGGGTTTAGATTTGACCTGATTAGTTCAAAGTACTTAATACCTCCACAATGCATTGTGATTGCCCTTTTACTGTTTAATATACAAATGAGTGTTATCAGAGTAGTCACTAACCATGTGTGTCCTCTTGAGTTTGCTTTGTAAAGCTAGAGCCATTCCGTATTGGCCAAGTGCAAATGCCGGGGGACTAACTACTGTCCCGAGATTCTGATACCGAATCTCAGGCTGGGTTTGGGAAAGTTGCTCTTGTTTGATCATCTATTCCAAAGCTAGAAAACCAACTACAGGGCATTTTCTCTGCCAGATTTCATGTGCGGTCCTCCTGAGTTTGGGTAAATTCCTCTTTTCACGTTTTCCCCTGTAAGAAACAGACTTTATTAGGCACAGAAGGTGATCAGTGGGCAGAGTTACACAATGGGGGCAGGGCTTCCTCCCGAGCTGGAGCGCGGGGTGCCCGGGAAGGACAGGTGCGGAGCGCGTTGCGTCTGCCCCTCCCTTCAAGGCTGCAAGCGGATGGCGCCATCCAGCCGGATGACCTCTCCGTTGATGAACGGGTTCTCGACGACGGACTGGACCAGGTGCGCATACTCAGCGGGGTGGCCCAGGCGGCGGGGGAAGGGCACCTGGCTGGCCAGGAAGTTGCACACTTTCTCTGGGAGCGTGGTCAGCAGCGGGGTGCCAAACAGGCCTGGAGCGATGGTTACCACCCGGATGCCCAGGGGGGCCAGGTCCCGGGCAATGGGCAGCGTCATGCCCACCACGCCCCCCTTGGAAGCAGAGTAGGCCGCCTGCCCCACCTGGCCCTCGAAGGCGGCCACGCTGGCCGTGTTGATGATGACCCCGCGCTGGCCCTCCCGGTCGGGCGCGTTCCGGCCCATCTCCCCAGCCGCGAGGCGGATCACGTTGAAGGTGCCGACGAGATTCACGTTGACAACTCGCTGGAAGTCCTCCAGGGGATGGGCCTGGCTCCTCTTCAGGTCGTAGGTCTTGAAGGCCACCGCGATGCCTGCACAATTGACGGCCACATCGACTCGGCCAAACGTCTCCTTTGCTAAAGCCAGAGCTGCCTGCACGTCCTCCTCTGAGGTCACGTCGGCTGGGGCAAAGGCGCAGCGCTTCCCTAACCTCTTGGCCTGGGCCTCCCCGTCGGAGCCGGGCATGTCCAGAAGCACAGCACTGGCCCCCCGTCCCACCAGCCGCTCCGCTGTGGCCAGACCGAGGCCCGAGGCGCCTCCGGTGATCACGGCGACCAGGCCCTTCACGCCCCGACTCACCGCCGCCGCCATCTTCCAACGCCCGCCCCGCCCCGCCCCGCCCCCGCGGCCGGCCCCGCCCCTCGCCCCTCGTCCCTCAGGAGCTACCCACGCCTTCCCCGCCGGGACCCCCCTCCTTACTGCGCCGGGGATGGCACCCTGCAAACCAGGCATTAGGTGAGAGCTGGCTGAGAGATTCAGTGACAACTTCATATACTGTGTGGCAAAAGATTTCACAATATCCTTGGTGAGTAGGGGCTCAAAGCACCAGATTCACATATAAAGTGAACACATTTCTTGATAGTGGGATTGCCATGCCTGACTAAATGAGAATCGTTCTCAAATGTGACACTAAGATGAGGCCTTGGCTATACAGTTCGACCAATCATATACTGGTAAACAGGAAGACAGGTTTCACTGAATGGATGCAAATGACCATATTGCCCTAAAATGTAAGGAAACTCAAAAAAAGGTGGCTTGTTTCTGAATTCTGGGCGAGGGCAAGAGGAGGTAGGGGTCAGTGACAACCAGATACCATTAAAATGTTTCATTTCCGTTTAAAAAAATATAGTCCACTAAATCGAGGCTTAGAAATAGTGACTTCATCTATCCATAAAAATAGAATATTGAAAATATCATCAATAATATTCCACACAAATCACCGCAGTTAAATTACACTTGTCTGTTATTTAATCCTGGGTAATTAATTCTATTGGATTCGGGATCAGCAGTGTGTTTTCATTTGTTTCTGGACAATAAAGAAATTTCTATATAATGTCTCACTCAGCTGGTATAGTCTGAAAGTTGTCTAAGTCATGTCAGCTTGGAAACCTGTATACAACATCCTACTCTTTGCAGTATCAGTAGTTCAAAGTATCTAATACTGTTCTTTCCTTAATGCAATGTGATTGTCCTTTTGTTGTTTAATATACAAATTCTAGATGCAGCTTATAGCAGGAGGCTTCAGGCCACCATCAGAAGGAAGCAAAAACCTGTCTGATAATGATAATAAATGACTGTGGTCAATTTCTTGCCAACAATATAAAAACATAGAAGAGTAAAATTTTTTATTGGAGTGCAGTATATAGCTATGTCCTAAGAATTTGATCCATGTTTCCCATGGAGTTAAGAACAAACCATGGATTACAAAGTCATTGACAAATCTTCAAGGTATTTTTATAGAAATATTTCTATTAATAATATTATAACTCTTCAAACTTAGCTTTGGTAGCCTCAGCATCTTTTCGGATTTGACAATTCCTATGCAGGTCTTAGATTGTATTTTGCTAATTGAAAACCATGGAAGACAACAAACAAATCTATATCTAGTATCACTTTTAGAAAGTGAAAAAGGAGTTCTATATCACTTCATGGGGGTTTCTGGGAAACATAAGAGATGTTTTGGGGTAAACATTTTACTTACAATTTTCATTTTTTTCTGAAGTGGAGGGCCTGCTCTTCTGACAATAAAATCAGAAGCATAGAACACACTGAGGAATCTCAAAGGGAGGTGAGGGAGGGTGAGTGGGAAGAGATTAACCAAAGAACTTACATGCATATATGCATACTCATGGAAACAAACAATATTGTGGTGGAGGCCTCGGTTGGGGGGCAGGTGCAGGCTAGAAGGGGTCAATGGGGGGGAAAAAGGCAACATATATAATACTTTCAACAATAAAGGTAAATTTAAAAAAAAGATTTACATAAGATATTTGGCCATTAGATTAAGATACAACATGGATACCTGGGCAACAAATTAGAAGGAAACATCTTTTTTATATTTTAGGAAACTTTATTCTATTTTTTAAAATGAAGGGAATGATAAAGTTATCTCAAAAAGATAAAATCATTTTGGTAGGCTATGGAATCTCTACTATTTCTGGGCAGATTGCACAGAAGGTAAAAGAGGATCATTTATCATTTTAACAGTGTGAAAGTCAAATTCCAGTTTGGCACCAATATTTGGCAGTAAACTCTTCATGGCATTTAAAAAATAAGCACATAAAACTGAGCCAACTTTGGCAAAACTATTTACGCAACCCTTGTGTCTCTACAGATCCAGATATTTGAAACTAAAACAAGTAAAAATCCCCTTCTGTGAGTATTGGAAACATTTTTATAACCACTCAGCTTTTGCTTTTCACTGTCCTCTTTCAAATTATGAAATAAACAAACACATTAGACTACTCTTTTTATATGAATTGATTAAAAAACACATTTTATTACTTTGTGTCCACATTTATGCTTTTGGACCATCATTTTCCCTAGGATAATCTCAACTATTCATGTTAATTATAACTTTTAACCAAAAGAAATATCAATTTCAGAGAAAATGCTTAGAGATGGTTCGTTACAAAATGTTTATCATATTCATGCATCCTAGTAGACTATTAAAATTCATGAATATGGATAACACAGTTTTCTACTGCTACATACATTTTTTATATGTCTTTTTAAAGTTGAAAATAAGCATCTTTATTTAGGTGACCCAAAGGGATAGTCTCTTGAAACACATAAAAATAAGAAGCAAAATTTATGTTTACAATTATACTTAGTAATCAATGTTTTAGTATCTACCATTACTGAGAAATTAAACAGATATCCAAAGAATATTTATATATTAACCTTATTTAACATTTACTCATATTTTAGGTTATTTTAAATATTACAAATAATGTTTAAGCCAATACATAACAAATATAATTAATGCTATAAAATGTTTATTGGAATTATTATCCAATTTTGTTGAACACTGATTTACTTTTTCAAATCTCAAAAATTATGTAAATAACTATCAGCTTATTATCAATAAACCCATATAAAACATTTTTGACATTCAGTCTAAAGAGGACATTTTATGATAAAACAAGCAAATCCTATGAATATAAAAACTAGTGTTATACTTAATAATCAAGATGATAAAAGACATATGCTACTTTTTTAAATTTACTTAGACCAAAATTATTAAACCGTTCTGATTTGTCC
The DNA here is from genome assembly GCA_025583905.1 of Ia io. NCBI lineage: Eukaryota > Metazoa > Chordata > Mammalia > Chiroptera > Vespertilionidae > Ia > Ia io. The sequence goes on from JAJQQW010000002.1 coordinate 114,857,089, forward strand.
AAAGATACATTTTAATTATGTTAATCTGAATTCATAACATGTTATCTTTTTTTTTAATATATTTTATTGATTTTTTACAGAGAGGAAGAGAGAGGGGTAAAGAGCTAGAAACATAGATGAGAAGAGAAACATCGATCAGCTGCCTCTTGTACACCCCCTACTGGGGATGTGCCCGCAACCAAGGTACATGCCCTTGACTGGAATCGAACCTGGGACCTTTCAGTCCGCAGGCCAACACTCTATCCACTGAGCCAAACCGGTTTTGGCAACATGTTATTTTTTTAAATTAATTTTTTTAAATTACAGTTTACAATCACTATTATTTTACATTTGTGTCAGGTAGACTATCATATACTTTGCATAGTGTTCCCCCTGATATTTCTAATATGCAAGTGGCACCATATATAGTTATTACAATATTATCCTATATAATAAAACCCTAATATGCAAATCAACCAAACAGCAGAATGACCAGTCTCTATGACACACACTGACCACCAGGGGGCAGACGCTCAATGCAGGAGCTGCCCCTTGGTGGTCAGTGCACTCCCACAGGGGGAGCACTGCTCAACCAGAAGCCGGGCTGATGGCAAGCACAGTGGTGGTGGCAGGAGCCCTGCCTCCAGCAGCGCTAAGGATTCCTGAGGGATGTCCGCCTGCTGGCTTATGCCCGCTCCCCGAAGCTGGCAGGTGGACAGCCCCTGAGGGATCCCGGACTGTGAGAGGGCACAGGCTGGGCTGAGGGACAACCCCCAAGTGCACAAACGTTGTGTACTGGGCCTCTAGTGGGTATATAAGACAGGTTGAGCTAGTGATGACTTAGATTGCCTCAGGGGCTTCAAAGGGTCATTGCAGATGCTCAGTAAATAGAAGTTTTTCCTGCCCTACAGATAGGTCAAAAGAGATTATCTCTGACAATGGCTTATTATGGTCAATGCCTTTAATTTAAGTTCTTTTAGGTCAGGGGTGAACTTCTGGCCTGCAGGCCATATGAGCCCCACAGAATCATTTGGTCTGGCCCTGCCAAAGCATTAGGGATGAGTTAATTAAATGTTTGGCCAAATATAGCAGGCTAATTTTTAGGTTGATAATTTTGTATGGCCTACAAATGATGTTATAAATATCCAAATGGCCCTTGGCAGAAAAAAGGTTCCCCACCCCTGTTCTAGGTGGTTAAGGAAGGGGAAAAACTTTCTCTTCAGCCGGAGGATAATATTTCCTTTAGTTTGAAACAATCTGCATATCACAGAGGCACATTGTGGACTGACTCATTCTGGGCCCCCACAATGACATCATAAAGAGGTGCCACCACCTTTATGCCTTATTTCTAGGTTTCTGATAGATTTTCTAAAAATGATCAAATAGATTACAAAATCTAATGACTAATTTTGTAGAATAAATTAAGCAGACATTTACAATCCTTTTATTCATTTCTTTACTGTCATCAATCAGCATAAGCTACTGAGTGGCCTGCCTTGTTCTCTCTATATAGCAACTGGTGTGTGTAAGTTTGTGTGTGAGTATGCATGCATACTTTCACAAGAAGAAATAATTTGAAATCTACAAATTAGAGTATGCTGCTTTCAAGTCTCTGAAGACCAGACATCCCCAATATGGAGTATATACATTCATCAGAACATATTCATTTCCTCAGCAAGTGAGTGGCAAGAGGACATTTCATTTGTTACTATACAACATTTTAAAATTTATTCTGTTCAGGTTCAAAAAATATTTAAAAGACTCAGAGATGGAATAAGACAAAGTTCCTTAGAAGAAACACTTATCTTGCTACTACTAGCTTAATTATTGACCTCCTTGGAAATTACTTAATGCATTATTTTTTAATTCATTTTAAAAGCAAGTTAATCTAGAGAAACCAAGATGGCAGCAACACAGACATCATCCAGAACCACAGGAAAACTGGCTGACTGGAAATCATACAACTAGAAGGAAAGAGAAAACCATAAGGAAAATCAGAGGAGCTGTAAAAGCCTGAGGTACGGAGACACGGGCGTGCGCGTGTGGAGAGGTCGGAGCCAGAGAGGACGGGTGGCTGAGTGCCTGGCTGGCGTTATCTAGCGGGAAGGAGATAAAAGCTCCAGACTGCGCTGAACCCCAGCTCCGACTGCACTGAACCCCAGTACCGGGTGAGACCCTGGGGACCCAGGCTCATACTGGGGGGAATCTGGGCTGTAAGGCGGAAACTCAGGGGAGCGGCGAAAGGCAGAGCTCCGGAGGCATGCACATGAATGCGCGCAGAGGACAGACTGTTGAGTGTGCCGAAGAATTGCTCTAGCGGGAAGGAGACAAGAGCTCCAGACTGTGCTAAACCCCAGTTTCGACTGCACTGAACCCCAGTTCCAAGCAAGAATCTGGGAATCTAGATTCATTGGGGGAGAGACTAGACTGTTTGGCAGTGGGTGAAACACGAGGGCGCCTTTCTCTCAGAGGTGCTTGCAGTGAGTACCGAGGGACACTGAGACCCAGGAACCTCATAGGGCGGGGCCGATGGGAAGCCAAGGCTGTAGGCTCCACCCTGAAACTCCACCCCATCCAAGCTGAGCACAGAGGCTTTTACAATTTTGCAAGTCTAGTTGAATAAGGCTGTCCCCCGGCGTAGACACAGCTGATCCTCACAGCCAATTGGCCTGGAGGTCAACTCCTCCCACTGGTACCAACAACAATCAAGACTTAACTACAACAAGGCTGTGCACACAGCCCACAAAGGGATGCACCAGGAGTGTCCACCTCAGGTAACTGGGAGGCTGACCCACTGAACCAATAGGACAACTAGCACACAAAGCTGCTCTACCAACTCAAGGAAGCAGCAAAAATGGGGAGACAAAGAAACAGATCACAAACCAAAGAAATGGAGGAAAACAAACAACTGGACATAGAGTTCAAAACCACGGTTATAAGGTTTTTTAAGAATTTCCTAGAAAAGGCCGATAAATTTAGCGAGACCCTTGAGGATATGCGAGAGACCCTCAAGGATATGGAAAAGGACCAATTAGAAATTAAACATACACTGACTGAAATAAAAAATATTATACAGATACCCAACAGCAAACCAGAGGAACACAAGAATCAAGTCAAAGATTTGAAATACAAAGAAGCAAAAATCACTCAACTGGAAAAGCTAAAAGAAAAAAAAAGAATCCAAAAATGTGAAGTTAGTGTAAGAAGCCTCTGGGACAACTTCAAGTGTACCAACATCAGAATTATGGGGGTGCCAGAAGAAGAGAGAGAGCAAGATACTGAAAACCTATTTGAAGAAATAATGATTGAAAACTTCCCCCACCTGGTGAAAGAAATAGACTTACAAGTCCAGGAAGTGCACAGAACCCCAAACAAAAGGAACCCAAAGAGGACCACACCAAGACACATCATAATTAAAATGCCAAGAGCAAAAGACAAAGAGAGAATATTAAAAGCAGCAAGAGAAAAACAGTTAGTTACCTACAAGGGAGCACCCATATGATTGTCAGCTGATTTCTCAACAGAAACTATGCAGGCCAGACGGGAGTGGCAAGAAATATTCAAAGTGATGAATAGCAAGAACCTACAACCAAGATTACTCTACCCAGCAAAGCTATCATTCAGAATTGAAGGGCAGATAAAGAGCTTCACAGATAAGAAAAAGCTAAAGGAGTTCATCACCACCAAACCAGTATTATATGAAATGCTGAAAGGTATTCTCTAAGAAGAGGAAGAAAAAAAAGGTAAAGATAAAAATTATGAACAACAAATACATATCCATCAACAAGTGAATCTAAAAACCAAGTGAATTAAAAATATGATGTACAGAATAAACTGGTGAATATAATAGAATCAGGGGCATAGAAAGGGAGTGGACTGACAACTCTCAGGGGTAAAGGGGTGTGAGGGGTGTGGGAAGAGACTGGACAAAAATTGTACACCTATGGGTGAAGACAGTGGTGGGGAGGTAAGGGAAGAGGGTGGGATGGGAACCAGGCAGAGGGGAGCTATGGGGGGAAAAAAGAGGAACAACTGTATAATCTGAACAATAAAGATTTATTAAATTAAAAAAAAATAAAAGCAAGTTAATCTGGCATCTAAATCACAAATAATTTGAGGTTTTCAATAACTTGGTTTTCAGAGCCATAGAACCTTAGCTGCTTAATTCTGGTGGAACTATTACTTTCTGATGACAGGTACATGAATTGCAGGCTTAATTGCACAATGGAAGTGTTAAAAGGCCAACCTAGACATTTCATTCTTATTTTAGTACTAGAGGCCCAGCACGCAATTGAAATCACGTGAGGAGGCACCCCGCGGGCTGCTGCGGGAGTCAGGCCTGACTGGTACCACCGCGGCCAGAACCCATGCCTGACTTCTGCCCCAGCCCCCCCCTGGCCACCCTGCCTGTGTCAGCTCCAGGCCACCAGAGCTGCCGTGCTCTCGGGCAGGCCCCCCCCCCCCCCCCCCCCCCGTCTCTGTCTCTGTGTCTACTCCGGGCCTCACCTGCGTGTGCAACCTCCTCCTGTCCGGTCGTGACCCTTTACAGTGTCCCAGCCTAATTTGCATATTACCTCTCTCTCTCTCTCTCTCTCTCTCTCTCTCTCTCTCTCTCTCTATATATATATATATATATATATATATATATATATATATATATATATAAAAAACTAATAGCCAATGGTTTAGATGAATGTCAATTTTATGGTGTCACTTAAGGATTCCTCACATAAGGGGAATTTTCAGTTATTTATAAGCAAGTAAGGGAGCTTACTAACATGAAAAGCTATGTTCTCTTGCAGTCCACACAGCTTTGCCCTTTCCCTTCTTGGAAATAAAAATAATGTCTAGAATCTGAAGATGTTTGGTGTTAGAGTAACAAAGATTTAAGCTGTTGCCTTTTCCCTTTATGGTGACAACTGATAGGATAGCAACCCTATTTTCTTATTATTTCACTTGCCACTTAGAATCAAGTGAGACAGTAATTTTCTGGTTTGAAAAACAACAGAAGAAGAATGCTTCAACTTTTTGCTACACCCTATTCAGTCAACCAACAAATCTAACTTCCACCTCTAAAAGAAATATTAAGTAGCTCTGAAGTTTATCAGTGGACAGTGTATAAAGGCCTATATCTTCCTTTGGTGATTCTTTGGCAAAAATTCATTTACCTGATGAAAGACATTGTGGAAAAATAGAATCTGTGACAGCAGTTTCTTTGGACTTGTCACAGGGGTTCTGTTGTCTTTCAAACACAACTTAACCAAGGGCTTTACTAAAGTCTGTCTGGTTCAATGGGTATCCTTTGACCATTGGGATTTAATCAGGCTTATTTTATCTAATCAGATTTTCTCATTATACTACTTTCTCACATGAAAGGTTAACCTTCACCAGCTTGATGGGTAGACTTGGAAAAACATCAGAAGAGCCCTTGCATAATTTTTCAAGTCTGCACTAGGACAGTAAGGTACTAAAAATATTAACATGGTATTTAAGAAAAATAATACTATAAAGAGAAAACCGAGGAATAGCATTTATGCTAATAAAGAATCTATGCTTGTGTATATATTTATTATAAGGATATTTTGAAAATAGAGGATGAGAACATTTTGATATACAGGTTGGCTATAATATCACATTCAGTTTGGAAGATTGTCTGTTAGGCCCTATGAAACATTTATTGGTTACATTTGTTTCCTATTGCTTCTATTTAAAAAATTACTCCAAGTTTGTGGGCCAAAACAACACCAATTTCTCATCTGAGCCGTGCTGGAGGTCAGAAGTCTGAAATGAGTCCGTAGGGCTGCATTCCTTTGATTCTAGGGGGCAATCTGTTTCCTTGCCTTTTCCAACATCTAGAGACCACCTGCATTTCTTTGGCTCTTGACCCTTTCTCCACCTGCAAAGCTGGCAGAGCAACATTTTCAAATCTCTCTCTGCTTTCTGTCCCCACTTATAAGGACCCTTGTAATTACACTGAGCATGCCTAGATAATCGTGGATAATCTTCCCATCTCAAAATCCTTCCTTACATTTGCAAAAATATATCATTATAATGTGTCATTATTTCATTCTAAAGGTATGTATAATTTACATAATGTATATATATATGTATATATGTATATGCATATATATATGTGTGTGTGTGTGTGTATATATATATATATACACACACACACACACACACACACACACATAATGTAGTAACAAAGCAGATATTTTAAAATATCCTCTAAAACATCTTAATGTTTACTTGATATTTTTCTTGAATACATGTCTTAATTTATTTTGTTCTTTTTTTGTTTGTTTGTAATTCTCTTTTTTTTTTCAACTTTATATCTTCAGGACAAACATCTCTAGAAATAAATAAATTCTCACTCTTTGGATTTCCCCCCATGAATAGGTCTCAGAAGTAGAATGATTTGGCTACAGACAATTGATAATTTAAGCATACTAATATTTTCCTTATGTTTTTCTTAAATAGGTTGAAATAAGTTGTAGTTAAATCAAGAATAGATGATGATAGAATGACTATGTGGACAATGATAATAATGATTATAGAGATAATATTGTAGTAGTTCTACTTTCAACATTACCCAACCCTCTTGAATCATACCTTCTAGTTTTCACAGTCTTATATAGTTTCTTCCCTTAAATCTATGACTCATTTGTAACAAAGGGAATATATTTCACATGATGATGTGTGGCTTCAATGGCTAGTTTAAAATATTGTCATTGCTTATTCCTTGTCCTCAGGAACCCAGCAACCATTCGAGAAAACCATTTATCCTGAGACTGCTATGTTGCAAGAAGTTCAAACTGCCAAGGGGAAAGTTCAAATGGAGAGAGAGAGAGAGAGACACTTGGCTAGTACCAAATTATTCCTGATATATAGATGAGGTACAAGACATGTGAATCTAGAAGAAGCCATTTTAGATGTCCAACTCAGTTGAGCCTTCAGATAATTTTAGCTTAGCTACCAACTGATTGCATGAGGAGACTCAAGTGAGAATTACTTCACTGAGCTCAGTCAACACACAGAACCTTGAAAGATAAAAACTAAATCATTGTTTTGAGCCACCAAGTTTTGTGGTGTCTGAAACATTAATAGATAACCAGAAAATAATAGTAACATAATAAAATATATATATTGAGGATTTATTATATTCCAGACATGATATGGACTTTATAAACATTAATTAATGTCATTTCCAGCTACCGTGAAAAGTACATCATACTTTTATCTTTAATAAATAATAAAATGTAGGCTTAAAAAGTTTTTGTAACTCAGTGTAGATCCCAGCAATAAGTAAGAATGAGCTTTATCTCAGATCAATATGAATCTAACTTCTTTGGATCGTGTCTTTATCAAAGTAGCTAAACAGCAAGTTTCAACGTTTTTCATCTCATGGCACATGAACACTAATTACTAAAATTCTGTGGTACACCAAGAAATATATTTTTTGCTGAGCTAACAAAAATAGGTATAATTTTGATTCATTCACACTGGATGGCTATTGTTGCACTGGCTGTTGTCATTTTTTTTATTTGACAATTAATGGAAGAGAGGTCAGTGCCCCTGTCTAAATAGTCAGGTATTGCATGTTTTAAAAATTCTTGTGGCATATCGGTTGAAAATTGCAACGCCCCTTAATAGCATTTATAATTTGCAAAGTTTCTTAGTTAATAATGAATTCACATATGGCATTGTGTTTTATATATTTATTTAAAATTTTATTATAATTGGCATACAATAGTATATTAATTTGGATTGTACAGAATAATAATACAACATTTGTATAACTTATGATGTGATCTCCACACTAGGTCTAGTAACTATCTGTCACCATGCAGTTATTACAATATTATTGACACTAAATTCTGCTCTGTATACTATATCTCCCTGGTTTACTTATTTTATAACAGGAAGTTGGTACATTTCATTCATCTTCACCTTTTCTATGCTCCCCCACTTTTATGGCAACCATCAGAGGACAGGAATAGGCATTTTTACAAAGAAGACAAACAGATGGACAAGGATATATGAAAAAGATACTCAACATCACTAATCATCAGAGAAATGCAAATCAAAACCACAATGAGATACCACCTTACACTTGTTGTGGCTATAATAAAATAACGAGTGTTGGTAAAGATGTGGAGAAAAGGAAACCCTCATGCTTTGTTTGTGGATTCAAAATTGGTGCAGCCACTTTTGAAAACAGTATGGAGATTTCTCAATAAATTAAAAATGAAACTACCATATGGCACAGCAATTTCAGTTTTGGGTATTTAGCCAAAGAAAACAAAAAATTTTCACTAATTCAGAAAGATGTATGCACCCCTATGTTCATGGTAGCATTATTTTCAATGACCAAAATATGGAAGCAACCTAGATGTATATCAATAGATAAATTATTACTCAATAATAAAAACGAATAAAATCTAATACTTGTGACAGCATGGAAGGCTAGAAAATAGTGTGCTAAGTGTAATAATTCAGAGAAAGACAAATACAATTATAATTTCACTTATATGTGGAACTTAAAAAACAAACAAAAGAACAAACATAACAAAAAAGACTATAGAAATAGCTAACATATTGATGGTATATCTTTACCATTGAAGTTAAACATTTTTTCAGTCTAGGAGAACAGGAAATGAATCTGCTGATGTACAATAATATCAATAAAGTAAGAGTGGTATTTATATAAATCACTTTTCTAAATGCTTTTTTATATATCTCACTAAATTCGCCCAACACTCCTATGACAGAAACTATTTTCAGGAACATTTACAGGTAAGCATTTAAGGCATAAAAATAGTCAAGCCTGGCTGATGTGGTACAGTGGTTGAACATCGACCCATGAACCAGGAGGTCAAGGTTCAATTCCCAGATTTGGGCTCAATCTCCAACAGGGGGATGCAAGGGGCAGCCGATCAATGGTTCTCTCTCACCATTGTTGTTTATCTTTCCGTTCCTCTCTCTGAAATCAATAAAAAAAGAAAGAATTTTAAAAATATATTCAATATCTTTCCCAATTACTAAGTGACAGAATCAGACTTTGAACAAAGGCAATCTGGCTCTAGAGCAGTCTGTATATTTAAGCAGTGTATACTGTGCAATCCAAATATATTGTAATGTTAATTAAAACAAAAGTTCTGGCTCTCTTAAATTGGTTGGACCACATGACTTGGTGTGCCCCACTGCTGTGAGGATCAGGTATGTACAGAGAGCACCTCATCCTGGAAAACCCAGAGTGGGACAGCCCCCTGCCTGTCACACAATGCATATTTGTGGGGAAACTGATGCTAAACCATTCTTGAGGACCTGCTTCTGGTGGGGGTTTCATATGTAGCAGAGATCCTTTCTTGCTGTGATCTATTGAAAGTCAGCCTTTAATACAAGGGTTTGTAAATTTTAAATTATAAAAAATAAAAATAAATAAAAGTTGATTAGGAGCATCACAAAGTACAAGTATTAATTTTTTAATCCTCACTCAAGGATATGTTTTTTATTTTTTAATTTTCAGAGAAAGAGGAAGGGGGACAGTGAAAGAGAGAGAGAGAGAGAGACATGGATGTGAGAGAGAAACATCAATCACTTGCCTCTTATATGCACCCCAACCAGGGATCAAACCTGAAACCCAGGTATATGCCCTGACCAGGAATCAAACCTGCAATATTTTGATTTACCAAACAATGCTCCAACCGTCTGATCCACCTGGCCAGGGCACTGGTATTAATTTTTGAGAATTAAGAGGCACAATAGTCAATATATGGAAACAATCTACATAACCATCAGTGGTTGAATATACAGAGAAAACGTGTGTGTGTGTGTGTGTGTGTGTGTGTGTGTGTGTGTGTGTGTGTATACATATATATATATAATTAATTCAGCCTTAGAAAAGAGAAACATGCTGCCATATGGATGGATATGGAGGACTTTAAGCTAAGTGAAATAAGCCATCACAGAAGGACAAGTACTATATGATACCACTTATATGAGGTATCTAAAATAGTCTAACTCATAGAAACAGAGTAGCTTACAATACTGTATTGTGCTCTTGAAAATTGGTTAAGAGTATAAATCTTATGTTAAGCATTCTTACCATACACACAAAATGTATTCATGTGGTAATGCAGATTATATGTCTTGTGACTAAAAATTGAGAATACATTCAATACCACATACTTGATATGATAGATACAAAAGTCTTGAAAGCACTTCTATGTCAGTTTAACTTTTAATCATCATTTCCATAAGTCTTGAGAGAAAGAAGCTCCTTTTATTTTGTTGTTGCCATTGTTATTGTTGTTCTTTAATGTAAAGAATAAATGAAATCCTGGAAAATTTGTAAGATATGTAATATGTACCTAGGGAATTACAAAAAGTCAAGTCCTATCACCTACCGTGATCCTTTATTAATACATAATAAAATCTGTATAGTGCTTCATTGATTGTCTGCTCTTTAGGCAGCAAAGCTTAAAAGTTTATTGAATGCAGATTTATGATTGGAGACAAGGGGTGAACAAGAGACACAGTACTGGTGTTTGGATTTCATGTGGCCTCAGTGTCAACAGAAAGGATAGTGATATCTCTCCATGACTTTTACTGGTGAGGCTCGACATTTTCAAGGCCAGTAAATGGAAAAGCAGGTACAATGTTAGGCTGAAGAAAATCACTGAATCCCATTGAAAAGATTTTATGTGTGAGACATCTACATGTTTGTCTATGCTTCCTTTTCTGGCCATTTTATTTTCTATTTCAAACCTAGGCTCACCAACTGTATACTTATTGTGCATAAAAGCAGCAGTTTATTTGAATAGTAAACTACCACTTTATAAAGGGATACATCTGGAGAGTATTATGCTAAACAAAATAAGCCAGCCAGAAAAAGACAAGTATCACATGATCTCACTTATATGTAGAATCTAATGAACAAAATAAAACTGAGGAACAAAATAGATCCAGAGACATGGGAAGCGTGGAACAGATTGTGGAATCTCAGAGGGAAGCGGGGAGAGGGGGCAAGAAGAGATTAACCAAACAACTTGTATGCATACTAGAGACCCGGTGCATGAAATTTGTGTACTTGGTGGGAGGGGGGCGTCTCTCATCCTGGCCTGCACCCTCTTGCAGTCCGGGAGCCCTCAGGGGATGTCTGACTGACAGCTTAGGCCTGCTCCCTGCAGGGAATGAGCCTAAACCGTCAGTCAGACATCCTTAGTGCTGCTGTGGAGGTGGGAGAGGCTCCTGCCACTGCCGCTGCGCTCACCAGATGTGAGGACCAGCTTTGGGCTGAGCGGCACTCCCCCTGTGGGAGTGCACTGACCACCAGGGGACAGCTCCTGCATTGAGCATCTGACCCCTTGTGGTCAGTGCACATCATAGTGACTGGTCATTCTGCAGTTCAGTTGATTTGCATATTAGCCTTTTATTATGTAGGATATGCATAGCTCATGGACATAGACAATAGTGTGGTAGACCTAGGGGTGGTGGGGGCAGGGTGGAGAGAGGGCCAAGGGGGGAAAATGGATACATCTGTAATACTTTCAACAATAAAGATAAACTAAAAGAAAAAAAAAAAAGGGAATACTTCTAATTGCATTATAATACTTAGTTCCAAAAAGCTACTGTATTAGTTAACTAGGAATTCTCAAACAAAGTAGCATAGACTAGGTGGCTCTAACAACAGAATGTCTCTGCTTATAGATGGCCATCTTCTTGCTATGTCTTCACATGGTCACTCCCCTGTGCATGTTACTGTGGTATTGTCCTTTTTTTATAGCACAGCAGTCAAATTAGATTAGGGCCCACCACAATGATTCCATTTAACCTTAATTATCCCTTTAAATACCCTATCTCTAAATACAATTACCATCAGAAGTACTGGAGGCTAGGACTTCAAAATATTATTTGGGTGGGAGGGGCAAATTCAGCCCATAATAGCACCCTCTCTCCACTGCTACTCAACCCTATTCACCATAGGCATTTCATCTTTCCTATAAATGAAATAACCCAACAACTCAGGAATCTGGTCCCATGGCAAATTCTGTCCCCCTTAAATCAGTGAGTGCATAAGTACAAAGCATGTTTGGAGAGGAAAAAAAAATAAGTGAAATCAACAAATACCTTTTAAGGGCTTCCAAAAAGTAAGACCTCACATATATTACTAAACTGGTCTATCCTACCATCTGATTACAACCATAATCTATATATATATAAAAGCCTAATATGCAAATAAACCGAACAGTGGAACAACCGAACAACCAGTAGCTATGATGTGCGCTGACAACCAGGGGACGTGCAGAACATGGCAGGCATCGGCAGCAGGTGGCAGAGAGTGGAACATGGCGGGCATTGGCCTGGCGGGATGGTGGAGCAGATGAGTAGGGTCGCCAGACCAAGGTGAGGTGCTGGTCACTGTCATTGGGCAAGCCTCTGGGGGTAACTGAAAATTTTTTGCTCCCATGCACTGGGGTCCCACCAGGTGCTTGCACCAGCTGCCAGCGCCAGCCCTGCTCACAAGCGCTGCCAGTGCCCGGCGCCGGCCTTGATCGCTCAGCACCTTCAGCAGATGCGAGTGGCAGCTGCCGACCCTGATCACCCCAAAGGGCTTCTCCACCTCCCCCTGCTCCTGAGGGGCGATCAGGCCGGCAGCCTCAGCTCACACACAATGCCGGCGATGACCCCCTTGTACCCACTGCCGGTGACAGCCCCGCTCGCACCCGCTGCTGGTGCTGGCCCCAATTGCTCAGTGCCATCAGCAGGTGTGAGTGGGGCTGGCACTATCAGGGCATGGGAGCCGTGGTGGCGGGAGCAGGGCTGCCAGCAGATAGGGACTGGGGGCCGTAGCAGGAGGAGCCAGGTTGGGGCGCAGAGGATGAGCTGAGACCCACCCCTGTGCCCACTGCAGCTTTGTGGCCCACAGTTCCTTTCAAGATGCATAAATCTGTGCACTGGGATCATAGTGATTAATAAGATTTGTGAAAATTTTCCATAAGGAGCAGATTAAAATTTTTAAATGACACCTGACATAATTATATTATGGAAACAATACAAGTTATTCATCAAATTAGGTCACTGTTGGTTTGTTTTTTTCAGTAAATAATCTGTTCTTGAATATTGTGAAAAAGAAATATTAAATTATTAAATGGAGCCATAGAGTTTTACAATGTCTAAATGTTAGGAAGTTAAACATAAGCGACTAGGGTGGGCCTTCTCTGAGGTCCTGAACAGGGATTGGACCAACATTGCCTTCAGATGGCCTCTCTACGGGCAATCCAGCAGCCAGCAGACCACCAGGGGGCAGGTTCAGAACCAGCTGGTACTTGGTGCAAGCTCAGAGGAAAGCAACATGACCTCAATACTCAATGCCACCTTACTAGAGTCCTGGACTTTTTATAATAAAATTTGCATTGCGATTTTGACACACACAGACACCCCAGTGAGTTTTTACCCATATGCATTATGGGTAAGGGCATGTGCAGAAAAAATATAGTTATGTAACTCTTTTCTGTCAATCATCTCTAAATGCAAATGAAAGTCTCCACCCAGAAAATCTCTCTTTTAAACCATATAACCCAGGAGTTTGGCACCTTTGGCTTTCTTGACTGACCCACTCCTTTGGAGTATATCTTCAATAAACCCCACTTTGCGTTACTTTCATTTTCATTGACCTTAAAATCTTTTTTTTTTTTTTTATGTTGGTGAGAAGAACCAATGTCCCAGCTGGTAACCCTAATCAATAACAAAGAGTGTGTTAATGGGAATTATAGAGAGTATCATAAGAATTATAAAAATGATATCAGAAAAAAATGGAAATTATAAAGGCAACCAAAACAGGGTTACCAAACTTTTTTTTGATTTTTTAAAATTTAATAAATCTTTATTATTCAGATTATTACAATTGTTCCTCTTTTTCCCCCCCATAACTCCCCTCCACCCGGTTTCCACCCCACCCTCTGCCCTTACCTCCCCTCACTGTCCTCATCCATAGGTGTATGATTTTTGTCCAGTCTCTTCCCGCACCCCCACACCCCTTTCCCCCTGAGAATTTTCAGTCCACTCCCTTTCTATGCCCCTGATTCTATTATATTCACCAGTTTATTCTGTTCATCAGATTTTTAATTCACTTGATTTTTAGATTCACTTGATGATAGATATGTATTTGTTGTTCATAATTTTTATCTTTACCTTTTTCTTCTTCTTCCTCTTCTTAAAGAATACCTTTCAGCATTTCATATAATACTGGTTTGGTGGTGATGAACTCCTTTAGCTTTTTCTTATCTGTGAAGCTCTTTATCTGACCTTCAATTCTGAATAATAACTTTGCTGGGTAGAGTAATCTTGGTTGTAGGTTCTTGCTACTCATATCTTTGAATATCTCTTGCCACTCCCGTCTGGCCTGCATAGTTTCTGTTGAGAAATCAGCTGACAGTCGTATGGGTGCTCCCTTGTAGGTAACTAACTGTTTTTCTCTTGCTGCTTTTAATATTCTCTCTTTGTCTTTTGCTCTTGTCATTTTAATTATGATGTGTCTTGGTGTGGTCCTCTTTGGATTCCTTTTGTTTGGGGTTCTGTGCACTTCCTGGACTTGTAAGTCTATTTCTTTCACCAGGTGGGGGAAGTTTTCAGTCATTATTTCTTCAAATAGGTTTTCAGTATCTTGCTCTCTCTCTTCTTCTGGTACCCCCATAATTCTGATGTTGGTACACTTGAAGTTGTCCCACAGGCTTCTTACACTATCTTCGAATTTTTGGATTCTTTTTTCTTTTTGCTTTTCTGGTTGAGTGTTTTTTGCTTCTTTGTATTTCAAATCTTTGACTTGATTCTTGCATTCCTCTAGTCTGCTGTTGGGTCCCTGTATAATATTTTTTATTTCAGTCAGTGTATGTTTAATTTCTAATTGGTCCTTTTTCATATCCTCAAGGGTCTCGTTAAATTTATCGGCCTTTTCTAGGAAATTCTTGAAAAACCTTATAACCGTGGTTTTGAACTCTATGTCCATTTGTTTGTTCTCCTCCATTTCTTTTGTTTGGGATCTGTTTCCTTGCCTCCTCATTTCCACTGCTTCCCTGAGTTGGTAGGGTAGCTTTGTGTGCTAGGTGTCCTATTGGTTCAACGGGTCAGCCTCCCAGTTACCTGAGGTGGACACTCCTGGTGCACCCCTTTGTGGACTGTGTGTACAGCCTTGTTGTAGTTAAGTTTTTATTGTTGTTGGTATCACTGGGAGGAATTGACCTCCAGGCCAATTGGCTGTAAGGATCAGCTGTGTCTACGCCGGGAGGACTTCTGTGATGGAGACAGCCTTATGAGACAAGACTTGCAACATTGCAAAAGCCTCTGTGCTCAGCTTGGATGGGGCAGAGTCTCAGGGATGAGCAGACAGTCTTGGCTTCCCATCAGCCCTTCCCTATGATGCCCCTGGGTCTCAGTGTGCCTCGGTAATCGCTGCAACCACCTTTAAGAGTAAGCCACCCTCGAGTTTCGCCCACTGCCAGACAGTCCAGTTTCTCCCCACAATGAACAGGGTTACCAAACTTTACAGTTTCCTGTGAATGGTGATAGCTGATGGGAGTTGCACTCAGGATCTCCGTAATGCTTGATAATACTTCAGTGCTTCCCTTTTCCCCTATTTTCAAAGAATCTGTGAAATCTGAGGGCAAACCTATTTTAAGTACATCTGAGTATTTTTAAAGTTTTTTCTTGTCTCTATTATTTATTTATTTTTATAAATCTTTATTGTTGAAAGTATTACATATACTTCCTTTTTCCCCCATTTCCCCCTTCTAGACTGCCTCCTCACCAGGCCTTCATCACCCTATTGTCTGTGTCCATGGGTTATGTATATATGCATACAAGTTTTCTTGGTTGGTCTCTTCCCACCCACTCACCCACCCCACCTTCCCTCTGAGATTCCCTTATTTTTAAATATGTTGTATATATTCCTAATTTTCTGCCTGGGCACAATTTTTTATGGAAACATTTATTTAACAGAAAAATTTCCATAACAGCCACTTCTAATGGAAGCAGTAGGGATGCATGAAGGATTTAGGCATGGAACATTAAAACTTTCTTTTATAATGTTTATGTACTTTTCTTGAAATATTGGAGCAATTAGTTTGATCTTTCCACAAAAAGAAAAGCCTTTGGTGTCCTGCCATTCTCCTTGCTGCTGTCATTTTGCTGCCAAAATTACATTTTTTTTTAACTTTCATAAAACATTGAACAGCAGCATGAGTACAAAGCACTTTTGAATATCAGATTGAATAATCAAAAACCAGTGAATGAAGGACACATTCACTAATTGTTAGAGGCAATGAGTTGCCTTAACATTCTTATCATTATGTCTTTGATCTTTCAAAACATCTCAGTGTGCTTAACATTCTTATGTAGTGCCTAAGGTGGTCATATATTTTTATATTTGTTTTCTGCTGTGTCTTTAGGTGTGTGAATTACCTGACCTCTTGGACTCAAGAATGAAAATCAATTACTTCTGATTCTTATATTTCACATATTTTGGCAGTTACAAATTAACAGGGCATAAATGAACAAGTTATATATCTTACTGTACATTTTAGAGATATGATGCAAGAAATATTGCAAGATTTTTTGAGAATTCACATTATGGAAATTTTACAAAATCTATAATGGCAGAAAACATTAAGTCCCAAAATAGCAGCTTAGCCTGGGGATAATCTTTATGAAGTCTGGTAATGGAAAACTGTATTTCTGAGAATACGATGCCTTGGGTGACAAGTAGAACTTCCTTTTACTAGATCTAAAGAAAGTTATTTTCACTGTTAATGATGTAAAAGTCCGATATGGAATTGTGTGATATTGTAATCACTGTTGTCATGCAGGAGAAAACAACTTTTACTTCAAGGAAATTAGTGTAACCTAAAATATGGAAACTAATTAGTAGAAACTAATGACATTCAGAGTATATTTCAATCATACAAGCTGTTATACTTCTAACTTGCTCATTCATATACAGTTAGTATTTCCTCTGAAAATATATTTCTGTGATTTTTAATACATGGTAAAATGTGTTAAATGGATGTTGTTAGGTCTGATCAAATAATTGAAGCAACATCCCCGCCCTTGGGAACTGACCTCTAGGCCACTTCACAACTGACATTTCCTTTTGCTTAGACCACATTCCACTTGCTAAGACCATTATCTTTCCCCTCAGAACTGGCCCAGAGAATTCTCTGCCAAGAAAAAGCCCACCTACAGTCCTTTAGAATCTCTGACTCCTGGTCCCTGAGTGCTGGTACCATTTGGGGTCTCAGCCCATCTGCTTTTCCAGATGACCTAATAAATTCATAATTCTTTACCTCCCTCCAGAACCCTAACAGATGTAAACTATAAAAATAATGCATTGATTATGCTAAAATAATTTTTTGAATTTTTAAACTTTAGAAATACTGATTTTAGGAAAACATTATTTAAATCTACATATTATGACATTGCATGTTCGCATCCTAGATATAATTTTATTGCTATACTAGTGGCCCGGTGCACAAAATTCGTGCATGGGGAGGGTGTTCCTCAGCCCGGCCTGCACCTTCTCCAATCTGGGACCCCTCGAAGGATGTCCTACTGCCGGTTTACAGGGACCGGGCCTAAACTGGCAGTCGGACATCCCTCTAGCAATCCAGGACTGCTGGCTCCTAACCGCTCACCTGCCTGCCTGCCTGATTGCCCCTAACTACTCTGCCTGCTGGTCTGTTTGCCCCCAACTGCCCCCCGCTGCCAGCCTGCTCACCCCCAAGTGCCCCCCCACCAGCCTGATCACCCACAACTGCCGTCCCATCCTGGCCTGATCACCCACAACTTCCCTCCCCTCTTGGTCTCTAACCACCTCTACCTTGGCCCCGCCACCATGGCTTTGTCCAGAAGAACGTCCGGATGGTCTCCTGGAAGGTCTCCCAGTCTATTTAGCATATTACCCTTTTATTAGTATGGATAGAGGTCTGGTGCTTGGGTGGGGGCCAGCTGCTTTTCCCTGAAGGGTGTCCCAAATCAGGGTGGGGGTCCTGCTGGGGTGCCTGGCCAGCCTGGGTGAGGGGCTGAGGGCTGTTTGCAGGCTGGTCATGGTCCCTGGTGACCCAAGCTCCCAGCGCCTCCTTTTTTGCCTTTTTTTTTTTTTTTTTTTCAGTGCCTCCTTGAGTGGAAGCCAGGGCCAGCTCAAAGCAGGTATCTGGGATTTATTTATCTTCTATAATTGAAACTTTGTAGCCTTGAGTGGAGGCCAGGGCCGGCCAGGGCGGGCAGGAAGCTTGGCTTCCTCCATCGCCAGTGGCAACCCAAGCCTCCTGCTCACTCCAGCTCCGTGGCCACCTCCATCTTGGTTGGGTTAATTTGCATACTTGCTCCTGATTAGCTGGTGGGCATGGCTTGTGGGTATAGTGGAGGTATGGTCAATTTGCATGTTTCTCTTTTATTAGATAGGATTATTTATAAAATTTCTTTTATATATTTTGGGTAACTTTTAATTTAAGAACTATAATCCCAAGGTTTGAGTAAATCTAAACACTCATTACACTCCCCCTTTTTATTTACACGTATTGCTCAATTTAGGATAAGAAACTTACTACTTCCAAAGTAGATTTTTTTCCTTTGATTATGAATGGAAGTTCTTTAAATTAAGCTAAAAGCAGTTCATCAAGTTTATAGCCATTAATTTTATGCCTTCACCATATAAATGTATTAGCTGTTTAATCTTTCTAAGATGGATTTTATATTACTTTGTAATATATTTATTCTAATATTTATTGATTATCTAAACCAGATCCTAAGGCTTTAAAGATGAAGTGGGCACTGAACTTGATTTCTGGAAATTTAAAATGATAGTCAATTAGCCTGCACCGACATATTTTCCTTCTCAGTTTCTAGCTCAGATAAGTATCTTGACTGATTCCATTTGAAGTTTATATATTCTTCCCCCAAATTGTATATTAATGCCTGATTAGCTTTCCTTCCCTTCTTCCAACCTCTTTCCTTTTTTCTTTTTTGTTCCTTCTTCTCCTTTCCTCCTTTTCTCTTTCCTTCCTTCCTTCCTTCCTTCCTTCCTTCCTTCCTTCCTTCCTTCCTTCCTTCACTCCTTCCTTCCCCCCTCTCTTGTCTTTCTTCTTTCCTCCCACCCAGTGAGTTAGTGATTTTTGTTTATTGGGATGAATTATTTCTAATTTAATTTTCTTCAGAGTTTGCATAATGATACTGGTTTTCTAATTATCTTCAATCAAGATGTGGTATTTTCTTACTTTTTTAAAGAAATTTCTTGACTTTGCCCAATTAAAAATATTATGTATATTGAAAATATAGAAAAATGTGTTATTATGAGATGATATACTCATTCATATCAATAAAATTACATTTACATCTGTCAAATTAGTCATATAAATGAGTTAAACTTTGTTCTTACATATTTGTGATAATATATAAGAAATACATAAATCTGGTGGCTATAGTAACCTTTATAACAGTCAAAGAAACACATTTATAAGAAGACCTTAAGGTAAAAAAAGAAGAATATTACATATATTCAAGTAATTGACTAATGCAAGGCAATTTTCTTTTATCGCTTAATACTCTTGGCATTTTCTTAGTAAGTTTGCACAGTCATATTTCTGACTACAATTACCAGCGAAAGCTTGAAACTTCAGTATTAACCTGATTGAAGAGAGAATTTAGAAAAAAAATAAAATAAAAAAGTGCCCATGCCCTTCAGCTGTGGTAATGAGCTGAGGAAGAGTGGAAGTGTGCTAATGTTGGAATATGCTAATACTCTGAATAATGCTCAGATAGGGGTTTTCACTGTGGCTGATCAGCACAATGGCTCCAGGAAGACCATCCTGATGAGACTGCTATTTTACTCTGTGCTCCAAATTGCAAATTGCATCCTACAAGAATTTTTCCTTCTTTCTTATGTTCAGATCAATTTTTCCTCCTTTCTTACATTCAGATCAGTTTGATAATGCCACAATGCATCACTCTGCACAATTCTGCTAATCCTTCTTCAGAAAGTATGAGAGATTGGAATATCTCAGTAAATAACTGACCTGTCCAATAAAAAAATAAAAAGAGGATTTGCAATTTAAGATGTCTTAAATTTTAGGAAAATGTATCTACACTAAAATACATTAATAATTTACAGTATATAAAATAAATTACTTTGGAAAATAGCAAAGTTAGTTTGCTTTACTTTTCTTAGAAGTTGCAGTGAAATGAGGAAGTCTCATTCTAAGGGGGAATCAAGAATAAATCCCCTCTCAGTGGAGGAGTTCTCTGTTTTACAGTCATTTACTTTATGAAGTGGAAGAGAAAGGTAAAGAAACAATAAACAGGAAGTTTTCACTTTGGGAAACTGTTTAGTGTTCTGGCATAAAGAAACTTTACTTAACCTTTTGTCTGTTGTATTTTGACCTTTGTTAGAACTAAATGAGAATAGTTACTGGACTTGCAAGGTTGTAAGCTTGCTTTCAGGGATTCCTGATCTGCCCAAGGACACATTCTCCTCTGGAGCCACTAACCCAAGATGAGCTAAGACTTAAGCTAAACCTAGAAAAAGCATAATGCTTAATGTCAAGAGGAGATGATATACACTTTCTCCTCCATCCCCCTTTCATGATTTTAAATGCATTTATTAATGTATTCTATATAAACTGGCATCCTGACACAGAGTACTGGAAATGTACCTAATCAATAAGAACAAAAATATCATTCTACTGCATAATCTTCAAGAAATAAAGCCCCAGAATAATGTATTTGCATGTTAGAAAAATGTGAAGTTCTGCAGTATTGTTAAGGAATAACTGACTAAACATATTTGGAGTTACATATATATAATTTTGATCCAAATATTAATTATATGGCATATTTTGATCCACCATAAAGTCATCAATTTTGAAACATGTTTATATGACTAGCTACTTTTTCCAAAACTCTGTGGATAACCATGCTATTTATATGTGTGCTTTTTTTTTTTGAGAAATAATGGGGCTTTTACAACATAAATATTATAATGTGGTGTTCCTCAATGTAAATGTGTCCCACAGCCCATTTGTACCGTTCACTTTCCTGCTAGGCCAAATTTGACTGAGATCTGGCACTCAACTAAGAAGTTTGACTAACAATTAGTTATTAGCTAAGAATCAGGTGGCTTCTTGAAACATCTGTCTCTGTGCTCTGTTAATAATCATGGTGGAGCTTGGGATTCTGATAAAACTTCACTCTGACAGTAGACAGTGTTAACAATTGTTGTCACGTTTCCTTAAAGAATGTTTTGAATAACTTCGTAATTCTTAAATAGATGCCTTTCCACTGACTATTTTCAATTATTTTGCTGTTGTTTTAATGGTTTGCCATTGGCAAATCTGTATAGCAGTTTGATTTTAGTGTCCTTTTCAATATTACTCCTTCTGTCATCCTCAGTGTCTTCCTGTCATCGGTCCCTGGAGGCAACATTCTAATTGGTCTCCCTCCTATGCAGCTATCCCACATTGATACTCTCACTTTTATTTTCCTATCTATAATAATCTACACTAATAGAAGAGAAACATGCAAATTGACCATATCTTTGCTATGCCCACCAGCCAATCAGGAGTGAGTATGCAAATTAACCCAACAAAGATGGCGATGGCCCCGTCCCCCAACCACTCTGTGCCTCTGGGCAGCACGCAAGCAGGCGCAGAGCGGCCGGGCGGGGTGGGATGCCTGCTATGAGGGGGAGGGCAGGGACGGAGGGAGCTACAGGACCGGCGCTCTCCTGGGAGCGAAGACTGAAGGCGGCAGCCAGAGCGATGGCCTGGGTCCCAGGTGCTGGAGGAAAACCGGCGCTGGCAGCCAGGGGAGGGAAGGCCTATTGCATGAATCTCTTCATGCAATGGGCATCTAGTAAAATAATAATATGTAAATTGACCAAACAACCAAAGAGCAGAACAACCCTCTGGACAACCATGCTATGACATGCACTGGTGCCAGGCCAGCCAAAGAGGGTGCAATGCAACTGGTTGGGGGTCCCTGCCATTGTCCCACGATCTCCACAAAGAGGGAAGCCCAGGCCACCCTCTGTGGGGCGATCGATGGGTGGGGCTCTGCGATCAATCGCCCCAATGAGGGAGGCCCAAGCCACTGGCTGGCGGATTGATCAATCAGGGAGGGGGACGGAGATCAGGAAGAGGAAGTCAGAAGGTGTCCTATTTTATCACAGCACCATGTACTCCCCCAAAGAAGGAGGCCCAGGCAACCGGCCAGTGATGCTGTGGTGGGGGTGTAGGGCTGGCCAGTGATCACCCCACAGAGGGAGGCCCAGGCTAGCCAAGTGATTGCACCCCATGGCTGTCGCCTACAGAGGGAGGCGACCGGTGGCGGGAGTGGGGAGCAGCGCTACACAGATGGCAAGCAGTGGCAGCGGTGGGGGTGAGGCCAGCTGCCAGCAGTGGGGGAAGGAAAGCCCTATAGGCCCTGATCACTGGCCAGGCCTAGGGACCCTACCCAAGGGGTCCCGGATTGTAAGAGGATGCAGGCCGGGCTGAGGGACACCCCCTCAACCCATGTACGAATTTTGTGCACTGGGCCCCTAGTAATAATATAGACTTTTGTGTTCCTTTCTCTTGGTGACATGTTGTTGCTAATATAATGTTGGGGTAGAAAGATTGTATTTAACAGAAGCTTTCTGAGGGCAGTAACTTAAGTTGTTTATGATGACATATGGCTAGTTGGTATAGGAGATATTTGTATTCAGGCCAGAAGCCTTTGAATTCTATCCTACATAATAATCCTATATAATAAAGAGGTAATAGGCACAACACAAGATGGCTGTCCCCATGTGGTCAAAGATAGCTGCCCCCGTGTGGACACAAGATGGCCACCACAAGATATCCAGCAGGAGAGGGCAGTTGTGGGCGATAAAGCCTATAGGGGAGAACAGTTGGGGAGAACCAGGCCTGCAGGGGAGGGCAGTTGGGAGGGACAAGGCCTGCAGGGGAGGGCAGTGGGGGAGACCAGGCCTGCAGGGGAGGGCAGTTGGGGGCAACCAGGCCTATAGGGGAGGGGAGTTAAGGGCAACCAGGCCTGCAAGAGAGGGCAGTTAGGGGTGACCGGGTCAGCAGGGGAGGGCAGTTGTTGGCAACCAGGCTGGAAGAGGAGGGCAGTTGGGGATGACCAGGCCTGCAGGGGAAACAGTTGGGGGGATCCAGGCCTGCAGAGGAAGGCAGTTGGGGGGAACCAGGCCTGCAGGGGAGGGCAGTTGGGGGGGACCAGGCCTGCAGGGGAGGGCAATTTAGGGGGACCAGGTCTGCAGGGGAGGGCAGTTGCAGGGGACCAGACCTGCAGGGGAGGGCAGTTTGGAAGGACAAGGCCTGAAGGGGAGGGAAGTTGGGGGTGACCAGGCCTTCAGGGGAGGGCAGTTTGGAAGGACAAGGCCTGAAGGGGAGGGCAGTTGGGAGCAACCAGGCCTGCAGGGGAGAGCAGTTGGCGGGGGACTGGGCCAGCAGAGGAGGACAGTTGGGGATTACCAGGCCTGCAGGGGAGGGCAGTTAGGGCCAATCAGGCCAGCAGGGGAGCAGTTAAGCATCAATCAGACTGGCAGAGGAGTGGTTACGGGGTGATCAGGTTGGCAGGAAGAAGCGGTTAGAGACAATCAGGCAGGCAGGCAGGCAAGTGGTTGAGAGCCAGCAGTCCTGTATTGTGAGAGGGATGTGGCCTAACGGGCAGTCAAGGGGTCCCAGATTGGGGAGGGTTCAGGCTGGGCTGAGGGACACTCCCCCCCATGCAGGAATTTTATGCACCGGGCCTCTAGTTTAAATTATAATGTGTAAGCAGCCTTCCACAGCCAATTTAAATATTTTCTGTTTATTTCTTTGAATGCTAAAAGCACTTATAAACTCTTCTCCACTAATTTTGGAAATTGTATATATACTAGAGGCCCGGTGCACAAAATTCATGCACGGGGGTGTGTCCCTCAGCCCAACCTGCACCCTCTCCAATCTGGGACCCCTCGGGGGATGCCGGGCCTAAACAGGGAGTCGGACATCCCTCTCACAATCCTGGACTGCTGCCTCCCAACTGCTCGCCTGCCTGCCTGATTGCCCCTAACTGCTTCTGCCTGCCAGCATGATCACCCCCTAACCACTCCCCTGCCAGCCTGATTGACGCCTAACTGCTCTCCTGCCATCCTGATCGTCCCCAACTGCCCTCCCCTGACAGCTCAATCACCCCCAAATGCCCACCCCTGCATATTCCCTCTCTATTAGAAAGGGTTTTTTCTTTAACATATTGGACAGCCCTAACTGGTTTGGCTCAGTGGATGGAGCAATGGCCTGCAGACTCAAGGGTCCCAGGTTCAATTCCAGTCAAGGCCATGTACCTTGGTTGGGGGCACATACCCAGTGGGGACTTTGCAGAAGGCAGCTGATCGATATTTCTCTCTCATAGATGTTTCTAGCTCTCTATCCCTTTCCCTTCCTCTCTGTAAAACATCAATAAAATATATATAAAAAAAGAAACATTTAAGATTCCTCCATATCTGCCTGGCTGGTGTGACTCAATGGCTGAGAACCCAGGCTGAGCCGGGAGGGGATCGCTGCTTGGGTCCGCGTGCCGCTGCCAGCCTGAGACCCCAGGCTGGGGCGGGGGCCTGATCGCCGTGTGGGTCCATGCCGCTGCCAGCCTGAGTCTCCAGGCTGGGGCGTGAGTCCACGTGCCGTTGCCAGTCTGAGACCTCAGGTTGGGGTGGTGGCCCGATCACTGCGTGGGTCCATGCGCTGCTGCCAGCCTGAGACCCCAGGCTGGGGGCATGGACCCAAACTGCCGCTTGGTGCTGGAGCATTCGCAAGCGGCTGCAGGCGGGGCAGGAACATCCCCGCGTCACTATGGTGATGCGGGGACGTTCCTGCCCCACTCCCAGTTGCTTGGTGCCTGCACTCATAGGCTCTGAGTGGCCAGGGTGCGTTCTGGGACCCCTGCAGCTCAGGGCCTAAGCATGGACCTACAGGCTAGGAGCAGCCTGGGTCCGGAGGATGTTCCCGAGACCCAGGCCGCTCAGCACCTGCGTATGCAAATTAACCGTCATCTTTGTTGGGTTAATTTGCATACTCGCTCTGATTGGCTGTGGGCATAGTAAAGGTATGGTCAATTAGAATTTTTCTCTTTTATTGGTGTAGATATATATATTATATATTTATATATAACTTAAATTATATATATATGTATATATATATATAATTTAATTATCTCTCTATATAAAAAGCTAAGTGACCAACTGTCCATCCATCTGACTGTCCGACCAATTGACTGGCCAGTACATATGATGCGCACTGATAATTTAAAAATAAACATTGACTCATGCATGCCCAATATTTGTCTCTGTCTGACACTGGCCTCCCATTTAAATTAATTCGAAGACAGTTTCCTGTGATGCCAGAATTTGTGATTACTATTAATAAATCATAAGGACAAACTCTAGACAGAGTAAGAACATTCCTACCTGAACCTGTTTTCGGACATGGTCAGTTATATGTTGCTTTCTCTTGAGTGTGAAGAGTGTGTGATGTTAAAGTTGTAAATACTTCATTACAAGCGAAATTAGTGAAGCACTCTGAAAGTGTTTGTACTCTTAATGTGGTGTACAGGGAGATATTAGAATAACTTCAATCAATTTATCAGTTATTGTTGTTTTTATATCATGTCTTTGTTGTTGTTATATCATGTCGTTATTGTTTTTGTTTTTTTAAAAATATATTTTATTGATTTTTTTTTTTTTTTTTATAGAGAGGAAGGGAGAGGGATAGAGAGTTAGAAACATCGATGAGAGAGAAACATCTATCAGCTGCCTCCTGCACACCCCCTACTGGGGATGTGCCCGCAACCAAGGTGCATGCCCTTGACCGGAATCGAACCTGGGACCTTTCAGTCCGCAGTCCAACGCTCTATCCACTGAGCCAAACCAGTTAGGGCTTGTTATTGTTTATTTATTGATCAATTTATAGATTATTTTCATATACATTTTACTAATTTTCTTTCATCTCTGACACTTTTATTATAGAAAAAGGACAAATAGCAATAATAAAATATTTCTTCTAATTAATTTCATTTCAATGTGCACAAATCCATGCACTGGGCCACCAGTATATTATATATATAATGTTAGTGTTTCCTTTAAAATTTGGAAATGATAATCTTTCTATTAACAATAACATTTTCATATCAAGTATTTTTTTTCCATTTTTTAAAATTAAGGTATTATATGTATACATATCTTACCATTGCCCCCCCCACCCCACTCCCATACATGCCCTCACCCCCCCAGTGTTTTGCGTCCATTGGTTATGCCTATATGCATGCATACAAGTCCTTCAGTTGATTTCTTATCTCCCCCACATATCCCTAACCTTCCCGCTGTAATTTGACAGTCTGTTTGATGCTTTACTGCCTCTGTATCTATCTATTTTTATGGATTCCCATCTTATGTTTAAATTCTGTATCAATTTTGAGTTTATTTTTGTGTATGGTGTAAGTTGGTGGTCTAGTTTCATTTTTTTTGCATGTATCTGTCCAATTTTCCCAACACCATTTATTGAAGAGACTGTCTTGACTCCATTGTATGTTCATGACAACTTTGTCAAATATTAATTGAGCATAGTGGTTTGGGTCGATATCTGGATTCTCTATTCTATTCCATTGGTCTATATGTCTGCTCTTGTGCAAGCACCAGGCTGTTTTGAGAACAGTGGCTTTGTAATACAGCTTGAAATCTGGTATTGAGATCCCACTTACTTTATTCTTCTTTCTTAGGATAGCTGTGGCTATTCAGGGTCTTTTTTATTCCAGATGAATTTTTGGAGTTCTTTCTAGGTCTGTGAAATATGCCATTGGTATTTTAATGGGGAGTGAATTGAATCTATAGATTACTTTGGGTAGTATGGACATTTTAATGATGTTGATTCTACCAATCCATGAACATGGTATGCTCTTCCATCTGTTTATATCTTCCTCTATCTCTTTTTTCAGTGTCCTGTAGTTTTCCATGTATAGGTCTTTTTACATCCTTAGTTAAGTTTATTGCTAGGTATCTTAATTTTTTTGGTGCAATGGTAAATGGGATTGCTATTTTAGTCTCTCTTTCTGTAAGTTCACTATTGGTGTATAGAAATGCCATAGATTTCTTGGCATTAATTTTGTATCCTGCTATATTGCCAAATTAATTTATTAAGTCTATTAGTTTTTTGATGGAGTCTTTCGGGTTTTTTTATGTACAATATCATGTCATCTGCAAATAAGGACAGTTTTACATCTTCTTTTCCAATTTTGATGCCTTTTATTTCTTCTTGTCTAATTGCAGTGGCTAATACTCTAGTACTATGCCGAACAGGAGTGGTGAGAGTGGGCACCCCTGTCTTGCTCCTGTTCTTAGGGGAAATGGTTTTAGTTTTTGCCATTTTAGTATGATGTTAGCTGTGGGTTTATCATATATAGCTTTTTTTTTTTTTAAATATATTTTATTGATTTTTTACAGAGAGGAAGAGAGAGGGATAGAGAGTCAGAAACATCGATGAGAGAGAAACATCGATCAGCTGCCTCCTGCACACCCCCTACTGGGGATGTGCCAGCAACCAAGGTACATGCCCTTGACTGGAATCGAACCCGGGACCCTTGAGTCCGCAGGCTGACGTTCTATCCACTGAGCCAAACCGGTTTTGGCCATATATAGCTTTTATTATGTTGAGGTATGATCCTTCTATTCCCACCTTGTTGAGAATTTTTATCAAGGAAGGGTGTTGGATTTTGTAAAATGCTTTTTCTGCATCAATTGATATGACTACATGATTTTTATCTCTCAATTTGTTTATGTGATGTATCATGTTTATTGATTTGCAGATAATGTACCATCCTTACATTCCTGGGATAAATCCTACTTGGTCATGTTGTATGATCTTTCTGATGTACTGCTGGATCTGATTTGCTAGAATTTTGCTGAGGATTTTGGCATCTATGTTCATGAGGGATATTGACTATAATTCTCTTTCATTGTGTTTACTTTAACTGGTTTTGGAGTTAGGGTGATGCTGGCTTCATAGAATGAGCTTGGAAGTGTTCCTTCCACTTGAATTCTTTGGAATAGTCTGAGGAGGATAGGTTTTAGTTCTTCCTTGAATGTTTGGTAAAACTCCCTTATGAAGCCTTCTGGCCCTGGGCTTTTGTTTGTCTGAAGCTTTTTGATGACTGCTTCAATTTCTTCCATAGTTATTGGCCTATTGAGGTGTTTAGATACTTCCTGATTGAGTTTTGGAAGGTTATATTTTTCTAGGAATATGTCCATTTCCTCCAGGTTGTCCAGTTTATCAGAATAGAGTTGTTTGTAGGATTTTTTAACAATCCTTTGTATTTCTGTGGGGTCTGTTGTTATTGCACCTCTTTCATTTCTGATTTTGTTTATTTGGGTCCTCTCTCTTTGCTTCTTGATGAGCCTGGCTAGAGGTTCATCAATCTTCTTTATCCTTTCAAAGAACAAGCTCTTGGTGTTGTTGATCTTTTGTATTGTTTCTTTGGTGTCTATGTCATTTATATCCACTCTGATCTTTATTATTTCCTTCCTTCTGCTTACACTGGGCTTTTCTTGTTTCTCTCTTTCTAACTCTTTCAGTTGTAGGGTTAGGTAGTTTATTACCATTGTTTCTTGTTTTTTGCAGTAGGCTTGTAGAGCTATGAACTTCCCTCTCAAGACTGCTTTCGCTGTGTCCCATACATTTTGGATTGTTGTGTTTTCATTGTCATTTGTTGCCATGATGTTTTTTATTTCTTCCTTGATCTCTCTGGTAACCCAGTCATTGTTTAATAGCATGCTGTTTATTCTCCATGTGTTTGATTTTTTTTGGATTGTTTTTTTGTAGTTGATTTGCAGTTTTATGCCACTGTGATCTGAGAAGATGCTTGATATGATTTCTATCTTCTTGAATTTGAAGAGACTTTGCCTATGACCCAACATATGGTCTATCTTTGAAAATGACCCATGTGCACTTGAGAAGAATGTATATTCTGTGGCTTTGGGGTGAAGTGTTCTGAAGATGTCAATTAATTCCATCTGGTCTAGTGAGTCATTTAGGATTGATGTTCTTTTGCTGATTTTTTGTTTAGAGGATTTGTCCAATGGTGATAGTGGGGTATTAAAGTCTCCTACTATGATTGTATTGCTGTCAATCTCTCCCTTGATATCCTCCAGGAGTTTTTTTTTATGTATTTGGGTGCTCCTGTATTGGGTGCGTATATCTTTACCAGAGTTATTTCTTCTTGTTGGATTGCTCCCTTTAGTACTATGAAGTGGCCTTCCTTATCTATTGTTATGTCCTTCACTTTGAGATCTAATTTGTCAGATATAAGTATTGCTACCGCAGCTTTATTATTTCCATTTGCCTTAAAAACCTTTTCCATCCCTTCACCCTCAGTCTGTGTGCATCTTTTTTTCTGAGGTGGGTTTCTTGTAGACAGCATATATATGGGTCGTGTTTTCTTATCCAATCCGTTTCCCTATGTCTTTTGATTGGGGCATTTAAAGTTATTATTGATAGGTACTTATTTGTCGCCATTTTTATTCTTTACCCCTGTGTTCCTTCTTCGCTTCCTATTTCTTTCTTTCTTTTATTTATTTATTTTTTACAGCAGACACTTTAGCACTTCTTGCATTGCTGGTTTGGTGGTAATAAATTCCCTTAGTCCTTTATTGTCTCTGAAGCTTCTGATTTCACCTTCAATTTTGATTGATAGCCTTGCTGGGTACATTATTCTTGGATTCAGACCCTTCCTTTGCATGACTTTGTATATTTCATTCCATTCCCTTCTGGCCTGATGAGTTTCTGTTGAGAAATCAGTTGCTAGTCTGATGGGGGTTCCTTTGTATGTAACTTTCTGTCTCTCTCTGGCTACTTTTAAGAATCTTACTTTGTCGTTGGTGTTTGCCAATTTAATTATAATGTGCCTTGGCATCGGTCTTTTGGGGTTCATTTTGCTTGGGACTCTGTGAGCTTCTTGGATTTGTGTGGGTTTTTTCTTCCCTATATCAGGGAAGTTTTCTGTCATTATTTCTTCAAACAGGTTTTCTATTCCTTGCTCAGTTTCCTCTCCTTCTGGAACCCCTATTATGCAGATGTTGTTTTGTTTCGTGTTGTCCCAAAGTTCCCTTAGGCTCTCCTCCTGCTTTTTTTTTTTTTTTTTCTAGAAGCTGCTCTACTTGGGTATTTTTTCCTACCTTGTGTTCTAGCTCACTGATGTGGTCCTCTGCTTCTTCTAGTCTACTCTTGATGCTTTCTATTGAGTTCTTTACAGCAGCGATGTCATTTTTCATTTCTTCTTGGTTCTTCTTCATTTCCTCTGGTTCTTACTCATATTGTCGAATTTGTCTTCCATTCTTTTGAGCCACCTTATGACTATTTCTCTGAATTCTTTCTCTGACAGGTTGCTTGCCTCTATTTCGTTTACTTCCTTTTCTGGTGTTGCCTGCTTTTCTTTCATATGCGGGCTGTTTCTTTGTCTCCCCATGGTCTCTCTTTTCCAGTTGTCTGGTTATATAGTTCTCTCTCTCCTTATCCCACGCAAAATCTGACCTTTCCATGGTGGAGTGTAGAGCTCCTCTGAATCCACGTGTTTGCGCCAATTTGGGACTTGTGTTCTGTGGTTCGCAGTTGTTCGGTAGGTGCCGCAGTTGTAGATTTTCAGGCTTCCGATAACATCCACTTTCCCCTTCAAGATGGCACGATCTCCACTTCTGGCCATATCAAGTATTATAGCAAAAATTTTCTGAATTTCACATGAAATGAACTGACATTAACTTTCACCTAAAACTCAACATGATTCTTGGCCATATCAGAAATAGTCCACATATCAATATGACATATATTAAGTGCAATTATTAAAATATGCCTTAGTATTTTTAAAGTTAGTAAACTAGGGGTAATATTTGCTATCAAATACAGAGACCCAACTTCAAAGCTAATATGACCTTCAGTATTCCTTTCCAGAACATGCACTTTCTTTTCTCATTTTTAAAGTAACTTGACTCTACCAACTGGTATCAAAGATCTCTTTAGCAATTAAAATTCTATGTCATTTATGTGAATTTGTAAAGAAGCAGAAAACTAGATTTATATAGCTTCAGAAGACAGAATAATCAGTTATTAGCTCTCTCCATTTGGTTAGATTCAAGAGTTGGTATGCGTTTATGATAGAAAATGTAGATAGAGTTAAATGCAGAGAAGTCCATATTACCAGCTTATGGCCAATTCCCTTTCCCAGTAAAGAAGTTAACAAGGAAAGGTGACAAATTCACTTCTTTTTTCTTTACTACTTATAAGTATTAACTAAAGTTATATTTGGATTCAAAGAATGCAGAGTACATTTTGGGATCAAATACTCAGGTACTTAAAAAAATAGTCTTACTATGTCAGGCTCTAATGCCAGCTGTGTGGATCTATAGTAAAGCCAGAAAGAGAGACAGCTTTAAATGAAAATTATAACCATAGAAGGGAACTAGAGGATCTTATCCAAGAGCAGGTTTCTGAAAGGGCAATTGGGCTCCTAAAAAATAATTTATGATGAGGGCATTAGGAAATAGGGCCAGGACTGGACTCTGAAATAAGATCTCAGAGGAGCACTGATGCCAGTTCTGCACCTGCCTATGCCAGCCATCCTGCATGCAGACCAATGTCCAAGGAAATGTCTCTGTGAGAGAGTCCAAAAGGCATCACCCTCCATTGCAACTGCAAGCCTTTCCTAGCTTAGAAGATTTCTGGTGACGAAACAAATGAGAAAGGAGCACTTCCCTCACATGTCATAGAAATCCTTCCTGACAATTGTTAACTGGTCCCACTGGGGAAAAGACAGTGTCGGTGTCTCACCTACGTGCACTGTTGCCTGTCCACTAAGGTTGATGCTGGGATGCTGTATTCAGCAGCTGAAGTAGCAACACTGTCAGGATGAGGGATGAGTAAATGTTTTTTTTTTTTTTTTTTATGTTACCTCATTGTGTA
Source organism: Ia io (assembly GCA_025583905.1). Classification (NCBI taxonomy): domain Eukaryota; kingdom Metazoa; phylum Chordata; class Mammalia; order Chiroptera; family Vespertilionidae; genus Ia; species Ia io. Next base: position 114,889,095 of record JAJQQW010000002.1, read on the forward strand.
CCATGGCTAAGAATAGTGCTGAGAGCAAGAACAATTTCACTATATGGCTAATACTTCAGAGGCTCACTCCAAGAAAATGAATTTGGAGACTCAGTTTACTACTTTCATCACCTGTACTCCTAAGCCCTAAACCCATCACTGGAAACTCCTCCCCTCCTGTCAAGCAAATATGATGTAGAAAGACCTGAGATTCATTTATCTCTCTACTGATACCCAGGAGGTATCTTCACATTCTACCAACAATTTGGTCAATGGCACTTGGTTATTAAAGTTTCTATATTAGCTCACAGGATGGAAGAACAGAACTGGGCTGTCTCATAAGAATCAGATGTTACGAGATGGGGCAGAAGGCAGGAAAATACTAACTTCTTGTTATTTGAGGCAAGTAAGAGCTCAGAATTGTTATATTTGAGAGTACATATATGAGAATGACACTAATTTTTACCCATATTGGTGAATTAGCAAGTATAGGAACTATACACTAAAGACTTTGGTGAGTCTCAAGCAGGTTTTTAAAAAATTAAATTATTGGGGTGACATTGATTAACAGGATCATATAGGTGTAGATTTCTATGATACAAGGTCTGTATATTGCACTGTGTGCCCACTACCCAAAGTCAAACAATCTTCCATCACCATTTTATTAGGCCCCCTTTCCCCTCTACCTCCAACTCCCTTTCCTCTGGCAACTACCTCACTACTATTTGTGTCCATGAGTTTCAGTTTTATATTCTACATATGATTGAAGTTACATCGTTCTTAGCTATTTTATTTTATTTTTTATTTTTGGTTCTTAGCTTTTATGACTGAGTTATTTCACCTAACATAATATTCTCAAGGTCCATCTATGTTGTTACAAATGGCGCTATTCATTCCTTTCTTATGGCTGCGTAGTTTCCATGTACCACATCTTTATTCAACCCTTTATTGCAAGACACTTTGGTTGTCTCATGTCTTAGCCACCGTGAATAATGCTTCAATGAGCATAGGGGTGCATATATCTTTGTGAATACATGCTTTTCAGTTGTTTTTTGGGGATATATACCCAGGAAGGGAATTTCTGTGTCATATGGTAACTCTATTCTTAATTTTTTGAGAAATTGCTGAACTGTTTTCCATAGTGGCTCTACATTCCCTCCAGAAGTGAATGAGTTTCCTTTTCTCCATAACCTCTCCAACACTTATTACCCATCTTGATGATAATGGACACTCTAACAGGTGTGAAGTGGTATCTCATTGTAGTTTTGATGTGTATTTCCCTAATTGCTAGTGAGGTTGAACATTTTTTTATATAGCTGTTGGCCATTTGTATGTCTTCTTATGAGATGTGTCTGTACAGGTCCTCTGCTCATTTTTAATTGGGTTGTTTTTTTTTTGGTATTGGGTTTTATGAGTTCTTTACATATTTTGGATATTAAACCTTTGCTGGAGCTACTGCTTTCAAATATCATCTCCCATTTGGTTTGCTGCCTCTTTGTTTTGTTGTTGGTTTCTTTTGCTATACAGAAACTTTTTAGTTTTAGACAGTCTCATTCGTTTATTTTTGCCTTTATTTCCCTTGCATTTGGGGTCAGGTTCATAAAATAATCTCTATGACCAAGGTCCAAAAGTTTAATTCCTATGTTTTATTCTATGTAATTTATTGTCCTTTGATCCATTTTGAATTAATTTTTGTGCTTGGGGAAAAACTGTAAGCTACTTTCATCCTATTGCATGTGCTTTTCCAATTTTCCTAGCACCATTTATTGAAGAGTCTTTCCTTACTCCATTGTGTGTTTCTGGCACCTTTGTGGAAAATTATCTGCCCATATCCATCTAGTTTTATACCTTGGCTCTCAATTCTGTTCCATTGATCTGTGTGTCCTTTACTGCCAATACCATGCTGTTTTTTTGTTTTTGTTAAGTCTTTATTGTTTAAAGTATTACACATGAATCATTTTCCTCCCATTGACATCTCCTTGCTCGTTCCCACCTTCCCAGCACATGCCCTTACCCTCCCCTTCTACTGACTATGTCCATGGGTTATGCTTATATGCATGCATGCAAGTCCTTTGGTTGATCTCTTCCCCACCCCCCACACACACACCTTCCACTGCTTCCCCCACTCCCCACCTTCCCCTTGAGGTTGGATGGTCTGTTCCATGCTTCTTTGTCTCTGGATCTATTTTAGTTCATCGGTTTATGTTGTTCATTATATTCCACATATGAATGAGATCATGTGATATTTACCTTTCTCCAACTGGCTTATTTTGCTTAGCATGATGCTCTCCAGTTCCATCCATGCTGTTGCAAATAGTAAGAGTTCCTTCTTTTTTGAGGCAGCACAGTATTCCATTGTGTAGATGTGCCACTGTTTTTTAATCCACTCATCTGCTGATGGCACTTAGGCTGTTTCCAAATATTAGCTACTATAAATTGTGCTGCTATGAACATAGGAGTACATAGGGATATATTCCTAGAAGTGGGATTACTGGGTCAAATGGGAGTTCCATTTTTAGTTTTTTGAGGAAACTCCATACTGTTCTCCACAGTGGCTGCACCAGTCTGCATTCTCACCAACAGTGCAGCAGGGTTCCTTTTTCTCCACAGCCTTGTCAGCACTTGTCCTTTGTTGATTTGTTGGTGATAGCCATTCTGACTGGTGTGAGATGGTACCTCATTGTCATTTTGATTTGCATCTCTCGGATGATGAGTGACTTTGAGCATGTTTTCATATGTTTCTTGGCCTTCTGTATGTCCTCTTTTGTAAGGGGTCTATTTAGGTCCTTAGCCCATTTTTTATTGGATTGTTTATCTTCTTTTTGTTAAGTTCTATGAGCTCCCTATAAATTTTGGAGATTAAACCCTTATCAGATATAACATTGGCAAACATGTTCTCCCATACTGTGGTCATTCTTGTTGTTTTGTTGATGGTTTCTTTTGCTGTACAAAAGCTTTTTATTTTGGTGTAGTCCCATTTGTTTATTTTCTTAGTTTCCATTGTCCTAGGAGCTATATCAGTAAGATATTGTTATGACATATGTCTGATATTTTGCTGCCTATGGATTCTTCTAAGATTTTTATGGTTTCCTGTCTTATGTTTAAGTTCTTTATCCATTTTGAGTTTATTTTTTTGTATGGTGTAAGTTGGTGGTCTACTTTCATTTTTTTTTGCATGTATCTGTCCAATTTTCCCAACACCATTTATTGAAGAGACTGTCTTGACTCCATTGTATGCTCTTGCCTCCTTTTGATTACTGTCACTTTGTAAGTGTAATACCTGTGACTTTGTTCTTTTTTGTCTCAGGATTGCTTCAGCTATTCAGTATCTTTTAGTGGTTCCATAAAAATCTGAAGATTTTTTTGTCCTATTGTTTTAACAATGACATTGGAATTTTGATAGAGATTGCATTAAATCTGTATATTGCTTTGAGTAATATGTCCATTTTAACTATGGTGATTCTTCCCATCTATGAACACAGGATATTTTTTTCATTCTGTCGTGGTTTTTTTTTTTTTTTTTTTTTTTCCAATCTCTTTTAGTTTTCAGTATATATGTTTTTCATGTGCTAAGTTTATTTCTAGGAATTTATTTTTTGGTTGTAATTGCAAAAGGAATTGTGTTCTTCATTTCTTTTTCTTGACATTTTGTTGTTAGTATACAGGAAGGCAGTAGCTTTTTATACATTTATTTTTGTATCCTACAACTTTACTCTATTTGTTTATTGTTTCTAATAGTTTTTAGGGTGGAGTCTTTAGGGTTTTCTATATACAGAATCACGTCATTTACAAAATGTGACAGTTTTACTTCTTCTTTCCCTATTAGGATGCCTTTTATTTCTTTCTCTTGCCTTATTGCTCTGGCTAGGACTCCCAGCACCATGTTGAATAAGAATGATGACAGTAGACCTGGTAGCTGTTTCTAAGTGGTTGGAACATCAGCCCACACATTGAAGGGTCTCAGGTTTGATTCCCAGTAAAGAGCACATACCTGGGTTTCAAGTTTCCTCCCCACTCCAGTCAGGGTGTCTGTGGGAAGCAACCAATTGATGTATCTTTCTCATGTCAATCTCTCTCTCTCTCTCTCTCTCCTGCTCCCTCCTTTCCTTCCACTGTATTTCTGAAAAGCAATGGAATAAATATTCATAGGTGAGGATTCCCAAAAATGAAAATAAAAAAGAGGGGTGAAAATGGCATTCTTGTCTTGTTCCTGAATTAAGAAAAAGTTTTTAGTTTTTCCCCATTGAGTATAACATTAGCTGAGGGTTTGTCATAGATGGCCTTTATTATGTTTAAGTACTTTCCTTATATTCCTATTCTATTGAGTGTTTTAGTCATAAATGGGTATTATATCTTATTAAATCACCTTTTCTGTATCTATTGATAAGATCATATGATTTTTATCTTTTATTTTGTTAATGTGATGTATTATGTTGACTAATTTGTGTACATTGAGCCATCCTTGTACCCCTGGAATAAACCCCATTTGGTTGTGATGTATTATTTTTGTTTGTTTGTATTCAATTTGCAGGTGTTTTGTTTAGGAATGTTTGAGTCTGTATCTGTCAGATATATTAGTCTGTAGTTTTCTTTTTGTGTTATCTTTACCAGGTTTTGGTATCAGGGTTATGTTGGCTTTATAAAATGTGTTAGGAAATATTTTCTCTTCTTCAATCTTTTTGAAAAGTATAATAAGATAAATTTTAGGAAAAAAGATGGTGACTGGCAGGAAGGTAGGGAGAGAGAGTGTGTGAGAGAGTGAGGGAGCATTAGAGCAGTGTGTGTACGTGTGTGGGTGTGTGTGTGTGTGTGAGTGAAATAGGGACAGTTAGATCCTGCAGGTCTTCCAAGGAGCTGCCAATCTGGGCAGTCTTAGATGGCAAAACCCCGCTGCTGCTGCAAACACTCTGGGGAGGACACCGGCAGCACAGAGACCATGCCATCTTGAAGAACAGAACTACTTGAGACTAGGATCCTAGCCTCGCCACCACCCAGTCTGATCTCAGTAGCAAACCAGGACCCTACAGCCACTCTGGTAGAAGACCTGCGACCACAGCTGCAAACCCAGGGACACCAAGACTCCAGGCACCCCAGCCGCAGATTTCTGTGAGTCACAAAGTCAATCCCCCTCCTCCGCAGCAGTGGCATAGGAACTGCCAGACCCCGGCCACACAATAGGGCTTTCTGCACACACACAGCAGTGGCAGCTCTACCTGACTTTGAGCCTTGGTGTCGGACACGGGAAGGTTGTTTCCCACGACTAGGCTCCGTGCCCAGGCAGGGAGGCTGTGCTGAATTTGAGCATAGGTTCGCAACCTTGGGGATATTGTTTTCTGCGACCAGATCCTGTGCCCACGCAGGGAGACAGCACTGAATTTGAACCTGGGGTGAAAACCCGGGAGTTTGCTTCCCACAACCAGACCCTGCAATCTAGCAGAGAGGCTGTGCTGAATTTGAACCTGGATGTGCGAAGCCAGGGAGTTTGTTTCCCTCACCCAGGCTCTGAGCCAGGCAGGGAGGATATGGTGAATTTGAGCCTAGGTACGCGACCTTGGGGAGATAGTTTTCTGTGACCAAATCCCATGCCCACATGGGGAGACTGCGCTGAATTTGAGCCTGGCATTTGTTTCCCATCACCAAACCCTGCACATAAGTAGGGAGACTGTAATGAATTTGAACCTGAACGTGCGAACTCAGGGAGTTTGTTCCCCACAACCAGACCCCATGCCCACACAGGGGAACAGCACTGAATTTGAGCCTGGGTGCATGGACACGGGGAGTTTGTTTCCCGCAGTGCATACCCATGTGACCAGACCCCACACCCACATTGAGCAGCAGTGCCACCTGAATTTGATTCAGGGCAAGTGCACACAGAAGGCTGTTTTCCACAGGGCAGGAGTGGACCTCCTGCTGACACAGTGCGACCGTGCAACCCGGTCTCCCAAGCAGATAGGGGACCCTGAATCTCCATGTAAGAGGCAGCAATGAGCATCAGTGACTAAACTGTTTCTCATTGCATGCGCCTGGGATCCCTGATTCCCAGTACATTCACACTAAGAGCCAGTGACTCCAATTCTTGGTGCATGCGTACACAGGGACCCTTATTCACGGTGCAAGCTAGCACCAAGCAACAGAGAATCTGATACTCGATTCTCGGCATGGACACAGGGAGCCTCTGACTCCTAACACGCACTAGGGGACTTTGATTTTTGGCACACCTCAGTGGGTTCTCTGTTTCAACATGGTGCAGGTAGCATCTCTGATTCTAGGTGCACACACAAGGCCATACTAAGCGCCTGTGACTCTGACCTGGGGTGAACGTGGCTCCCACCAACCCATAATAGCCACACGTCTTGGTGTCAGAGCTCTTCAGTGACACTTGCGTGGTGCAAAACTCCCACTGCACATGGCCCAGGCCCCCGCAACTCGACATTTGAACCTTCTGGTGATAGTCAGAATGGGGAGAAAATGAAACAATCCTCAGAGGAAAGAAAAGGAGGAATTGCCAAGAAAGGAAATAAGTGAAACGGAAGCATGCAACATGACAGAAAAAGAGTTCAGAGTAATGGTCATACTGTTCATACACCAGATGGATGAGAAAATCAACAACCTATGCAAAAACCAGGAAGAAATGAAAAATTATATAGCTACAATCAAAAACACCATGGAAGGCTTCAACAGTAGACTAGAAGAAGCAGAGGACCAAATTAGTGAGTTAGAAGATAAAGTACAGAAACAAGCCTAATCTGAACAGCAACTAGAGAAAAAAATTAAAGCAGAAGGAGAGCCAAAGGGAGCTTTGGGACAATGCAAAACGAAATAACATATGTATAATAGGGCTGCCAGAAGGACAAGAAGAGCAGCAAGAATTAGAAAATTTATTTGAAGAAATAATGATAGAAAACTTCCCTAATATGGGGAAGAAAAAAGTTACACAAGTACAGAGAGTCCCAAGCAAGATGAATCCCAAAAGACCCACGCCAAGACATGCCATAATTACAATGGCAAACATTAACAACAAAGAGAAAATCTTAAAGGCTGCAAGAGAGAGACAGAGAGTTACCTACAAAGGATTCCCCATCAGATTAGCAAATGATTTCTCAACAGAAACACATCAAGCAATAAGGGAATGGAAGGAGATATACAAAGTGATGCAAAGCAAGGGACTGAATCCAAGAATATTCTATCCAGCAAGACTATCAATCAAAATTGAAGGGGAAATCAGGAGCTTCGTGGACAAAAGAAGGCTAAGGGAGTTTATCACTATGAAGCCAGCAATGCAAGAAATGTTAAAGAGAATGCTGTAAAAGGAAGAAATAAAAAGGTAAGAAGGAACATAAGCTCAGAAAAATAAAAATGGCTACAAACAAGTACCTTTCAATAATAACTTTAAACATAAATGGACTAAATGTTCCAATCAAAAGAAATAGAGTGGCTGAATGGATAAAAAAAAACATGACCCATATATATGCTGTTTATAAAAGACCCACCTCAAAAAAAGGACTCACACAGACTGAAAGTGAAGGGATGGAAAAATATCTTTCAGGTAAATGGAAATGAAAAAAAAGCTGGGGTAGCAATACTTATATCAGACAAAATAGACCTCAAAGTGAAGGCCATAACAAGAGATAAGGAAGGCCACTTCATAATACTAAAGGGATTGATACAACAAGAGGGTATAACCCTGGTAAACATATATGCACCCAATGCAGGAGCACCCAAATACATAAAAAAACTCCAGGAAGATATCAAGGGAGAGATTGACAACAATACAATCATAGTAGGGGACTTTAATACACCACTGACATCACTGGACAAATCATATAGACAAAAAATCAGCAAAGAAACAGCAATCCTAAATGACTCACTAGATCAGATGGACTTAATTGACATCTTCAGAACATTTCACCCCAAAGCTGCGGAATATACGTTCTTCTCAAGTGCACATGGGACATTTTCAAAAATAGACTACATATTGGGTCACAAGCAAACTCTCCCAAATTCAAGAAGATTGAAATCATACCAAGCATCTTCTCAGATCACAATGGCATAATATTAGAAATAAACTACAATAAAAACAATCCAAAACACTCAAACACTTGGAAGCTGAATAGCATGTTATCAAATATTAATTGGGTTACCAATGAGATCAAAGAAGAAATTAAAAACATAGTGGAAACGAATGACAATAAAAACACAACAATCCAAAGTCTATGGGACACAATGAAAGCAGTCCTGAGAGGGAAGTTTATAGCTCTACAGGCCTACCTCAAAAAAGCAAGAAAAAATGATAGTAAATCATCTAACTCAACAACTCAAAGAATTAGAAAGAGAGCAACAAGAAAAGCCCAGAGTGAGCAGAAGGAAGGATATAATAAAGATTAGAGCAGAAATAAATGACATAGAGATGAAAAAAATAATACAAAAGATCAATGAAAACAAGAGCTGGTTCTTTGAAAGGATAAACAAGATTGATGAACCTCTAGCAAGACTCACCAAGAAGCAAAGAGAGAGGACCCGAATAAACAAAATCAGAAATGATAGAGGTGAAATAACAACAGACTCCACAGAAATACAAAGGATTGTTAAAAAATACTATGAACAACTCTATTCCAACAAAATGGACAACCTGGAGGAAATGTACAGATTCCTAGAAAAATACAACCTTCCACAACTCAGTCAGGAAAAATCTAAAAATCTCAATAGGCCAATAACTATGAAAGAAATTGAAACAGTCATCAAAAAGCTTCCAGCAAACAAAAGCCCAGGCCAGACAGCTTCACAGGACAGTTACACCAAACATTCAAGGAAGAACTAAAACCTATCCTCTTCAGACTATTCCAAAAAATTCAAGAGGAAGGAACACTTCCAAGCTCATTCTATGAAACCAGCATCAACCTAATACCAAAACCAGATAAATACAACAAAAAGAAAGAGAATTATAGGCCAATATCCCTCGTGAACATAGATGCTAAAATCCTCAACAAAATTCTAGCAAATTGGATCCAACAGTCCATCAGAAAGATAATACACCATGACCAAGCAGGATTTATCCTGGGGATGGAAGGATGGTACAATATCCGCAAATCAATAAATGTGATATATCACATAAACAAATTGAGAGATAAAAATCACATAGTACTATCAATTGATACAGAAAAAGCATTTGACAAAATCCAACATCCTTTCTTGATAAAAACTCTCAGCAAGGTGGAAATATAAAGATTATACCTCAACATCATAAAAGCCATATATGATAAACCCACAGTCAACATCACACTCAATGGACAAAAACTAAAACAATTTCCCCTAAGAACAGGAACAAGACAGGGATGCCCACTCTCACCACTCCTGTTCAACATAGTACAGGAAGTATTAGCCATTGCTATCAGACAAGGGGAAGAAATAAAAGGCATACAAATTGGTAAAGAAGTAAAACTGTCCTTATTTGCAGATGACATGATACTGTACATAGAAAACCCTAAGGACTCCATAAAAAAAATTATTAGACTTAATAAGTGAATTTGGCAATGTATCAGGATACAAAATGAACACCAAGAAATCTATGGCATTTCTATGCACCAATAGTGAACTTACAGAAAGAGAGACTAAAAAAGCAATTCCACTTACCATCGCACCAAAAAAATTAAGATACCTAGGAATAAACTTAAATAAGGAGGTAAAAGACATATACACGGAAAATTACAGGACACTGAAAAAAGAGATAGAGGAAGATGTAAACAGATGGAAGAACATACTATGTTCATGGATTGGCAGAATAAATATCATCAAAATGTCCATACTACCCATAGCAATCTATAGACTAAATGCAATCCCCATTAAAATACCAACGGCATATTTCACAGACCTAGAACAAACTCTCCAAAAATTCATCTGGAATAAAAAAAAACCCAGAATAGCTGCTGCAATCTTGAGAAAGAAGAACAAAGTTGGAGGGATCTCGATACCAGATATCAAGCTGTATTACAAAGCCTCTGTTCTCAAAACAGCATGGTACTGGCACAAGAACAGACATATAGATCAATGGAATAGAATAGAGAACCCAGAAATTGTACCAAACCACTATGCCCAATTAATATCTGACAAAGGAGGCATGAACATACAATGGAGTCAAGACAGTCTCTTCAATAAATGGTGTTGGGAAAATTGGACAGATACATGCAAATAAAGGAACTAGACCACCAACTTACACCATACACAAAAATAAACTCAAAATGGACACAGGACTTAAACATAAGACAGGAAACCATAAAAATACTAGAGGAATCCACAGGCAGCAAAATCTCAGACATATGCCAAAAGAACTTCTTCACTGATACTGCCCCTAGGGCAATGGAAACTAAAGAGAACACAAACAAATGGGACTACATGAAAATCAAAAGCTTTTGCACAGCAAAAGAAACAAAACAACAAAAAAGCCCACTACATGGGAGAATATATTTGCCAATGTTATCACCAATAAGGGTTTAATCTCCAACATTTACACAGAACTCATACAACTTAACTAAAGGAAGATAAAGAATCCAATAAAAAATGGGCAACAGACCTAAATAGACACTTTTTGAAAGAAGACAGAAAGAAAGCCAAGAAACATATGAAAACATGCTCAAAGTCACTAATTATCCGTGATATGCAAATCAAAATGACAATGTGCTACCATCTCACACCTGTCAGAATGGTTATCAACAAATCAATAAACAAGTGTTGGTGAGGATGCAGAGAAAAAGAAACCCTAGTGTACTGCTGGTGGGAATGCAGATTGGTGTAGCCACTGTGGAGAACAGTATGGAGTTTTCTAAAAAAACTAAAAATAGAACTCCCATTTGACCCAGTGATCCCACTTCTAGGAATATATCCCAAGAAGCTAGAAACATCAATCAGAAAGGATATATGCACCCCTATGTTCATAGCAGCACAATTCACCATAGCTAAGATTTGGAAACAGCCTAAGTGCCCGTCAGCAGATGAGTGGGTTAAAAAACTGTGGTACATCTACACAATGGAATACTATGCTGTGCTAAAAAAGAAGGAATTCCTACCATTTGTAACAACATGGATGGAACTGGAGAGCATTATGCTAAGTGAAATAAGCCAGTCAGAGAAAGATAAATATCACATGATCTCACTCATCTATGGGAAATAATGAACAACATACACTGATGAACAAAAACAGATCCAGAGACAGGGAAGAATTGATCAGACCGTAAAAACCTCAGAGGGAAGGTAGTGGAGGGTGGGGGTTAGGGGGCGAGATCAACCAAAGGACTTGTATGCATGCATATAAGCCTAACCAGTGGACACAGACAACAGGGGGGTGAGGGCATGAGTGTGTGTGGGGGGGGGGCTAGAATGGTAATGGGTGGATGAGGAAAAATATGTAATACCTTAATCAATAAAGAAATTAAAAATAAATAAAGAAATAATAAATGAAAAAAAAAGATAGATTTTAAATATTTGAATGTTTGGTAGAATTCACTGGTGAATGGTCCTAGGCTTTTATTTTTCAGGAGATTTCTATTTTTAATTGATTTCAGAGAGAGGAAAAGAGAGGGAGAGAGAGATAGAAACATCAATGATGATATAGAGTCATTGATCAGTTGCCTCCTGCATGCCCCCTACTGGGGATCAAGTTCTCAACCCAGGCATGTGCCCTGAATAGGAATCAAACTGTGACCTCCTGGTTCATGGGTTGACATTCACCCGCTGAGCCACACCGTCTGGGCTTCAGAAGTTTTTGATGGTTGCTTTAATTTCCCCACATTTTTAAAATTAAATTTATTGGGGTGACATTGGTTAATATGATCATATAGTTTTCAAATGTGGGTTTCTATGTTACAAGATTGTATATTGCATTGTGTGCTTACCACCAAAAATCAAATCTCCTCCTATCATCATATATTAGGACCCCCTTCACCCTCAACCCTGACCCAGCAATTTCTCTCCTGGGTATATACCCAAAAAACTAGAAAACATATATTTGCAAAGATTTGTGCACCTCCATATTCACTGCAGCATTATTCAGTGGCCAAGACATAGAAACCATCAAAGTGTCCTGCAATCGAAGGCTGGATAAAGAAGATGTGATACATCTACACAATGGAATCCTATTTCCTCACTTTTGATCAGTCTATTTAGATTTTCCAATTCTCCATTATTTAGTCTAGGAAGATTATGTATTTTTAGGAACTCTGCCATTTCTTCTGGTTATTGAATTTGGTGGCATATTGTCTTTCATAATATTCTAGTATGATCCTTTGTATATCTGTGATATCTATGGTTACTTCTCTCTCATTTTTTATTTTGTTTTTATGAGTCTTTCCCCCTTATTCCTTAGTGAGTCTAGCCAGGGGCTTGTCAATTTTATTAATTTTTTCAAAGAAACAGTTCTTTGTTTCATTAATTTTTGTATAGTCTTTTTGTTCTCTATTTCATTCAATTCTGCTTTAGTTTTTATGATTTCCTTTCTTCTGCTAATATTTGGTTGCTCTTATTCTTCTTTTTCTAATTCTTTAAGATGTAACATTAGGTTTTTCACTTGGGATTTCTCTTCTTTCTTGAGATAAGCCTGTAATGATATAAACTTCCCTTTTTCTACTGCTTTTGCTGGATTTCAGAAGATTTGATATGTTGTATTGTCATTCTCATTTATCTCTCTATATCTTCTGATTTTATTTATTTATTTATTTTTTGACCCAGTCATTTTTAGTGGTATGTTGTTTAATCTCTACATATTTGTGGGTTTCTTTTTGTATTGATTTCTAATTTCAAGGCATTGTGTTTGGAGAATACGCTTGGTATAATTTCAATGTTCTTGAATTTCTTAATGCTAATTTGTGACCCAACATATGGTCTATCTTTCAGAATGTTCCATGTGCATTGGAGCAGAATATATAATCTGATATTCTGGGATGAAAAGCTCTGTAAATGTCAATTATGTCTATTTGGTCTAGTGTGTCATTTAAGGCCAATATTTATGTATTGCTTTTCTGTTTGAGTGATCTGTCTAGATCTGTCAATGGAGTATCAAGCTCCCCAACTATGACTGTGTTTTGATCTGGTCTTCCTTTATTTCTGTGAGTAGTTGTTTTATGTATTTCAGTGCTCCCTGATTGGGTGCATATATATTAAGAGATGTTCTGTTTTCTTGATGCATTGTCCCCTTTATCATTGTAAAATATCCACCTTTGTCTCCTCTTTTATTTGTTATCTTGAAATCTATTTTGTTATATGTAATTATTGCCACACCTGCTTTTCTGTGGATGTTATTTTCTTGGAAAATCATTTTGCAACCTTTCACTTTGATTCTACCTTTGCCTTTGTAGGCTAGATGTGTCTCTTAAAGGCAACATATGGTACAGTTTTGTTTTTGATGCAATCTGCTATTTTGTGCCCTTTTATTGATGAAATCAGTCCATATACATTTAGAGTAATTACTGATGAAAGAAGATTTCATAAGGCCATTTTATCCATTATTTTCTGGTAGCTCTGTGCCTCTTTTGGTTCATTTTCTTTATTTTTCTGTCTGTTGTTTTTGTTTGGTAGTATTCTTTCCTTGTTTCCTCTTTTTTAAGTTATGTGTCTTAATTTCAGAGTTTTTATGTGTGGTTGCAATTAGTTTTATGATAAAGAAAGTTGCATATATACAGTATTTTTTTTCATTTGAGTGCATTCAAGCAAGAATTAAGTGTTTTAAATTTAATATTAGTTTGGCTGAAAGTAGAATTTTAATTTTGAAATTATTTTCTCTCAGAATTTTAAATTTATCAATCCCTGGTTTGTTTTTCTTGTTTTTGTGTGTATTTGTGTGTGTGTGTGTGTGTGTGTGTGTGTGTGTGTGTGTGTGTGTGTGTGTGTTTTTGTATCTAGTATCATGGCTGAAATCATGAAAACTAAGAAAAAGAAAAGGAAATTGTGATTTTAGAGATGATAATATGTCCTAAAATCATTAATTTTGCAATGTTCTCAATATGAATGAAAAGTAACTAGCTATCCAATTCCTCAAATATACAAAACAACAAAAACCAACATAATATCATAATATGTGAGCTGGGACATGGTTTAAACGGATAGATAGTTATCTAGAGTGAGAGGTGTCTGAGCCTTGAGTTAAGACTGAGTTAGCATAGGCTGAGACTGAATAAAGAAACTGAATAAATGGACATATAAAATTGGAAAGCCCACAAGAGCCATAAAAGAGGAGAAGTGATTAATTTTCATGAAGATAGAACAACCACTATTTTACCATTTGACACAGCATGGAAGGACCTGGAGAGTGTTATGCTAAGCAAAATAAGCCTGTCAGAGAAAAATAAGTATCACATGATCTCCCTCATACGTGAAATCTAATGAACAAGGTAAACAGATGAACAAAATAGATCCAGAAACATAGAAGTATAGAACAGACTGTGGAGACTCAGAGAGGAGGGAAGTGGGGTGGGGGGTAGGAAAAAATAAACCAAAGAACTTATGTGCACATATGCATAACCAATGGACACAGATAATAAGGTGGTGAAAACCAGGGGGCGGAGGGTGGAAGGGTAGGGGCAGGCTAGAAGGGATAGATGGGAGAAAAAAGGGGACATATGTATACTTTCAACAATAAAGATTTTAAAAAAAGAATCTCTGCAAACAGTTTTTTCTCTATCCAAACATAAAAAGTCATTGAGAAACAGCACTTGGAAAAGTTGAGATGTTAAGTTTAAATATCAGTGTCTCAGCCTCTCCTTAGAGTTACTTTAAGTGTTTATTGGCATCATCCACCTTTAAAACCACTCAATACTTTCTGCATAGTAACTCTTCTATTATTTGATATTATCTTGTTTCCATTAAAAATGAAGGAGGAGAAAAGAGAACAAAAGGTAGGAAGTAGAGAAATTGTGTGACAGTGAAGAAAGCAGATTCAAAAGAAACATAATAAAATTGTGATGCTAATTTACATACATTTTCTACTTTGTAAATGGGCAGTTTTGGTCTCGTATATTGTAGGTACACACTATAAAATGTCAAATTAATAAATGAATTATATAAGAAACTAGAGGCCCAGTGCACAAAATTCATACACTGGGGGGTGTCCCTCAGCCTAGCCTGCACCCTCTCCAATCTGGGACATCCCTCTCACAATCCGGGACTGCCACCTGCTTGCCTGCCTGATTGCCCCTAACCGCTTCTGCCTGCCAGCCTGATCACCCCTTAACTGCTCCCCTGATTGATGCCTAACTGCTCCCCTGCTGGACCGATGGCCCCCAACTGCACTCCCCTGCTGGCCCAATGGCCCCCAACTGCCCTCTCCTGCCAGCCTGATGGACCCCAAATGCCCTCCCCTGCCAGCCTGATCAGCCCCAACTGCCCTCCCCTGCCAGCCTGGTCTCCCCCAACTGCCCTCCCCTGTAGGGCTGATGGCCCCCAACTGCCCTCCCCTGCCAGCCATCTTGTGGTGGCCATCTTATGATGATGTGGGGGTGGCCATCTTGTGGTGGCCATCTTGTGACAACATGGGGGCAGCCATATTGTGATGATGTGAGGGCACGAGGGCATGAGGGCCACCTAGGCTTTTATTAGTATAGATGTGATAGAGTCATGAAAGAATTAATGAAAAGTACCATTAGGGGTTGGATGACAAAGTTTTTAGAGAACCTACATGCCACTCTGTTGTGACATTCACGAACAATGTTCAACATCTTAAAATCAATTAGAATGAACTCTAAACATGGATTTCAAGAGCTGAAAAGATGAATGGCAGGTGGGCCAGTTCAAAAAATGGATGAAAAATTTCTAGGCATTGGATAGACCAACAAGGTGTCCAGGCTGACCATAAATCACAGGACAGACCGGGAGGCACAGAATACCAAATAGGGAGGGGGGGTGGGAAACATTTGGGAAACATTGAAAGGAAGATGAGTGAGTAATCGTAAGACTCTGATGATCCCCTGGCATTCTTCTACAGCTTTATGCATAGTCTATGATACGTCCAAGTACACTTTTCCTTACTCAGACCATACACAGTAACTCTCCTTCACAGGCTTGATTCCTACCTTACCCTCCTTCTCTAGTGCAAGCATCAGCATGCCATTTAGCTAAAATCTCAATGAATGGAGGAAAACTTAAACTATGCTTTCATAGTTTAAGTTTTCATCCATTATAGAAACTTTGAATTATTGATTTACTCACAATATATTTTATTTCTGTCCCTCTCTGACAGAACAGCTTCATTAAAGATTCAGATAGATACAGTTCTCCCAAAATCAATTAGATCCTATGCATGACCATTACACATACAAGAACTCTATAAAACAGTCAGAGCAGCAGAATAAACAGCCCTAGAAGTCAGGGGCTATGTGCTGTGCTGGTGACCTGGGATTGCCAGACTGAGATCACTTGGCCTAGGGAACGGTCACCTAATTTTATTTTGTTTTTTGTCATGGCAACCAAGCAGAGAAGCTGTTAATAAGGACAAATTAGAGGAATTTAATGATTTTCCTTAGTCAACGAGACCTTTTGTAATTTCCTAGAGCACTTTAAATATGTATTTTATGGTGGTTAAAGGTGACTCCAATAGCAACATTAAAGATTCGTCCCACTCAGAACACTGGTCCCCAATTGGCACAAACACACGGATTCAGAGGAGCTTTACACTCCACCATGGAAAGGTCAGATTTTGCGTGGGATAAGGAGAGAGAGAACTACATAATCAGATAACTGGAAAAGAGAGACCATGGGGAGACAAAGAAACAGCCCGCATATGAAAGAAAAGCAGGAATCACCAGAAAAGGAAGTAAACGAAATAGAGGTAAGCAACCTGTCAGAGAAAGAATTCAGAGAAATAGTCATAAGGTGGCTCAAAAGAATGGAAGACAAATTCGACAATATGAGTAAGAATCAAGAGGAAATGAAGAAGAACCAAGAAGAAATGAAAAATGACATCGCTGCTGTAAAGAACTCAATAGAAAGCATCAAGAGTAGACTGGAAGAAGCAGAGGACCGCATCAGTGAGCTAGAACACAAGGAAAAAAAAAAACAAATAGAGCAGCTTCTAGAAAAAAAAAAAAAAAGCAGGAGGAGAGCCTAAGGGAACTTTGGGACAACACGAAACAAAACAACATCTGCATAATAGGGGTTCCAGAAGGAGAGGAAACTGAGCAAGGAATAGAAAACCTGTTTGAAGAAATAATGACAGAAAACTTCCCTGATATAGGGAAGAAAAAACCCACACAAATCCAAGAAGCTCACAGAGTCCCAAGCAAAAATGAACCCCAAAAGACCGATGCCAAGGCACATTATAATTAAATTGGCAAACACCAACGACAAAGTAAGATTCTTAAAAGTAGCCAGAGAGAGACAGAAAGTTACATACAAAGGAACCCCCATCAGACTAGCAACTGTTTTCTCAACTGAAACTCATCAGGCCAGAAGGGAATGGAATGAAATATACAAAGTCATGCAAAGGAAGGGTCTGAATCCAAGAATAATGTACCCAGCAAGGCTATCAATCAAAATTGAAAGGTGAAATCAGAAGCTTCACAGACAATAAAGGACTAAGGGAATTTATTACCACCAAACCAGCAATACAAGAAATGCTAAAGGGTCTGCTGTAAAAAAAAAAAAAAAAATAATAAAAGAAAGAAAGAAATAGGAAGCGAACAAGGAACACAGGGGTAAAGAATAAAAATGGCGACAAATAAGTACCTATCAATAATAACTTTAAATGTAAATGGATTAAATGCCCCAATCAAAAGACATAGGGTAACGGATTGGATAAGAAAACACAACCCATATATCTGCTGTCTACAAGAAACCCACCTCAGAAAAAAAGATGCACACAGACTGAGGGTGAAGGGATGGAAAAAGGTTTTTAAGGCAAATGGAAATGAAAAAAGCTGCGGTAGCAATACTTATATCTGACAAATTAGATCTCAAAGTGAAGGACATAACAATAGATAAGGAAGGCCACTTCATAGTACTAAAGGGAGCAATCCAACAAGAAGAAATAACTCTGGTAAAGATATACGCACCCAATACAGGAGCACCCAAATACATAAAAAAAAACTCCTGGAGGATATCAAGGGAAAGATTGACAGCAATACAATCATAGTAGGAGACTTTAATACCCCACTATCACCATTGGACAAATCCTCTAAACAAAAAATCAGCAAAGAAACATCAATCCTAAATGACTCACTAGACCAGATGGAATTAGTTGACATCTTCAGAACATTTCACCCCAAAACCACAGAATATACATTCTTCTCAAGTGCACATGGGTCATTTTCAAAGATAGACCATACGTTGGGTCATAGGCAAAGTCTCTTCAAATTCAAGAAGATAGAAATCATATCAAGCATCTTCTCAGATCACAGTGGCATAAAACTGCAAATCAACTACAAAAAAACAATCCAAAAAAAAATCAAACACATGGAGAATAAACAGCATGCTATTAAACAATGACTGGGTTACCAGAGAGATCAAGGAAGAAATAAAAAACATCATGGCAACAAATGACAATGAAAACACAACAATCCAAAATGTATGGGACACAGCGAAAGCAGTCTTGAGAGGGAAGTTCATAGCTCTACAAGCCTACTGCAAAAAACAAGAAACAATGGTAATAAACTACCTAACCCTACAACTGAAAGAGTTAGAAAGAGAGAAACAAGAAAAGCCCAGTGTAAGCAGAAGGAAGGAAATAATAAAGATCAGAGTGGATATAAACGACATAGAGACCAAAGAAACAATACAAAAGATCAACAACACAAAGAGCTTGTTCTTTGAAAGGATAAACAAGATCGATGAACCTCTAGCCAGGCTCATCAAGAAGCAAAGAGAGAGGACCCAAATAAACAAAATCAGAAATGAAAGAGGTGCAATAACAACAGACCCCACAGAAATACAAAGGATTTTTAAAAAATCCTACAAACAACTCTATTCTGATAAACTGGACAACCTGGAGGAAATGGACATATTCCTAGAAAAATATAACCTTCCAAAACTCAATCAGGAAGTATCTAAACACCTCAATAGGCTAATAACTATGGAAGAAATTGAAGCAGTCATCAAAAAGCTTCAGACAAACAAAAGCCCAGGGCCAGAAGGCTTCATAAGGGAGTTTTACCAAACATTCAAGGAAGAACTAAAACCTATCCTCCTCAGACTATTCCAAAGAATTCAAGTGGAAAGAACACTTCCAAGCTCATTCTATGAAGCCAGCATCACCCTAACTCCAAAACCAGTTAAAGTAAACACAATGAAAGAGAATTATAGTCAATATCCCTCATGAACATAGATGCCAAAATCCTCAGCAATATTCTAGCAAATCGGATCCAGCAGTACATTAAAAAGATCATACACCATGACCAAGTAGGATTTATCCTGGGAATGCAAGGATGGTGCAATATCTGCAAATCAATAAACGTGATACATCACATAAACAAATTGAGAGATAAAAATCACATAGTCATATCAATTGATGCAGAAAAAGCATTTTACAAAATCCAACACCCTTTCTTGTTGGAAACAAGAAACTCTCAACAAGGTGGGAATAGAAGGATCATACCTCAACATAATAAAAGCTATATATGATAAACCCACAGCTAACATCATTCTCAATGGGCAAAAGCTGAAACCGTTCCCCCTAAGAACAGGAACAAGACAGGGATGCCCACTCTCACCACTCCTGTTTGACATAATACTGGAAGTATTAGCCATTGCAATTAGACAAGAAGAATAAATAAAAGGCATCCAAATTGGAAAAGAACAAGTAAAGCTGTCCTTATTTGCAGATGACATGATATTGTACATAAAAAACCCAAAAGACTCCATCAAAAAACTAATAGATTTAATAAATTAATTTGGCAATGTAGCAGCATACAAAATTAATGCCAAGAAATCTATCGCATTTCTATACTCCAATAGTGAACTTACAGAGAGATTAAAAAAGCAATTCCATTTACCATCGCACAAAAAAATTAAGATACCTAGGAATAAACTTAAATAAGGAGATAAATGACCTATATGCGGAAAACTACAGGACACTGAAAAAAGAGATAGAGGAAGACGTAAACAGATGGAGGAACATACCATGTTCATGCATTGGTAGAATCAACATCATTAAAATGTCCATACTACCCATAGCAATCTACAGATTCAATGCACTCCCCTTTAAAATACCAATGGCATATTTCACAAACCTAGAACAAACTCTCCAAAAATTCATCTGGAATAACAAAAGACCCCGAATATCCACAGCAATCCTGAGAAAGAAGAATAAAGTAGGAGGGATCTCAATACCATATTTCAAGCTGTATTAAAACCCACTGTTCTCAAAACAGCCTGGTATTGGCACAAAAACAGACATATAGACCAATGGAATAGAATAGAGAATCTAGATATCGACCCAAACCACTATGCTCAATTAATATTTGACAAAGGAGGCATGAACATACAATGGAGTCAAGACAGTCTCTTCAATAAATGGTGTTGGGAAAATTGGACAGATACATGCAAAAAAATGAAACTAGACCACCAACTTACACCATACAGAAAAATAAACTCAAAATTGATACGGGACTTAAACATAAGATGGGAAACCATAAAAATACTAGAGGAATTCACAGGCAGCAAAATCTGAGACATATGCCGAAAAAACTTCTTCACTGATAATGCTCCTAAGGCAATGGAAGCTAAAGAGAAAATAAACAAATGCGACTACATCGAAATAAAAAGCTTTTTCACAGCAAAAAAACCATCAACAAAACTACAAGAAAGCCCACTGTATGGGATAACATATTTGCAAATGGTATCACTGATAAAGGTTTAATCTTCAACATCTACAGACAACTTATACAACTTAATAAAAGGAAGATAAATGATCCAATAAAATATGGGCAACGGACCTAAATAGAATCTTTTTGAAAGAGGACAGAGGAAGGCCAAGAGACACATGAAAACATGCTCAAAGTCACTAATTATCCGAGAGATGCAAATCAAAACGACAATGCGTTACCATCTCACACCTGTCAGAATGGCTATCATCAACAAATCAACAAACAACAAGTGTTGGCGAGGGTGTGGAGAAAAGGAACCCTTGTGCACTGCTGGTGGGAATGCAGACTGGTGCAGCCACTGTGGAGAACAGTATGGAGTTTCCTCAAAAAACTAAAAATGAAACTCCCATTTGACTCAGTGGTCTCACTTCTAGGAATATATCCTAAGAAACTAGAAACACCAATCAGAAAGGATATATGCACCCCTATGTTCATAGCAGAACAATTTACAATAGCTAAGATTTGGAAACAGCCTAGGTGCCCATCAGCAGATGACTGGATCAGAAAACTATGGTACATCTACACTATGGAATACTATGCTGCCATCAAAAATAAGGAATTCTTACCATTTGCAGCAACCTGGATGGAACTGGAGAACATTATGCTAAGCGAAATAAGTCAGGCAATGAAAGAAAAATACCACATGATCTCACTCATTTGTAGATAATAAAGAACATTATAAACTGAAGAACAAAAAGATAGATACAGAGGCAGTAAAGCATCAAACAGACTGTCAAATTACAGCGGGAAGGTTAGGGAGAGTTGGGGGAGAAAAGAGATCAACTAGAGGACTTGTATGCATGCATATAAACATAACCAATGGATGCAAAACACTGGGGGGTGAGGGCATGTATGGGAGTGGGTTGGGGAGGCAATGGTAAGATATGTACACATATAATACCTTAATAAAAAAAAGAAAAGAAAAATGGGCAGAAGACCAGAATAGACATTTTTCTAAAGAAGACTTACAGAATCTAGACATAATGTAAAAGTTAACAAAAATAAAATAAGCAAAAGGAATCTGTATATTGACATTTACTGCTACATGAGTATCATACTGCACAAATGGTCAAGAATCATTTAAAAATTACAAGTTACGTTCATCCATTCATGCAAAAAACATATATTGCATATGTTTTGGAAAACATTTTGCTAGGTAATAGAATATATAAAAATAAATACTACTCTGTAATCTTATAGGCTTATTTCACTGAATACATTATTAATACATTCCCATGTTTATAAGTATATCACTATGGTTTTAACAGTTTTATCTTGGACATGAATATATATGTGAAATAATATATGTAAAATATTAATATATGAAATATAAAAATATGTATATATAAAAATATGCATATCACCATCTTTTTGGTGCATAAGGTTTGTTTCCTATATTGTTTTTTTTATTTCTATCTAGAGGCCTGATGCACAAAATTTGTGCACGGGGGGCGGGGGTGTGTGTGTCCCTCAGCCTAGCCTGCACCCTCTCCAATCTGGGACCCCACAAGGGATGTCCAACTGTCCGTTTAGGTCCGATCCCAGTGGGATCTGGCCTAAACGGGCAGTTGGACACCCCTCTCACAATCCAGGACTGCTGGCTCCCAACCGCTCACCTGCCTGCCTGCCTGATTGCCCCTAACTGCTTCTGCCTGCCAGCCTGATCACCCCCTAACCACTCCCCTGCCAGCCTGTTCAATGCCTAAGTACTCCCCTGCCTGCCCGATTGCCCCTAACAGCCCTCCCCTGCAGGCCTGGTTGCCCCCAACTGCCCTCCCCTGCAGGCCTGGTTGCCCCCAACTGCCCTCCCCTGCAGGCCTAGTCCCCCCCAACTTTCTTCCCCTGCCGGCCTGATTGTCCACAATTCCCCTCTCCTGCTGGCCATCTTGTGGGGGCCATCTTGTGTCCACATGGGGGCAGCCATCATTGACCACATGTGGGTGGCCATCTTGTGTGTTGGAGTGATGGTCAATTTGCATATTACCTCTTTATTAGATAGGATAAACATCCTTGAAATTAAATCTTTACTCACTTCTGTAGTAATTCACTAGGTTAATTTACAGAAGGAGATTTGATGCGTGGAGGTATTTTCAAGCTTTTGGTGCTTATTATCCAACTGTGTTATTGAAAGCTTATACTACTTTATTCTCCAAGCAGCAATATATGAGATTTTCCACTTTCTTTTATCATGAACATTGAGTGTTATCATTCATAAAATTCTTGATGATTTGATCATTTCAGAGTGGAGGCTCATTAACATTTTTACATTTATTTCTTGGTTTATTAATGAGCCTCTCAATATCTTCATACATTTTTAGTTATTTAAATTTCTTTTTTTATGTATTGCTCATGCATGTCCTTTTAGAATTTACCTACTGGGGTCTTTTAAATTTGTAAAAATGTTTTATTAATTAATATTTATATACTTCACATATAAATCTATTATACTACTAATAAAAAGTATTCCATAAGAAGAATGTTTTTAGTTTAATTTTTCAGCTCTTTTATAAGACCTTGCACTAAAGTTTTAGGTAATGTGTCATTCTCCTTTTCATTTTTCTGGGTCTTTATTCTAAGTATAGGTTGACAGTTTAGCTCAAGGGTAGCATTTTGTCATTGAATTCTTTTGCTAGTTATTTGGTAAAGTTGAGCTTTGGCGGGAAAAATAAAACCTTGACAGAACTGAGAAAAATCCATTTTACAATATAATGAAGAAGAATATATTTTTAAAAATACAACTTTCCAATGAAGGAAGCATTTAAATGTATGATAGACACCATTCCATATAGTAGAATAGCCAAAAGTATATAGTTTGATTAGGAATTTTAATGGTGTTTAAGGTGAGATATATGAGCCTCTATTGAGTATCTCAAGTAGGAGGACATTTTTTACAAGCAAACAATTTGTTAGCAACTGTCCAACCGAGAGGACCTGCATGTCAGAATTAACCTATTACATGAAGTAGCAAATGTGATAGTCCCCGAATCTCAGAATGTTCTTGTGATATTCTTGCACCATCAGGAGGAGACACTTTTGTGGCACACGGAAAAATCCTACCTGACTTTCAATCACACAGTTAAGATGCTTTTGACCGCTTGCAGTGACATTTACTTGAGTAGTAAGCTAACTTGGAGTGTATCCGTTTGTTTTCTCAGTTGGGGTAAGAGGAAAGGCCCAGAAGCAAATACAACGTAAAAAACTCACCTCTTGGTTCAACCAGAGATAGACACCGCTGTTTGAGTCCTTGCTGCCAAGTATTGATAGACACATATTGGTAATATTTTTCTTATTAGAATGCACACTTTGTCAATGAGATGCCAGAAATAAATAAAATATAAGACCAACGTGGAAGGACTACACTCTGTTTGTCAGACAGATGTCAATAAAGACATACTTGTAGCATATTGTGTTCTCTAAATATATTAAAATATACCAAATGATAGTGCTTTATTTACTTTAACTGAACCTTCCCCTGCTGAAAAATTATTAGGAATGGCCTAAGTGAACTGTAAGGGTTAAAAGAGATGGTGAACAAAGAGGATCTGCTCTAACTCTTTTCAATGTGTTACAATTCGTAGGAGTTATTTCTATCAAGTTCTTTATATTTTGATTTAGTTGCAGATTTAGTTGAACACTGTTAGAGATCATGTAGTTCAACCTCCTCATTTTACACATGAGAAAACAGAGATCTTAGAGGTTAAGTGATTTGCCCAAGGTCACACAGCTAGTTAGTGACAGAGTTGAAACTAAAATACAGGACTCCTGATTCCCAATCAACCTTTTCCACTTTACTGTGATGACTTTTTAAAATAGTCCAAGACCTTAACTTAACCTTCTAAACAGTTAACTTTCCTAAGGTTAGTGAGAATTTCTGCCAAGCAAGTGGAAAATTATATTGATTTAACTTGTTTCACTATTTAAGGTTACCTGTGTGTTCTTTTTTCCTTTGCAAAAACAAAACACAGGACATCATCTAAAACAATTGTGGCCTAGAAAATTTTTATGTTTATTGTAAAATTTAAAAATAACAGCCTAATGTACTCACAGTTTTTTCTTTTATTTTTGTTTGAGTTGATTTGCACATTTTATCTTAGGCAAAGTTTAGAATTATTAAATGCAACCAATTTATATGTTTGGGTTGTAAGACCCTTTTTTGCCCCTATCATTCTCCCTTCTACCACACACCTTAATAACTGTCACCTATCTGCAACCTCATTTAGGTCCTCAGATAACTTATAGGAAATCAAAATCAACTGGGCATAGAAAATTCAGACTTTACTGACTTCAAGATACCTACCGGCATTGTGTAAGCCTGCTGCAAAATATTAAGACAAGCTTAGAGGTTTGAACATTTCCAGAAATTTGTAGATATTATTTATCTAATAACATTATGATATATTTTTAACCCCCTTCTAATTAAGCTCTGTCTTGCCAGTAAAGGATTTAAAATAATTAATGAATGGAATCATCATTAAGAGAGCAACTTTCTACAATATCCCATCTTTGTTCATACTATCTTCATTACAGCTTCCAAATTCATATTATGATCAACACTGCCTGATAACTAGTTCTCAAGAAGATTTATTATAGTAACAATCTTTTAGACATAGATCTCAATTATAACCATAATTGTTCTGCTTAATTCACTAAAACATTTAAGTGAATTACCCCAATTTATAAAATGCTACAGCAAATATAGTTCAAAATTGAAGGTTACTCTCCTTGATTTTATTCCTATACACTATTTTCAAAAGAGATTTTACAGTGTTAAGACCACAAAAGACAACCAAAAATGACCCTTGAGGCAAGAAGGAAATTAAGCATGCTAAAGTAGGAAAACTGAGAAATGAATGTAAACAAAATTTGTGAGGGAGGTTAGGGTATCCAGTGTACTAAAGAAAATCAATGCTAGAGATGTGTCAGAAGCAAAGCATCACTGTTTTGTTTGTTTGTTTGTTTGTTTTGCCCTTAAGGTGCTCAGGACGATTCCCCCTGAGCTATATTGGAGTACTCCACTTATTTTAGGTCATGTCCACTTGGCATGGACTCTGGGATAGAGAACTGTAGACAGTTTATTGTGGAGTGCTCTTTGGAGATACAACTGTAAAATAAAGTAAAGAAGCAAGGCTAGGCAGCAGGAAAACTGACCTGCAATGTAGTTGTAACTGAGGCTTCACACAATCATATGCAGAGCTTGGGAGAGGAATGACAGAGTTGCCCCAAATTGAGGCAGAGGATATGGATTTATATTCTTTAATTAGTCACTCATTGACCTTGAGCCTCCTCCCCACCACACCCCATTGTCAGAGATAGAAATTTGGGTGAGCTAATTCCCTGTAGACTGCACAATTCCTAGTGAATGATGATATTGTAGTCCCTCTGAATCAATATGACCAGTGCTGTAGGATGGATGCTTAAGACTTAAGGAGGTATGTAGACTCTAATGAACAGAATAAATTTTTGAACAAAATAGATCTAGAGATGTAGAAGCATGGAACAGACTGTCAAACCTCTGAGGGAAGATAGGGGAAGGTGGGTGGGTGGAAGAGGTCAATCAAAAAACTTGTATATATATATATATATATATATATATATATATATATATATATATATATATATATATATATATAAAACGCATGGACACAGGCAATAGGGGGTGAAGGCCTGGGTGTGGGCTGGGGCAGGCTATAAGAGATTAACGGGGTAAAAAAGGGGATATATGTAATACTTTCAACAATATAGATTAAAAAAAAAAAAGACTTAAGGAAGGCTTGGCCAGTGTTGCTCAGTGGTTGAGCATCAACCTATGAACCTGGATGTCACAGTGTTATTCCCATTCAGGCCATATGCCCAGGTTGCAGGCTTCATCCCCAGTGTGGGGTGTGCAGGAGGCAGCCAATCAATGATTCTCGCTCATCATTGATGTTTCTATCTCTCTATACCTCTCCTTTTCTCTTTGAAATCAATAAAAATATATATTTTAAAAAGACTTAAGGAGGAGCCCCATCCAGAAACTGAACAAAAGAACAAGTTGTTATTGAGGTGGCTGCCCTCCTAATTATTCATACTTGATTTCATTTCTGTTAATAGATTAGACATGTCTGCTTCCCTCTCTGATGAATCTTGCCTTCCTTACTTTATTACAGGATATTACATATTTTAACCCTTTGCACTCGCTTGCTTTTTTTTCGATTCCTTTACTCTACTCGGGATTTAATGCTAACCTTGTCGAGTCACACTCGACATCCGAGTGCAAAAGGTTAAGAGCTATTACAAGTAAAACTTCTGCACACAACTCTTTTATTCAGAGTCTGTAATTAAATCTAAAAGTACTAGTACCAGAAGTAAAGCTTTAAAGCAAATTCTTAGATGGAACTTTTGGAGACTGATCACTACTAGCTATCTGTCAATGAGGAACTCAACATTCTTAGAAGATGGAGTATGAATAGTCCTGGCATGCCACATTCATGTACATTCATGAAATTGCACATCAATACAGTGCAATTTTTCAAAATTTCCATCGGTAGTAAACTGGCATGTGACAAAGGTAAAAGGGGATATGCTGGCTTGTGTAACATCTTTGACAATTGAGATGTAGAAGAAAAATGGTAACTAAAAGAGTTAAAGTATTCTGTGACTGTGATAATGTACCATTGGTTCATTGAAGAGAGAGAATGACAAAGTCATATTTATTAACTAGAGGTTCAGTGCACAACATTCGTGCACTGGAGGGTGGTCCCTCAGCCCGGCCTGCACCCTCTCGCAGTCTGTGACCCCCTTGGGGATGTCTGCCTGCCACAGAGGGGGGAGAGGCTCCTGCTACCTCCGCTGCACTTGCCAGCTGTGAGCCCAGCTTCTGGCTGCTGCCTTGAGCATCTGCCCCCTAGTGATCAGTGTGCATCATAGCAACCGGTTGTTCAGCCATTCGGTCAATTTGCATATTAGGGTTTTATTATATAGGATCACTAGTGCAAGATAAAATGTTAAAGCCAAAGGACTCCCTTGACTGCATTTATGGAAATCCTAATCATCTCTCACTATATCTGGAGTGCAAGTAGAGTTAGAATGAGGCTTAGGACTTAATCATAAAAACTAACAATTTTATCACTTAAAGATTTTAGCAGATAACTACTTTAGGTAGTTTCCAATCTGGGACCCCTCAGGGGATGTCTGACCCCTCGGGGGATGTCCAGTAGGATCGGGCCTAAACAGGCAGTCGGACATCCCTCTCACAATCCAGGACTGCCCATCAGCAGATGAGTGGATTAAAAAACTGTGGTGCATCTACACAATGGAATACTATGCTGCTATAAAAAAGAAGGAATTCTTACCATTTGCAACAGCATGGATGGGACTGGAGAGTATTATGCTAAGTGAAATAAGCCAGTTGGAGAAAGATAAATATCACATGTTCTTGCTCATATGTGGGTTTATAATGATCAACATAATTTGATGAGCAAGAACAGATCCAGAGACAAATGGCAAGGGAGGGGAGGTTAGAGAGCAACCAAAGGACTTGTATGCACGCATATAAGCCTAAACAATGGACACAGACACTGGGGCAGTGGGGGCTTGACCGGGCTGGGAATGGCTGGAGGGGGGGGGGTCAATTGGGGAAAAAGGAGACATATGTAAAACTTTAGACAATAAAACAAAATTATAAAAGAAAAAGAATCAGGGTTGTATTTGTAGGTGTACCATATTGCTGATACAAATTCAAATATGTGTATTTATTTCTTTAAGAAAATATATTTTTTTACATTAAAGATAAACCTGTATAAATGAAAGTGTTCAGTTGATGAATTAAGACTTTATAGAACAACTAGAGGCCCGGTGCATGAAACTCATGCATGGGGTGGGGGTGGGGGGGGGGCAGGGTCCCTTCAGCCCAGGCTGCACCCTCTCCAATCTGGGACCTCTTGGGGGAGGTCTGACTGCCAGTTTAAGCCCAATCCCCAAGCAGACGATTGGGCCTAAACTCCTAACTGCTTGCCTGCCTGATCCCCACTAAGTGCCCCCTTCCCCCCCGCCCAGCCTGATCACCCCTAACTGCCTCTGCCTGCTGTCCTAGTCACCCCCAACTGCAAACCCCTGCTGGCCTAGTTGCCCCTAACTGCCCTCTCCCGCTGTCCTGGTTGCCCCTTAATGCCCCCCTGCTGGCCTGGTTGCCCTCAACTGCCCCCCTGCCAGCCTGGTCTCCCACAATTTCCCCCCCCCCATCAACCTGGTCTCCCCCAACTGCCCCCCCCTCTGCCGGCCTGGTCACCCCATGCAGCCTGCTGTTCAGTTGTTTGGTCATCCCTCACTAATGCCCCTGCCGGCCTGGTCACCCCACGCAGCTTGCTGTTCAGTCATTTGGTCATCCCTCACTAACCCCTCTGCTGGCCTGGTTGCCTCATGAAGCCTGCTGTTCAGTTGTTTGGTCGACCCTCACTAACCCCCATGCCGGCCTTGTTGCCCCACTCAGCCTGGTGTTTGGTCATTACTGTGACGGCATCCTGGACAATTTGCATATTCCTCTATTATTAGTATAGAAGGCTTTTTGTTATGTTGTTTACTGGTATTACAGTACTTCAATAACATGAAATAATTTAATTCAGAATAATATTTGTGTTTAAACTATACCAGACACTATGTTGCTGACCCTCCCAAGCCAGGAACCCAAACCAAGGCTCTTTTGTCCAGTGCCATTCCTGCCAATAGAACAATAATGAGTTTGGTAAAGCAGGGCAGAAACTCTATTCTTTGATCAAGGAATGCAAAAGGGTGAGCCCATACTCTAATGGCACATTCTCTCTGACTGAGGATGAGCCTTCTGTATTATAGGATGGGGCACAAAGTGATTAAATTCTTTTAAGTATGCATAGTTATTCTATTTTAATGACCCTCTTGCACTCAGCCCTTTTGCACTCAATGTCTTATCACCATCTTAGGTTTTGTACTGGGATCCTTGGTCTCTGTGGTTGGTAATCTTTTTCAGTTACTGTAAGAAAGCATAGCTTGTAACAGTTTATGTATTAAGAAACATTAGGGTCTTTAAGGTGATAGCCCAGTAACAACTATGAATGATACACAACACATAATACCATTCTCAACTTGAAGTTACTCACAATCTAGCTAGGAAGAAAAACTTGTACTTCTGGAAACTATAAAGGGCAATATAAAGCACAATTAAGGATAAAAAACAAATATAATTTTAGACTGTAGAATGTTGGAAGATAAAATATAGGAGAGATTAATGTAACCCAGGATAATCATGTCAGTAAGCCACTTGGGTAATGATAGACTTCAGATATATCTTTAAAGACAGATAAGATAGACTTAGGGGAATAGTTTAAAGCAGTTTAAGACAGTAGTAATTTCACCCATTAACATGTTACCTAGAATGATGTAACTATCTAACTATAGGTGTATAAATGGTCTAATTCACCCCCAAATATTAATATATACAATTAAGAGCACTTTATTTTTTAAACTATGAGTTAGCATGCTTACCTGTGACTAGAAGAAACATATATAAAATATTAATAAAAGAGAATCCAAAAATAGAGAAATTTCCATGTACTCTTGCAGGATAAGAAGGCATAATTAAAAGAAAAAAGTAAAATAGGTTTAAAATTAATAATGAAAATGAGAACAAATTGATGGATTCCAGAAGGGAGTAAGGTGGGGGAATGAGTGAAAAGAAGATGAATAAGAAATAGGTACTTCCAATTACAAAACAGGTCATAGTGACATAATACAGGGAATATAGTCAATAATATCATAATAACTTTTTACAATGGCAGATGATTACTAGCCTTGCAGTGATGACCACATTGCACGATATATAAATGTAAAATCACTGTTGTACACCTGAGAATAACATAATATTATATGTCAGCAATCCTCTCTAATAAAAGATTAATATGGAAATTAACCATCACTCCACTGCACCCACAAGCCATGCCCACCAGCCAATCAGGAGCGAGTATGAAAATTAACCCAACCAAGATGGCTGTGGCCACAGAGTGAGCAGGAGGCTTGGGTTTGCCCGGCAATGGAGGAAGCCAAGCTTTCCACACAACCTGGCAGGCCCAGGCCTACACTCAAGGCTACAAAGTTTCAATTATAGAAGATAAATAAATATCAACAAAAATGGTGGCCACCACAGAGCTGGAGAGAGCAGGAGGCTTGAGTTGCCCCTGGAGATGGAGGAAGCCAAGCTTTCTGCACACCCTGGCAGGCCCAGGCCTCCACTCAAGGCTACAAAGTTTCAATTATAGAAGATAAATAAATTCCAGAAACCAGGGCCGCTGCTTGGGTCCCTGGGGGGCGTGGCTGGCCTGCAAACCAGCACAGGCCCCTTGCCCAGGCCGCCCAATGCCCCAAGGGAACCCCCACCCTGATCCGGGACACCTTTCAGGGCAAACCAGCTGGCCCCCAACCCATGCACCAGGCCTCTATTCTATCTAATAAAAGAGTAATATGCAAATTGACCATCACTCCAACACACAAGATGGCTGCCCCATGTGGTCAAAGATGGCTGCCCCCATGTGGACACAAGATGGCCACCACAAGATGGCCAGCAGAGGAGGGCAGTTGGGAGGGACCAGGACTGCAAGGGAGGGCAGTTGGGGGTGATCAAATGTGCAGGGGAGGGCAGTTAGGGGTGACCAGTGCTGCAGGGGAGGGCAGTTAGGGGTGACCAGGCCTACCGGGGAGGGAAGTTAGGAGCAAACAGGCTGGCAGGGGAGCAGTTAGGCATCAATCAGGCTGGCATGGGAGTGGTTAGGGGGTGATCAGGCTGGCAGGCAGAAGAGGTTAGGGGCAATCAGGAAGGCAGACAGGCGAGCAGTTGGGAGCCAGCAGTCCTGGATTGTTAGAGGGATGTCCGACTGCCTGTTTAGGGCTGATCCTACTGGAATTGGGCCTAAACTGGCAGTCGGACATCCCTCGAGGGGTCCCAGATTGGAGAGGGTGCAGGCTGGGCTGAGGGACACCCCCCCCCTTCACGAATTTCGTGCACTGGGCCTCTAGTACTTTAATAAAAAAATTATAACAAAGAAGTGAAAATAAGTGCAAGAAGATTAAACTTGCCATAGAGCTGTAATAATGATACATAGACCACGGAAATATTAAATGAGCATTGTATCTTTATTTGTAGAAGTGGGCCCAATGGACATCATAGTCCCAAAGATGCTAATTATAGAACCAAATATTTTAAGTTTCTACCAGGAGAGGAAAACCACCATGGATCCTGAATATCCCTAATGTTACTACTGAGTATGAGAAGAATTAAGGGCCCAGAACACACATTATTTAAGCCATTTCTCATGGTTATGTTTGCAGAAAATTTGAGAGATGAGGTACATTTTACCCTGGATAAAGAGCAGGCCTATTTCCACACACCATAAAAGTAGTGGAGCCTCATGTTCATGATTCCACTACTGTAATGCAACCATTGAGAGTACAGACATTTATCATGAGCTGTTAGTGTTGCCTACCAGTGGGACTTGGGGGTCATGCAGAACCAAAGCAAATGAACATCAAACTTTGAACATTATTTTTCCTGTAATAAAATTGTTTGTCTCTGACACAGGAGTCTTATGTATTTTGCCAAGGCTCATGAAACAGTATCAGACTAATAACTTAGCTTGTAAGTAGAGTCAAATCTCAGACCCTAACAGTTTCTGATATTAAGACTTTAAGTTAAAAAATTCTGTGTACGCAACAAATAATAAGAATAAAATAACAACAATGACAATAATAAGAGTATTAAATATTTGTAGAGTGCTAATTATATGCCAGTAACTACTAGTATACTACATAATTCATCTATACTAACTTTTTCCCCCATAAAAATATAATTAGTAGCTACTATTTATTACTCCTAATTTTCTGTTGGAGAAAATGAGACCCCAGGAGACTTTCATCCAAGATCTCATAGCTAGCGAGCAAAACAATTGGGATCCATATGTAAATGCTCTAGTTCCAGATACTGAGTGCTGTACCACTGAACCTTATTGTCTTAATTAGTGCACGACTAAGCATTCAAGTCCTTTTAATACTAATGATGCTACTGAGGGAGTTGATGATGATGAAAATCATTTCACAGGTTTAACACTACAATAGAGTTTTTATTATTGTTTTATTTCACTCGTGACCAAAATATATGTGACTCTTCCAATATCTATTAAACAAAATTGAGCATTCATATAATCTGTACTATTTAAAAATCACTCTTTAACTTTATTCTACCTACTAATTATATTATTCCATTTAGAATTTATATGCTTATGATTTTAAAGACTTTTAGATAACTAAAGAGTTTGGTCACTGTTTATTCAAATATTAACTTTGCTTATTCAAAGACTTGTGTAATGTGTTACTTTTATAATTGGTTCAAATAAAGTGTTCAGGACTCATTCAAAGTGAAGAAAAATAATATAATGTTTCTACAAATAGGCAATCTACTATATTCTAGGGAATAAAGTTCTATATGACACATAAATACAGGGTTGCTGGTCTTATACTGATACATTTTTTTCTGTTTGTCAAATTATGTTTTAGGAATTTAAAAAATAGGAATAGAGCTTCAGAAATATTAATTATCCCTTGGAAATGATTTAGTACTAGTATAGTCTTAGACTAAATCTTTTTTCATTGATTAAGGTATTACACATGTGTCCTTATCCCTCCATTTTGCCCCCCCTCACTCATGCCCTCATCCCCTGGTGTCTGTGTCCATTAGTTAGGCTAATATGCATGCATACAAGTCCTTTGGTTGATCTCTCTCCCTTACCCCCACCCTCCCCTACCTTCCCTCTGAAGTTTGACAGTCGAATCGATGCTACTCTGTCTCTGGATCTGTTTTTGTTCATCAGTTTAGACTAAATATTTTAACATCCATGTTTAGCTCAGAGTAAAGCTTCTGATGGTAAGCTCGGAACTACCTCAAAAAAACTGGGAGCCAGGACAGTGTGGCTCAGTTGGTTGAGTGCGTCCCATACACCAGGAGGTCACGGATTTGATTCCAGATCAGAGAACATGCCCAGGTTGCTGGCAGGATCCCCAGGAGGGGGTGTGCAGGGAAGCAGCTGATCGATGTTTCTTTCTCTCATCAATGTTTCTACCTCTCTTTCCCTCTCCCTTCCTCTCTCTAAAATAAAATTTAAAAGCATAAAAAAGAAAATGGGAGAATGAAGATCCAATAAATTGAACCGAATGAGGTGATTTAATAAAATTAAATAGCTCTAGATATGTTTACAAAAAATAAGGGAGATTGATATTAATATTCAATCTCTTAACAAACAACTATAGCAAGGACTTAAAAGGGATGCATTCTGATTACAGCTATCAGCAGTACAGTACTACTACTTATTTTTTAACAATCGTTCATGCAGCAAAGCACCAATTATGGCTATGCTTTGTGAGCAATGCCACATAATTTATATATTTTTTTGCCATTAAAATTAGGAAAATAGAAGCTGCATGTGTAAAATAATCCATTTTTAGAGGTAAACTTGTTTATGAATTGACAAGGTTGTGTTCAAATGTTTCCTCATCAGTATATCTACATCAAAAGAGAATTGAAAGAAAAGCCTTAAATGAGTGAGTTACTCTTGTCTACCTCAACAAGGGAAGAACTAGTTTCTTATGTATATTAATTATATTGAGGATATATTAGAAACAGTAATTTTAAAAATAATCTGTTCTGCAATGCTTCTTCAACTAAAATTTTTATGACAATTAACTCTTTCCTTTTATTTTGCTTATTTCTCAGGAGATAGGGGACATAAAAATATGTTTCACATGACACACAAAAAAAGCAAAACTGGGAAAGGGGAGGTGAAGCCCAGGAGTAAAATAGAGCCCTGGCCTGTGTGCTCAGTGGTTAGAACATTAGCCTGCACACTGGAGGCTCTCGAGTTCAATTCATAATCAAGAGCACAGATCTGGAATGCAGGTTTGCTTCCTGACTGGGGTAGGGGCATGTGCTGGATGCAACCAATTAATGTGTCTCCCTCATGTCGATGTCTCTCTCTCTCTCTCTTTCTCTCCCCCACCACCTTTCCACTCTCTCTAAAAATCAATGGAAAAAGTATCCTCACTTTTTGTGTGAAGATTTAACAACAACAACAAAAAATAAAATAGGAGAAATGAGAAGGGCCTGTTTTAAATGTCACACTAAGGAATTTATCCCTTCCTTCTATAATAATTTGAGATGCTGCTGAGTGCAAACTTTAGTCAAATTTTGATGAGGGTATGATGATGTTTATATCATGGTGATTCTCACCTTTCTCTGTGAGCTTAAATCATGGGAAAGCTTACTCTTAGTATGGACACAAGAGAGCTGCAGTAGGCGCATGAGTGTATTTAATATGATCTCCAAAAAAAGAACTTATTGCATAAAAACCTGGGGAATCATTCCAACTGGACTAACTAGAACACATGTTGAACAAGATGTTAAAACAAATGAGGTTGTACTGGTTGGTTAAGAAGTACTGTCTTCCCGTGCAGTGTCCATCTTGTAGGCTGGGATTGATCCCATACAACTAAAATGGGAGATGAGAGAAATAGATGCAGGAGGGGGTGAGCAGGAAGAAAGTTGCCATGGTTCATCTACATCTCAAGAGTGAACAATGAGGAGTAACTGAGGTGTAGTAAGTAGGAGATTGGCATGGTGCAACGGGTTTTAGAATCATCATTTTGGTATCACCATAAAGAATTTTTGGTGAAGCATCTCAGATCACAAAGGCATAATATTAGAAATAAACTACAGTAAAAACAATAAAAAAATCCAAACACCTGGAAGCTGAATAGCATGCTATTAAACAATGATTGGGTTACCAAAAAGATCAAAGAAGAAATTAAAAACATCCTGGAAACAAATGACAATGAAAAAATAACAATTCAAAATCTATAGGACACAGTGAAAGCAGTTCTGAGAAGCAAGTTTATAGCTCTACAAGCCTACCTTAAAAAAACAAGAAAAAAATGATAATAAATCATCTAACTCTACAACTTAAAGAATTAGAAACAGAGCACCAAGAAAACAGAGCACCAGAGTGAGCAGAAGGAAGAAGATAATAAAGATCAGAGCAGAAATAAATGACATAGAGACCAAAAAAAAACAAAAAAACAAAAGATCAATGAAACCAAGAGCTGGTTCTTCGAAAGGATAAACAAGATTGCTGAACCTCTAGCCAGGCTCACCAAGAAGCAAAGAGAGAGGACCCAAATGTACAAAATCAGAAATGAAAGAGGCAAAATAACAACAGACCCCATAGAATACAAAGGATTGTTAAAAAAATACTATGAACAAGTCTATTTCAACAAACTAGAAAACCTAGAAGAAATGGACATATTCCTAGAAAAAATACAACCTTCCAAAACCCAATCAGGAAGAATTTAAAACTCTCAATAGACCAATAACTATGGAGGAAATGGAAACAGTCATCAAAAAGTTTCAGTCAAACAAAAGCCTGGGGCCAGATGGCTTCACAGGGGAGTTTTACCAACATTCAAAGAACTAAAACTCATCCTCCTCAGACTATTCCAAAATATTCAAGAGGAAGGAACACTTCCAAGCTCATTCTATGAAGCCAGCCTCACCCTAATACCAAAACCAGTTAAAGTAAACACAATGAAAGAGAATTACAGGCCAATATCCCTCGTGAACATAGATGCCAAAATCCTCAACAAAATTCTAGCAAACCAGATCCAGCATAACATCAGAAAGATCATACACCATGACCAAGTAGGATTTATCCCAGGGATGCAAGGATGGTGCAATATCCGCAAATCAGTAAATGTGACACATGACATAAACAAACTGAGAGATCAAAATCACATAGCCATATCAATTGATGCAGAAAAAGCATTTGACAAAATCCAACACCCTTTCTTGATAAAAACCTTCAGCAAAGTGGGAATAGAGGGATCATACCTCAACATAATAAAAGCCTTATATGACAAACCTACAGCCAACATCATACTCAATGGGCAAAAACTAAAACCATTTCTCCTAAGAACGGGAATGAGACAGGGATGCCCACTTTCACCACTCCTGTTTGACATAGTACTGGAAGTGCTAGCCATAGCAATTAGACAAGAAGAAGAAATAAAAGGTATCCAAATTGGAAAAGAAAACTTAAAACTGTCATTATGCACAGACATGATACTGTACATAGAACACCCTAAAGACTCCATCAAAAGATTATTAGACTTAATAAATGAATTCAGCAATGTAGCAGGATACAAAATTAACACCCATAAATCTATTGCATTTTTATACACCAATAGTGAACTTACAGAAAGAGAGATTAAAAAAAAAATCCATTTACCATTGCACCAAAAAATTAAGATATCTAGGAGTAAACTTAACTAAAAATGTAAAAGACCTGTAGTCAGAAAACTACAGGACACTGAAAAAAGAGATAGGTGAAGACATAAACAGATTGAAGAATATACTGTGTTCATGGATTGGTAGAATAAACATCATTAAAATGTACATACTACCCAAAGCAATCTATAGATTCACTGCACTCCCTAAATTTCACAGACCTAGAAAGAACTCTCCAAAAATTCATCTGGAATAAAAAAGACCCAAAATAGCTGCAGCAATCCTTAGAAAAAAGAACAAAGTAGAAGGGATCTCAATACCAGATATCAAGCTGTATTACAAAGCCACTGTTCTCAAAACTGCTGGTACTGGCACAAGAACAGACATATAGACCAATGGATTAGAATAGAGAACCCAGAAATCAAGCCAAACCACTATGCTCAATTAATATTTGACAAAGGAGGCAAGAACATACAATGGCGTCAAGACAGTCTCTTCAATAAATGGTGTTGGGAAAATTGGACAGATACATGCAATAAAAAATGAAACTAGACCACCAACATACACAATACACAAAAATAAACTCAAAATGGATAAATGACTTAAACAGAAGATGGGAAACCATAAATATATTAGAGGAATCCATAGGCAGCAAAATCTCAGACATATGCTGAAGCAATATCTTCAATGATACAGCTTCTAGGGCAATGGAAACTAAAGAGAAAATAAGCAAATGGTTCTACATCAAAATAAAAAGCTTCTGCACAGCAAAGGAAACCATCAACAAAACAACAAGAAAGCCCACTGTATGGGAGAACATATTTGCCAATGTTATCTCTGATAAGGTTTTAATTTCTAGCATTTACAGGGAACTCATACAACTTAACAAAAGGAAGATAAACAACCCAATCAAAAAATGGGCAGAGTACCTAAACAGACACTTTTCGAAAGAGGACATTCAGAAAGCCAAGAGACATATGAAAACATGCTCAAAGTCACTAATCATCCGAGATATGCAAATCAAAACGACAATGCGGTACCATCTCACACCTGTCAGAATGGCTATCATCAACAAATCAACAAACGACGAGTGCTGGTGAGGATGCGGAGAAAAAGGAACCCTCGTGCACTGCTGGTGGGAATGCAGACTGGTGCAGCCACTGTGGAGAACAGTATGGAGTTTCCTCAAAAAACTAAAAATAGAACTCCCATTTGACCCAGTAATCCCAGTTCTAGGAATATATACCAAGAAACCAGAAACACCAATCAGAAAAGATATATGCATCCCTATGTTCATAGCAACACAATTTACAATAGCTAATATTAGGAAACAGCCTAAATGCCCATCAGCAGATGAGTGGATTGAAAAACTGGTACATCTACACAATGGAATACTACGCTGCAGTAAAAAAGAAGGAATCCTTACCATTTGCAACAGCATGGTTGGAACTGAAGAGCATTATGCTAAGCGAAATAAGCCAATCAGAGAAAGATAAATATGACATGATCTCAGTCATCTATGGAATATAATGAACAACATAAACTGATGAACAAACACAGATACAGAGAAGCATCCATCAGACCATCAAACCTCAGAGGGAAGGTAGCAGAGGGTGAGGGTAAGGGGGAGAGATTAACCAAAGGACTTGTATGCATGCATATAAGCCTAACCAATGGACACAGGCACTATGGGGGTAAGGGCACGAGTAAGGAGGTGGGGAGGCAATGGGAGGATAAGGACACATATGTAATACCTTAATCAATAAAGAAAAGAAAGGAATTTTGGGTGAAAGCAAGACTTACTTTGGAGGTTTTCTAAGAACTGCTTTTTTTTCTTTCATTCATTTTTATTCCCATATAGCCAATGCATCATTACATCTTATTTGTTCTCTGTTATAAAAATTACATCTTATTTATTCCCTGTTATAAAAATTATAATTTTATATTAAGTACCTGGGTGTGCTAGATGCTCTTCTGGGATATATCTTTACAACAAGAACAAAGTAGGCATAGTCCTTGCTTCCACACAGTCTTGCACATATTGATATCCAAAAGTCTCTTCCACTCCCATGGCTGTTACCAAGAACATTCCAAAAATTTTTAAATATTTCGGCCTGTCTCCTAAAAGGAAGTAGTATTTGTATCCCCTGCTCCCAAATATACTGTTGGGGTTATTGATTTTTAAGTTGGTTATTAAGGAACAAAAGACCTAGGAAAAACCTTTGACCTCCACCCTAACTTAATAAAAGGAATTTAGAGGGCCTGAGATAGGAAGAGAGATAACGATAGTTCAATATGAACCAGTATGTACATAAGAAGCCCATTTGTTTAAAGTCCTTTTTGTGTCCCATTGTTAAAGATGGCCAAGCAAACATCTGTTTACCAAACATCTGTTTACCAAACATTTGTTTTTTCATCTCCCTGTGTATTGCCTTCCTGTCCTTGGAACTCCTAAACCACAGCCTCCCTTTTTTCTTAGCTACAGAATGGCATATTTTAGTATGTCAGTGTACTCAAATAAGTTATTTTATTATAAATATTTTATTATATATTTTTAATTTTTATAATGGTTGTTTATTATTATTTTTTTTATTTTTATCATGATTGCAATTTATTATTTCCAACTGCTTCCAGTATCCAAACTGGTGAGTAAATAAAGGAAGATTCTTGTACTAAGATTAGGATTATATTTTCTACACAATTTCAGAGAAAGGATAATGGAGAAAGGGCAAAGAGTACTTTTTAAAAAGGAACATGAGATTTAAGTTAATAAACAAAGAAGAGACAAGAATCTGCTGATAATTAGACTATGAAGAAAACAAAGTGCCTTATGAAGTAAGAGAACATAATGAAATGAGAGAGATAGGGCTGTTAGTAATCAGACAATGAGATGTTAAAAGTTTATATTTCTGAAGCAGAGTACTTTTCAGTAATGGTTAGATTCAAAGTGTGGCCATGGAATGAGATATTTTGGAAACAATAAGTATATAAAGTTCACTGGAGATAAAATGAACTGAAAGATGTAAGTCTTATTTTAGTCTCTTATTAATAATTTATGAAATTAAAGATTCCAGAACATCTTTTACAAAGTTAGATATACATATTTCTCTTAACTACACCAGCTGCAAACTTTTCTACAGGTCAAATTTGGCCCACAGCCTGATTTGTACAAATCATGAGCTAAGAATCATTTTTATATTTTAAAATGTTTTAAAAATCACTTTTATATTTTGAAAAATAAAAAGAAAAATATTATTTTGTGAGACATAAAAAAAATATAAGAATTAGTATGTTAGTGTCCACAAATAAGTTTTATTGGGACACAGTCATGTTCATTATTTCACACGGTGCCCTGGGCTGCTTTTGTACTACAACAGCCCTGATCATCACAGAGCCCAGAATACTTGCAATCTGATCTTTTTTTTTTTTTTTAATATATTTTATTGATTTTTCACAGAGAGAAAGGGAGAGGGATAGAGAGCTAGAAACATCGATGAGAGAGATACATCGACCAGCTGCCTCCTGCACACCCCCCACCGGGGATGTGCCCGCAACCAAAGTACATGCCCTTGTCCGGAATTGAACCTGGGACCTTTCAGTCCGCAGACTGACGCTCTATCCACTGAGCCAAACCGGTTTTGGCGCGATCTGATCTTTTACAGAAAGATTTGAAGACCTTGGACTATGCTGTCAGCAAAGCCTAAATACAAGATATCATTAGATTTTTCATAACAGCTTTATTATTGTCACAGATGTTTTATGTGTATTAAGTATGTAACCTGATAATTTTATTACTGACTACACCCTACCTTTTATGTTTTATCAGATATCTTGTGAAATGTTTCAGTTATATTGTATGTTGTTTCCTACTCTTTTTTATCCTTAAAAACTATGAATAATATATTCGGTTTTTATTTTATAACTAGAGGCCCGTTGCATGAAACCGTGCACTGGTGGGGTCTCTCAGCCTGGACTGGGGAATCAGGCCGAAACTGGCTCTCCAACATCTTCCAAGGGGTCCCAGATTGCGAGAGGGTGGTTCTCGAGTGACACACCACGGAATTGGGCTCCCTCCTTTCTGGTTCCAGGTGTGTCACCTGAGAACTGCAGCTGCCAAGTCACTGCAGCTCAGCAGCTCCTGCGTTGAGCGTCTGCCCCCTGGTGGTCAGTGTGCATCATAGCTACTGGCAGGAATGCCTGCCCCCTGGTGGTCATTGCACATCATAGCTACCAGTGGGATGGTTGAACAGTTGGATGGTTGCTTAGGCTTTTATATATATATATCAATATATATATATATTGATTAAACAAAGTTTGAGAGTGCCTAAGTAAATTACCCAAGGTCAAAATCCAGTATAGACTGTAACCAAAAAATATATATGTCAACCCCGATGTTTGTGTTATCTTTATTTATTTTTAAATATGTGTTTAATTATTTTTTTTAGAGCATGCAGAAGGGAGAGGGATAGAGAAATGGAAACATGGATGAGAGGGAAACATCAATTGGTTGCCTCCTACACGCTCTCCGTTGGGGATCGCACCTGTAGCCTGGGCATGCGCACTGACTGGAAATTAAACTGGGTTGATTCTCAACCACTGAACCACACCAGCTGGGCGTGTTACCTTTAAATATGCTTCATTGCCTCCTACAACATTCACTAATGTTATTCTGGAACTACTCTGCTCAAGGAATAATGGTATTCTTATGTCTGGCGTGTGACTGAGCCAATCATTGTGCCCAATTTATGATCAATAGCAACCATACAGACAAATCAACTTTGGTTTGTGTGTCATTTGTTAAAGCAGCTACAGTAATCAAAAAGTTGTGCAAAGATCAGTACTTTCAGAGATATAGATTTTCTCAGGGCTGGTAAGTTTTATTTATTTTTAACATCTTTGGTTATTGACAAGTTGCTGGTTAATACTGAATTCAGAAGTATCCTAATTTGATAATGTTAGGAAAAGATTTTGGAACATACAAAATTGGTACTTTAATGGAATGTTTTCTTAGTTTTGGCATCATATTCTGAAATTATAAATTGACCTAAGGAAAAACTGTATTTTAAATTACTTTAAATAAGCTTCTACTCCTAATTTCTCTGAATCTCAGAATTCAGGGTTCTCGCCATCATGTGTAAGTACCTTTATTTACCAAATTTTCAGTAGTTCCTTAGCTACACAGTATTATTTGTCTCATAAGTTCTTAAGAAAATTAAATACTTTTTGCTAATAATTAAGAGTTTCCAAGTAAATATCCTCTCCTCTACAGGTGAATTCATCAATTTTAGCAAGTTTTAAATTGCCAACTATGTATTGAAAAATTTTTGCTCACAAAAGCATAGTACTTGATGCTGTGGATGATACAATTTTAGAAGAACTTCCAGAAACTTATATATAAGATTTCACAAAGTAAGACAAAATTAAAAATAGCGTGCAAGTTAATAAAACTTCAAAACTATAGATTTTTAGTTTATTTGTGATTATAGACTCTACAATATCATTCCCCTTACTGGTGTTGGATATTTGTAGGACCATTTGTGTTATCAGTTATTGGAGGATGACATACTTAGTGAACAAAGGAGAAGACATTTTATTTATAGCCACCTG
Source organism: Ia io (assembly GCA_025583905.1). Taxonomy (NCBI): domain Eukaryota; kingdom Metazoa; phylum Chordata; class Mammalia; order Chiroptera; family Vespertilionidae; genus Ia; species Ia io. The sequence continues at coordinate 114,931,845 of JAJQQW010000002.1, forward strand.
GGCATGGAATCTAGTTTACATAAAGGACATCATATTTTTTGTATGAATTAATATACACTCAAGAAACATATTAGTGTAAAATAAGTAAAGGGACATATAATACTTCAGTTATAAAGTTATAAAGAATTTCCCACTCTATTAGATAATCTTGTCATTGAATGCAAAGCTAGTTGCAATTATGGCTTAATCTAATTGAGTCACAAATGCAAAGCATCTGCATTGGTCTGTAATTTTTGCTATCTTATTCAGAGTAAGTTTACAAAGCTCTGATTGTTTCATAGTGTTTTTTAGCATTAAAGTATCAAGATAATTACATATTAAACACAGATTATGTTTTAAAATAATTTGTGCTTTTTATTTATCCTGTATAATTCAACTAGAAAATTATATTATTTTTGAAATTATGCTTATAGTTTGATTACATCATTTTTAAATAATATATAGTACAAGGGATATAATCCTATCTAATAAAAGAGTAATATGCAAATTAACCATCACTCCACCACAAAATGGTGGTGCCCATAGCCACAAGATGGCGGTACCCAGTCCTCTCAGCCCCACCAGAGTCCCCCAGTCACAGGGAGGGTTGCCGCTGAGAGCCGGCAGAGTAAGTGGCCTGGCAGAATCCTGCCCAGAGGCCCTCCTGACCATTTATAAAAAACAAAAACAAACTCACTCCCCATGGAGTGATCCTCCACACACACACTTGCAGCCTCAGGTCTCAGCCTCGGAAGCGCCTGCACCCCCACGGAGCGATCCCATCCCAGCGGCAACCTGGGGTCCCAGCCTGGGAGGCGCCTGCACCCCCATGGAGCGATCCCCTCACAGCAGCAGCCTGGGGTCTCACACTCGAAAGCACCTACGCCCCCATGGAGTGATCCCCCCCACACACACCTATATTCTCAGGGTCTCAGCCTCAGAAGCGTCCATGACCCGGGTGAGTGATCCTGCCCCACTGGCAGCCTAGGGGAGTCCACCTTGGAACTTCCCTTGCCCCCAGCCCAGTGATTGGAGGTGGGTGGGAGGGGGCGGTATCTGGGCGACGATGCCCAGCAAACCTCTCCCATTGGGTACAAACTTCTGACCAGGTTAGGGAGATAAATGGGTTTTGTTTAAAATCTTTACAAACCGCAAAGGAAATGTCTGAGGTAGGGTTTCACATCGGAAGTAACTTACAACTAATTTCTGAAGGCAAATGGCAACATTGCAGTTACAGTACTGGAGAGTACCCCGGGGTCCAGAGGTTGGCTCTGCAGCGGCGGTGGCAGGTGCTCCCCACCCTGGTTCCTCAGCACCTTGGGCAGGGTTTGAGCCCACCCAGGAAGGCCTTTTCCCCTACAGTTTTCACCAAGGCAGGGAGGTTTTGTAGACATGAATAAGAAGTGCCCACGCATAAGTCCTGAAGATGCCGGGGCCGGCAGAAATGACAAACAAACCGGGAAAAGAGCAAAATCAGAAACACCACCGATCCCAAGATAGATCATCTTTTTCTTCAGATGACGGTGTGTTTCCCTCTTCTTCATCTTCTGGAAGCAAGATAGATTCAAGTACTGACGATTCTACCAACAGAAAAGTTAAGAGAAAGAGAGGACAGAAAAGGAATAAAAGGAGAAAAGAAAGAAGGACAAAAGATGAAACATCAAGAAAAAGAAAGAGAAGGAAAAAAGGAAGAAACAACCACATGATATCACCTTTTCAAGGTCTCATGAAATTCCTGTTTAAGGAATTTATTTTATGACACTTTTAGTTTGGGTTTACATTTTTACTGGTTTGTCAAGACCATGGCAGGTACACTAAATATATTTTATTGATTTTTTACATAGAGGAAGGGAAAGGGATAGAGAGCTAGAAACATTGATGAGAGAGAAACATTGATCAGCTGCCTCCTGCACACCCCCACTGACTATATGCCCCCAACCAAGGTACATGCCCTTGACCGGAATCGAACCTGGGACCCTTGAGTCTGCAGGCCGATGCTCCATCCACTGAGCCAAACCAGTTAGGGCTGTCCAATATGTTAAAGAAAAAACCCTATCTAATAAAGAGGGAATTTGCTGGGGAGGGCATTTGGGGGTGACTGGGCTGTCAGGGGAGGGCAGTTGGGGACGATTGGGCCAGCAGGGGAGAAGTTAGGTGTCAATCAGGCTGGAAGGCAGAAGCAGTTAGGGGCAATCAGGCAGTCAGGTGAGCAGTTGGGATCCAGCAGTCCCGGATTGTGAAAGGGATGTCCAACTGCCTGGGATGTCCACAGGGATTGGGCCTAAACAGGCAGTTGGACATCCCCCGAGGGGTCCCAGATTGGAGAGGGTGCAGGTTGGGCTGAGGGACACCCCCCCATGCACCAATTTCATGCACCAGGCCTCTAGGTTTTATATAAAAGTGGTGTTTGAGTCTAAAATGACAGATCATTACATTTAGAGACAAAGTACCTCATGTGTCCAGTGCAAAGAAACTCTGTGGTTTCAAAGGGAGCTGAAAAGACATTACAGAAATTTGAACTGACTCTTCAGAATTGGATCGAATGTGACCACTCAGAAAGGAGTAGAGTCCATTTAGAACCAACTGTATGAATTGAGTGATTGGTATAGGAGTGCCAGAAAACTAGGTGTACTGGTTAATAATGGCAGATTTGTAATCAAAGAAAAAAAATGGTGATTTCAAGAGAAATATCAAAAGTGCTTTATTCAAAGTAATATCCATCGCTAGCTACACATTCAAAGTAATAACCATCACTAGCTACACATATTTTAGGCAATTTGTGGATACTGTCCCAATCAAACTTTTCTTGTCAGTAGCGATTAGTGTTAACGGTTTCACCTGGTTTTAGAAGCTCATAATACACCACACCTTCCTGATTCCACCAAACACAGAGCATTGTCTTCTTTCTGAAGTGATTTGGCCTTGCAATCAATGTTGATGGTTGACCTGGATCAACCCATGATTTTGTGCATTTGGGATTCTCAAAATAAATCCATTTTTCATCGCCAGTCACAATTCAATGCAATAAAGACTTTTTTTCATGCAATTGAAGCAACATTTTACTGCTGACATTTTGGTTTTCCATTTGTCTTTCATTCAGTTGATGTGGCACCATCTTCCTTCCTTTAAAATCTTTCCCATTGCTTGTAAATGATCAGAAGTTGTTTGTTGAGCAATGTTTAATATTTCTGCAAGTTGTTTTTGAGTTTGACATGCATCTTCATTCAATAGTGCTTGTAATTGTTGGTCTTCAAACTTTTTCGGTTGAACTGGACATTCTTTGTCTTTCACATCGAAATCATCACTTTTAAAGCATTTAAACCAGCGATCACAAGTATCTTGAGATGGAGCATATTCACCATAAGCTTCCCGAAGTATACGATAACTTGTTGTTTTGAAGCTTGCTGTCAAAACAGCAAAATAGCATACATATCAAATTGCATATATATCAACATATGTGTAACTCCATCTATTGAAAAAAATCCGCATTATTAACTGGTACACCTAGTATATTCAGGGCTTATCTAGATGGTTCCACTGAATGAAGAGCTCTTATGGGAAAATTAAGAATAGAATAAAATCCAGGGGCTTTGAAAACCAACAATCAAGCCTTCTATATAATAAAAGGCTAACATGCAAATAAACAAACAGTGGAACAACCAAACAACCAGTCACTATAACGTGTGCTTACCACCAGGTGGCGGGTGCAGAACATGGAGGGCGTTGGCAGCAGGAGGCAGAGCAAGAAACATGGCAGGCATTGGCCATGGTGGGATGGTGGAGCAGGTGAGCTGGGGCACCAGACCAAGGTGGGGCGTGGGTAGCTGTCATCAGGGCAAGCCTCTGGTGGTTACTGAAAATTCTCTGCTCCTGCATGCCATGGTCCCACCCAGCACTCGCACCTGCTTCTTGTGCTGGTGCCGTCCCCGATCATTTGGCACTGTCAGTGGGGCCGACCAGCAGCTGCTGGCCCCAATCGCCCCTGAGGGCTTCTCCACCTCCCCTGCTCCTGAAGGGTGATCGGGGCAGCAGCTGCTGCTCACACCCGCTGACAGCGCCGGCCCCGCTCGCACCGGCTGCTGGGGCTGGCCCCAATCACTCTACACCATCAGCAGATGCGAGCAGGGCCAACACCATTAGTGTGTGGGAGCGCAGTCAGCGTGTGGGAATGGCAGTGGGAGCAGGGCTTCCAGCAGACAGAGGACCGGGGGGGTTGCGGCAGGAGGGGCCAGGTGGGGACATGGAGGATGGGCTGAGACCCATCCCTGTGCCCACCACAGCCACACGGCCCACAGTTCAAGGTGCATGAATTTGCACACTTGGCCCCTAGTTGTCATATAAGAAAGAGGTTGTAAGTGCAAGTGGTTGATTTATGTTTGCTGCTGCTATTGGCACATAGATGACATATTCAAAATATTCTTTTCAAACATTAATCAGGAAGGGGAATAGAAAACAAAAACTAAATGTAAGTGCTGTCTGGGGAAAAGAAAGGGCAATATAACAATAGAAACATTTCAAAGGACAACAGATAGGGTTTTGGAAACTATTTTGTAACTAGATATTGACTATGAATGAAAGAAAACACTTTTCCAATGACAGCCTAGTTTTTGATAAGGGATACACATTTTTATTGAGTTTACTGTGCATAAAAGTATATAAAGAGCAGACCCTTAAAATGCCTTAAAAGTAGCCTGCTATTTTTAGCCAAATGACCAGGAAAGTGACTTTTGGCAACACAGAAAACATTAGGACAATAATTGCTCTCCTCTAGCCAAACACCAAAGAAAAAAACTACAGCTTCTCTCATCTTCTAATATGAAGCCTAGATCCAACCTTCCCTTCTCCACCCCACCCCCAACCTGTAGTTATAATAAGGCCCCATCCCTGCTAGGGTGGTATCAGAAGAAGTCAACTGGAGAACTAGGGCAATCATCATCTCCAGAGTGTAACAAGTGCCCGCCGCCCACTACCCCAACCTGCTACACACTCCATCACTTGGTATCAGGGGAGAGCCTGGGGGGAAGCCTGGACTTCCCCCCCGAGGGGGCAGTCATGAGGTAAGCTCTGCCTTCTGTTGCCAGTCCAGTGTCAGAGAGACCTGCCACCACAGAGGCTATAGTAGAATCCAGAGTCTTAGAACACATGGAATGTCCAAGAGGCAACTCAAAGTGAATCATACCAAAATCAGGGACATCTCACTTGGATGAGAAAAGACAATCAATAAACACAAACAATGATCCAGATGTTAGAATTACCTGACAAAAATTTTTAAGCAGCTATCAGAAGAGGCTTCAACCAGCAACTACAAATACACATCAAACAAATGAGAAAAAAAGAAAGCCTCAGCAAAGAAAAATTAGTTATAGAGAAGAATCAAAATGAAATTTAAAAACTGAAAAGTATAATAACAACAACAAAAACCTCTCACAATGTTGGGCTCAAAAGGAGAATTGAAAGAGCAAAGTAAACAATCTGTGAACAATAGAAATTATCTAATCTAAAAAACAGAGAAAAGAAACAACAAGAATGCCTAAAGAACTATAATAAAAATTTGGTATTCTAGTCACTGGAGACTCAGAAGAGGAGAAAGAAGGCATGACTGAAGAAATAATGGCTAAAAATTCCTCATTTTTGGCAAAAGATATAACTCTATAGATTCAAAAAGCAGAGCAAATTCAAAACAGGATAAATCCAAAGAAATTCATACCAAGACACTTCATAATCAAAATTATGGGAGCTAAAGATAAACAAATATCTTTAAAGCAGCAAGAAAGAAATAGAATTTTAAGCTGGACGGATGGGACAAATAACAGTATTTTCAATAATACTTTAACTGATTTGAACCATACTGACAATAGACAAATTGTAATAATGTGCTTCACACATGGAGATAATTTAAATGAAAATTATTTGCCATTATTATCCACCCTTTTTGAGAACATTTTCCCAAATCTTAAAATATTTTCTAGAAGCCCCAGACAAAAAACAAATAAACAAAACATACCCAGCTGGTGTGGCTCAGTGATTGAATCAGTAGGTCATGGTTTGATGACTGGTCAAGATACATGCCTGGGTTGAGGGCTCTATCCCCAGCAGGTGGCATGCAGGAATCAGCTGATCAATGATTCTCTCTCATCACTGATGTTTTTATCTCTCTCCCCGTCTCCCATCCTCTCTCTCTGAAATCAATAAAAATATATTTAAGATATATTAAACACATTTTAATTAAATTATTCAAAATTTTATTTTAAAATGTAATAATTACAAAAATTAATAGTAAGAGAGTTTTTATTCTTTTTTTATACTGTTACTAGAGGCCCGGTGCACGAAATTCGTGAACGGGGGACGGAGGGGTGTCCCTCAGCCCAGCCTGTACCCTCTCTAATCTGGGACCCCTCGAGGGATGTCCAACTTACCATTTAGGCCCAATCCTACCTGGAAGTTGGACATCCCTCTCACAATCCAGGACCGCTGGGTCCCAACTGCTCACCTGCCTGCCTTCCTGATTGCCCCTAACCACTTCTGCCTGCCAGCCTGATCACCCCTTAACCACTCCCCTGCAAGCCTGATTGATGCCTAACTGCTCCCCTGCCAGCCCGATTGCCCCTAACTTCCCTCCCCTGCAGGCCTGGTCACCCCTAACTTCCCTCCCCTGCAGCACTGGTCACCCCTAACTGCCCTCCCCTGCAGGCTTGATCACCCCCATCTGCCCTCCCTTGCAGGCCTGGTCCCTCCCAACTGCCCTCTCCTGCTGGCCATCTTGTGGTGGCCATCTTGTGTCCACATGGGGGCAGCCATCTTTGACCACATGGGGGCAGCCATCTTGTGTGTTGGAGTGATGGTCAATTTGCATATTACTCTTTTATTAGATAGGATAAATAGTGTATATTTAGAACGTATACCACATCTCAATTCAGACTAGCCACATTCAAGTACTCAATAGCCACATCTGTCTTGTGGCTGCCAGAGCAGGTCTACAGTGAAGGCCATACGAAACAATGGTATGGAAAAGAAAAATGGAGTTTGCTGCTCATATCAAAGTTGTTTTTGCAAAGCTTTCTTGTATCACTATGAGAATTGACAACAAAAAATGCTGGAATCATTTAGAAACTATTGAATAATGCCACATAGACTATCACTTTTTAGAAAATATTTACAACTGTAGACTGACCAGCTAACACACAATGATGTGGTTAGTGAACTCCAGTATTTTCATTTTCATGCCAATGTTTGTTGGCTAGATTGAGGTTGCTGTCACAAATATTTCATAAATTAGATCTCCAGCCTGGCTGGTGCTGCTCAGTGGTTGAGTATCAACTCATGAACCAGGAGGTCATGGTTCGATTCTCGGTCAGGGCACATGCCTGGGTTGCGGGCTCTATCCCCAGTGGGGAACATGCAGGAAACAGCTGATCATTGATTCTCATTCATTATTGATGTTTCTAGCTCTCACTTCCTCTCTGAAATTCATTAAAATCTATATTAAAAAAAATTGGTGTTATAAAAACTGCCTCACAATTCTTCTTTTCTCTTAGTAAATAAATATAAAAATGTGAACTTATTTATTAAAATTAGACTCATTTTAGTCCAATTCATACATTGTTTGTTTATATGTTTTTATCTGCAAACAGGGTTTAATAATTAGTAAAATTAAAGATAAGGAATTAGTTGATAATTACAGGCATACCTTGGTATACTGTATGTTACTTTGTTGTGCTTCACAGATACTATGTTGTTGTTTTTTTTACAAAATGGTGGTTTGTGGCAACCCAGTATTCATTGGCACTGTATTTTCAATAGTATTTGCTCACTTTCTATCTCTGTGTCATGAAGTAATTCTTGCAATATTTTAAACATATTCATTATTATTATACTTGTTATAGTGACCTTTGTAATTATCTTGGGGAATCACAAACCATACCATATAAGACAGCAAACATAATGATAAATTGTGTGTTTTTTAACACCTCCACTGACCAGGCATATTCTGTCTCTCTATTTCTCTCAACAGTATTGAAATTACACAAATTTATAACTCTGACTATGGCCTCTAATGTTCCAAGTGAAAGGAAGAATCACACATCTCTCACTTTCAATCAAAATCTAGAAATTATTAAACTTAGTGAGGAAGGCATATTAAAAACCAAGACGGATCTAAAGCTGAGACAAGCCAAAAGTTAGGCCTCTGTCACCAAACATTTAACAAAGTTGTAAATGCAAAGAAAACATGCTTGAAGGAAATTGAATGTGCTATCCCGTGAACACAAGAATAAGAAAACAAAACAACCATATTGCTGATATGGAGAAAGTTTTAGTGGTCTCAATAGATTAAACCAGCCACATTTTCAACTAAGCCAAAGCTTAATCCAGAGCAAGGCTCTAACTCACCTCAATTCTATGAAGGCTGAGAGAGACACAGAAGCTACAGAAGAAAAGTTCAAAGCTAGCAAAGGCTGGTTCATGAGGTTTAAGGAAAGAAGCCAATTCCATAACATAAAAGTGTGAGGTGAAGCAGCAAGAGTAAACCATCTTCATGTAACCTAATTACTCCTCAGAACAAACCTCAAGAATTTTAGAAATTATCCAGCATGGAACAAAGTATAACTCACAGTGTCAGAAAACCTTCAAAGATTACCGGGCACACAAAGAGACAGGAAAAGATAAAACATAATGAAAGGAAAAAAATCAATCAATCAGGATATAGACATTATACAGTTGCCTGAATCATCAGAAAAATATATTTAAACAGCTATTATATTGCAATTCAAAGGTCAAGATCTGGGAAATACTTTTAAAAGATCAAAATCCAAATTCTGAAGAGGAAAATTATAATATCTGAGGTGAAAAACTTCTCAATAGAATTCTCAATAGGATAAATGTCATATCAGATCATATAGACAAATATATTAATGATTGTGAGGTCATATTAATAGAAACTATTTAAAATGAAATACAGAGAGAGAAAACTTAGAGAAATTAAAACAGCATCAGTAACTGGTAGGTCATCTGCAAGCAGACTACTATATAGTATATATAAATATAGACCTTCAGTGGGGAGGAATGAGACAGAAAAAAATGTGAAAAAATAATAGGCAGTACATTCCCAAACGTAATGGAAATTATAAACCCATATATATCCGAATAAACACCAAGCACAAGACATATGAAGAACTATATTATGGCATGTCATAGTTAAATTGCTAAAAAACAGTGATGAAAAGAAAATTTTAAAGCAACCAGAGGAAAAAAGACATGTGTACAGAGAAGCTAAGATGAAGATGAGGGAATATTTCTTATGAGAAATGATGCAAGCAAGAAGACAGTGGTGAAAAAGGGTTGGGAGTAGCAGACAGAATTGTTTATAAAGGCACTGCTATCATGTTTATAGGACTGCTATCAAAGGTACTGTGGTGGAGACACAAGATTTTATGCCTTTGTCAAAATCCACAGAATTGTACACCACAGAGTAATTTTTTGTATATGTAAATAACAAACAAAAACATCAATAAAAACAAACTAGGACTAGACACAAGATAGAATGCTAACTGTGACAAATGTGTCTGTGTTACAAATGACCTAAGTAACTTTAATGAAAGTGTTTTTACTGCATACTCAAGGCTAAAGGTAAAAAAAGAAAATACTGTGTTTTTCTGAACCTAACATACAAAGCTTGGCTTACATTAAGTACTCAATAAACAGTCACTAATCATCTCTATGTGTGCTTTTCTGATCCTGTATTTAACAAAATGGCTATAAATCTTCCCAAATCTATAGGGTATTTGGAAGCTTGATATGACAAAATTATAGGTTATGAGATGAGGTGTAATCTAAATTATTTTTGAAGAATACTAGGAAGGACCTTATTTGAGATTTAGGTGATACAGTTACAATACAAACTAGTGAATGGCAGTTAAGATGGGGTAGAGATAAGATCATTGGTAGTGAGAAGGTCCAGCAACTGACAGGTTGAGCTATTGGAAGGATGGTTTTCATGACAGTGCTACATGATTTGTGACAAAAACATAAAATATATGTAGCTCTTAACTGAATAAATGCAATACATTTATTAGCCTTGTAATTTAATTTCTGATATTGTCTGTTGAGAAAGAGGAGTCAAGAATATTTATGGTTATAGTGAAAGAGGGACCTGAGACTTTATAAAACCTGAGGGAAGAACAAAAAGAGCAAGCAATTAGGAAATATTTGAACAGGCCTTTACTTGTCAGTATTGAATGATTCTGTAGGACATAATTTTTATGAATAATTTCTTCACAAAGTAAAAATCTTCCAGTATTGTTGATAAAAGGCTCTCTAAAGCAGGAATCATATTTATTTAAAGAACATGATATCTGGCTCCAAAACACACATTTAACTTCACTGGGTGTAGAATTGCCTGAAATGATGCTCTGGTACTTTTATTTGAAGCAGCAAATGAGGCCACATGTATTTGCAGCATTAGCACATATAATGGATGAAAATTGGATGTTGTACCCATTTTCACTGTTATGGGGATTGTGCTGTGAGACACCCCAGATGTTACTCCTTGGCAAACAGTTATAATTTTTTTTTTCAGGCATAGACGATTATCTTATGATTCTGGATATATCTCAAATTTGCTCTCCAAGCATCTTTCCTAATTCAGCCAAGCAGATAATATAAATGGACTTCCTTACTAACAAGGTGATGTGTAAAGTGACAGTTCACAGGGTTTGGGAATCCTTCATGAATAGCACTACTTTCCCATGCTGTCTAATGTACTTCACTGTTTAATGAACGATGGCTGTTGGTTGAACAGAAGGCTCATGTTCACCATGAAGACAAATCTCTTAATTTATACTGTGTATTGCAACTTCCTTTGGGCACTACTTGCTTGCATGATTTTATAGTATGAGATTTTAATAGACACTGAGGAGCACCTTGACTAATGGTAATAGTTTGTTAGTTTTGTTTTTCTTTAAGTGTTTACAATATTACATTTCTTTTCATATCTTTATTTTGTATTCTTGATATTTATTTTTATTTATGCACTCAGAATTCAATTTATTAAATCTTAGCAATGGACCAGATAGTTTCTGTGAATACACACGTGTTCTGTCACTCTTCCATCTTGGTGTGATGTCTCAAGTTGGTTCCATTTAGCCAAAATATGTCAGTTATGGAAATTTTCCTTTTTCCTTCCACTGATGTCCTAGGTAGATGAAGCCTCACCATCCATGCGCCCCCGGCTCCCTCCTTCCTCCAAGCCTTCACCACACTATTGCCTGTGTCCATGGGCTATGCATGTATGCATATATGTTCCCTGAAATAAAAAACATCCCGGAAGAAAACAACAGTAGACCATCGCCTTTATTCATTCATCTACTGATAGGCACTTGATTTTTATCTTCCACGCAGTTAATTGCCACACAGTTATTTAATTACTACATAGTTGTTTTGGTTCAGTCCCTATTACAGTCAGAGTTACACAATTACATATGCAAAGTTGGAAATTTTGAAGACTGCAAGAACATATTTATATCGACTAGGGACAGAGATAGTCTCCATGGATTAAGGAAGCCATTATTGTGTAAGCATAGTCACTGTGACTTTAAATTGAAAATTTCAGAGAAACCTCTACCTACTTAGCTTTTCAAAGCTTTTACTGAGAGAAGAATTTAAGAGACTCAAGTTTATACATTAAGAGGCTTCTCTTAATGCATCTGTTTTTATTATTTTAATGTTTAATTATTTTATCATTATGAATGTGCATTAATAACCAAAATAAGCACTATCCAATGTTTCCTATTTTGTATTCTCTTTGAAGAATTCACAAAAATCTTGATGAGGTATTTTATTCCTTATGCCAGCAACTTAAAAGAAAATATTTTAAAGTACCTGGAGGTATGAAAATTCTATATTACATGCACAACATTATTGGAGAACTTGGAAATAAAAAGGGTTAATTCTCTCTAGGCTATTTGGATGCTATCTTTTCACAAAATAAATGTTAAGATGACCTAACATACATTTCTTTCACTATTTCAGTCTTAGTTGCTAAATAACCTTTCAATATATAATTGACAATATTTTAACTGAGATTTCCTGAAATTTAATAAACAAAACCATGAAGTAGAAGGCTAATAAATGCTCTTAATTAGGAAGCTGGTTCCTAAGAGCAGATTTTGTTCCAGCTGAAAGGATTGCTTTATAGCTAGCTTATCACTGATTTCATTTTCAGTTGGTTTCTCTAATTTGCCTGCATGAATATGCACATATAATGCAAAAACATTTTCTTTAAAGACAATTAATATTTAAAAATTATTTTGCAAGTTAAACTATCCAGAGATTCTTTTACACATACCACTTTTTTTCTTTACTAACATATTATCCTGTATAGTAAAAGCCCCAGTGACCTAAATGGCAGAACAACCAGAATGACCAGAGACTAGAACGACCATGGCCCCTCACCCCGGCCAGACCTGCCCCCCAGCGGGGACCCCCACCTGAATCGGGGGTGTGGCTGGCCTGCAAACCACCTGCAGCCCCACCCCCCAGCGGGGACCCGCACCCCAATCCGGGGCCAGCCCCCTACCCATGCACCAGGCCTCTATCTATACTAATAAAAGGGAAATATGCTAATTAAACCAGATGACTTCCAGACAACCTTCTGACCATCCTTACAGACAAAGCCATGGTGGCGGGGCTGAGGCAGAGGCAGTAAGGGGGATCAGGCTGGCAGAGGAGAGCAGTTATGGCGATCAGGCCAGCAGGGGAGAGCAGTTACAGCAATCAGGCCTGCAGGGGAGAGCAGTTAGGGGGATCAGGCCAGAATGCAGGTGAGTGATTAGGAGCCAGCAGGCCTGGATTGTGAGAGGGCAGTCGGACATCCCCTGAGGGGTCCCATATTAGAAAGGGTGTAGGCCGGGCTGAGGGACCCCTTCCCCGCCCGTGCACAGATTTCATGCACCGGACCTCTACTCCTATATAATAAAAGGGTAATATGCAATTTGACCCTAATGGCAGAACACCACTCAACCAGTCACTATGAGGCGCACTGACCACCTCTTGGTCCCTTCCCCCAGCTGGCAAGCTCTGATTGCCCGATAGTGAACAGGAAACGGGGGGTGGGTGGTGGGGTCATGGGCAGAGCCAGGCCAAGGCCCCTACCCTTCTAGTCGCCCCACACACAGAGGGCAACCTGGCTTCTGGCTGAGCAGCGCTGACTACCAGGGGGCAGCTCCTGCATTGAGTGTCTGCCCCTCATGTTCAGTGTGCATCATAGGGACTGCTCATTCTACCTTTTGGTCACTTTGCATATTAGGGACTGCTCATTCTACCTTTTGGTCACTTTGCATATTAGCCTTTTATTATATAGGATGCTTATTAAATAAAACATAGCATGATGAATAGTGTCAGATCAAGATTATTCACAATATTCAAACATTTTTGGGAGCTAAAAATAAATTGAAAATTGTTGATAAAATTTTCTGCTTGAACAGATTTTGTTAAACTGTTAATAGCAGTTTAATTGTGTTGGACTTAGTTTAGTTTGCAATGTGGAATGAGGCAACACAAAAATAGTCAGGTTATGCTAAGATTTTGGAAATAAGTAATACGAACCAACTACTATTACTAGCATTCATTTTCTTTCTTTTTTAAAAAAATATATATTTTATTGATTTTTTTACAGAGAGGAAGTGAGAGGGATAGAGAGTTAGAAACATCGATGAGAGAGAAACATCAATCAGCTGCCTCCTTCACACCCCTACTGGGGCTATTCCTGCAACCAAGGTACATGCCCTTGACCGGAATCGAACCTGGGACCATTCAGTCCGCAGGCTGACACTTTATCCACTGAGCCAAACCGGTTTGGGCAAGCATTCATTTTCTTTACCTGATCTCATGAAACAGCTTTCAATTACTTTAGTAATAAATAATTCACAAGTATTATTTTCTAATAGCTTTAGTTTTCTTACTGGTTAATTTTAACAAAATGGTAATTATGGATAAGTGAGAAGCATGCATAATAAAGGAATGTTACATTGTAAAGATCCCATGTAATAAAAGACACTGAATATATTTTATTAGTATTTAATGTTTAGCTACCAGGTGTACCGATTAATAATGCAGATTTTTTCAATAAATGGGGCTATACATATGTTGATATATATGCAATTTGATATGTATGCTATTTTGCTGTATTGACAGCAAGTTTCAAAACTACATAAGTCAAATTTGCTGAAGGTGTTAACATCATAGATATTTTTACACTTAAAAATGTTGAATTTCATGCCAAAAAAAGAGCATTTGTGGGAAGTTTTAATTGGTTACTTTATTTTGAAGAAAAGTTATCGTACTTTTTTGCTGAAAGTTATCGTACACTTCAGGAAGCTTATGGCGAACATGCTCCATCTCAAGATACTTGTGAACGCTGGTTTAAATGCTTTAAAAGTGATGATTTCAATGTGAAAGAGAAAGAACGTCCAGGTCAACTGAAAAAGTTTGAAGATCAACAATTACAAGCATTATTGAATGAAGATGCGTGTCAAACTCAAAAACAACTTGCAGAAAGATTAACTGTTGCTCAGCAAACAATTTCCGATCTGATCGTTTACAAGCAATGGGAAAGATTTTAAAGGAAGGAAAATGGGTGCCACATCAACTGAACGAAAGACAAATGGAAAACCGAAAAGTCATCAGTAAAATGTTGCTTCAGCGGCATGAAAGAAAGTCTTTTTTGCATCGAAATGTGACTGGTGATGAAAAGTGGATTTATTTTGAGAATCCCAAATGCACAAAATCATGGGTTGATCCGGGTCAACCATCAACATCGACTGCAAGGCCACATCGCTTCAGAAAGAAGACAATGCTCTGCATTTGGTGGGATCAGGAAGTTGTGGTGTATTATGAGCTTCTAAAACCAGGTGAAACCATTAATACTGATTGCTACAGACAATAAATAATCAATTTGAACCATGCTTTGATCATGAAATGACCAGAATGGGCCAGAAGACACGGCAAAGTAATTTTGCTTCATGATGACACACCATCACACACTTCAAAACCAGTTGAAGACACATTAAAAGATCTTGCCTGGGAAGTATTAACCCACCCACTGTATTCACCAGACCTTACTCCTTCAGATTACCACTTGTTCCAATCGATGGCATATGCACTTTCTGAGCAGCACTTCAAACATACGAAGAAGTGGGAAATTGGGTCTCTGAATGGTTTGCCTCAAAACAAGAAAATTTCTATTGGGACGGCATCCACAAATTACCTGAAAGATGGGGTTGATTGTGTAGCTAGTGATGGACATTACTTTGAATAAAGCACTTATGATGTTTCTCTTGAAATTATCATGTTTTCTCTTAATTACAAAATCCGCATTATTAACCGGTACACCCAGTAAATAATTACAACTATTTTATCTGCATCCAAATCTGACATCTTTTATATTATTTTCTTATGTAAATTATCTATATACCTATTTTTTATAATTGTAAAGTAGTTTAACTTATATGTGAATAAAATATTGAAGTAATGCAATTTTGAAGAAATGTCTTATTGATATATGAATTACCTGGGGTCTCGTCTCTTCATGTAGTGATAAAATTCACTGTATTTCATACTCTTTATCTCTTCCCATCCACCAGCACTTCTTTGTTATTTACATAATAAGAAATCAATATATGCTTTCTTTCCAAAATTTTAATTCACAGAATTAATCATAAATTAACTATTGCACATTGGACTTTGTAGTATCAGCATAAGTAAAAAAATAATAATAAATCTACATGCCAGTTTGACAGTTGATCCTATATTTTATTTATTTTCAATAAAATACTACATCTATCTGCCCAGGTCCCTTAATGAAAAGAAACTTTTATACCAAATTTGTAACACTGTCTTTTTTCCCCCAGTAAAATGAATATATCAAACAGTTCAATATTAAATGACCATAATTTATATGAATATACTTTTAGAACTTTTTTTACTTAAGTAACTTTAGAAAGCTTCTTCAAAAACTAGTCATATATATATATATATATATATATATATATATATATATATATATATATACATATATATATATATATATCCCCAAAATGTATACACACATTTTGACTACTATAAAGTTAGTGCTTATTAAAATACATTTCATTTTCAAAATTGAGCTATCAGCTGTTAAAGTGTATATATAATACCTAGCCATATAAAAAAGATAGGGCCATAGAGAGAAAATGATACCAAGCAATTCTTGCATATATAGCCAGAGGCCCTGCTTAAAAAATTCTGCCCCAGAAGACAAGTTTCTTCTTTAATAAAATGAATACTTAATTTTTTGATAAATTATCTAGTTAAAAAACTAAATTATATCCAATGTAAAATGAGCCATTACACTAGTACTTTCTTTTAAAGCAATGAGTAGTAAAACTTGCTGAGTTGAAAGATTATATTCTCAATTGTCTACATTTATTAAATCTTAAAATATTCTCATTTTAAATTCAGTTCTTAAGCTGTGCACAATAAATCTGTATATACTATATAAAGATAGAAAATCTAAAGTATAAATGTATATTCCCTCCAAATTCAAGATAACTGAATTAATATTACTATTATTCTTACACAGACTTAAGCATTTTGTTGATTTGAGATTAGCAATTTAAAATGTAAGGTTTATGAACCCAAATAATCTATTGGCTTTTTATAAAGTGAATTGTTGAATTTTATTCTCTATTTTTTCATTCTTGCCCTCCTGCATTCTTGTCTCACCAAAAGGAAAATAATAGTACTGGGAATGGAATCTGGAAAATTGCTATTGAAATGCCAGAGCCTTCTTGTGAATAAGATTTCACCACTTACTAGCTACATAGGTTGGATAGGTTGCTAAATTTCTGTAACTGTTAAGTTTTTGTTCTATTTGTTTTGACTTTGTTTGAAAAGTTGATAAATTGATACAACTGTACTTTCTAAGTTTTAGGGTGGTCAACATGCATGTAAAAGAAATAGCATAGTGAGAATATTTGATACTTACTCAATATTTATCAGTAATAAATTATTTTTTAAATATTATTATAATACACTCTATTTTTCTAAACTCATTCATTATAATTATAATGAGAATCATAAATAAAATGTTGAAGACCATACATACCAAGAATATAAATGAAGCAATAATCCTATATAATAAAAGGCTAATATGCAAATAGACCAAACGGCGGAACAACCGGTCGCTATGATGTGTGCTGACCACCAGAGGTCGTGTGTGGAACATGGTATGCATTGGTTGCAGCGGGATGGTGGAGCAGGTGAGCAGGGGCACCAGACCAAGGTGGGGCACTGGTTGCTGTCATCAGGGCGAGCCTCTGGTGGTTACTGAAAATTCTTTGCTCCCACACACCACGGTCCTGCCCAGTGCTCGCACCTGCTGCCGGTGCCAGCCCCACTTGCACCTGCTGCCAGTGCTGGAGCCGCCTCTCACACCCACTGCCAGTGCCCAGCGCCAGTCCCAATCACTTGGTGCCATCAGCAGGTGTGAGCAGCAGCTGCCGGCCCTGATCTCCCCTGAAGGCTTCTTTACCTCCCCCTACTCCTGAGGGGCTATTGGGACAGCAGCCGCCATCATACCCACGGACAGTGCTGGCCCTGCTCGCACCCACTGCTGGTGCTGGCCCCAATTTCTCTGTGCCATCAGCAGGTGTGAGCAGGGCTGGCACTGTCAGTGTGTGGGAGTGGCAGCGGCGGGAGTGGGGCTGCTGGCAGACAGGTAATGGAGGCCATGGAGGGAGGGGCCAGGAAGGGGCGCGGAGGATGGGCCAAGACCCGCCCCTGTGCCTACCACATCCTCACAGCCCACAGTTGCTTTCAAGGTGCACGAATTCATGCAATGGACCCCTAGCAATAATAATAAGGCTTAAAAGTACTTTATTCCTTCTAGGACTACAGTGTGTATATTGTTATATTTCTTTCTTGCCAAACTTGTGCAATATAGTGAATTTACAGTAAACAGAAATGCTTACAATGAAGTGACTATTATTTTTTATGCCAAAAGCAAAGCTCTTTAAAAGCTAGCCTCAAAGTTGTGTGTATTGTGTATTATCACTTACATTAATCTATCAGTTCTTGACAGTTTTTTCCTATACTTCATAAAAAGCCACTTAGGCCTGGTCTGAAAATCTTCTTTTTATAATACATATCAAATCTTAATTTTTGGAAGTGTATAAAGTGGTAGTAAAATTTAGAAATCTGTTCAAAGGAAATAGATGTTGAAAAAAAATTCTCTCAAATGTAAACCCATACAATGTGAACAACAGAAGAGGAATTTCATTTTCTAGATCTGATCACGTCCATGTTATTTTATATTCTGAACAACCATTTGGTTCCTATAAATTGTTTTCCCCGGCATCACCCGTAATATTCATTGGAAAAACACTGTTGCAGATAAAAATTATAAAATCTGGACAAAACATAATTTCCTTAAGGAACTGGAGACAGAATCAAGCAGATATTCCGTGGTAGTTGACACAAGGAAGAAGGGAATGACATGGATTAAATTACTATGACTAATTCTGAGGGAAGCCTCAAGTCTTCATTATCCAATGTGGCTAAAATTTTACAAAAACCCTGCAGTCCTACTGGCATGAGGGACCATGGGATGTTTTAGGATAACTGCAGCCACAAAGTAAGGGAGAAAATTCCAGAAAGAAAAGTGAAAGGAGATTCCTAAATTGACATTTGGGCAAAGAGTTTATACACTCTTTGCCCAAATGTCTAACCTCTGCATACACATACATAAGGAAAACTCCAAACAGTCAAGTTATGGCTAAAAGGGAGGTGGGGGGGGGGGGGGATGGAGTTTCATATTTTAATTTCAACTAAGTTCCATGTCATTAAAAATAAGTCTTTAAAAAATAGTCTTGAGAGGATTATAAAATTAGAGGTTTCTAATAATACTTAGTTGCAATGTATAAGACAAAATAAAAAATTAGTCAATATCCAAAGAAACAGGAAAACATATTCAATACGAAAAAGAAAGGTCAACCAAAAAATAAGACTGTGAGAACTAGGTGTTGAAACTTGTCGACAAGAAAATTAAAGAAATTAGTATAATTATGAACCTCAGAGGGAAGGTGGGGGTGGGAGGATGGATGGGAAAAGATCAACCAAAGAACTTGTTTGCATATATGTATAACCCATGGACACAGACAATAGGATGATGGAGGCCTGGGGTGGGGAGCGAGAGTGGACTGTAAGGGGTCAATAGAAGAAAAAAGGGTACATACGTAATACTTTCAACAATAAAAGTTTTTAAAATGAATGCATTAATTGATTTAAAAATAGAAATTAAAGCCAATAAATAATTAACTATGTAGACTATGAAAAGAAGATATAAAGGAAAATATGATCATGATTAATAATAGATAGTAACTCTGAATAAGGAAATAGAGACTAAAATCAATCCCTAGGAAAATGTAAAAATAACTCAAAAACAAATGTGAAATAAGCCTGGCTGGTGTGGCTCAATGGTTGAGCATTGACCTATAAACTAGGAGGTCATGGCTCGATGCCCCAGGTTGCGGACTCTATCTCTGATAAGGGGGCAAGCAGGAGGTAGCTGATCAATGATTTTCTCTCATCATTGATGTTTCTCTCTTCTTCCTTCCTCTTCTTTCCTCTTGAAATCAATAAAAACATTTTTTTAAATGAAATGTGAAATAAAATTCACTGGATGATATAAAAAAATATAGTAATGACTGAGGAAAGAATCAGTGAACTTGAGGAGAGATCATTAGAAATGACATCATATGAAGAATAGAATACATGCGTGTGTATAGTATAAATATAATAATGTAAATATATAATATATAAAATAAATATTTTTTGTTTTTGTATATATCATCAGCCAATAGAACAATTTCCTATGACTCAAATACATGTAATTGATATCCTAATATTTTAGTCAGGGTTCTCCAAAGAAACAGAACCAAAAGAATGTTTACAGAGAGAGACTGAGAGAAAAAGTTTTACTGTAAGGAATTGACTCACGTAATTATGGAGGCTGGTAAGTGCTAACATTTTCAGTCAACCAGCTGGCAACCCAAAGACCCTATGTGTAATTTCAGTTAGATTCTGAAGGGCAGAGAATGAGCAGAGCCAATGGTGTAGTTCCAGTCTCAGTGCCAACAGGCTCACACTCTACTTCATAACCTGTAAGAGATGGTATTAATGTTTGAGTCTGAAGGCAAGAAGAGCTAATATTCAGTTAGAGTCTAAAGCCCTGTTCAAGGCAGTTAGATAGGAGAACTTTTCTCTTACCCATTGGAGAATTAGCATTTTTACTTTATTCAGGTATGCAACTGACTCAGTAAAACCCACCCACATTGGGGGGGGCAATATATTCTTACTCAGACTGCCAATTCAAATATTAGTCTCTTCTAGAAACACCCCCACAGACAAACTCAGAATAATGCTTGACCAAATGTCTGGGCTCCCCTTGGCTCAGTCAAGCTGATACATAAATTTACCATTACAAGGCCATCCCTAAGGTGACACTAAAATCATACTATCTGGGAGAGGAAACAAGAAGGCGGCAAAGGTAAACAACTAAACTGCCGCCTCGCACAACAATTTCAAAAATACAACTAAAAGACAAAACGTCTACCACCCAGAACCACAGGAAAGCTGGCTGAGAGGAAGATTTACAACTAAGAAGAGAAAGGAGCACAAACGCTGAAAAGCTGAGGTACGGAGGCGCGCAAATTGGGCTGGTGGCGGGCGACTGGGCGCGCGGCTTTTCTTCAACCCGAAGGGAGACAAGCTCCCAATCACTCTGAAATCCAGTTTCTGGGGACACGCGGGGGACCCAGACGCCTACAGGGAGAAGCTGGACTCTCGGCCATCGGGTTGGAAAGTGAGAGTGACTTTTGCAGAGGTGTGCCCAGCAATCATTGTTTACTGCGCTGGAGCGCGGGACGCAGGGACTTGGAAATGCGGAAAGGCAGAGATGGATAACGGCAGCCATCACCATTTGCCACACCCTAGCCTAGTGATGCCCTGAAACCCCGCCCCACCCTGAGACACCGCCCCGCAGATTCTACAAACCCTCCCAGGCTCCACACAGCGGCTTTTGCATATAAATGGCCTGTTCTGTGGCAGCTTAACCAAACTAACTGCAGCTCCAGTCAGACTCCTCCAAAACCGCCCAAGCAAAGAGGAGAAATCTGTAGTTCTTGCTGTAGCTCCTGCTGGGGGGCCTCAGACAGTAGATGACCTGAACCCCATTGGAGATCCAGAAACTAGTGTATCTAGTGGTCGGTGTGAGACAACACCAGATTTCAACCACTCTCATAAGGGACACATTCAAGAGGCAGACTCAGTGAGCACCAAAGCCCTACTGGAACAAGTCCTGCCCCATAAACATGCCTCCAGCACAGCAATTCTTCCGTTATAGACACAGCAGGTCCTCACAACCAATTGGCCTGGAGGTCAATTCCTCCCAGTGACACCAACAACCATCAAGACTTAACTACAACAAGGCTGTACACACAGTCCACAAAGGGTACACCAAGAGTGTCCACCTCAGGTAACTGGGAGTCTGACCCGTTGAACCAATAGGACACCTAGTACACAAAGCTACCCAACCAACTCAGGGAAGCAGCGAAAATGAGGAAGCAAGGAAACAGATCCCAAATGAGAGAAATGGAGGAGAACAAACGAATGGACATAGAGTTCAAAACCACGGTTATAAGGTTTTTCAAGAATTTCATGGAAAAGGCCGATAAATTTAATGAGACCCTCGAGGATATGAAAAAAGACCAACTAGAAATTAAACATACACTGATTGAAATAAAAAATATTATACAGAGACCCAACAGCAGACTAGATGAACGCAAGAATCAACTCAAAGATTTGGAATACAAAGAGGCAAAGGACACTCCTCCAGAGAAGCAAGAAGAGAAGAGAATTCAGAAAGTTGAAGATAGTGTAAGAAGCCTCTGGGAAAACTTCAAGCGTACCAACATCAGAATTATGGGGGTGCCAGAAGAAGAGAGAGAGCAAGATGCTGAAAACCTATTTGAAGAAATAATGACAGAAAACTTCCCCCACCTGATGAAAGAAACAGACTTACAAGTCCAGGAAACACACAGAACCCCAAACAAAAGGAATCCAAAGAGGACCACACCAAGACACATCATAATTAAAATGCCAAGGGCAAAAGACAAAGAGAGAATCTTACAAGCAGCAAGAGAAAAACAGTTAGTTACCTACAAGGGAGCACCCATACGACTGTCAGCTGATTTCTCAACAGAAACTATGCAGGCCAGACTGGAGTGGCAAGAAATATTCAAAGTGATGAATAGCAAGAACCTACAACCAAGACTATTCTACCCAGCAAAGTTATCATTCAGAATTGAAGGGCAGATAAAGAGCTTCACAGATAAGAAAAAGCTAAAGGAGTTCATCACCACCAAGCCAGTATTATATGAAATGCTGAAAGGTATTCTTTAAAAAGAGGAAAAAGAAGAAAAAGTAAAGATAAAAATTATGAACAACAAATACATATCTATCAACAAGTGATTCTAAAAGTCAAGTGAATTAAAAATCTGAGGAACAGAATAAACTGGTGAACATAATAGAATCAGAGGCATAGAATGGGAGTGGATTGATAATTCTCAGAGGAAAGGGGTGTCTGTGTGGGGGGTACAGGAAGAGACTGGACAAAAATTATACACCTATGGGAGGGTGAGAACAGGGTGGTGGGGAGATATGGGGGGAATAAAAGGAGAAACAATTGTAATAATCTGAACAATAAAGATTTACTAAATTAAAAAAAAAAATCATACTATCTGGCATACTGCCAAAAATATACTAACCCTTCCCCAGAAGAATAAAGTGCTTGAATAATGTTCACGCTTGAGGGGGAAAATATGGCAGCCAAATAGGAAGATGTGTTCTGAGCCTTTTTCCAGAGCAGATAGAAGGAGCATCTAAATCAAATAACATCCACCTGGAATTGGCAAAGTAGATGCAGCTGGTGAGACAATTTGCAGCCAGGAAGGTCAAAAGACGCCTGGAGAATAGTAGGATCAGGGATCTGGGCTGGAGAGAGTTGCGAGACCACCGAGCTGAGAGGGTCAGAAGGAAGCTGCACAACATCAAGTCCGTGTCCCTTGGGAACAGGCGTAACATTTGACTGTGGAAAGGAAGTCCACAGGGCTGCTGACAGTAGGGGATTCTAGATCTAAATGCATAGCCATGAAAGGCTGAGCCCAAAGAGGCGGCCTGAAGTACTGCCTGAACCACGTGGTGCCAGGGGCATGGAGTGGGGAGAGACTAGCAGTCTCATGATTGTTTTTCCTGTTTGGTCTTTGCTTTTATTTGCTAAACCCAGTTCATAGGACCTTTCAAATACAAACACACACCCATGGCTGAGGTGCAGGTGGAGGTGCAGACTTATGGAGTCTGGGGAGAGGCTGTAGAGGAAAGTGGATGGGGGAGAGGTGACCAGGAGTCCAGTATTGGGACATTCCTGACACTCCAGACCTAAGCAGCTATTTTTCTCCTGAAGAGCCACCCCCTCCCAGCAGCCTCAAGCCAGCTAATACAGCCATACCAGCCTATACCTGGAGATATACAAAGAACACAAAAACTCTCAATAGCCCCAAAAAGCCTTCCTAGACTGGGTTGAAGAGAGGCCTTTCAGTCCTGGAAAGCAATTCAGCACCCTCCCTAACTATAGCACTGTCAGAAACAGTGTCTTAAGAAATTAAGATTAACAGCAGGCAGACAGGCTAAGTGGGCAGATTGGTCTCACCTGATTGCTGGCAAGGCTGTGGAGATAGAAACAAACAGAGGAGTGGTGGATCACTTGAAACTTCAACACAGTGCTGACTACCTAACAGGAAACTGAGAAGTGGCTGACAAAACAGAAGAGAAGGATCTAAATCCAGCCCCAGTGGGGCATTAAAATTCAGCTGAAATGAATGACACTTCATTTTTTTATTTTTTATCTTTTATTTATTTTTTTCTTTATTTTATTTCACATTATTTTCTTCATTCTATCTTTTCATGTTATTTTATTGTATCTTATTTATTTATTTATTTTCTGTTTTTACTTCTTATACACTCATTCTCTTTCTACTCATCCTCTATACTGAACCAAGGTCCTCCCATTATTCATTCAATTCCTTAACCTTACTATCTACTTACTATCTATATAAGAACTGCCTAGAGATTCTGCCACCCCCTCCCCCGCCCCACCACTTTTTTTCTGGGTGTCTGTTGCTCACATTTTTTTGGTTTATATATTTGTTTTGTGGTGTTTTCTCCCCATATATATTTCCCCTTTTCTTCTTTTTCTTTGCTCTCATACCTTATTATTTCTTTTCTAGATATTATTTTTGCTCTATTTTCTCTCTCCTAATATTCTTTTCTCTGGTGCTCACTTATAGTTGGGTTATCAGTGTCATGGGTACATTTGTGTTTTGTTCCCTTTGTGTTGTGTCTTCTCAAGTTGTATTCTGTGCTGTTTGGTCAATATGGTAGAGAGCAAGCTGCATAACCAGACACTCTGAGATGAGACTCCATCCATGAACATGACAATAATACTCAAGACCCAACTACACCAAGAGAACCCAAATATCCCAAGTAGGGGACATCCCTAGATTACCCAGCCCAGAAGACCAGAGAGATTACACCACTGGGTCCTACAAAACATATACTATATAAGACAAACTCAAAAAATCTGGGTAACATAGCAATTTGACCTAAGACATAGAAAAATCAGATAGGAACAGCAAAAATGGGGAGACAAAGAAACAACCTCCATTGGAACAAAAATGAGGAATCACCAGAAAAGGAAACAAACGAAATGGAGGCAAGAAATTTGTCAGGGAAAGAATTCAGAGCAATGGTTATAAGAACACTGAAAGGATGGAAGACAACAACATGTGTAAGAATCAAGATGAAATGAAGAAGAATCAGGAGGAAATGAAGAATGACATAGCCACAATAAAGAACACACTGGAAAGTTTCAACAGTAGACTAGAAGAAGCTGAGGACCACATCAGCAAATTAGAAGGCAAGGTGGGAAAAAAAACCCCACAACAACCAAGCACAGCAGCAACTGAAAAGAAAACTTAAAAAGCAGGAAGATGGATTAAGGGAGCTTTGGGGCAACATGAAACAAAACAACATCTGCATAATAGGTGTGCCAGAGTAGAGAAAGCTGAGCAAGGAATAGAAAACCTGTTTGAAGAAATAATGACAGAAAATTTCCCTGATGTTGGGAAGAAAATGGCCACACAAGTCCAGGAAGCAAACAGAGCCCCAAACAAAATGAACCCAAAAAGACTGACAGTAAGACCCATCATAATTAAATTGGCAAACATCAGTGACAAAGTAATAATCTTAAAGGCTACCAGAGAGAGACAAATAGTTACATACAAGGGATCTCCCATTAGACTATCAACTGATTTCTCAACAGAAACACATCAGGCCAGAAGGGCATAGAATGAAATATACAAAGTGATGCAAAGCAAGGGACGGAATCCAAGAATACTATACCCAGAAATGATATCATTCAAACTTGAAGGTGAAATCAGGAGCTTCACAGACAAAAAAGGACTAAGGGAGTTTATTACCACCAAGCCAGCAATACAAGAAATGCTAAAGGGACTGCTGTGAAAAGAAGAAATAGAAAGGAAAGAAGGAACACAGGCATAAAGAATAAAAATGGTGACAAACAAGTACCTATCAATAATAACCTAAAATGTAAAAGGATGAAAAGCTCTCCAATCAAAAGACATAGGGTAGCTGAATAGATAAGAAAACATGACCCATATATTTGCTGTCTACAAGAGACCAACCTCAGAACAATGAATTCACACACACTGATAGTGAAGGGATGGAAATAAAAAACTTCAGGCACATGGAAAAGAGAAAAAAGCTGGGATAGCAATACTTATATCCCTCAAAGTAAGGCCATAATAAAAGATAAGGAGGGTTACTTCATAATACTAAAGGGTGAAATTCGACAAGAGGGTATAACTCTGGTAATATATGTACCTAGTACCAGAGCACCCAAGTACCTAAAAACAGTTCTGGAAGATATCAAGGGAGAGATCAATGGTACTAAAATCATAGTAAGAGACTTTAATGCCCCATTGACACCACTGGATAAATTGACTAAACAAAAAATCAGCAAAGAAACATCAATCCTAAATGACTCACTAGATCAGGTGGAACTAATTGACACCTTCAGAACATTTCACCCCAAAGCTACAGAATATACATTCTTCACAAATGCACATGGGATGTTTTCAAAGATAAACCACATATTGGGACACAGGCAAAGTCTCTTCAAATTCAAGAAAATAGAAATATATCAAGTATCTTCTCAGATCACAATGGCATAAAATTAGAAATCAATTACAATAAAAACAATGAAAAAATAGCAAACACTTGGAAGCTAAATAGCATGATATTAAACAATTATTGGGTTACAAAAAAGATCAAAGAAGAAATAAAAAGCAGCTGTGAAACTAATGAAAATGAAACACAACAATCCAAAATCTATGGGACACAGTGAAAGCAGTCCTGAGAGGGAAGTTCATAGCTCTACAAGCCTACATCAAAAAACAAGAAAAACTGGTAATAAATTATCTAATTCTTACTTAAGAATTAGAAAGAGAACAAAAAGAAAAGCCCAGGGTAAGCAAAAGGAAGGAAATAATAAAAATCAGAGCAGCAATAAATGACATAGAGACCAAAAAAAAAAAAAATACAAAAAGATCAATAAACCAAGAGCTGGTGTTGGAGACCAGGTGTAAGGTGACATGGTCTTGCACCTGAAGGGGCTAACAAGGCTGGCCCCCTACCCACACAGTTTTCCAAGGCCTGTTTGGATAGCGGTTATCAGTAGAATGAGAGCAAGCTTTCATGGCTTGCCAAGAAGTCTGTAACTATTTACTGAGAATCTGCCTGATTTACTGTGCCAAGAATTTGTCCTTCTACTCTATCTCTCCCTTAGAGATTAAGAGGAACAAAGAGTACATTCCTCTTCACAGACCTCCTATTCAGTGTTTTGTGTATAAAAGGCATTGCGTAGTTAATAGACTCGCTGCAGATCCTCCATTGACCTGTAGTTCTCCCGAACCCGCTGTCCTATCTTTCTTTCTTTTCTCCAATCCCACCTCCCTACCTCAGTCTGGTTCAACCCGTCAGGCTGGACCTGATAATTGGCGCCTGAACAGGTAACTGAGGACTTGGGAAGCAGATGGTGAGGATCTCCTCCAAATAAAGAGTGCATTCGATAAGGTAAGGGAGGAACAATTTATTGATACTCAGGAGTAAAGCATGGGACAAGTAGAGTTTAGAGAAAGTGCCCTTTAGAGGCAAATGTTAAAGTCTATATGATCACAGAATAATGTTGTTTCTTGTTCAAATTAGAATCTTAGCATGTCTATGGAATTTAAAATCTGTAATAAGTGAAACTCCACTGCTGGAGCCGCCTCTGGTACGGAGAGATTCAGGAGTGGCAGGAGAGGGCAGGGCTATTTGCTCTCCCACAGTAAGATTACTTGCAATAAGATTACTTAATGCCTTATTTAAAAATTATAAGAGAACTCAAAGGGAAGTACTAATCTTGGCCAAATTGGGTGTGAGTTATTACTTCAGAAAGCGAAGAAGAAAGAAAAAATTTGAGATCTATCTATCTATCTATTTTTTTTAAAAAAATATATATTTTATTGATTTTTTACGGAGAGGAAGAGAGAGGGATAGAAAGTTAGAAACATCAATCAGCTGCCTCTTGCACAACCCCTACTGGGGACGTGCCCGCAACCAAGGTACATGCCCTTGACCGGAATCGAACCTTGGACCTTTTAGTCCGCAGGCCGACTCTTTATCCACTGAGCCAAACTGGTTTTGGCAAGATCTATCTATCTTTTAAGCATGGAAAGAAATTTGGCCAGATCTGTTGCTGAAACTTCCCCTGAAGTAAGCAGGATATGGGGGAAGGGAGAGACACGTGGCAATCCAATATAGAAGCCCACTCTCCCAGTATGCTAAGTTAAAGTTTCCTTTCTCACCATGAAAAAGTTTTAAAAATTTAGAAATACGTCTGGGATATCTGTACACATGTAAAGAGAATGCTGGTATAAGGCAAAATGCGCACATGGTCCGATTTCAGATATTAGATAGGTCTTGAACTAGACTTAACTCTTTACAAGGGGTACAGAAATGAAAAACCCAGAACTGGTTCTTTTTCTAAGAAAAATGATGAAAAATTCTTCTTGAAAGAAATTCAAGCTAATTCCAGCAGCAGGATTCGCATTTCCATAATAAAGAGTAGTTTTTAAGATGCTAATAAACCTCAGTCAAAGTTAACTTTTAAGGCCTTCAAGAATATAAGTAAATTTGTCTCTTATAGAATTTATCCAAAGTAAATACTTTAAAAAATAATTATAATTAACTCTAGAATCTCAGAGAAATTGTTACAATATAGATAAATAATATATTAATTGTAAAGATCTAAGTAGCCCAAGTAACTGGCTATGCCCTTTGTTAATAGAGGAAGGAGTAGATGCCCTTCCCCCAGCAGAGCCACTGGCAAATAAAATGTAAAGTTTAAGTTTGCCTCATGAGAAAAATCTAGAGGACAGAATTTAATCTATTAATTGATTATGTCTTGTATTTTAGAAATTTATTCTTAAGAATATAAAAGTGTTATTAATCAAAGAACTGCTGGATGTTTGACTTACAAGCTCTGAGAGTTCAAAGTACAGATTAAATTAGGAGAAATTATATAAATATAGTAATTAAATACCTAAAATATAAAAATATGTTTTTAAGAAAACAATATGTTATGTTTTTTCTAATAGCTAGAAATTCAAAATATATTAGTTATTGGTCTGATTTTAAAAGAGGATTAATTTTATAATCCAGTTTAAATATAATTAATATTCTTTAAGATAATTTAAGTATATAATCTTTAAATCATATATATAAATATATATTACATATTTGATCTTTTCAAGTTATTTCAAGACTGAGAGTGACTTTTGAACATTTCATTGGGCCCCGAAATGTTCAAAAGTCTGTTCTCTCTTAAAAGAAATATTTTTTAAATTAAATCAATTGATACTTGAAATCACATGGAAAGCTTTATCAAATAAAAATTAATATATTTTACTTACACATATATATTAAATATTATAAAGGTTTTTGCCTATAAGAAGGGCAAAAACAATATATTTCTTAAATATAGCCAAATTTTTCAACAGCAGTAGAATTTCTAAAAAGACAAAAGTTATACTTTTAGATCAGACCAATAAAGTATCAAACCTATAAGTTTTACTAAATAATTTTTTTATTTTTAAATAAAGATACCTACTTTAACTACTTTATGAATTAGTTTTTTAAAATTTAATCAAGATCTCATATAAATTAAATTACATAAGAAACTAATTTTTAAATAATTAAATCTAAATAAAATCTAGGAACAGGTTAGAAGCCACCATTTACTGTCTAACTTTATGTAGCCGCCTGCATTAAGCTAGAGGCAGGGCAACATTTGCAGTTTATAAAATCAGATGTAAATTTACTTTATTTTAAATAAAGATACCTACTTTAATTACTTAAATAAATTCACTTATTAAATTATAATCAAGGTTTTCAGCTTAAAGAAAAGCCAATGTTATTGTAAGCAAGTTAATTAAGTATTCTAAGAATGTTACTAAGGCCTTGTCTATACAAAAAGAAGTTAACAGCCAGTTTAAAATTAAATTACCATACCTAGAACAAAGAATATCCTTACATAATATTATCCTACAATGTAATTATAATTTTTGATATTTTACAACAGCATATTATATATTTATCCCAAACAAACTTACAAACTAATTCTTTAAATATTTAGCAGCAATTTAAAAGGACATAAAAGGATTTAATCCCTTCCACTGTGTGGAGGGCCCCCTGGGAGGGCACTTGAGCATTCTATATTGGCCTCTCTTGCCCTTTTTGCCAAGAGGAACCCTCTTCTCACAATCCAATTGCCCGCAGCTGTTACCTGAGCTTCTGTTCATGCTGAGGTTGAAGCCTCACGGTGGCTGGTACCATGGATCTGTCTCTTTTCCCAATGGCGTGAGCTGGGCCCTCCCTAGAGAAGAAACCTGGGTTCCCCAAGATATGTGATCAATGCCGGGGCCCAGCCAGCAGGAGAGGGGATCCCAAGGCAGGTGCTGGGCGTGGAGGCCACAGGGGCATAGGCTACCAAGGAGACAGAACTGAACCTCACATCACCCTGCTTGGCCCCGGTGGATGGCTTGTTAGTCAAAGACGGGTAAGATTCCTCAGGGAAGGAACAACCTAAGACAGGCACAGTCGCAGAGGGGCCATCAGGAGAGAACTTGGAGGTCAACAGAGGTGGGGCACAGAACCTCACCCCCCCAACATTACAGGGCTCTGAACTCTAGCTCCTTCTGAGGGAGATCTCCTGCCCCATGGCTGCTTTGTGCTTCCCACGCCCTGCCCAGATCAGGACCCAGGCAACATAGAGAGACTTGGCCCAGCTCCCAGCTCAGATCGGCACCCAGATAACAGAGACATGGTTAACAGCAGCTGCCCTATATCTAAATCCAGCCTAACACCAGGAATGCTCAGGGCTTTCTCAGGGATACAAATAATCCTTTCCATTAATATTTACAGGGTAAACTAAGATTGTTATTTTTTATTTTTTTAAATATTTTATTGATTTTTTTTTACAGAGAGGAGGAGAGAGGGATAGAGAGTTAGAAACATCGATGAGAGAAACATCGATCAGCTGCCTCTTGCACACCCCCTACTGGGGATGTGCCTGCAACCAAGGTACATGCTCTTGACCAGAATCGAACCTGGGACCCTTGAGTCCGCAGGCCGACGATCTATCCACTGAGCCAAACCGGTTTCGGCAAGATTGTTATTAAAATATTAAATTTAAAAGTAAATTAGTAGTCAGCCTTACTATAAAAGTAGTTGTAATATAGCTAGCTAGTCACCTATAGGTTTAACCTTCAAACTACAGCCCTACAGGTTACGTGTTATAAAAAGAAAGACAAAGATTCTTATATAAAAATAAAGAGGTTTCCTTCAAATATTATAGGAATTATAATTAAAAGCCTATATATTTAGCCCTTTAAATTAAGGTAAATAATTTATGTTTTTCCTCTCTAATAAGTTTTATATAAAATTAAAGATTAATAGCAGAAACTTAATATCATTTATTATCCATAATTCAGGAGAAGTAAAGTTAATAAATAAATTAAGCTTTATTTCAGATTAATTTAAATTGACTAATTAAAATAAGTAAGTATTCATAAAAACTTAATTATACTAAACAAAAAACTATTCCTAAAGTATTAACAAAACTTTATTAATAGTTCATCTCATAGTAAAATTACTTAACATACAATAAATCCAAAGCAGTCATATTTATATACAAAAATAAAAATAAAAGATTATCAAGACTACATTATAAAATTTTACAAAAACCTCATAATAATACAAAAGAAGAGATTAATAGAATAATATCTTAAAAGAAATATCCTATAAGTAAATTATATCAAACCTTAATTACTTTAAAATTTTTACTCAAATATTAATTTTCATTTATAATAGTAGTAATAGCACACCCATAAAAATCTTATAGTATCAAAATAAGCCAAAGGAAAATAATTTAGACAAAAATCAAAAGGACCCCAAATCTAATTTACAGAAAAAATTTCTCTATTAACCTTTGGTCGAGAATATGTTTATATATTTCCAGAAAAGCCCATGTAGATTCCTACAACAATGGATCTCAAAAAGGACCTAATAGAACCATTCCAGCCACAGAATACGTAATAGCCCACAAGAACAGAGGTAAAATAGTCCAGAAATAAATATAGTAAAGACACCTTGCCATACTAGCAGTCAGCACCTGTACATTGCTACAGGTTGCCCAGGACCAAGGACAAGGAAGGTCGGTATACATGCTTCCAAATCATGTATACACACACCCTTCTACATAGAAGTCAAAATATTTAATGTTTTGTATTCTACTTGGACCCCTGGCTTACAGGCTTATTTTATTTCTAACACAGGGAATAGTATTAGCTACCACATTAAAAGAAATACCATACCTCAGGCATTAACCATTTTTACAGATAGATCCAGTTCTAGAAAGGCAGGATGTACTACAGCAGGAGAGCAAAAGTCCTTCAAACCCCTTATATTTCAGTAGAAATACAAGCTCTTATTTATACCTTAATAGATTTTACTATAAAGCCCATCAACCTATAGTAATAGTACTTATATAGTAAGTATAGCAAAAATTATTAAAACAGCTACTATAAGGCACACTAATTCAGAAGAATTTTTCATTTAATTTTCAGTCTTTTAAATATTATTTGAGAATGACAATTTCCATATTTTATTAGAAGCAGTGTCCTCAGTGTATTATCCACCTTCCTGTACCAACTTTAGGGGTAAATCCCCAAAAACTTAAACCTAATCAAATCTAGCAAAAACAATAGCACTCAATTGTAGAAAGAACCAATCATACTCTTAAAATCATTTACTAAAAAACAGAAAAAGGGGAGACAGATGTTATGAGTCACCTCAAGAGAAGCTCAGTCATACTTTTTAGACTTTAAAAATTTTAAATTGTAAAATTTTAAATTGTGATACAGAGGATTGTACAGCAGGTGAAAGGCATCAGGCCTCCTGTACAATAGCCTCCACCGAGTCAGCTAGGTGGAAGGAAGCATAAACCAGAAAAGAGTTTTATCAGATTCAGTAATAATGTGGGGAAGAGGTTGTGTTTCATATCTTTCCAGAAGGAGCAATACAGCCAATTCGGGTGCCAGAGAGTTACGTGTGTTACCACAATGGACTCAGACAAGATCCTGTGGCCCTTCACTCAAAAAGGACTAAGTACTGCCCTAATGACAGCAAAGCAGAGGAAGAAGAAAACTGAAAGCTACGCAAGGGACTAAAGTGCCAACATAGAGTCATCTAAAGTAGTTAACGACTGAAGTGCAGCAGATTGTAAAAAAGCAAGAAGTTGAAGCTACTTCTTCAACCACGTTCCTGCTCATGCTAGCATCTATTAGCTGCCAGTCTTCTGCAAAGTTTTGTGCAGCCAAGTCCAAGGACTCTAAGTAAATATACACCAGCCACAAGAGAGACTTTCTTTCATTTAGTAGCTAAAAATGTTAATATGTCCATAGTTTTGATTTCTCTCTTATTGTTTAATTATTATTTAATAGCCATAGTTTTACTCTTAACATTCAAGTTTTGAAAATGATAACATGTATGTAATTTAATTTTACATTGGCATTGTTTTAATATTAGAGCTTTATTATTAATATTTAAATTTTACTTTTATTATTAGTAGCCTTAAAAACAGAAAAGGGGGATTTGTTGGAGACCAGGTGTAAGGTGACATGGTCCTTGCACCTGAAGGGGCTAGCAAGGCTGGCCCCCTACCCACACAGTTTTCCAAGGCCTGTTTGGATAGCGGTTATCAGTAGAATGAGAGCAAGCTTTCATGGCTTGCCAAGAAGACTGTAACTATTTACTGAGAATCTGCCTGATTTACTGTACCAAGAATTTGTCCTTCTACTCTATCTCTCCCTTAGAGATTAAGAGGAACAAAGAGTACATTCCTCTTCACAGACCTCCTATTCAGTGTTTTGTGTATAAAAGGCATTGCGTAGTTAATAAACTCGCTGCAGATCCTCCATTGACCTGTAGTCCTCCTGAACCCACTGTCCTGTCTTTCTTTCTTTTCTCCAATCCCACCTCCCTACCTCAGTCCGGTTCAACCCGTCAGGCTGGACCTGAGAAGCTGGTTCTTTGAAAAAATAAACAAGATTGATGAACCTCTAGCCAGACTCACCAAGAAAAAAAAGACAGGACCCAAATAAACAAAATCAGAAATGCAAGAGGTGAAGTAACAACCAACCCCACAGACATACAAAGGACTATTTAAAAAAATACTATGAACAACTCTACTCCAACAAACTGATCAACCTAGACAAAATGGACATATTCCTAGAAAAAATACAAGCTTCCAAAACTCAATCAGGAAGAATAAAAATAAATAAATTAATTAATTAAAAAAACAAAAACATGAATGGGCTGATAACTATGGAGGAAATTGAAACAATAATAAAAAACTTCCAGCAAACAAGAGCCCTGGACAGATGGCTTCACCTGGAAGTTTTAACAAACATTCAAAAAAGAACTAAAATCTATCCTTCTCAGACTACTCCAAAAAATTCAAGAGGAAGCCACACTTCCAAGCTTTCTATGAAACCAGGATTACCCTAATCCTAAAACCAGATAAAGACACTACAAAGAAAGAGAATTACAGGCCAATATCCCTGATGAACATAGATGCTAAAATCCTCAACAAAAATTTAGCAACTCAGATCCAGCATTACATTAGAAACACCATACACCATGACCAATTGGGATTTATTCCGGGGATGCAAGGCTGGTACAATATCTGCAAATCAATAAATGTGATACATCACATAAGCAAATTGAGAGACAAAAATTACAGACACATATTAATTGATGCAAAAAAAACCCATTTGACAAAGTCTAACACCCTTTCTTGGTAAAAACTCTCATCAAAGTGGTAATAGAGGGATCATACCTCAAAATAATAAAAGCCTTATATGACAAACTTACAGCCAATATCATACTCAATGGGCAAAAACTAAAACTATTTTCCCTAAGAACAGGAACAAGACAGGGATGCCCAATTTCACCACTCCTGTTTGACATACTACTGGAAATGCTAGACATAGAAATCAGACAAGAAGAGAAATAAAAAGCATCCAAATTGTAAAAGAAGTAAAATTGTCAATATTAGGAGATGACATGATATTGTACACTGAAAACCCTAAAGACTCCATCAAAAAACTACTAGACTTAAAAAATGAATTTGGCAATGTAGCAGGATACAAAATTAACACCCTAAAATCTATGGCTTTTTTATACACCAATAATAAATTCACAGAAACAGAAACTAAAAAAACAATCCCATTTACCATTGCAACAAAAAAATTAAGATATCTAGGAATAAAGTTAACTATGGAGGTAGAAGACCTGTACTCAGAAAACTACAGGATATTGAAAACAGAGACATAGGAAGACATAAACAAATGGAAGAATATACCATGTTCATGGATTGGTAGAATCAACATCATTAAAATGTCCATACCACCCAAAGCAATCTATAGATTCAATGCACTCCCCATTAAAATACCAACGGCATATCTCACAGATCTAGAAAGAACTCTCCAAAAATTCATTTGGAATAAAAAAAGACCCCGAATAGCTGCAGCAATCCTGAGAAAGAATATCAAATTTGGAGGGATCACAATAACAAATATAAAGCTATAATACAAAGCCACTGTTCTCAAAACTGCCTGGTACTGGCACAAGAATAGACATATAGACCAATGGAACAGAACAGAGAACCCAGAAATTGACCCAGCCCATTATGTTCAATTAATATTTGACAAAGAAGGCAAGAGCATACAATAATGGAGTCAAGACAGTCTTTCATAAATGGTGTTGGGAAATGGACAGATACATGCAAAAAAATGTAAGTAGACCATCAACTGACACCATACACAAAAACAAACTCAAAATAGATAAAGGACTTAAACTTAAGACAGGAAACCATGAAAATCTTAGAAGAATCCATAGGCAGCAAAATATCAGACATGTTGTAGCAATATCTTTACGATACAGCTCCTAGGACAATGGAAACTAAGGTGAAAATAAACAAATGGAACTACATCAAAATAAAAAGCTCTGTACAGCAAAAGAAACCATCAATAAAACAACAAGAAAGGCCATTGCATGGGAGAACATATTTACCAATATTATCTCTGATAAGGATTAATCTCCAAAATTTACAGGGAACTCATACAACTTAACAAAAGGAGATACAAAATCCAATAAAAAAAATGGGCAAAGAACCTAAATAGACACTTCTCTAAAGAGGACATACAGAAGGCCAAGAGACATATGAAAACATGCTCAAAGTCACTAATCATCTAAGAGATGCAAATCAAAACAACAATGAGGTACCATCTCACATCCCTCAGAATGGCTATCATCAACAAATCAACAAACGACAAGTGCTGTCAAGGATGTGGAGAAAAAGGAACCCTTGTGCACTGCTGGTGGGAATGCAGACTGGTGCAACCACTGTGGAATACAGTATGGAGTTTCCTCAAAAAATTAAAAATGAACTCCCATTTGACTCAGTAGCCTCACTTCTAGAAATATATCCCAAGAAACTAGAAACACCAGTCAGAAAGGATATATGCACCCCAATGCTCATAGCAGCACAATTTACAAAAGCTAAGATTTGGAAACAGCCTAAGTGCCCATCAGCAGATTAGTGGATTAAAAAACAGTTGTATATCTACACAGTGGAATACTATGCTGCTGTGAAAAAGAAGGAACTTGCAACACTTGCAACAACAGGGATGGACCTGGACAGCATTATGCTAAGAGAAATAAATCAATCGAGGAAAGATAAATAGCACATGATCTCACTCATTTGTGGAATATAATGAACAACATAAACTGATGAACAAAAATAGAGCCAGAGTCATAGAAGCATTGAACAGACCATCCAACCTAAGAGGGATGGGGGGGGCAAGGGGTGAGGATAAGAGATCAACCAAAAGACATGTATGCATGCATATGAGCATAATCAATGGACCCAGACAGTTGGGAGGTGAGGGCATGTGCTGGGGGTGGGAGCGGCTGGGGAGAGGTCAATGGAGGAAGGAGAGTTATGTAATACTTTAAACAATAAAATTTTTTTTAAAAAGATAGAAAAATATGTCTCTTGGCTTTTCTTCTGTCTTCTTTCAAAAACTTTATATTTAGGTCCGTTGCCCATTTTTTTTATTGGATCATTTATCATCCTTTTATTATGAGTTCCCTGTAAATGTTGGAGATTAAACATTTATCAGTGATAACATTTGCAAATATGTTCTCCCATACAGTGGGCTTTCTTGTTGTTTTGTTGATGGTTTCTTTTTCTGTGCAGTAGCTTTTTATTCTGATGTAGTCCCATTTGTTTATTTTCTCTTTAGTTCCATTGCCCTAGGAGCTGTATCAGTGAAGATATTGCTTCGGCATATGTCTGAGATTTCTCTGCTTATGGATTCCCTAGTATTTTTATGGTTTCCTATCTTATGTTTAAGTCCTTGATCCATTTTGAGTTTATTTTTGTGTATGGTGTAAGTTGGTGGTCTAGTTTCATTTTTTTGCATGTATCTGTCCAATTTTCCCAACACCATTTATTGAAGAGACTGTCTTGACTCCATTGTATATTCATGCTTCCTTTGTCAAATATTAATTGAGCATAGTGGTTTGGGTCAATATCTGGGTTCTCTATTCTATTCCATTGGTCTATATGTCTGTTCTTGTGCCAGTACCAGGCTGTTTTGAGAACAGTGGCTTTGTAATACAGCTTGAAATCTGGTATTGAGATACCACCTACTTTGTTCTACTTTCTCAGGATTGCTGTGGCTATTCGGGGTCTTTTTTTTGTTCCAGATGAATTTTTGGAGAGTTCTTTCTAGGTCTGTGAAATATGCCATTGGTATTTTAATGGGGAGTGCATTGAATCTATAGATTGCTTTGGGTAGTATGGACATTTTAATGATGTTGATTCTACCAATCCATGAACATGATATGTTCTTCCATCTGTTTATGTCTTCCTCTTATCTCTTTTTTTCAGTGTCCTGTAGTTTTCTGCGTATATGTCTTTTACCTCCTTAGTTAAGTTTATTCCTAGGTATCTTAATTTTTTTGGTGTGATGGTAAATAGAAACATGCTGAAAGTCATTAATTATCAGAGAAATGCAAATCAAAACGACAATGCGGTATCATCTCACATCTGTCAGAATGGCTATCATCAACAAATCAACAAACGACAAGTGCTGGCTAGGATGTGGAAAAAAAGGAACCCTTGTGCACTGCTGGTGGGAATGCAGACTGGTGCAGCCACTGTGGAGAACAGCATGGAGTTTCCTTAAAAAACTAAAAATGGAACTCCCATTTGACCCAGTAATCCCACTTCTAGGAATATATCCCAAGAAACTAGAAACACCAATCAGAAAGGATATATGCACCCCTATGTTCATAGAAGCACAATTCACCATAGCTAATATTTGGAAACAGCCTAAATGCCCATCAGCAGAGGAGTGGATTAGCAAATTATGGTACATCTACACAATGGAATGCTATGCTGCTATAAAAAAGAAGGAATTCCTACCATTTGCAGCAGCATGGATGGAACTGGAGAGCATTATGCTAAGCGAAATAAGTCAGGCAATGAAAGAAAAATACCACATGATCTCACTCATTTATGGAAAATAAAGAACATTATAACCTGATAAACAAAAAGATAGATACAGAGGCAGTAAAACAACGAACAGACTTTCAAATTACAACGGGAAGGTTGGGGAGTGTTGGGGAGGGAGGGAAAGTGATCAACCGAAGGACTTGTATGCACACATTTAAGCACAACCAATGGACACAAGACACTGGGGAGGTGGTGGGATGAAGGCTTGTGACAGGGGGTAGGGGAGGCTTGGGGAAGGTCAATTGGGGAAAAAAGGAGATATATGTACTATTATATGTAATATTTTAAACAATAAAATAAAATTTAAAAAAATAATATTGCCATAACTATGTATGTTGCCAGGTGGGTACTGGAAATATCGGGAGGAACACTTTGTACAGTATTTAATTTATCTAATCACTATGCTGTACACCTGAAACTAATACAAAATAATATTGAAAGTGGACTGTAATTGGAAAATAAAATTTAAAATACAGCAAAAAAAGATAGAAAAATAAAATAATGTTCAGTCTTCCCTTTGATATGTCATATAAAAATTATGATGTAAAATATACTAGTACAATACTGAATATTATGATATAATTCAATGTATCTTATGTTACCTGATAAGGACATTAGAAAGGGAAGAAAACAAAAAACAATATTTGGTAAACATTCACACAGACACACACATACACACACACACACACGAATATTCATAACAAACTAAGGAGAAAATATTAATGAGAATTACAGTCCACTTCTGTAACTTGTTTCTGTAACTTGTCATATAATCATATTCATAAGTGCCATTTTCACTATACATTCTGTATTCCCTTCGTCTTCAGTAAGCACCTAGGCTGAATGGGATTTTTTAACCAGTGGGGTGACCTAAACCTTTATTCCTGGAAAATCTGGGTTATTATTGGTTTTGCCTGGATTAGTTTATTGTAGTTTTCCATTCATCTTTATTACAGGACATGGAAATATCAAAAGACTCCCTAAGGATGTCCTGTTGTCTAGACATACTCTTCCTTACTTCTTTTGTGGAGCAATAGTCCAAATTCCTCTTGGTAGACAGGGACAATTATCCGAGATAGCACATTAAATCTTTTCTTTGCTAATTGATTCAGAGTGACTAGGTAGCAGTCAACTTTCAGTTCAAGAAAATCGTTGTTGTGTCTTCTGTTGGAAGCATCTTATAATAATAAAAGCCTAATATGCACATCAACTGAATGGCGGAATGACCTGCGTAACGACTGGTCACTATGATGCTCACTGACCACCAGGGGCAAACACTCAACACAGGAACTGCCCCTAGCCCACAGAGGGATGTGACCAGTGGTCATGGCAAGGGGTGGGGCTGGTGAGTGGGCAGCATCAGGCCAGCCAAGGAAGGTGCGAGCAGGGGGCCCCAATCACCCCACCCGTTGCCCCGCAGATCAGCCCGGATCGCTGGTCAGGCCTTGGGACCCTACCTGTGCACAAATTTCGTACACCAGGCCTCTAGTTCACCATATTAGTACTGAGACCTCTAGGCCAGTTAGTATAAATTTGTGGACAGAGGAAGCAAACATTTGCTAGTGGGTCACTGCAAGTAATAGTGAGTAGTGCCACTCCCTTATGTCATCATTGATTCCTAGACCTTTAAATCCTGGGTATGTGAGAAACAAACAAACAAACACCATATATTGGATTCTATTCAAAGCATGTACAATTATTCAGAAAATCTTGCTCAAACCATGCAAGCTATTGCCCCCTAGGTTATAAGTGAGTTTTCAAAAGCCATTTTGCCATTCTATCAAGCCAGCTGCAAATGACAGAAAACATGACATGACAAGTGAATTCTATGAAAATGGGATCAGTTTTTCACTTATTTTGCTTTGAAGTGAGTTTTTTAATCAGAAGCAATGCTGTGTGGAATGCCATGACAGTGAATAAGGAATTAGGTAAGTCTACAGATGATAGTTTTGTCAAGAGCATTGCATGTAGGGAAAGCAAATACATATTTAGAATAAGTGTCTATACCAATAAGGACAAACTGCCGCCCTTTCTGATGATGCAACTGTCCAGAGTGATCAACCTGTGACCTTTCTATCTGTCACTGACACTTCAATCACCATTGGATCTCCTGGATCCTATGAGCCAAGTGCCAAACAGTTGCAGGGCAGGATGGACCTATTGTAGATCCCCACTCAAAACTAGTAGATTTTCATGTCATTCAGTAAATGGGCCTGAATAATAAACCCAAATGATAAATATGTTGCCTCCACTATGCAAACATCCACTAGGCATGGTGCCTCCTTTTGCTTGTGGGAGGGGCCAGATGCACCATACCCAGACCCTCAAAAAATTTCACTGAGTAGAAGGCACTGAAATCGATTGGGTTTATTTCCCAATACGTTGTCAACACATTAAGATAAACTAAGTATCCTATATAATAAAGAGCTGATATGCAAAGGGTCATCATGCCCTTGCACCCTTGTGTCCTTGTGCCAGGGCCAGGGCACCTGAAGCCAGGCCCGGGGACCTGAGGCTGCGCCCCCCGCCCAGCCTCCAGGGCTGGAGGACCTGAGGCCAGGCCAGGGGACCTGAGGCCATGCCCCCCGCCCCAGTGCAGGGACCAGGGGGCCTGAGGCTATGCCCCCCACCCAGCACTGGGCCAGGGAACCTGAGGTTATGCCCCCTGCAAGGCTTGATGGTGGTGGGGCCGGCCATGTCTTGTGCGATTTTGAGGCATGCACGGGTGGGTGGAGACTTTGACTCTGGGTCCCGTGGTGCGCCCCAGACTCTGACAGGAGGGAGATTTTCATATACATTGTACTAATTTTCTTTTATCTATGACACTTCTATTATAGAGAAAGGGCAAATAACAATATCAAAATATTTCCTCTAATTAATTCCCTTTTCATGTGCACGAATTTTGTGCACCGGGCCACTAGAGAAATAATAAACAAAGATCTTTAAAAATGGTAGTGAAACAAAACCACAAATGAGAGTCAGAAGATAAGAATCAAATGCAATTATAAACTCACAAGAATTTCAAATATAAAAAGTATTAAAAGAAACACAAAAAATATTATATATTAAGTGTTCAATAAAATGAAATTTGGAATAAGAGCAATGAGAAATCAACAAAAGACAAACATGATCAGGTATATTTAAAGAAGTAATAATCAATAAAACATTAAATAGCATAAGTAAATTTGAAAATAAAAAAACCATTAGATACTGCTGGAAAGAGAGTTTATAAATTTTGTAAGCTATCATAGAACACAACACATAAACACAGATATGTATAATATTGACATCATTTTAATGCATGAGAAATATTGATTGAAAAATTCTAATGTATATATAATCAAACTACCTAGAAAGAATATAAAACAGAGAAAAAGAAAATATAAAATTTAAAGTGATCATAGCTGTGCATTTTTCAGGTTATAAAAATGATATAAGTACAAGGAAACTGGAAACAGTGTATTTAAAAATAAATTAAAATTCATTATTTAACACATTGACATGGAACTATTAAAATCCTACACAATAAAAGGGTAATATGTAAATTGACTGCACCTTTGCTATGCCCAAAGTCATGCCCACCAGCCAATCAGGGCAAGTATGCAAATTACCTAACAAAGATGGCAGTTAATTTGCATACAATGAGGGAGGGAGGAGTGAAGACTGAAGACAACTTAGAAGGAAGAGGGAGGAAAAGCAGAAAGCAAGGTGGCTGCCAGAGGGAAAGTGCAGGCAGGAAGGGGCGGGCGGCAGCGGCGCGTGGGTGTAGGAGCAGCAGCTGCAATGGTGGTGGCGGCAGCGCGCACGGCCGCAGCGGCCGCTTGCAGGATTCTTCCTGCAAATGGGCTCCTAGTATCAAATAAAGCCCTAACCGGTTTGGCTCAGTGGATAGAGCGTTGGCCTGCGGACTCAAGTGTCCCAGGTTCGATTCCGGTCAAGGGCATGTACCTTGGTTGCGGGCACATCCCCAGTAGGGGGATGTGCAAGAGGCAGCTGATTGATGTTTTTCTCTCATCGATGTTTCTAACTCTCTCTCCCTCTCCCTTCCTCTCTGTAAAAAAATCAGTAAAATATATTAAAAAATATATCAAATAAAATAAAGATTATCTTAAAAGTACTCAGAGAGAAAAGACAGATGTCTTACAGTTAAACAACCCAGCTTACAGAAAGTTCCAAAAAATAAAAAGAAATTCAGAAGAGAGTAGAATATAATCTTTAAAGTGTTGAGAGTAAATCTTAACATTTATTTACACAGAAAAACTTTTTTACAACTTGGGGTAAAACAGATATTTCTAAATTTTAAAATATGGGAAATTTATCATAAATGTCCTATACCATAGATAATTATAAAGGAAGTACTTTATAAATTAAAAACATTCATTTACCACATATTTATTGTCTACTCTGTGCTAGGTGCTATTCTATGTCCTGAAAACAAAACTAAAAGCCTTCTTTATAGTCTATTTGTGAGATAAACAAAAGTATAAATAAATAAACAAGTGATAATATACATACAAGCATAATATATAAAAAATACATAGCATGTTAAAATACATTGTACAGCCTTGGCCGGTTGCTCAGTGGTTAGAGTGTTGGCCTGCAGACCAAAGGGTCACAGGTTTGATTCCCAGTCAAGGACACATGCCTTGGTTGCAGGTTCCCCAGCCCCCTTGGGGGGTGGGGGTGGGAGACAATCAATCAATGAGTCTCTCTCACATTAATGTTTTTTTCTCTCTCTCTCTTCCCCCTTCCTCCTTTCAGCTCTCAAGAAATCAATGGGGAAAAAATCCTTGGGTGAGTATTAAATATATATTATAGATAATGAAAAAAATAAATCAGAGAAGGAAATATGGAGTGGCTAGGGTAGGCCTGTGGTTTTTAAATGATAGAAAAACTCATTGAAAAATATTTGAACCATATGGATATGTAAAGAAAAAAAATTGAGCAAAAGGAAAACAAGTGAAAAGATTCCTACATAGGGACATGCCCTATCTTTTGAGAAATTGTAAGGTCAGAACTGTTAGAAAAGATGAGAGCAATGTAATAAAGGAAGGGTGGAAATAATACAGCTCTATGTAGACCACCTGAAGTCTTTGGCTTTTAAAATAACTAAGATGAAAAGCTTTTGAAGGGTTTTGAGTAAAAGGCTGAAAAACATGATCTGAGATTTGCCAATTAATCTACCTGCCTTTTATGAGTAGAGATAGGGAGAAAAGAAAACAAAACAATGAGAAAGGGAAGAAGGTAGAGAAAGAGAAGAGGGAGAGTAGGATAAGGTAAAGAAGTACATGGAAAAGAAGAGAAGGGGAGGGAATAGAAGGAGGAGAATGAGGAGAGACTGTCACAGTAAGTACAGCAAAAGTTGGACCATTGACTTGGATCAAAGTGGCTGCAATGGAGGGAAAAGTGCTGAATGGTGTCTGAAAATAAAAAGTCAACAGAAATTGCTGAGAGATTGCTGAGAGGTATAAGAAATTTTTAAAAAGATCTCAAGGGTTTTGAACAACTGCAAGGATGTTGCCATTTGCTGAGGTGAAGTCTCAGGTAGAAAAAGGTTTGTAGGGAGATATCAGAGTTTGGATTCAGTGCTGTTATGTCTGAGATGCTTATTATGCAATTCAAGTAGATATTCATAATAAGCAGATGGGTCATCTGTGGATGGACTGCAAAGAAGAGTTCAGGCTAGAAAAGGAATTTGGGGAGTCATTAGCATATAAGAAGAAACAAAATTATTTCACCAAGAGAATGAGAGAAGATAGAGAAGAGAAGAGGTCTAAGCAGTGAACATTTGAATTTAAAAATTAAAATGCTGTATAAATGCCACTATCATTGAATATTTAAATCAAAAGGGATAAATTCTTGAAAAATGCAAAATACCAAAGTAACACAAGGAGTATCTGAATAAAAATATAAAATAATATACAAGAATGTCCAAAGCAATATTATTCATGAAATTCATAAACTGAAACAATCCATATGCTAATCCACATTTGGTACAGTCATTTAATGCAATATCATAAAGCATGAAAATGAGCAAAATCATGCAGGATACAATAGCTAATTTGGACTCCACAGAGGTCATATTGAGCAGAAGAGGACCAACTCAAACTATATTATTCCCTTTTTGTAAAGTTCATGTGCAGGCAAAGCTAACCTATCTTTATAAACATTATAATGTTTCCCGTGTGAGCTGATAATGATAAGTCTGGCTGATAATATTTTATATCTTGATGTTGGCTTAATTACTTGA
The DNA here is from genome assembly GCA_025583905.1 of Ia io. Classification (NCBI taxonomy): domain Eukaryota; kingdom Metazoa; phylum Chordata; class Mammalia; order Chiroptera; family Vespertilionidae; genus Ia; species Ia io. The sequence goes on from JAJQQW010000002.1 coordinate 114,976,487, forward strand.
ATCTTTAAATATTTTCAGCTTTATTGTGACATTATTTGTCTTTTTTATTGTAATCATTCATCAAGTTTGTACAGTTTGTTTGCCTACTTTTTATGTTAAACTTAAAAATATATTTTTCATTGTTAGAAAATAAAAAACAATCAAGTAAGCAGAAATAACCAGAAATACATTGAAAAATAGTAATGTATGGTGACTAGCCTGATAAGTTTTTAAAATATTTTATAAATCTATCATTATTTAATAGGGTTTACGTAGGTATGATAATGGTATGTTAAGAGAAACACAATTTAGATATAGAATAGAAGTGAAAGAGTATGAGAGACAAGATGGAAAGATAAAAATATATAGTGGTGGGCAAAAATAGGTGTGAGTACACGAAACACAGAGTTTATTCTTATCTGATTCATTCATTACTTTTTGTTTTATATACTTATTATTATTATTAGCCTACTTCTCACATTCCTGTACATAATCTGAACAGTGAAAAGGCTTCTATGAGAAATAAACATACAATAGAATGATAAATTTGACTGCATATACTTTGAAAATATCTGAGTATACAAAATAAAAACACCATAGACACATTGAGGAAATGTTTGAAAAATAAATGATAGGTAAATATACAAATTTTAAAGATTAATAAAAATAATATTAACTGCCTAATAAAATATATTTAAATAATATAAACAAATCCCACAGTAAAAGAAATACAAGTATTTATTGAATATAAGATGCTCAATATGACTCATAATTATATTTTCTAATTCTACTTATTAATGTGATAATACAGTAGGCATGTAATTTCTACATAATATGAGAAAATATATATATATATTTTTATTTGTTTTAATTTCTTTATTGATTAAGGTGTCACATATTTGTCCTCATCCCCCCATTCCCATCCCACACCCCTCCCCACGGATGCCCCAACCCCCTGTTGAACTTAACCATTGGTTAGGCTCATGTGCATGCACACAAGTCCTTTGGTTGACCTCTCCCCCCTCCCCCCACCCTCCCCTACCCTCCCTCTGAGGCCCGATAGTCCGATCGATGCCTCCTTGTTTCTGGTTCTGTTCTTGTTCATCAGTCTATGTTGTTCATCATTTCCCCTAGATGAGCAAGATCATGTGTCACTAGAGATATACTTATAAGAACTGAATGTGAGACGAGCAATAATAGTTATGCTAACAGGCAAATGAATCAGTCTGTAGTGAGTTTCTTTCTGGACCAACAGTTCTTTTGAGACCCAATATCAATGTCCACCAGTTCCTTATGTGTACATGTCGGCACTGACCCCTCAGCTCTGGATGGTGGACAAATGGTGGTAATGCAGGTCCGACACCCTCTGTTTTGGTCTCGGCCGGACCCAGGGGCATGGCTTCACCCGGACTCAGGGGCAGGTGGCCTCACCCGGACCAAGGGGACGCGTGGCCTCACCTGGACCCAGGGGCGCATGGCCTCCCCCAGACCCAGGGGCGCGTGGCCTCACAAGGGCCCGGGACCCAGCCTCACCCAGATCCAGGGGCACACGACCTGACCCGGACCCGGGATCCAGCTTCACCCGGACCCAGGGGTGCATGGCCACACCCGGATCCAGGGGCACGTTGCCTCACCCGGACCCAGGGGCGCATGGCCTCTCCCAGACCCAGGGGCGCGTGGCATCACCCGGACCCAGGTGAGCACGGCCTCACCTGGACCTGGGACCCAGCCTCACGCGGATCCAGGGGCACATGGCCTACCCGGACCCGGGATCTGGCTTCACCCGGATCCAGGGGCGCGTGACCTCACCCGGACCCAGGGGAGCGTGGCCTCTCCCAGACCCAGGGGCGCTTGGCCTCACCCAGCCCCGGGACCCAGCCTCACCCGGATCCAGGGGCACACGGCCTCACCAGGACCCAGGATCCAGCTTCACCCGGACCCAGGGGCGCATGGCCTCACCCGGACCCAGGGGCGCGTGGCCTCTCCCAGACCCATGGTCACGTGGCCTCACCCGGATCCAGGGGCGCATGGCTTCACCCGGACCCAGAGGCGCATGGCCTCACCCGGACCCGGGACCCAGCCTCACACGGATCCAGGGGCACACGGCCACACCCAGACCCATGGTCGCGTGGCCTCACCTGGATCCAGGGGCGCATGGCCTCACCCAGACCCAGGGGCGTGAGGCCTCACCTAGACCCAGGGGTGTGTGACCACACCCGAGCCCAGGGGCACGCAGCCTCTCCCGGACCCAGGGTAGTATGGCCTCAACCGGAACTGGGATCCAGCTTCACCCGGACCCAGGGGCGCGTGGCCTCACCCGGACCCAGGGGTGTGTGGCCTCACCCGGACCCAGGGCCGTTGGCCTCACCCGGACCCAGGGGCGCGTGGCCTCTCTCAGACCCAGGGGCGTGTGTCCTCACCCAGACCCAGGGGTGCGTGGCCTCTCCCAGACCCAGGGGTGCGTGGCCTCACCCAGACCCAGGTGCACGAGGCCTCACCCGGACCCGGGACCCAGCCTCTCCCGGGTCCAGGGCACATGGCCTCACCCGGGCCTGGGATACAGCTTCACCGAGACCCAGGGGCGCGTGGCCTCTCCCAGACCCAGGGTCGCGTGGCCTCACCCGGGTCCAGGGGAGCACGGCCCCACCTGGACCCAGGATCCACCCTCACCTGGACCTAGGGGCGCATAGCCTCACTCGGACCCAGGGGGGCGGCCCCACCCGGACCCAGGGGGGTGCGGCCTTACCCGGATCCAGGGGCATGTGGCCTCGCCCAGACCTGGGACCCAGCCCCACCCTGACCCAGTTCCCAGCCTCACCCCGACCCAGGGACGCGCGGACTCATCCGGACCCGGGACCCAGCGGGATTTCGTCTTCTTGATCCCAATTCCTGTTGGTCAATTCCCTCTCAGCAATTCCTTCGGCCATTTTCTCAGAGCTCCAGGGCGGCTGCCGCAGAACTCGTTGGGCTGCGGGCTCGGCGAAGCTCCAGTGTACCTGGTGCGCGGTGGCGGTCTGGTCCGGGGTCGCTGCGTCGGCCCTTGGGTCTGCAGCGGTGGCCAGTCGCCGAGCGTGCGCATCTGGCCGCTTCTGGGGCCGTTGAGATTCTTGAAGGACTCGGAGGTCAGCAAGCACGGAGTCTCCCACCCCATGTCTCTCAGGTGCTCATCTGTCCGTGCTCGGCAGTGAGTGGAGCAGTCCCCTCAGCCGGAGACCGCCGGGGGAACTGCGCCGAGCACATTCCAGGCTGCCATTGTGTTGCCTGAGCCGTAGTTCTTAAAGTGTGATCTTTGGGTCACCGGCATCAGCATCATCCCGCGTACCCCTATCTTTTATTCTAGTTGTAGAGCATCTGCTCAGCCAGCCCTCCGGTGGTTCTGGATGGTGTCTGCTCTGCTCTCCCATCGTAGTCTCAAAATTGTTGTGGTAGGCAACAATCAGGCTTCCACCCTATGCCTCCATCTTGGTCCTCCTTTGTATAGTTAAGTCTTGATTGTTGTTGGTGTCACTGGGAGGAATTGTCCTCCTGGCCAATTGTCCTTGAGGACCCTCTGTTTCTATAAAGGAAGAATTGCTGTGCAGGAGACATGTTTATGGGCCAGATCTTGTTGCAGCAAGGCTTTGGCACTCAATGAGTCTGCCTCTTGAATGTGTCCCTTATGCGAGTGGTTGAAATCTGGTGTCATCTCACACCGACCACTAGATGCCCTCGTTTCTGGGTCTCCAATGGAGTGTAGGTCAGCTACTGCCTGAGGCCACTCAGCAGGAATTACAGCAAAAACTGCAGTTTCCTCCTCCTGTCTAAGCGGCCCTGGAGCAGTCCGACTAGAACCGCAGTTCATCTGGTCAAGCTGCCACAGGGCAGGCCACCCACATGCAAAAGCCGCTGCTTGGAGCCCAGGTGGGCCTGCAAAATATGTGCAGCGAGTCTACAAGACGTGCGGGATGGGTCTCAAGGCGGGGCGGGGTCTCAGGGCGCCACCAGGCCATGGTGTGGCGAACCGTAATGGCTGCAAGTTTGCTTTTTCTGCTTTCCACGTTTCTAAGCCCCCTCGTTCAGCACTACAGTGCAGCAAACACTGATTGCTGGGCGCACCTCCGCAAGGAAGTTACTCCCACTCTCCGACATGAAGGCCAAGAGTCAAGCCTCTCCCCGCAGGAGTCTGGGTCTCCCGCGAGTCCCCAGAAGCTGGATTTCAGGGTGATGGGGAGCTAATCTCCCTTAGGGTTGGAAAAAAAGCCACATGACTCTTCCCCCACCACCAGTCCGACCCACGCACCTCCGCACCTTATCCCTTCCGAGTTCACTCTTTCCTCTTCCCTCTTAGCTGTAAACCCACCCTTCAGCCAGCTCTCCTGTGGTTCTGGGTGGCAGACGCTCTGTCCTCCAGTTGTATTTTTGAAATTGCTGTGCGTGGCACAGTTCATTTGTTTAACTTTGCCGCCTTCTTGGTTCTCCTCTCTCAAAATGGCTAAAGGACTTCAATGTAAGACGGGAAATCCTAAAAATCCTCCAAGTCGGTGTCGGCGGCCTCCGGGGCCCCGAGGATCTCACTGGGCAGCTCGGCCAGGTCGGTGACGCGGATGGGCCCGTCCCGCAGAAAGATGGTCTCTTCCTTCACCGAGAGCCACTGCACCGAGTCCGTAGCCGCTGCCATAGCAGCTGCTGTGGCCGCCCACGAGCTCATGGCCCTGGCTGAGGTGCTGACTGAGAGGAGCAGCCTCCCGGCCTGGGGAGACGCGAGCAGGAGTCACCGCGCTCACCAGTCCATCTTTTAGTTGTATTTCTGAAACTGCCATGCGAGGCAACAGATCAGCCGTTCAACTCCGCCACCATCCTCCAGAGCCGTAGATTTTAGAGTGAGATCTTTGGCTCACCAGCATCAGCATCATCCTGTGTCCCCCTCTCTTTTATTCTAGTTGTAGAGCATCTGCTCAGCCAGCCCTCCTGTAGTTCTGGATGGTGTCTGCTCTGTTTTCCAGTTGTAGTTTCAAAATTGTTGTGGTAGGCAACAATCAGGCATCCGCCCTATGCCGCCATCTTGGTCCTCCTCCAGATCAATATGAGAAAATATTAATAAATCTATCTATAAAATACAATTTTCAGTATATTTTTAACTTAAATTTTGTTATGCTTGGAAAATTTTTTATTAAAATTTGATATTATGTTGTACAATTCCTGAAGTTAAGAGGTCTCTATTTTACCATATGAAAACTTACATCATTGCCTTCAAATTTTTAAAGTGCAACCAATAGTAAGACATTTTATATTGCAGCACTGTACTCATAAATACACACATTTGCTAAACAACATGTATGCCTACTACTTATAATGCATGTGGAAGTGAACTGATCTGTCCTATCCTATTCTACCCTGTTATGCTTTACTAAAATAAATGCTAGAATAAAGGCACTAAGTTGTTACCATCAGACTGTGGCTCACAGTTTTAAAAGCATTGCTCTAGCAGGTGCCAAATGAGCTTAGAGTTAGTCTAAATAAATTAACATGAATTTTGTGGTACCGTAAGAATATTTTATTTATGACCAGTCAAGTCTACTATAGCAAAATGCAGCTGTGATCAAAAGATTCCAACAGAAATAAACATCCGTGTAGCACCCAACCTTTTATGCCAATCCATACATAATTGTTGACTTTGGTCTGTGGTATAAATGAGTACTTTCTAAAATAATGTGCATTACTTACCTTTCTGAAAGAGATAAACTTTTAAAGAATTATTTCACCCTGAAGAGAATATAAAAAAGAGTTATGGCTTCAAATTTAGGTATCTTTGTGTGACAGGATGATAATACTTTCATCATGTTAACATGATTCAAAATCATCATCTTAATATGATCAAATAAGTGAACATGTAAAACTTCTTTATGATCCTATCAGGGATTTTCACAGTAATATTTCAGTTCCAAATAAAAGGAGTATTATTATGATTATTTTTAAAAGGAGTATTGCAGGATTCCAAAATGGTGACAGAATAAGTGGAAGCTAGACTGAGAAGCTCCCAGGGCCAAACTTGGAATTACAACTAAAATATAGAAAAACCATCTTGAATAATCAACTGAAGACTCATTGGGGAGAACTCTGATAATCAAGGATGGAAAGTGGAGACCACATAGAGACTGGTAAGAAGTACAGAGGTGCAAAAGGGCTGGCTGGGCTCCCACAGACAGCAGCTGAAGTTCCAGAGGGATATCCCAGCTGTGGGAGGTCCCCACTGAAAACTCTGTGGTTTAAGCCCCAAGCTGAACTCCCCAGCCCAGAGCACCAGAATTGAGAAAGGTGCCCAAACAATATTTGGCTGAGAAAAGCAGCAGGGTTGCTATATGCCAGGGAGAGATGGCTGGAATGCAGGCACCCTCTAAAAGGGCCAACACACAAAATTTCATGTGAGCCACTCACATTGGGCACTGGCAGAGGGAGGGCAAAGTGGACTAGAGTTGTGTTAATGTTAACAAAAGTATCCTATTTTTATTATAATGACTAGTGGCCCAGTGCACGAAATTCGTGCACATTGAAAGGGAATTAATTAGAGGAAATATTTTAATATTGCTATTTGCCCTTTCTCTATAATAAAAGTGTGAGAGATAAAAGGAAATGAGTACAATGTATATGAAAATAATACATAATTTTACTAATAAATAAACAACAAAATGATATAACAACAACAAACTCATAATATAAAAACAACATTGATGCAAATAATAACTAATAAAGTGATTAAACTTATTCTAATATCTCCGTATATACCACATTAAGAGTGAAAACACTTTCAGAGTGCTTGACTAATTTCCCTTGAGATAAAGTATTTACAACTTTAACTTTAATGTCACATCCTCTTCGAACTCGAGAGAAAGCAACATATAATTGACCATGTGAGAACGGGTTCAGGTAGGAATATTCCTACTCTGTCTAGAGTTTGTCCTTGTGATTTATTAATAGTCATTGCAAATGCTGGCATCACGGGAAACTGTCGTCGAATTAATTTAAATGGGAGGCCAGTGTCAGATGGGGACAAATCAATTCTTGGAATCAGAACAACCTCTCCCTCTGCAGATCCTGTTAATACTTCAGCTTCGATAATGTTAGTTAGCAATCTTTTGATAATAAATCTGGTACCATTACAAAGACCCCATTTACTATTAAGATTTCTCAATAGCATGATGATTGCACCGACTTTCAATTTTAATTTATGACACAGCATTCCCGAAGGAGTAATACTATTAAGAAATTCAATGGGAAAATTTTCCTTTTCAGTATCATCTGTTGAGTCAATGGAATCATCACTCAAATAGGTGTGAAAATCTCCATCAAGTATATCCAAAATTTCTTCATTTAATTTTTGAACGTGCTTATTTTTTGGACAAAGAATTGCACGTTAAGATATATTTTTAATATTATCTATAGATACACTATTTCCAAAGGTGGCTTCAATAATAGATCCATTAAAAATCATTTCATGGGGAGTTTTAATAATATCCATTCCTAAATGAAAACTGCTATCAAGTTTGCCATCTCCAAGTTTTACTAACCATTCACTATAAGCAGAATCCTCTGATCTCATATTTGTTTTAAGAGACAACTGTCTGAAACATCCCCAAACACTACAGTACTTTAAACTCATTTGTACTATGGCCAATCATATAGCATGGCGGCACAAAAATCCCCTCTGAAAAGAACTTTCCCACCAAATGCAACATTCAAATTAGCGCTAGCGAGAGCTTTACATATATGGCACGTGTGCGAGTCAAAGTTTATTTTATTTTATTTTTTTTTAATTTTTTAAATTTCTTTATTGATTAAGGTGTCACATATTTGTCCTCATCCCCCCATTCCCATCCCACACCCCTCCCCACGGATGCCCCAACCCCTTGTTGAACTTAACCATTGGTTAGGCTCATATGCATGCACACAAGTCCTTTGGTTGATCTCTCCCCCCTCCCCCCACCCCCCCTACCCTCCCTCTGAGGCCCGATAGTCCGATCGATGCCTCCTTGTTTCTGGTTCTGTTCTTGTTCATCAGTCTATGTTGTTCATCATTTCCCCTAGATGAGCAAGATCATGTGTCACTAGAGATATAAGAACCGAATGTGAGATGAGCAATAATAGTTATGCTGACAGGCAAATGAATCAGTCTGTAGTGAGTTTCTTTCTGGACCAACAGTTCTTTTGAGACCCAATATCAATGTCCACCAGTTCTTTATGTGTACATGTCAGTACTGACCCCTCAGCTCTGGATGGTGGACAAATGGTGGTAATGCAGGTCCGACACCCTCTGTTTTGGTCTTGGCCGGACCCAGGGGCATGGCTTCACCCGGACTCAGGGGCACGTGGCCTCACCCAGACCCAGGGGGCGCGTGGCCTCACCTGGACCCAGGTGCGCGTGGCCTCACTCGGACCCGGGACCCAGCCTCACCCGGATCCAGGGACACACGGCCTCACCCGGACCCGGGATGCTCCAGCTTCACCCGGACCCAGGGGCGCATGGCCTCACCCGGACCCAGGGGCGCGTGGCTTCACCCGGACCCAGGGGCGCGTGGCCTCTCCCAGACCCAGGGGTGCACGGCCTCACCCGGACCCAGGGGCGCATGGCCTCACCCAGACCCGGGATCCAGCTTCACCCGGACCCAGGGGCGCATGGCCTCACCTGGATCCAGGGGCGCTCGGCCTCACCCAGACCCGGGATCCAGCTTCACCAGGACCCAGGGGCGCGTGGCCTCACCCGGACCCAAAGTTTATTTTTAAATTTCCAGTGTGCATCATATGTGCCAGTTGGTCGGATGGGTGGACAAATGTCGGTCACTTAGCCTTTTATCTGTACAGATTATGAGCCATGATTTTACCTTTTTAAAAATTTATCCTTTAATACCTCCAAAGCACAATGAGTAAGAATCTGAAGGTTTATGTGGCTTCTATATGGTTTCTAGGACAAAGTTCTTTCCTTTACCCACCACTCACTTCTCTCCTTTTACTTTTGAATGTTAATTCCAACATAATTTTTGTAACACCTCTTGAAAAGGATCCCACCAAGTTTTTGATAATCCACATGATAAAACTCACAGAAAAATACAGCATGAGACTTTCATTCTCTCACTAACTTCTTCATATAACTGTAATTCCTCAGTCTCTATAGAATGAAAAAGGAAAATAAAAGTGCCTTCTCTCATTCCAAGGCCTTTCTCAGACAGGCAACCACAAAAAGAAAGAATGAGCCTACAATTCATGCCATGTAATCTCTATCATGCATAATTCAAATCAAATCCCATCAGACAAAGTCTGGGATAATTAAAATGTATAAGAGAACAGTGGTGACCTGGGGGAGAACTTATGAAACCTTGTCTCCTGCTTTTGCTGAATATTCTTTTTGTTATGATAGACTCCAAGCCCCAAATCATGGACCTGGGAAGGTGGCTGCAGGTGCTAACCCACGCCACCTGCCCCGGTCCGTGATCTGTGATCAGGGACCTGGGCAGGCGCCTGCGGGCGCAAACCCACACCACCTGCCCTGGTCCGCAATGGGGGCTTGGAGTCAGCTGCTGCTGGCAGCTGACTCCAAGCCCCGATGAGGGACTTGGACAGGCGGCTGCGGGCACTTCCCATGCCGCCTGCCCCGGTCCGCCATCTTGGCTTGGATCCTGTTGGTGATGGGCACTGCCCCCTTCCCCTGCCGTCTTTGCTGGGTTAATTTGCATAGCCCCCTGATTGGCTGTGGGCATAATGAAGGTACGGTCAATTAGCATATTATTATTTTATTAGGTAGGATTACTGAGTACCATACCACTCAGGTACTAGTGAATGAGTCTCTGGAATATACCGAATCTTCTTTCAATGTCCAACATGTACAAAAAAGAAACAAATTAACAAATGACTAGTGCTGGTGAGGATATAGAGAAAAGGGAACCCTCATACATTGCTGGTGGGAATGCAGACTGGTGCAGCCACTATGGAAAACAGTATGGGTTTCCTCAAAAAAAAAATGGACCTCCCATTTGACCCAGTGATCCCACTTCTTGGAATAAATCCTAAGAAACCCGAAACACCAATCAGAAAGAATATATGCACCCCCAAGTTCATAGCAGCACAATTTACAATGGCTAAGATGTGGAAACAGCCCAAGTGCCAATCAATAGATGAGTGGATAAAAAAGTTTTGGTACATTTACACCCTGCAATACTATGCAACAGTATAAAGATCACATACCCTTTGAGAAAGCATGGAGGGACCTGTAGAGTATTATGCTAAGCAAAATAAGCCAATCATAGAAAGACAAGTATCACATGATCACACTCATATGTGGAATCTAAGTAACAAAATAAACTGATGAACAAAATAGATCCAGAGAAACAGAAGCATGTAACAGACTGTGGAATCTCAGAGGGAAGGTGGAAGTGGGTGGGTGGGAAGAAATTAACCAAAGAACTTGTATGAACTTATATGCATAACCCATGAACATAGACAATAGTGTGGTCAATGCCTGGGGTGGGGGTTGGGGGTGGGCTAGAAGGAGTCAATGGGGGAAAAAGGGGACACATGTAAAAATACTAAAATAAATATCTCAAGTTTAACATTACCCTGAAATAAAACACTTATTTTACTAATAGTAGTAAAATAAGAACACTAACATTTTACTAATAGTGGTAAAATAAGAACACTAACATTTAAATCAAGACTAGAAAATGGTAATAAGAACTATTATTGACCCACAAAATATTAAGATATTAATAATATATTTGCATCATAAAGTACCTTGTTGGATAAAGACCAAAACATAGAGGGTATGGTAAAACATAATTTTAAACATAATATTCTTATTAAATTGAATAATGTTGATTGTCAAGCATATAGTAAGTGCTTAATAACTGATAATTGATTGTCATGTGTAAAACTAGTTTTGCTTTCAAAACAATTCAAGATTCAATTTCTTGAAACACTGTGTTCCTATGGAAAATCTGAAACATATTTAAATTATCATTCATGTTTTGTATAATATAGTTTAGAATATATTTATTGTTACTTTATTTATACTAGGACTAAATTATATATAATTATTTATATAAACAAAGTTAAATATGCAATAGCATATATTATTTTTTTTAATATATGAGCCCAGCTGGCATGGCTCAATAGTTGAGCTGCGATCTATGAACCAGGAGGTCATGGTTCAATTCTTGGTAAGGGTACAAGTCTGGGTTATGGGCTCAATCCCCAGTAGAGGCCATGTAGGAGGTAGCCAATCAATGATTCCCTCTCATCATTGATGTTTCTATCTCTCTCCCTCTCCCTTCCTCTCTGAAATCAATAAAAAAAATATTTTTTTAAAAAAGAAATATATGAAAAGGTGATGGTTGTTATGTTTAAAACAAAGTATAAAATTTAACTGAGATGTCTTTAAATCTTTACCTTTTATTTTTAAAATATCTATAGTTCATGACACATACCATAAAATGTACTTGATTGCTTGCTGTACCACAGAGCTCATTTTGTTTACTTTTTGTACCATATTGCCCTTTAATTAAGAACATTTCCAGAGAATCACAAAACCAAAATTTTGCTTTGTTAATTAAGAAAAAGCAAATTAAGCAGTGTTACTAGTAATATGAATGATACTATTAAGAGCAGATTATGATTTGAGGAAGTAAATTTAAAATAGGGCAAACTTTAGTGCAGAGTACACAAAAAAAACCCCAAGTGCACAGTAATTGATTGTTAAGTGAGACAGGTTGCTTCATGATTGCCAAATACTTTTATATAGATACTAGAGGCCTGATGCATGAAATTCGTACAAGGGGCTGTCCCTCGCAGCTGTGGTGGCTTGCCTCAGACCTCGCAGCCCTGGCTTCATCTGGAAGGTTGTCCAGAAGGATGTCCGGAAGGTTGTTTGGCTGTCCAGTCTAATTAGCATATAATGCCTTTATTATTATAGACTAGAGGCCTGGTGCATGAAATTCATGCAAGGAGGGGGACCCTCAGCCCAGCCTGCACCCTCTCCAATCGGAGACTACTGGCTCCTAACCTCTCACCTGCCTGCCTGCCTGATCACCCCTAACCATTCTGCCTGCCAGCCTGATGTCCCTAACTGCTCCTCAGATGGCCTGATCACCCCCGAACTGATCCCCTGTTGGCCTATTGCCCGCTAATTGCTCCCCGGCTGGTCTGTTCACCACCTAACTGCTCCCCTGCCAGCCTGATCTCCTCCTAACTGCCCTCCCCTGCTGGCCTGAGCACCCCTAATTGTCCTCCACTGCCAGCCTCATTGCCCCTAACTGCCCTCCCCTGCCAGCCTGATTGCCTCTAACCACCTCTGCCTTGGCCCCCACCACATGGCTTTGTCCAGAAGGATGTCCGGAAGATGTCTGTTCTAATTAGCATATTACCCTTTTATTAGTATAGATCAGTGATGACGAACCTATGACACGTGTGTCAGCACTGACACACGTAGCCATTTCTGATGACACTTGGCCACTGAGGTGGCCGCATGCCGAGGATGAAACATTTGATGCTCCTGAGGATAAAACATTTGCGAAATAATGTTTTTTCCTCAAAGTGACACACTACCCGAGTTATGCTCAGTTTTTTGGGGAAGTTTGACACACCAATCTCAAAAGGTTGCCCATCACTGGTATAGATTATAGATGTAATGTAAAATATTGCTTTTGTAAGATATTCTAAAGCACCACATCTCAAAATTGGAGATCTTCTGCTTTACCAAAAATTGGAATAATGCCATATAATGGAAATATAACTTAATGTTTGCCCATGTGTGTGCACATGAGAGAGACACACAGAAGATTACACATGTAAATATACATTCATAACAACACATGTAAAGAAATTATTTTGGCTTTATTTTTAAAAGCAAAGGACTGAAAATAAAAGTGAAATTGACAACATAATCAGGCTGGTTAGATAGGTTATAATACATTTATATAAAAATTATTATGCAGTCAATAAATACATCCAAGTTGTATTATTTTGAGGGAGGTGAAGAAAGAAGAAAAAAGATGTGGAATAGTTAGTATTATATACTTCTATTTTTAATATCCACATAAAATTTTATAACCTTTTAGGTTCTGAGTAATCCATTTTGAGGATCATTTGGTAAGCTAGACATGCATACTCTCTTTAAGAGTGTTTCAATTCTAGGCTAAAGCAATTATTATAGTAAAGGCATATGTACATGCTTCATTTCTTTTTGGAGTGTAAGATAAATAAGAAACTGTTAATAGTAAAAAGTTGGAAATAAGATCCTTATGTTTATTGCTTTTACTATTTGAATTTTTTAAATGTTTAAGTATTAGTAGACAATTTGGTTTTTAAAATAAAAGATCTTATAAAAATTTTTATTTGCCTCATTAATTCATGTTTTAGTCTCTCCTAGAATATTTTAATATAAATCAGAACTTATCCAGCTTTAACAAAAGAATAATATCATTCAAGAATTAAAAGTTTCTTTCTTAGCAACTTTAAAATATACTGTATAATGGTGTATTACTAACAATAGTAAACATTTTGTACATTTCAGAATATATACACATATCAAATCAGTATGCTGTACACTTGAAACTAACATGTAATGTTTATTATATCTCAATAAAAATAATTAAAAGTTAAATAATTGGAATATTTCCTTTTTCTTTTGTTAATAAAAATTAGGGTTTTCTTTTTGCAATTATTTTATCATGAAAAAGAAGGTGACTATGAGGAAAATACGTATTCTGTAAATCCACAGAAAGTGCCCATAACTAGACTTAAAGATTGCTTGAATCTATCTTGATAAGACTCTAAAATGCTTTCTAAGACTAAGGCACTTCTAAAATAGAGGTGAACATGTTAACACAAAAAAAAATATTTCTAATACTAGAGGCCCAGTACACGAAATTCGTGCACAGGGGTTTGTTTCCCTCAGCCCAGCCTGCACCCTCTCCATCTGGGACCCCTCGAGGGATGTCCGACTGCCCGTTTAGGCCTGATCCTACTGGAATCGGGCCTAAACGGGCAGTCGGACATCCCTCTCACAATCCAGGACTGCTAGCTCCCAACTGCTCACCTGCCTGCCTGCCTGATTGCCCCTAACCGCTTCTGCCTGCCAGCCTGATCAACCCCTAACCACTCCCCTGCCAGCCTGATTGATGCCTAATTGCTCCCCTGTCAGCCTGTTTGCCCCTGCAGGTCTGGTCACCCCTAACTGCCCTCCCCTGTAGGCCTGGTCCCCCCCTTACTGCTCTCCCCTGCAGGCCTGGGTCCCCCCCAACTGCCCTTTCCTGCAGGCCCAGTCGCCCCAACTTCCCTCCTCTGCTGGCCTGGTCACCCTTAACTGCCCTGGTCACCCTTAACTGCCCTCCCTTGCAATCCTGGTCCCTCCCAACTGCCCTCCCCTGCTGGCCATCTTGTGGCAGCCATCTTGTGTCCACATGGGGGCAGCCATCTTTGACCACATGGGGGAAGCTATCTTGTGTGTTGGAGTGATGGTCAATTTGCATGTTACTCTTTTATTAGATAGGATAGAGGCCTGGTTCAAGGTTGGGGGCCAGCTGGTTTGCCCTGAAGGGTGTCCTGGATCAGGGTGAGGGTTCCCTTGGGGTGTGGGGCGGCCTGGGCGAGGGGCCTGTGGTGGTTGGCAGGCTGGCCATGCCCTCCGGTGACCCAAGCAGAGGCCCTGGTATCTGGGATTTATTTATCTTCTATAATTGAAACTTTGTAGCCTTGAGCGAGGCCAAGGCAGGCCAGGGCTGCAGAAGCTTGGCTTCCTCCATTGCTGGGGAAACCCAAGCCTCATGCTCACTCTGTGGCCACAGCCATCTTGGTTGGGTTTATTTGCATACTCTTTCCTGATTGACTGGTGGGTGTGGCAGAGTGATGGTTAATTTGCATATTACTCTTTTATTAGATAGGATTCTTTGGGGCAAGAAGTCAGGGTCAGGTTGGCAGGCTTTGCAACAGAGCAGCCCTGACTAATAGATCACATCAGCCTTTGTAGAATTTTCAAAAGTGATATTTGTTCCTATGAAAAAAATACCAAAAGTGATTATCTATAGACCTATACTGTACTGGACTAGTCTCAAGTTGCTTTGAATAAGTGGCAATAGCTGTGCTAATCCCAAATTTTCTATAATATGAACAGAAATTTAACATATATTAAAGTGATCCCTAAAATCTCACAAAAATGCACATGGATACATTTTTATAGAAGCATGCATGTCCATAGAAGTATACATGTTATAGAAACAGCATGTTTACAGAAACATTGTGAGAATTTCAAAAGGGGAGACAGATTAGGTGAATTTATTTATTTACATATTGGGCATCTCCTAGGCATCAGGTAAAGCTATAGGCATCAGATAGGTGCAAACCTCAAAACATAATCTCTTAAAGTCAGAAGTCCATTTTCACCATCTCAGAGTTAAATTTTGTCCATTGTCAATAGATTGAAGGGTCTGAAATTTTACCTTGCTTGCATGCACAGGTTGGCCTGCCATGATCTCATGGTTATTGGCAGTTGTCACAGGAGTCCTGGATCAGAAATAAAGGTCTTTATTACTCACAGCACAGCAAGCTTTTGAGCATCATGTGCATGTTTGTTCTCCTTGCCTCCCAAAGCCCATGAAGGTGTTGCTGAGACAGGCCCAGGTGGATGTTGCACATAGAGTGGGTCTGCATTAGAGCGGAAGAACCCTGAGTTTAGGAAATCACAATATTTTCAAGGGAGTTGCTAGCAAATTTACTTGACCTTTGCTTCCAATGACATTGTCTTTATTATTTGGAACAGAAAGTAATTCTGTACTTTGCCTCAGAAAAGGCATTACTTCTATCTTCCAATGTTGTCTGCTATACAAAACATGTGTGAAAAGATAATGCAAAACAAAGGTTTTAATTCCTGTTTGTAAGACATGTAAAGGGCTCTGGAAAATTAGCTCCCAACACATAGTTTCTGGACAATCTTCTAACAATAATAATAATGTTTCCCTTCTGAAAAAAGATTTAAATTATTTTTAAATTAGATTACAATTCTATCTAAATTTTCTCAATATTAGATTTGTCTGAGATTTCTGGACTCAGCTAATTTTCAATTATCTATACAAAAAGGTCTTGGTTTGATTTGCTTTTCAGACTTTAGAAAATATAATTTCTCAAGAATCTGTTGAATTCAGGATCCACTAAACAGAGCATCATCAGCTTCAACTCAATAAGGATTTAATTCTTAGGCTGATCTAATAAGTTTCTTTAGAGATTGGATTTGGTTTTTAATGACACATGTAATTTGAAAAGTGTTAGACAGATTTTTGCTCTAATTGCAGTATGGAATAATAATAAATGATAATCTGACTGTAGAATGTTTTTAAAACCATTCCAATATTTATTCTGTCAAGGAAAACATCAAAAAGTAGAAATACATTCTAAAATATATGAAAACATTTTAAAAGATTTCTCTTTAATCTTTGCCACTCGGTAGGTAGCTGTGTATTTATATGTGGGTATACATAGAACATTCAGGTTTTACTTTTGCTTTCATATTCACCTCAGGAAAATCAACATGATAATCTTTGAAAATTAATAGGAAATATTTGTCTCTTTATATATATTATATCCTTCGCTTTCTTCTTGCATTCCTCATTCTGTCATAATTGCTCCAATTTACATAAATTGGTTGCCAAATACTCTTTATTTTTTAACTTAAACTTTATACTTTTCCAGGAAAATCAACAGAATATAACACTATAGCTCAAGAAGAAATTCACAGTAGAGAAGGTCAGAAAATTAAGCAATTATTGTTTTGATAACAATAATCAGATAATTATTGTTTTTAAAACTGGTGATTAATAAATTAAACTCAAATACTGTATTCCAGAGAATAAGCAAGGGGAGGAATATATTATTCTTTTTATGAATATCTTCTGGTTGATTTTACATAAAAAAACATCTGTTCTATTTCAAATTGTTATATAAGAACAGTACTTAAAATATTATTTATCTTTTTATATATTTGGAAAAAAAGTACTTTGTCACTTTGGAACATTATATGGATTAGTAGTGGAATGAAGCTAGAGTAAACTGAGTATAAACACAGACTTTGTTCCTGAATTAACCTGCCATCCATATGTATTTCACTTTTCTATGGCCTTTTTATGTCTAACTATTTTACAGTCTTCTATTCTGTTCCTTCTGTTTCTTCAGTCTTGGAAATTACCTGCTAGACTCTGGGTTCTCTATTACACCTGCTCCAATTTCTGGACTTAATCTGAGCATTTTAAAAATGGTTCAACAACCCCTTGCTTGAGTCTCAATAATTATCCCAGAAATGTCTATGTCTTGAGATTTTCTTAAAAGGAACAGAAGAGCCTCCTTTGCTTTGTGGCGCTGAGATACTGATGTGATTCAAGACCAGGTAGCCACAGAAAGTGATGTCCTTAGAGTTTAAATTTCTCTTTATCTGTAAGAAAACATGAAATGGAACTAAATGAATACAGAATTTTGGTTATAAATGAACTGAAAGCTGTTTACTATTAAATTATTTTAGTACATAATAGTAGGATCACTGTGCCCATTCCTCTCAACAAGTGGCCCCAGGCCTTACACTAGCAGCAGCCTGCCTTGTTTCAAAGTTTGGCTGCTCCTAGGCACTTCCTAGCCCAACACAGGTACCAGCCATCTTCAGATTTCTCTGTAGCTCATGACTGGTGGACCTAGGCAGGGAAAAGCCAGGGCACCCAGTGTACAGCTTCAGACCATATCAGATTACAATTCTACATATCCATAAGTGACACACTTAAGGGGAAGACCCAATGAGCACCAAAGCCACACTGAAGCAAGTGCTGTCCCATAGGGGTGTCTCCTGCACAGCAGCTCTTCCACTGTAGTTGCAGCTGATCCTCACAGCCAGTTAGCCTGGAGGTCAGTTCCTCCCAGTGACACCAATAGTAATCAAGGCTCAACTAAAACAAGACTGTGCACACAGCCCACTCTAGGTGTACAGGGGTACACCTAGAGTGCCCAGCTCAGGTGACTGGGGATGCTGAGCCACTGGACTCTACATGATACCTAATATACCAGGTCACTCTAATAATTCCAAAAGACATAGCATTTCTACCTCATATATAGAAACAAACACATGGTAGCAGCCAAAATGTGGAGATAAAGAACCATGTCACAAATGAAAGAACAGAAGAAATATCCAGAAAAAGAATTAAATAAAATGGAAGCAAACCAACTACTAGATACAGAGTTCAAGACAATGGTTATAAGAATGCTTAAGGAACTTAATGATAGTTTCACAGGACTTAGTAAGACTTTCAAGGATCTTAGATGAACATCAAAGCATGAAAAAGGACCAGTCAGAAATTAAGCATACACTAACTGAAATAAAGAATAATTTACAGGGAATCAACAATAAAGTAGTGGATGCTGAGAATCAAATCAGGAAGCAAAAAACACCCAATCAGAAGAGCAAAAAGAAAAAAAAATCCAAAAAATATGAAGATAGTTTAAGGAACCTCTGGGGCAATTTCGAATGTATCAGCATTCGCATCATAAGGGTACTAGAAAGAGAATAGAGAGAGCAAGATATTGAAAACCTGTATGAAGAAATAATTACAGAAAATTTTCCCTACCTGGTGAAAGAAATACTTACAAGTACAGGAAGCACAGAGAGTCCCAAACAAGATGAACCAAAAGAGGCTCACATGAAGACACATCATAATTAAAATGCCAAGGGCTAAAGGCAAAGAGGGAATCTTAAAAGCAGCAAGAGAAAAGCAGTTTATTACCTACAAGGGAATGCCCATATGACTGACTGTCAGCTTTGCAGAAACTTTGCAGGCCAGAAGGGAGTGGCAAGAAATATTCAAAGTGATAAATAGCAAGGACCTACAACCAAGATTACTCTACCCAGCAAAACTATCATTTAGAATTGAAGGGCAGATAAAGAGCTTCACAGACAAGAAAAAGCTAAAGGAGTTCATCACCACCAAACCAGTATTACATGAAATATTTGAGTATTCTTTAAGAAGAATAAAAAAATAATAAAAATATAAAACATAAAATGGCAATAAATACATATCTGTCAGCAATTATATATACATAAACAAACAACAATTGTATCTAAAAATCAAAATAAACTGATGAATAAAATAAACCAGAGTATGACAACATGGAATTGAATGATGAATCTCAGAGGTAAGTCGGGTGGGGTGGGATGAGATTAACCAAAGTACATATGCTTGCATTACTATGGACCCAAGCAATAGGGTGGTGAAGGCCTGGGGTGGGGCATGAACCTGGTGTATGTGGACTAATAAGGAGGGAAAAGGGGAACATCTATAATACTCTCAACAATAAAAATTTTAAAATAATAATAAAAAAGACCTGGTAGGATTATCAGTTTGTATAAGTGATTAGTGTGCAAATTTTAAGTTATCTCTAAAAAGTAACAGAAAGCAGTCATCTATAATAATAAAAGCATAATATGCTAATTATACCAGATGTCCTTCCAAATGACCTTGATGAAACTGGGGTTGTGAGGGAAGCCTGGGTCCTGGGTGCCAGAGGGAAGCCAGTGCTGACACCTGGGGGAAGGAAGGCTTACTCTTGTACGAATTTTGTGCATGAGGCCCCTAATAGATAATAACTCAAAAGGAAAAAATATTGCAATTTTTATAGTTAGTTTCTTTGTTTTTTGTGTTAAAAGTTTAATATTTGTAAGTTATTAGAAAAGTAGGTTTTAAATGTAGTGCCTTCCTGTAGCAGAAGTGATCAGAGATATGTAGATCAACTTTCAAGGTGAAAGTAGTCATATTTTGTATATCAGCTTTCATATATGAATGGCAGAGCCATTGATACTCATAGGTACCTCAAAACAAAGTATTCCTTTGTTTTAATGTTATAAGCCTAAACAAGTCTCTTAAAGGTTAGGAACATGACACATCAGCATTTTCCTAGAAGCACTTCAATCTGTTTATGAAGGCGTTAAGTACAAGCTTTGTGGACTTCAATTTATCACATCCAAATCCAATCTATCTAAAACATGTTTTTAACTTTCCAAGATATTTATTCACATTAGATTTGAGTCTACAGATAAGGTTCATAGTTATTTTTTTATTCCTAATGTAATGATATGAGGATAAATATATTAGCTAATAAAATATTAAGTACCTACAAGAACATATAAAATGAATAATGTAAAAAATACATTATGATTGAGAAAAGTTTCTTGACATGTTTTTTAATCCTAATAATCTGAATTTGTTTTTCAGTTTTTTATATTTTACTAGAGGCCCAGTGCACAAAATTCATGCATGGGGGCGGGTCCCTCAGCCCAGCCTGCACCCTCTCGTTATCTGGGACCACTCAGGGAATGTCCAACTGCCAGTTTAGGCCCGATCCCGCAGTCGGACATCACATCCCTCTCACAATCTGGGACTGCTGGCTCTTAACCGCTCGCCTGCCTGCCTGATCACCCCTAACCACTCTGCCTGCCTGCCTCATCACCCCTAACCACTCGCCTGACTACATCATTGCACCTAACCACTCTGCCTGCCTGCCTGATCATCCCTAACCTGTCTGCCTGCCTGCTTGATCGCCTCTAACCAATTGCCTGCCTGCCTGATTGCCCCTAACCACTTTGTTTGCCTGCCTGATCACCCCTAACCACTCTGCCTTTCTGCTTGATCACCCCTAACCACCCCTGCCTGCCTGATTGCCCCAAACCACCCATGCCTGCCTAATCGCCCCTAACCACCGCAGCTTCATCAAAAAGGATGTCCAGAATGACAGAAGGTCGTTTGGCTGTCCAGTCTAATTAGCATATTATGCTTTTATTGTTATAGATGGTCATATAATTTAAATGAAATTTAAAAGTATTTAATATATATTTTCTGTGCATTTGTGTTTTAGTTACTGCGTGTGATAAAAAAATGGAAAGGCAAAAATCTTAACCACAAGAGCCTTGAGATGTGACAGGAGCCATAAAATATATATGGAGAAGTATGGAAAGAGAGTATTATATATGTATAAACATATGTATGAATTACATATATTCTGTATATAATAAAAGGCAGAATATAATTCTCATAATATAAATATAAAATTTAATTACATAATGTAAATTTCAGATGAAATATCCTAGTAATAAATGTAAATTAAAATAATGGCATATATTTCAAGAGTCATTAAAATAGTTCTATTTTCCTTTCCTAGGATCTTCTCCCAGAACACCTATCTAAGCAATAAAACACTTATATGCCTGAAATTTGTTATTCTGTGTCAAAAGAAACTAAATGTTGAACAATGGCAACACCAATTTAATTTTTATAATTCATATCAATGACATACAATGCTGCATTAAAAGGATAATTTTAGACTGTAGTAACAGAAAATGTGTTAAGTAAACATGACTTTAATTTCACTAAATCATGATACAATTATTTTAGAATTAAGAATCATGACAAGAATTATCCTAGAAATATATTATTGCAGGCAAATAATGAAAAACACTAAACACCATTGCCAATTTAAAATGTGTAACATGGTGTAGTGATTTTTGTTATTACTTGAATATCTTGTTTTTATTTTTCCCCTTTTAGAAAATAGATAAAACCATTTTTGTTTTCTCCCCACCCTTATTTTTGCATACAATTTGAAATTATTTAATTAAAAATTTTAAATTTTAAAAATATGATAAATTATTTAAATTTTAAATTATTTTGCATACAATTTTAAGTTATTTAAACTGCCTATTCTTTAGACAGTTTTTCCAAGATTAATACCTAGTAGTTGCTTAATAAATATTTATGGATTGAGGAATTCTTTACTGTTGGGTAGAATAAATAAATTTTTACCTGTAATACCTCTCAAATATATAAATCTTTGACATTTAATATACCATAATTTATATTTGTGCTATATTGTGAATTATCAAATCTGCTTCATTGTTCCCTAAATTACATGGGAGAAACCTTGGAAATGCACTCCCAGAGTCTCTTGTCAGCAGGATTCTGGGTTAGATTATACCACTGAGAGGCACTCATGTAAGATCTGAAAGACTGAAGAAAAGAAGCAGTTAACCTCCTCTGGCAGTGGTGGGAAATCACAAGATTTGTATGAATATGTGAGTGAAAGAATCACTCACTTTGGGGGTGCCGAAAGGGGAGTTCATTGAAAATCTGTTTTGTATATATTCTGCAGCCTCCTAATCTCTTGAAAGGACATATTTCTCTGACTGTTGTTCTTCAATCCCTAATGAAGTTTTCTAAGCACACCTAATTTTGTGTGTAACTTATTTCTGTTAAAATAGCTAGGGTATTTGGAAGTAGTTCTTTCTCTAACATTTTAATTATGTGTACATTCTGACAAATAATTTATGTTCACAGACATAACTGTGTTTTTTATGACTATGCATAAATAAACCTACACATACTCATCCATTGATAAATAGGAGTTATTTAGAGAAATTATAAAAACTATTGCTAGAATTACCTTTAAGCAATTATTTCTATGAAATCATAGTTCAACTTATATGTCACTAAAATGTTTTTCTAAAATATCTAATTTGGAAAGCTATTATAGTTCACAATTTTACCTAGCTGCATGAAAAGAGTTGTTTATTGATATATTTTAAATAATTTCTGAACTAGTAAATTAAGAATAAACTGTTAATTTTAGTGCATTTTTTTCTGATTCTATTCATAATCAAAGAAAGAAGCAGAATTATTGGTAAGAGCATTATTTCAATATTTATGTTAGTTTCTTGGAAATTATTTAGAAAATTTTACATTTATCACTGTCTACATTTTTAAATTATAGAATCCAGTAACTGTACTTGCTGTAAATGAAGATAATATGTATACTGTCATTTAAATCTTCATATTAATAGTTAATTCTATTTCCCAGGTCTTTTGATTAGAATTTATTACAGTGCTTGAGAAATGACAGTTCATTGATGTAAACAATTTCTTAGAATAAAAATCACAGATCTTTAAAACAGACATAGATGTATCCTAATCTATAAAAAGCCAGGGGCCGTCATGACCGAAACAACCAGATGGACGAATGAACAGCAGGCTGCATGAGGTGACCAGGCCAGCAGGGGGTTAGTGAGGGACGACCAAACGACTGAACAAGCAGGCTACGTGGAGCGACCAAGCCAGCAGGGGGGTTAGTGAGGGACGACCAAATGACTGAACAGCAGGCTGCATGGGGTGAGCAGACCAGCAGGGGGGGCCACTGGGGAAGACCAGACCAGTTAGGGGGGGGCAGTTAGGGGTGATCAGGCCAGCAGGCAGAGGTGGTTAGGGGTGATCAGGCTGGCAGGCAGGTGAGCAGTTAGAGCCAGAGGTCCTGGATTGTGAGAGGGATGTTCAGCTGCCAGGAATTGGGCTTAAACTGGCAGTAAGACATCCCCTGAGGGGTCCCGGATTGTAGAGGGTGCAAGCTGGGCTGAGGGGACCCTTCCCATGCACGAATTTTGTGCACCAGGCCTCTAGTGTAAATTATTGAGTTAAATATCAAATCTGCATAAAAATATAAAAGAATTCTAAAATGTTGAAAGGGATAATTATATTCACTTAATTATCATTAGTGGGATATATAATTCCAGACAACTAATATTTACAGACTATCAGACTATCACTGTGGGTGTAGGGACTAAATTATTTTACTCTTGGATCCTACAGAGAACTAGCTGGCCTTTTCTACTCCTTTGTACTCACATCAATGCCTTTTTACCTTAACTGATTTACAGTTTTTCTTGAAGTCACCTTTTATTCTCCTGTAGCAAACTCAATAAATTAAATTATTTACCATTCTCTCTTGTTGCCACAGTCTTTAAATGGCTTCTCTACATTCTGAGTATCTTTTTATGACACAAATATGATCATGCCATTTCCTTACTTAAACAATTTAAAATATTACACTTTGCTTTCAATAAATATTCAATACCTCAATATAATTTATAGAGCCCTTTCTGTTCAGGTCCCCACTTAGTCACCAAGTCATATGTCTTAAAAACTGCATCTTCATGCTCTCGGTTCTAAACTTAATCCTATCTAATAAAAGAGTAATATGCAAATTGACCATACCTCCGCTACACCCCCAAGCCATGCCCACAAGCCGTGCCCACCAGCAAATCAAGAGCGAATATTCAAATAAACCCAACCAAGATGGCTGCAGCCACAGAGAGCAGGAGGGAGGCTTGGGTTTCCCCGGCAATGGAGGAAGCCAAGCTTTCTGCCTGCCCTTGCTGGTCTAGGCCTCCACTCAATGCTACAAAGTTTCAATGATAGGAGATAAATAAATCCAAACAAAAATGGCGGCAGCCATGGAGCTGGAGAGAGCAGGAGGCTAGGGTTGCCCCCGGCAAAGGAGGAAGCCAAGCTTCTGCAGCCCTGGCAGGCCTAGGCCTCCACTCCAGGCCACAAACTTTCAATTGTAGAAGGTAAATAAATCCCAGATACCAGGGCCTCCACTTGGGTCTCCAGGGGGGCATGGCTGGCCTGCAAACCACCACAGGCCCCTCGCCCAGGCTGCCCCACGCCCCAAGGGAACCCCCACCCTGATCTGGGACACCTTTCAGGGCAAACCAGCTGGCCCCCTCCCATGCACCAGGCCTCTATCCTATCTAATAAAAGAGTAATTTGCAGATTGACCATCACTCCAACACACAAGATGGCTGCTCCCATGTGGTCAAAGATCCTGCCCCCATGTGAACACAAGGTGGCCACCACAAGATGGCAAGCAGGGGAGGGCAGTTGGGAGGGCCAGGCCTGCAAGGGAGGGCAGTTGTGGGAGATCAGGCCAGCAGGGGAGGGCAGTTGGGAGGGACCAGGCCTGCAGGGGAGGGCAGTTAGGGGTGACCAGGTCAGCAGAGGAGGGAAGTAGGGGGTGACCGGGCCTGCAGGAAAGGGCAGTTGAGGGGGAACCAAGGCCTGCAGGGTAGAGCAGTTGGGGGGGAACAGGCCTGCAGGGGAGGGCATTTAAGGATGACCAGGCCTGCAGGGGAGGGCAGTTAGGGGCAAACAGACTGGCAAGGGAGCAGTTAGGCATCAATCAGGCTGGCAGGGGAGTGGTTAGGGGATAATCAGGCTGGCAGGCAGAAGTGATTAGGGGCAATCAGGAAGGCAGGCAGGCGAGCAGTTGGGAGCCAGCAGTCCTGGATTGTAAGAGGGATGTTGGAGAGGGTGCAGGCTGGGCTGAGGGACACCCTCCCTCCCCGTACACGAATTTTGTTCACCGGGCCTCTAGTTACTTATAATTTCCTGAATATGTGACGTTATCTCCAGAACAACTCCAGACTTTTACTAAATAGAATGAGAGTAGAGGGAATGAGGAAAGTAGAAGACCTGAGATGGATGGGGCTCAGGAAGATATTCAGAGGGCTGTAGACACTCACACCACCTCCATTGGGCAGTCAATTCCGATTTCAATTCTTTGAAAGAAATAGAATAATTTCTCAAAGAAGTGATGGTAAGAGGATATATCTGTAGAAGTGATCACGGACTACTAAGAAAAGACACAGTTCCTTCCGTGACATATGCATCACTTCTGAAAAACCTTCAAGGCTGGGATAGATGCCCTTGCTGTTGCTCTTCCACAACACTTTGTATCTTCACTCATTTGATAATACATTTTATTATAATGATTTCTTCAAATTTATTTTAATTACAGATATATATGAATACTTTTGTCCCAATAAGTTGAAATAATATCTTTACTACAGTAAAATTTTTATCAGTTAAATCATTTATTGCCTCTTAATTGTCCAAGTTGGAAACTGCCAACAGGACATTTGTATACACAAGTATAATATTTTAGGTACTTTTAAATTTCAATTATGTATTTTAAATATGGAGTTTTGGAATACAATTCTTTTGAAAATAATATTTCTTCTCATGAAAATTTAAAGACTAATGAATATGGTAAAGTATAGGAGAGTATAACACTTAATACTGATGTTTTAGTAAAGAAGTGGTAAGTTACATATTCAGAGTAGAGAACAGATAGGTTACAAAGAAATTTATTATAGTACTTTCTGTTTAAGTAAGTGTCCTTCTGAATTAAATATGTTAAAAAACCTTAAACTACTTTATCTGCTCCTAAATTATCATCAAATGTATATATTTTAGGTCAATAATAATTAACTTTATAACAACTTATTAACTAATGTTATCAGGCCCTTGTCTCATTTACCTTTTATACTTGTAGAATTTTGTTGACTCTGAAACTGTTCACTTCCTTCTTTCCTCCATACTAGTCTCTCAATTCTGCATCTTCACTTGATTTGACCCAACTATCCTGGTGAGTCTTTCAGCCTCTAAAGCCTATGTTCTTACTGCTGTTGTCTCCCAAAAATAAATTGGTAGAGTTTTTTCTACACGCAGTATAGGGCCTGGCCTTCCTCATGGATGCCTTGGATCTTACTGAAAAAGGTCCCTGGTCTCTGTCAGGTCTCGGGATGCAAGGACCCTGCCATTGCTGCCTTCATTATTCAGCCTGCCAATGTCTGTATCAAGCACGCCTTCTGTAAAGTATTGAACATTTTAAATAAAATGTTTGACCAGAATTCTGATATACTTTAATGACATTAAGATCTCTTTCTGATAAGTCATGTTTACCCATGTACTTAATCTTCAGTTTGTGAGAAATCAAAGAATATGACATTTAAATATTTAAAGGTACAAGGACTTTAAACCAACCTTAATTATCCTAGAAGTCATTTTTTAAAGTATTTCTTGTATCTAATCTAGAACTGTTAGCCATTTTATCTTCTTATAAAACAGTCCCAAAACATATTGTGAACATGCTTTGTTGTTGGTTCCCTTTACATGAGTTTTAAATATAAATTTTACATGTATTTATAATCAGCTCATTTGACAGTTATTTTATCAAGTTACTTTGATAATTTCATTCATTAGGTTAAAGTAGAGAGTATCCCATAGAAATGGAATGAAGATCTTGCAATTACCAAATGAAAATGACTTCTGCATGGATTAAAAAACTGTGATACATCTACACAATGGAATACTACCCTGCAGTAAAAAAGGAGTTCTTACCATTTGCAACAGCATGGATGGAACTGGAGAGCATTATGCTAAGTGAAATAAGCCCGTTAGAGAAAGATAAATATCACATAAAGAAATTAAAAAAAAAAAAAAGAAAAAATGACTCTGCTAGAAAGCACAGCAGAAAACAACCAAACATAATTGTTTAATTCAGGTATTATCATATTAATACTATTTTCATTGCACATCTTTCTCAGCTTTATTGTTAGAATTACAAAATGCTCATTTTCACTTTCTTTTTTTAAAATTTCTTTATTGATTAAGGTATTACATACGTGTCCTTATCCTCCCATTACCCCCCAACACCCCCCCCGACTCATGCCCTCACCCCCCTGGTTTCTGTGTCCATTGGTTAGGCTTATATGTATGCATACAAGTAATTTGGTTGATCTCTCCCCTTTACTCCCACCTTCCCTCTGAGATTTGACGTTCTGATCAATGTTTCTCTGTCTCTGTATCTATTTTTGTTCATCAGTTTATGTTGTTCATTATAATTAAAATCTTTCTGTTAATTTATAGGTATAATTATAAAAAATCAATGGCTAATTATTATAATTTTGTTATTGGCATTTCCTTTCATCCTTTGATTATTTCCTAAGGCTGCTGCACTTAATGAAATTTGGAACTCATCACAGGACAGGCAAATATTGCTTCTAGAATTTGAGATTACTAGGAAAGTTTAGCTGAACTGAGGCACGTGAGGGTCAACTTAATAAGAATGGACCTTCATAAAATAACCAGAAGCCATTTTATGAAAGTTGTAAAGTGTCTTAAAGATGATCTTACTCTGTGCTTGAGATGGAAAAGGAACAAAGATAAAGAGTTCTTTAAAAGGTATTTGAAAATTTACCTGCACAGGTTGATCTTTTTTAATACCTTCCCAATATTTAGATAATAGAGAGGAAGTATATTTTTTCAAAATAATGAATCAAAAGGTTAAGTTGTATTTGTTAACATGACCTATCCAGAAAAAAAAATGTCAGATTTATTTACTAGTCCAATAGGATAAGATAAACTGAACCAATAGTAGCTAGGCATTTTTATTCTGTTTTACAAGAAATTACACAATTGAGATTAAGACCCCTTTGAGGAGAGGTACCAATGCAAACCTGGTTCCATTTTTCCTTTGATTTTTTTTTTGAAATAATGTTAGATTCTTAGAAGAGTTGCAAAGAGAGTGTTCTGGTATGTCCTTCACTTAGCTTCCTCTAATATTAACATCTTACATAACCATGGCCATTTATCTAAGAATTTTATTTTGATGGGCAAATGCTAGTGAAGAATTTGAGGCTTCAAAAATAAGCATCCATCCTTTTATTCCCTATTCAATGCTTTGATAATCACATTTACTAGATTAAAATGGAGAGTAGCCAAAATAGGTAGTGCCAGGCACTGTTTTAGGTGCTGGAGATAGCACAATAAACAAAACAGACAAAACCCCTGTGCTTACGGAGATGACCCTTTCCAGTAAAAGATAGACAAAAGATAAGGTAAATAAATAATATAGCATAGTGGATTATGCTGAGTAGTGTTGGCAAAATTAAAGCATGTAAGAGAGATGGATACTGCCAGGGAAGAAGGATTTTAATTCTAAATGATGGGGTCAAGTAATGACTCTGGATAGAATTTATAAAATAAAGAGAAAAATTGAGTATCATGCCAAAAATTTGTGTTGCAGCAGCTAGATACAGTTTGGCATTTTACTGAGGTAAACTGGTGGAACAGATTTGGGGAACAGTAAGAGTCAGAAGTTCCATACTAAATATGATTATCTGAAGAATGAGTGTGGAAAGAGAAGTTGAACTGAGCTATGAGTACTCCAAGTAATAAGAGTTATTTAATGAATAGTTAATATTGATAGAGTAATTTGGAGGTTATTGGTGAGCTTGGCAAAGCATATGAACACCCTTGCCCACCTCGCTCCCTGCACACACACATTTCACTTCCAACACATCATATTCCTCTTATTCTGGCATACAATGACCGCTGATATTGGTCTCATAAGCATTTCCTTCCCTCCCTAATAAAAACATTGAATTAATCACCTTAACATTTCATGTATTTGGGCTCTGGCCAGGAAATTCCCAAATTACAGTTACAGGTTCCTTACTTTTAACTGGAAACCACACAATAATACAGGTTATGTTTCTTGGTTTATTTTGGCAAAGTGTTAGCTGTGTATCATTGATCAGGGCCTCTCTTGTCTTCAATGTCTTTTCACAAAGTAAAGAGAATGGATTAAATTATTCAGAGACTACCTGTCCATCTAAGCCTGAAGGGAGGCCCCTGGACACTAAGTGGCTCAAATGCTACTGTGAGAACCAATTGTCCATAAAGGAGCAGAGAATCTAGAAAGAGCACATAAAACCACATCAGAGAAATTTTGCCTTTAGTTAGCCACGGGCACGAGTCCTCATTTACTTGAGCTGTCTCTGGAAGTTTACAACTCAGTATAAGTATTGGAGCTTAATGTCATCATGAAAGCTCACAAATTTTATGATAGTACATACTGTTACTACTAGAATCTCATTAAAATCTGCTGTCTTCTTACTGAAGTCAGAATGATGTGCAATGTTAATGAAATGACAATGACACTCAAATGTCACTTTGAAGATTTAGAGAATAAGTTCTAAAGAAGCTAAAATGTTATGTCACTATATATTATGGGCCAGTCACTTCATCAGTAAATGTTTATTATCTCAATAAAATCTACTTAAATTATTCTGGGGAATAGAACTAAATTATAATACAGGTAATGGATGATAATTTACCCTTATATATTATATTGTTCTAAATGGTTATATAAATTAATTTTTTTCTATTCTTAGTTCAATTTTATTGAAAACATTAATTGAGACATCCTCCCAAATTTTTATTTTAGACCTATTAAATGAGGTATTTCTGGGCATTTAATCTAAAGAAGTGGATAACTGACACAAACTTTTATGATTTCCCTTCACTCCTGCAATCTCATTCTCACATTAAATGAATGGCCCTAAATGTGCATAAACCTGAAAAAGAAAGAAATTGCTCACAGTTGTATAGCCCATAGTTTAATACCTTTGTCCAAAAGAGGTCTCAAATATTTGTTAATTTACATGTGGCACTATACCATTCAATTCTCAGGTCAAAACAATTTAAGAATTTCAATTATTTTTTTTTCCTTTTAGAACACATTTTAACTCACATCAGAGCCTACAGGTGATCTATGGCCTACAGAAAAAAGCCTGTCATTGCATAGAGCAATAGATGTGGTGACCTAGTACTTGTGGACCATATTTATATGAACTCTATTTTGATTTGTAAAATATGTAAATCAAAGTAAATAACAATATATTCTTAAAAGTCAATTTTAGGAAAAAATGTATATACTTTGTTATTTTTATTTATTTATTTTTTAATTTCTTTATTGATTAAGGTATCACATATTTGTTCTCATCCCCCCCATTCCCTTCCCACACCCCTCCCCACACATGCCCCCACCCCCCTGTTGTCCTTAACTGCTGGTTAGGCTCATATGCTTGCACACAAGTCCTTTGGTTGATCTCTCCCCTTTACCCCCATCCTTCCCTACCCTCCCTCTGAGGCCCGACAGTCTGTTCCATGCCTCCTTGTTTCTGGGTCTGTTCTTGTTCATCAGTCTATGTTGTTCATTATTTCCCCTAGATGAGTAAGATCATGTGTTATTAGAAATACACTTATAAGAACCAAAAATGAGACAAGCAATAATGGTTATGGTGACAGGCAAATGAATCAGTCTGTAGTGAGTTTCTTTTTGGGCCAACAGTTCTTTTTAGACCCAATTTCAATGTCCAACAGTTCCTTATGTGTACATGTCAGCACTGACATTACAGTTCTGGATGGTGGACAAATGGTTGTAATGCAGGTCCGACTCTCTCTGGTTTGGTCCTTTGCAACCTGCAGTGATGCACAGCTGCTAACTGCTAGTATGGGAAGACCACATCAGCGTCTTCCATCTCTGGACTGCTTCTCTTCTGTCTTCATGGCTGGAGTAGTCCTGTCAATTCCTCTCTGTTGCTGGAATCCACATGGTCTCGGAGTTGTTTTCTGAAAATATACAAATATATTCTCGACCAAAAGTTAATAAAGGAATATTTTCTATAAATTTGTAATATATTATTTACTATCATATTAGTTGTGACTTATTAACAAAACCACTTCTACTTTTCTAAAGTTATGCCAATGATGATATGAGTATCTTATGCTGCATTGCTCCATAGTCTATTACAGAGAAGTGTCCACTGCTCAGAGACAGCAGGAAATGAGGTTTCCTTCCTATGATATTCCAGCTGGATAGACATTAACAAGTGATCAACTTTTCAAGTTCTAATTTTGTCACCTATAAAATGCTAATTATTAATTTATTCAACAAATATTAATTTTGTGACTATTACATGCCAGTTATTCTAGACTGAAATATTTGTAAAGTGACATTTGTAAACAGGACAGATGAGTTAACTGATGTTACAAAACTTCCTTCCTATGGTGTGTTAAACTAATTAACCCTACATAAGAAAACTTCACATATTAAGAAATCCTGCTCTGACTGGTTTGGCTCAGTGGATAGAGCGTCGGCCTGCGGACTGAGGGGTCCCGAGTTCGATTCCGGTCAAGGGCATGTACCTTGGTTGTGGGCACATCCCCAGTAGGGGGTGTGCAGGAGGCAGCTGATCGATGTTTCTTTCTCATCGTTGTTCCTAACTCTCTATCCCTCTCCCTTCCTCTCTGTAAAAAATCAATAAAATATATTTAAAAATAAATAAATAAATAAATAAATAAATCCCATAAAAACAATGTTAGATACAGAGGTAATTAAAGTCCTATTTGAAGGCATATGAATAAAGCAAAAGCATGAAAATTTATAGTAAAATCAACACCAAGGGCATAGCAATTATATAAGTCCTGAGTTAAAAGTAATTTATTATATTTAATTGACACAAAGAAAGATCTTTGGCAGCAGTGAAAGGTGGTAGAAGAGGACTTAAGAAAGGGAGAAAACATGTAGGGTCATGAAAGAAAGTGAATGGGTTTGACTTTTATTCTAAAACAATGAAAGTCATCAGAAACTCCTTTATAGAAATTAATAGATTTTCGAGTAGTTTTAGGTTTACAGGAAAATTTAGTGGAAAGTTCAGAGTTCCTGTATAAACCCATTGTGTTGCTCTTGCCACACATACAGTTTGCCCTATTATTAACAACTTGCCATATTGTGGTATATTTGTTACAATTGATGAGCCAAAATTATTGTATTATTAACTAAATTCCATAGTTTACAATCAGATTCATTCTTTTTGTTGTACCAACCATGGACTTGGATAAATGTGTGACATGTATCCACCATTACAGTGTTACATAAAATAGTTTTCCTTGCCAAAACACCCCCTGTGCTCCCGGTTTATCCCCTCTTTAACAATCACTTAACATTTTACTGTCTCCATAGTTTTGACTTTTCTAGAATGTCATATAATTAGAACTGTACATTATGTAACCTTTTCAGATTGCTTATTTCACTTAGCAGTATACATTACCAGATCCTCCATATATTTTTGTGGTATGATAACTCATTTCTCTTTATTACTGAATAATATTCCATTGCATGACATACTACAATTTCTATATATATTCACTTATTGAAGGACCCCTTGGTTACATCCAAGTTTTGGCAGTTATAAATAAAGCTATTTATTTGTATACATCATGTGAAAATTTATGCATGAACATAAGTTCTCAATTTCTTTAGCTAAATAGTAAGAAGTGTAATTACTAGATTGTATGCTAAAGAGTATTAGTTTCATGAGAACCTGTCAAACTGTATTCCTAAGTGTCTGTATCATTTTGTATTCCGACCAACAATAAATAAGAATTCCTGTTTGTTCAGCATCCTTGTCAGCATTTGGTGTTGGGTGTATTTTGGATTTTAGGTATTCTAACAGACATGTACTGGAATCTTGTTTTAACTTCTAATTTTCTGATGACATATTTTGTTGAGCATTTTTTCTTATGCTTATATGCATCTCTGTATCTTTTTGTGAGCTGTCTGCTCAAATATTGTTTCTATTTTTTATTAGGTTGTTTGACTTTTTATTGTTGAGTTCAAGAGCTATCTATGTATATTTTATAGTAGTCTGTTATCAGATATGTGCTTTGCAAAGATATTTTTCCAGTGACTGATTTGTCTTTTTGTTCCCTCATTTCTCTGTCTTGCAGAACAGAGGGGTTAGTTTTAATGGAGTCCAATTTTAAGTTTGCTTTTTCAAGGGTCATGCTTTTGGTGTTAGGTCTAAGATGTCATCATCAAACCCAAAGTCATATAGATTTTCTCCTATGTTTTCTCCTAGGACTTCTGCTTTTTTTCATTTTACATTTAGACCTATGATCCATTATGAGTTAATTTTTGTGAGAAGTATAAGGACAATACCAATATTCATTCATGTTTTGTTTTGTTTTTTACATATGAATGTTCTAGCCTCATTTGTGGAAAAGACTATCTTTTATTCATTGAATTGCCTTTATTCTTTGTCAAAGATCAGTTCAACATCAGAAAATTATAAAAGAGGCAACTGATTATGTCAATTCTTGTTTTTCAAATATAACTCTGCTATATGAAGAATGGATTAATGGTGTTAGGAAAAAGAAGATTAAGAGAGATTCAGGAGAATGAGTCAAAAGAACTGGCTACTTTGGGATGTGAAGGTAAAAGAAAGTAAGAGATAAGGACATAATAATGCTTTTGCAATCTGAATATAGAGAATGAAGGCAAACAACCTCTTTAAGTCACATTCAGCTCAAGGCTCTATAGCTTTTATGCTAACTGTGAAGTTTGTGAGTTATTAAAACGATGGATGGTGTTGTTTGTTTCTGTTTGCATTTTTATTTTTGCTTCAAATAACATATTTTATGATTTAAAACTTTTATTTTAGATGTATATAGTTTTAATTACTATGAAGTTAGTATTTTATAAACTCAGTTACTTCCCTGGCCTGTGTTGCTCAGTTGGTTGGGCATTATCCTTTGCACCAAAAGATTACTAGTTAAATTCCTGATCAAGGCAAAGACCCCAGTTTTGGGCTGGATCCCCAGTAGGGGATGTACAGGAGGCAGCTAATTGATATTCTGCTCACATATAGATGTTTCTTTCTCTCTCCCTCTCCCTTCCTCTCTCTCTAAAAATTAATATATATCTATAGATATATCTATATGTAGATATATCTATAGGCATAGATAGATAAATAGATAGATAGATAGATAGATAGATAGATAGATAGATAGATAGATAGATATGTTAGTTACCAACATACCATGCCCTAGGATGGTTAGAAGACAAAAAACAAAAAACAAAAAACAACCCAGTGAAGATGTGTCCTTAAGATATCAGCATATTAAATACCTTAACCTCCTGTTTTCAAAATAACAGTAGCAAAAATGATGAGTAATACTTTGCTTTGACATAACATTCAATAATTTCTTACAATGTAGATCATAATACATTGGTTTCTTTTTAAACTTTAATTAAATTATTACAGATAAAAAATGGTACTCTATGTAATCTTGTCACAGTGTCAATTAACACTTTTAAAAGAACCGAAGAATAAAAAAGACAATAGATTTTAATAGTGAACTCTTCACAAACTAAAACTTGCAAAGAAATTTGTCATATTAATGATAATAATCTTATACAAACCACAGTCCACTTGCATAATTAGGTAAAATCACAATGGAGAAAATAACTATTGTAGCAATTGTAAAATGAAATGTCCATTCTTTATGGAGCGATAGTCTAATAATTAGAATAAAGTTTCTAAAAATACTGCTTCTACTTCTCCTTTCATTTTGGATTCAGTAAGACCATAATATTTGGGAGGTTCTTACTGTTTGTCTTTGCTACTAATCCACCAAAGTGACCACAGAGGTTTATACACAGAGTTAGGACAATAATTCTATGTGAATAATTGTATGGCTTCCCTATATTCTTCCCCTCAAACCTTTCATATGCTTCCACATCTCTTTTTCAAAATACTTGTCATGAAACCACCAAGCGATAAATAATTGCCATATTGTGCAGACATGAAATTTAAAGTTTGAACAACATATTTCACTTCCTTTAGTAATTGTCACCCTTAACAAGTTTTTAAATAATAGCATACCTATACAAATGACTATATATTATTTCTACTGAAAACTCTTGAGTAAGAAAATTGTATTTTGTTCAAGACATGTTTTCATCAAACAAAACCAATTAAAATGTTACCTTCTAAGGTATTTTTATTATTTATTTATTTTTAGCTGTGTAAGGAAAGGATAAATTTCCACAATACAAGTGCCTTCAGAAAGTTTGTAATCCTAATTTTAAATGTTGAAGGAAAATATAAAAGTCATATAGTTTAAAATATGAATCTGACACATGAAATCCCTGCAAAATGTCCAACTCTGTGGTTCTCAATCTAGTTCCAATTAGGATCCTCCCAGGAATTTTTTTTTTTAATTACTAATGCTTAGGTTCTATGCAGAACAACTGAATCATAATATTTGGTGGTAAAACCTGTTCATCAACAGGTGTTTAAAAATCTCTACTGTGGAACAAATGGGCCACAAGTATTGAGAAACACTTTTCCAGAGTATGTGTGACAACTAGTTAGTATCATTGCTATAATTATTCTCTAATATTATATAAATAAAACTAATCAGGGAATTTTGAAATTCTGGAAGATCAATAAAAAATTGCCCTGGACTTCTGAAATGGCAGTGTGAGGAGCTCAGTGAACCCTCTCCCAGTAAAACAACCATTTATCTGGTGAAAATATTTGAAAATAATAGTAACATTTAAATTATCAGGAAAGGGTCCTATATTCATACAACAATTTGAGAAACATTTCTTCAAGAAAATCTACTAAATCTGGCTAAAGATAGCAAATCTGTGACATTTGAATCACAAGCTGCTTTCACCCCTCCAGGCCCCCTTACTTGTTACTGAAGCTGCTCCCAGCTGCTCTTCTTCATGAGAAGCAGAAGGAGGCCGCCCCTTTCCTAGGACTCCTACTCCTGAGCCCGCTTTCACCCCAGAGGGGCTGGCCCCCCAGCAGCCCTGTGTTGTGAAAGCACTCTACCATCCAGAGCTCCTCATTGCGAAAATTCAAAAGGATAAAGCTCTACCTGAAAGAGGTTCACAGCAGCATGGCATTGAGGCAGCATTATATTCAGTGAAACCCAAGTGAGCAGAAAACTAATGTAGCTTCCTAAACTGACTGGTAATCCCAAGGAAGCATTTTCAATTAGGAAGGCTTTGGGGTTGTTCATAGTTATTCTTCCAAGCATGTTAAAATGTGTGTAGAAATGACATTCAAAGCAATTTTTAAACAGTTGGAAAACATACTTTAATAGACATATACAGTATATTTAAATAACAAATTAAATATTTATTTTTAATTTCTATGAAGTAACTACATATTAAGGAACTTCATACTCAGTTAAAATATAAAAGGAAGAATAATTATGCTTTCAGCATAAGAGAATGTCTTAAAGAACATATCTTCCATTATAATTGAATTTTAAAGTAAATAACTCCATTTAGTCATATGAATTCCCTATAAAATAAGCAAATATGGCCCCAGCAACTTGAAGCTCATTTTTGTCTTCCTCTTTTTACCCTAGAGATTCTTCTATGTTAAGGCATTACAATGCCCAAGCCCAAGTTCTGTTCTCTCTCTCTCTCTCTCTCTTTCTCTCTCTCTCTCTCTCTCTCTCTCTCTCTCTCTCTCTCTCTCTCTCTCTCTCTCTCTCTCTCTCTCTCTCTCTCACACACACACACACACACACACACACACACACACATGCATCCGTATAAGTGTCCATATATTTTCAGACTCTATCATTTCTCAGGGGGGAGGCCCTCTCTAACAGCCTACTGGTAAGTATTGCCATGGAGAATTAGAAAACAAATAGAGAAAGTAAAGACCATAGAGGTGGAAGGACTTTCACAAGGAAATGTAAAGTGAAATTATACTAATCTATATAATCTATATAATAAAGGGCAAGAAGAGAGAGACAGTCTGGGCAGTGTCTGCGAGAATTTGAAAAGAGAAAAGGGATATAGGAAATATTTATCAGTGTTATAACTTAAGAGTTTCAACAAGTTTTTGGAAGATGTGCATAAGGATTAAATTCTTTTAAAATTACTTTTATGGCTGCTGAACCATGTTTCTCTGAAGGTAATTTTACGCTAAAATGAATCCCTGATCCCTGGTTGGTGCTTCAGTTGGATGATAGATGCAAAAGGCAGGTCTTTGTGAATATGGGGTGGAGGGGTGGCAAACTTATTGGCATGATGCTGTGGAACTTATTTTACTTACAATGTATTCCCTTCTGAGGTACCATTTGTACATTATTGTGGAAGCAGCAGAGCATCGGTCTTTGGGTCTTTGCAGTCAGTTAATGTTTGACATTAGGCTTGTTGTTTTACTCATTTTTATCAACCTAAAATGGGTTAATGAAAGAACTAACTTTCAGATCTTCCTTGAGATTTAAATAAATTAATGCATATGAAATGCTTACTCAATTTCTGGAACATAGTAAAAATGTAGTAATAATAGCTAGTTATTATTAGCTGTGGATTGTATTTTTAGGAAAGTAAACAGGAAAACCAAGAAGTAATTCTGACACAGAAGGAGAGACAGAGTGGTCAGTGAAGAAAAACTTTCTGAGAAAAATAAAAACAAAAATGCTTAATGGATGTCTGAAAATGCAAGTTTGAAATTCATGGAAACTTTTTATAACTCTATTTAAATAGTGAGTGTTTAATGTTTATGATGTTAAACATATTTCAATGGAATAAATACTTTCATTAAATTTCTCTTTCAGATCTGAGTTGCCCCCATTTAAACATCTTTCA
Organism: Ia io; assembly: GCA_025583905.1. Lineage (NCBI taxonomy): Eukaryota > Metazoa > Chordata > Mammalia > Chiroptera > Vespertilionidae > Ia > Ia io. The sequence continues at coordinate 115,014,431 of JAJQQW010000002.1, forward strand.
TTCTCTAAAAATATTAACGCTGTTCACAATTTAATGAATGATTAATATAGCTAAAGTATTCTTTCTAAAGTACAGCTAGAGCTCTGCTGCTAACTGAATATATAAAGTACACCAGTCTTCCTTAAAACATATTTTCAGTATTTTTAATATAAATCGTTTATTATAAAATGATATAACTAATTGAAACATATGGTCTAGCCATTATCTTGTTATGTTGGGTATCTTGTTATGTTGGGTATCTTGTCTGACTATTTAAAACTAAATGATTAAATAAGACTCATGTAGATGACTATAACTTGGTACATATGCATTTACTTACTTGTTTCAGATAAACTTGTTAACTTATAAAAAATAAAATAATATATATAAGCCCGGACAGTGTGGCTAAGTTGGGTGGGCATTGTCCAATGCACCAAGAAGTCACCAGTTTGGTTCTCAGTCCAGGCACATGCCCAGTTGCAGGCTGAACTCCCAGTAGAGTGAGTACAGGAGGCAGCCGATCAATGTTTCTATCTCTTTAGCCCTCTCCCTTCCTTTCTTTCTAAAAATACATACATACATACATACATACATACATACATACATACATAAATTAAATAAAATATATACTAGTAAGAACCACATGTTTAGTAATAACATTGGAATGGTGAATGCACTATTCCTTATGAAAACAACTAAAACAGCTGAATGACACATTTTAAAAACTTCTTAAAGCATCAGAGGATAGAAAGGATATGTAAGACAGCAGAAAATAATTGTGTCAATATCTAAGTTAAACCAGGAGTCTAGGAAGTAAGGCAAGTGTTAAATTCTCTAACCGAAGAGCACTTTTAGAACCCAGAAATTACTAGCTTGAGTGCCTGGATTAAAAGAAATAAGCCAAAGATGTTTACATAGGGAGTACAAAAGGCTGCATATTCAAGTTAAGGGTGACCTGATAGCAAACTTGCCATAGACCCATACTCCAAGGGACTGCAAAGAAAGTAGTCTAGGAAAATGCTACAAAATTGTAACTTCTACTCTCCCCTGACAAGAATTGCCACCCAGGTTGCCATTACGTGGGCATTCTAAAACCTTAAACCACAAATGCAATCTGAAGTCTTTCAGATCGTGGACCTTGTTGCTTTGCACTGAAGGGGTGCATGTCTATGCTAAATAAATTTCCACAAATATTATTATAAGGAAAACAAAAACTTTAAAATATTAATAAATGTTATTAACAAAGCATTATGAGAGCCAACCAAATAACAGTGATGACAAATAGACTAGCAAAAATTGTAGATATTTTAGAAATAAGTATTATTAGATAATTATAACATAATAATGTTCACTATATTTAAAGATATAAAATGCATGTTTTTGAGTGCCTGGATTATAAAACATTAGAAATACTGAAAATGATCAGATTTTAAATAATCTAATACAACTGCTAGAAAAGAAAATATGATCAAAAGTATGACACTATGGAGCTGAAATTAACATGCAATATTGATTAACATTGTTTATATTAAGTTTTGACATAAAGTATGGCTTCCAAGTTTGCTCTTTTAAAAAAATTGCTTTTATTATTCTATATTCTATGAATCCATATAACTTGTAGAATCAATTTCTCAGTTTGTATTTAAAAAAACTATTGGAATTTAGATATTTTATTAATTAATAAGGTAGAATTAACATCTTAATATTAAAATTTCTCATTTGTGAACATAATTAACTCTTTATTTAGGTCTTTAATTTCTCTCAATAACATTTTATATCTTCCACTCTAGAGGTTTGTGTTTTATTATCCTATTTATTTAATGCCGTTTGGTGATGTAAGTAAAATTTTATTGCATATTCTAGTTGTTACTACTATGTAACAATTTATGTCTGTATACTGACTTTGTAACCTACATTATTAAAAATGTTGCCTACTCTAATTCTAATAATGGTTTTGTAGGTTTCTTAAAGACTTTTAGTGTGAAAATGGTTTTCTGTTATAAGGACAGTTTTAATTCTTCCATTTTAATCTCTAGAGTTTATTTAAATACATTTTATTGATTTTTTACAGAGAGGAAGGGAGAAGGATAGAGAGTTAGAAACATCAATGAGATAGAAACATCGATCAGCTGCCTCCCGACACCCCCTTCTGGGGATGTGCCCGTAACCAAGGTACATGCCCTTGACCAGAATCAAACCTGGGACCCATCAGTCTGCAGGCCGATGCTCTATTCACTGAGCCAAACCGGTTAGGACAATCTCTATGTTTTTTATCTTTAACTTATTATACCTCAAAGTATTTAATAGAAGTTACATTATATTGCCTTGTTCTCAATCATAAGGAGAAATATTCAGAATTTCATCATTGAATGCAATGTTTATTTTTTTAATCATTTATATGCATTTCTGAATATTTTTTAAAAAATTTTGTTGTTGACAGTATTCCGGGTGCCCTCCCATTTCTCCCTTCTGTTTGTTTATTTTTTAAAATGTAATTTTTTAGATTGTGTAAATTATTTCAATCTTACTTTTCTGAAAAGTTTTATTATGAATAGAGATTGAATTATGAAATTATTTTTGTTCAGTCTTTGAAATGATCAATTGATTTTTGTCCTTTTTTCACTGTTATTGTGGAAAATGAGACTGATTAATTTTTTACGTTAAAACAATCTTGATTTCTTGAGTTAAATTGCAATGCTTGTTATGTTTCTTTTCTTTCTATATTTTGTTGAATTTTACTTGCCAATATTTTATGAAGGATTTTTGGGGACTATATTTCTGAGGGAAATTGGCCTATAATTTCTTATCTTGTAATGTCTTAGGCTTGAGTATCAAATGTATTCTGATTTGTAAGTATTATTGGGAAATGCACTCTCCAGAACAAAACCCTTGCAGGCTACATATTGCAGATTTCCAAGAAACAATGTGGAAGTGCTCAGCTTAATGCAAAAGGAGCGAGACTTGATGAACAATGTGGCACAATAGCAATGAAAAGCACCGATTTTCTCAGATAATTCTGAAAACCACAGTTACTACTCAGATATAGTTTGATGATCCTGAGACACTTTCTAATAGGTTTCCTGCATGCAGTGTCTGCTTTCCAGGGACCACAATCTGTGGCAAGAAATGAGCCCACAAAGTTCCTGATGTACCTTAGAAGTCATGGAAGAGAAGCCTCGTGGTCTTCACGCTCTGTGTAATAACACAAAGTTATGGAGCAACAGGATTAGGAGACACTGCAAAGTCAATGGAACCCCCAGTCCAGGAAGAAGGTTGAGACAGCTACTACTGGCAGATCTGAACAACTCTCAGTGGTAGAACTGAAACTAAACACCTCTTCAAGAAAAGCCCATGTAACGTCAATGTGGAGACAATGACTTCAACAAGGACACCAACGAAGCAGACAAGAACATATGGGTCCTAGACTACTTCCCCACCACTGCCAAGTGGCTGATTAGGAAGGAAGACCATTCTGCCTCAACTACCCCCCTTCAGAGCCTCAATAGTGGAGATCTGGTTCTTAGTTAGGAGTGAGGGCATGTCAAAGCCAACTCACACCTCTGCCATACTACATGCAGAGAACTGTGCTGCGGTAGAAAATGAGCGATAATCTCGGAATCCGTTTCAAGCTTGAAAACTTTTAATGAGAAATACTGGGTTCTAAATACCAAAATTAGACAATTATAGTAAGCAAGAGTAACTGAAATCTGGAAAAAATAAAGGAACCTGGCATATATGAAAGATGAAAGCTCTACAGTCATCGTTGAGGGACAGTTGTTAAAGATCACAGTGGATCGAGCCCGCAGCCTGGGCATGTGCCTTGATGGGGATTCAAACAGGCAGACTTTTGGTACACAAGATGATGCTCAACCAACAGAGCCACACCAACCAGGGCTCCAATTTAATTCTTGATATTGTATTTCTCCTCCTGCTCCTCCTCCTCCTGCTCCTCCTCCTCCTCCTCCTCCTCCTCCTCCACCTTCTTCTTCTTCTTCTTCTTCTTCTTCTTCTTCTTCTTCTTCTTCTTCTTCTTCTTCTTCTTCTTCTTCTTCTTCTTCTTCCCCCTTCACTCTTTTTGGATTTCTCAATCTTATCTTTTCTAATAGCTAACTTTTGATCTGTTAACTTTCTCTATGACTTCTACCATATAACCTAGTATTTATATTTCTCCTTGTGTTAAATCACACTTTTAATTGGCAACATTTAAATCAGATAATCACAACCCATACAGAAATTAAAGGTTTACTAACTAAGGCAGATATTGCAAAATTTAAATTCAAATTCTATCTGGATCCAGAAGCTCCATATTACTCTCTCTTCCTCAAAGGACTTCCAGGATAGGCAATGGATATTGCACTCTGGGTCCTCACAGAGTTAGTCACTGCTCTTGTAATTTCTGAAAAAAAAAAAAATTGGTTGCAGAAGCCCAGCTTTACCTAGAGCTTTAATAATTTCCTCTTGAATCAGGAAACATAGTCGGCAGCTGTGCCATGCACCCTAAGGAAGTAGATGCCCACAGAGCTCCACTATCTGATGAAGTGCACCTGTCATCAGTTTGGATCAGCTCTCCTTGACAGCAAAACAGCTTGGGAAACAGAACCAGATCAATGGAGAAGGTGAGGCCAATGTTGGCAGCAGTGATGGACAGCACAACCACAGTGTGCCTCTCAGACAGCTGGACCTGCTGGCACAGAACTGTCAGGCTCCTCCTTTCTGCTTTGTTGTGATTTCATTTGTAGTTTTGTTTTAGGAACTGACTTTTTAAATTATGCATTGTCCAAACACATTGAATAGAAGGAATTAAAATTTAAACTATTTTTAATAAAGCAGTCGAATCTTAGAAATAATCAAATATCACTTAAGGAACCAAGTCATAAACTGGTTATTTTAAATAAAATTTATCGCTATATTTGAGTTCTCATTTTTATTCAAGAAAGAAATGATCCATCATACATGGCTAAAAAGCTTGACTCATGATTAATGATGATTGTTATCAATGGTAATTCATACTTTTCAATGAATTTCTTTGCAAATATAATTCCAGGACAATTCTTAGCTAATAAAGATATTAATTGGCATTCTGTTTAATGAATGAATTAATGAGTAATGAGTAATATTATATAGTTAAGTAAGGATGGGAAATTATCATACTTTGTAGTCTAACTAGAGGCCTGGTCCATGAAATTCCGGCACAGGGGTAGGGGTGTGTGACCCTCAGCCCAGCCTGCGCCCTCTCTCAATCTGGGACCCCTTGGGTAGGGTCTCTAGGTCTGGCTGGTGATCAGGGCCTATTGGGGCTTTCCTTCTCCCGGCTGCCAGCAGCTGCCCCCCACCAATGCCACTGTTTGCCATCTGTGTGGTGCTGCCCCCCACCCCCTGCCACCGGTTGCCTCCCTCTGCGGGTGACAGGCATGGGTGCGATCACTTGGCTGACCTGGGCCTCCCTCTGCGGAGTGATTGCTGGCTGGCTCCGCACACCCACCACAGCATCGCTGGTCGGTGGTCTGGGCCTCCCTCTGTGGGGCAATCCATCATTGGGCTAAAAAATAAGATACAGTTTTTAGTTTTTGTTTTTGACAAATTTTAATGCATTATTTAATTGTTCTTTGGTCAGTTGCAGATGTATTATATTAATAATTGTATTTTTAGTTTGTTTTTTAAGTATAGTTGGTATCCAATCTTATATTGGTTATATCAGTTTCAGGTATGCAGTATAATGATTCAACATTTTTATACTTTACAATGTGATCATCCCCCTAATTCTAGTAATTGTCTATTAGCATGCAAACTTATCACTATATTATGGACTAAATTCTACTTCCTGTTTGCACCCATCCTCTGGTAACCATCCCCTTGGACTCTTTTTCTATTAATCTATTTTTATTTTGTTTGTTTTATTTTGTTTTTATATTTCACATGTAAGTGAAGCTATACAGTATTTGTCTTTATTTGCCTGATTTATTTCACTTAGCATATTCTTTAGGCTCATCCATGTTGTTTCAAATGGCATAATTTCATTCTTTCTTATTGCTACATAATATTTCACTATATATTTCACATCTTCTTTATCCATTCATCAACTGATGACACCTAGGTTGCATCCATAGCTTGGCTATTATAAAGAATACTGCAATAAACATGAGGGTACATATATATTTTCCAATTAGTGTTTTTGTTTTCCCTGTATAAATACCTAGAAGTGGAATCACTGGGTCATGTGGTATATTCGTTTTTAGTGTTTGGAGGACTCTCCATACTATTTTCCATAGGAGTTGTACAAGTGTGCGGTCCTACCAACAAAGCACGAGGGTGTCCTTTTCTTCGCATCCTTGCCAGTAATTGTTATTTGTTGACTTTTTTATAATAGCCATTCTGACTGTGTGAAGTGGTAACTCATTGTGGTTTTAATTTGCATTTTTCTGATGATTAGTGATGTTGAGCATCTTTTCATATGTTTGTAGGCCATCTGCATGTCTTCTTTGTAGAAATGTCTTTTCATATCCTATGTCCATTTTTCAATTTATTTTTTGTTATTGTTTTGTATGAGTTTCCTATATATTAGATCACTGAAACAGAATAGATAGCTCAAAAATAAACCTTCATTTATATGGTCAACTAATCTATGACAAAAAAGGTAAAAATATATACAGGATTAAAGACCATATCTTCAACAAGTGGTGTTGGGAAAACTGGGCAGATATATGCAAAAAAATGAAGCAGGACCACTCTTTTATACCATATACAAAAATAAATTCAAAAACATTAAAAACTTAAATGTAAGGCCTTAAATTAGAAATAATCTCATTATTAAAATATGTGGTAGTATTTGTTTTAAAGAGGAAACCTAGAAATATATATGTCATAGTAGATATTGATCAATATAGCTCTGCAGACTTTTTTTTTAATCAATTTCAAAATAATGGATATTTTTCTTTTCTGTTTACCTTTGTGTGGTACTGTCAAAGCAAGTTAGACAGATTAAAATTATGATATCTTTAAATTTCTAACGTATGAAATTTTAACATCAATTCATGAGTTCAATGAAATGCCTCAGTGAGCTCCTGCTTTTGTATTTCCCATGATTCTCTCATGGATAGCGGAAACTGGAAGCTGATAAAAAGCAGCAAGTTTAGGGACAACTCCAAATTCCTGCCTACCCCCTTTAGTTGTGTCTTTTCTCAGAGCTTTGTTTTCTCTCTCAGGAGCTATTTTTCTTTCAAAGATAGTTTCCTTACCTTTAAATCTATTACTTTCTCCCCTCTCAGAGGCCTACCTACACTAATTCCAAAGACCAGTGTCTACTTAACAGACTTATTTACTTACTGCTCAGGTCTTTTCTGCTCCCCTTGACTCCATCTAAGTCCTTGCTATATATTTTCTTTCTATCTTTCTACTTTCATGGAATCTGAGTGGCAAGTTCTACTTATGAGAAACCACAATATATAAACTTGTATTCATTCTGTAGTTACTTCTCCTAAAGCAAGAGTCAGATATGTGGAATTTACTTTGAATAACCTGTGCCATTAAATATATGATTGGGCTTCTAAATGTCTAGGTAATGGTAATAAAGGTGAAGAATATTGAGCAAAGATAGAGAACTTTTAATCATTTTCTACTTCTGTTATGTTGGAAGTGTTTTGAAAAGGCACTCTGAAATTCACTTAAAGTTAACAATTTTTAATTTGCCTTTAAGAAATTTTTTTTTTCAAAATGTCATCCTTTTATTATGGCTGCACCTTTGTAACCTATGTGACCAGTCTATTCTGACTTCAGAAGCAATTTTCCTCTTTAGAGGCAAGATGTGATTAAGTCCTTAAAATCTTTAATTTTATGTCTACTAGAGTTCACTGATAATAGCTGTGTATATTGTCCTATCCTTATGAGCTTTTTTCCTTTGTAATTATCAAAATTATGTATATTACCATTCTACAGATTGGTTTGTCACTGTTGATTATTTCTTTTATTGTGCACAAGAAGCTTGTTAGTTTCATGTGCTCTTATTTGTTTATTTATGTTTCATTCACTGTACTTGGGTATTAGGTCCATGAAACCATTGTGAAGATCAATGTAATGAAGATTTTCCCCATTATTTTCTTCTAGGAGTTTTATAGATTTCAATCTTAAGCTTAAATTTTTAATTCATTTTGAATTAATCTTTGTGGATGTGTAACATTTAAGTCCAATTTTATCCTTTTGTATGTGAATATGCTTTTTTTCTCAGCACCATTTGTTGAAGAAACTATATATTCCCTATTTTATGTTTTGTCACCCTTGTCGAATATCAGTTGACCATATACGTGTGAGTAGATTTCTGAGCTCTTGATTCTGTCCCATTGATCCATGTGACTGTGTAATGACAGTACCATACTTATTGTTTTACTTATTGTAGCTTTGTAATATATTTTGAAATCAGAAAGTGTGATGCCTCCATCTTTGTTCTTATTTTTCAAGATTGTTTTGGCTATTTGGGGATCTCTGGTTCTATGTGAATTTCAGGTTGTTCTTTCTATTTCTGTACAAAATGCCAGTGGGATTTTGATAGTAATTACATTGAATCTGTAGATTTCTTTGTGTAGTATGCACATTTTTACAATATTAAATACAATGTCCAATCCATGCACATGGCATAACTTTCTGCTTGTTTGTGTATTTTATAATATATTTCATCAGTGATTTGTAGTTTTCAGTGTATAAGTCTTACATCTCCTTGATGAAAATACTTGTAAACCATATGTCTAAAAAGGATTAATATCCAAAATGCATAAGAAGCTGTAAAACAAACAAACCCAAATGCCCCAATTTATTTTATTTTTTTAAAATATATTTTATTGATTTTTTTTACAGAGAGGAAGGGAGAGGGATAGAAAGTTAGAAACATCGATCAGCTGCCTCCTGGAATCATACATGCCCTTGACTGAAATCGAACCTGGGACCCTTGAGTCTGCAGGCCGACGCTCTATCCACTGAGCCAAACCGGTCAGGGCCCAAATGCCCCAATTTAAAAATAGGGTGTTGAATTTTGTCAAATGCCTTTTCTGCATTGATTGATATGATCATGTGATTTTTGTCTCTCAATTTGTTTATGTGATGTATGATGTTTATTGATTTGCAGCTTATTGTACCAGCCTTGCATCCCAGAAATAAATCCCATTTGGTCATGGCAAAAAAAATAAAATAAAATAAAATAAAATAAAATAAAATAAAATAAAATAAAATAAAATAAAATAAAAATAAAAATAGACAAAGGAACTGAATAGACATATTTTCAAAGAAGACATACAGGTGACCAATTGTTACATTAAAAGATACTCAACATCACTAATCATCAGGAAAATCCAAATCAATACCACCAGAGATATCAACTCACACCTAATTATAGATTTTTTTAAAAGATAACAGGTGATGGCATCATTGTAAGAAATTGAAACTCGTACAGTTTTGGTGGGAATGCAAAATGGTGCAGCAGTTATGGAAAACAGAATAGAGAGTCCTAAAAAAGTTAAATGTAAAACTGCCATATGATCCAGCAATCCTACTTCTGGGCATAATCCAAAGGAACTAAAACCAGAATCATAAAGAGACATTTGCATTCCCATGTTCATTAACACATTATTTGAAATAGCCACAGTAAGGGAAAAAAATCACTTTCCACAATAAGGGAGTGGATAAAGAAAATGTGGAATATGCATACAGTGAAATATTATTTGGCTTTTAAAAAGAAGGAAATTCTGCCATTTGTCACAACATGGATGCACTTGGGGGACATCATGCTACGTGAAATAAATCAGTCATAGAAGAACAAATATTGCATGATTCTACTTATCTGAGGTATATTAAGTAGTAAACTCATAGAAGCAGATAATATAGTACTGGTTTCCAAGGCCTGGGAGAGGAAGAAATGGGGAGTCGTTGTTCAGTGGGTATAAAGTTTCAGTTATGCATGATAAATAAGATCTATTGTACAACACAGTGCCTATAGTTAGCAATATGGTAGTGTGCACTTCAAATTTTGTTAAGGGGATAAACCTCAAGTTAAGTGAATTTACTAAAAACGGGGGGACACCAGAAGCCTATGTCATCACTTGATGATAGTGGTACCATACTAGGTATTTACATATGTCCAAACATCAAATTGTACATATTAAGTATATACAGGTATTTATATATCAATTATACCTCAATAAAGGCGCTTTTAAGGAAAAAAATGAGAAAAAGCAAAGATGTTCACACTTCTGTATCTCACTTATATTCAGCCTTATAATAGATAGTTGAAAGAAATGATAGGCATTAAGTTCAGAAATAGAGAACTAAGATTTTCTCTTTCTGCAAGTGATATGATTGTTTACATAGAAAGTCCTAAGTAATCAATAATAAAATCAGAAGTCCTAATAAGTCATTTTTCAAGACTTGATGGATATAAAATTAATTGTAATCTTGTATATTAGCAATAAAATTTGGAAAATGAAAGTGAAAACTATCCCACTTACAATAGTACCTAAACTCAAAATATTTAGAAATAAATATGATGTCCTGTACATCAAAAAGAAAATATCACTAATAAAATATAAAGACTCAAATAAATTGTGAAATACACAATATTTATGTATTAGAGAACTCAGTATAATTATTATTTCAGTTCACCTTAAACTGATCTATACTAGTACATTCAGTTATAATACCCACAGGCTGCTTTGAAGAAATTATCTAACTGCTTCTAAAATTTATATGGAATGTCAATGGACTTAGAATATCCAAAATAATTTCCCAAAAGAAGAACACATATTACCTAACTTAGAGACCTAATATAAGCATGTGAACTAACCTGAACTTTCACATATTTGTGATGGGATTATAAAATGCTATAAACACTATATATTAATGTTTTTAGGAGCTTAAATTATACTATTGAAAAACTGGAATGGCCCACATAGACATAAATAGGTGAATGGAAAAACAAGTTGTAGTAAATTCATACACTGGAATTTTATTCAACTATAAAAAATAGAATACTATTGATTTATGCAACATGTCTTAATCTCAAAAACACAATGCTGAGTGAAAAAATAGATGTAAAATGCTTCGTACAGTATGATTCCATTCATATGAATTTTCATAACAGACAAACCTCATATCTGGTAGGAAAAACCAGAATGCTGGTTGTTTAGGAGTAGAGATAGATAAGAAAGAGGCAAGAAAATATTTTCTGGGGTGATGTTAATATTGTATATCTTAAAAGTATTTTTATTATGTAGGTATCTACATTTGTCAAGTCTCACCAAATTATTTAACATACTAATATGTCTTAATGTACTAAATTTCTTTATGTCAGTTTTAACTCAAAGGAAAAAAACCTATAAACAAATATTAACTCCAGTTTGTGTTATTAATGGTAAAGCTATAAAAGAAAACATACTGATACCTGAAACATATTTAAAATGCATGAAAAATAAAATGGGATGAATAAAAATAAGTAATAAATAGATGTGATAAAAAATAAAAATATGATATAATATTTAGTGATTATCCTATCTAATAAAAGAGTAATATGCAGATTAACCATCACTCCAACACACAATATGGCTGCCCCCATGTGGTCAAAGATCCTGCCCCCATGTGGACACAAGATGGCCACCACAAGATGGCCAGCAGGGGAGGGCAGTTGGGAAGGACCAGGCCTGCAAGGGAGGCCAGTTGTGGGCGATCAGGCAAACAGGGGAAGGTAGTTGGGAGGCACCAGGCCTGCAAGGAAGGTCATTTGAGAGGGACCAGGCCTGCAAGGGAGGGCAGTTGGAGGCAATAAACCCTGCAGGGGAGGGCAGTTAGGGGTGACCAGGCTGGTAGAGGAGGGAAGTTGGGGGCAAACAGGCTGGCAGGGGAGCAGTTAGACATCAATTAGGCTGGCATGGGAGTGGTTAGCGGGTGATCAGGCTGGCAGGCAGAAGCGGTTAGGGGCAATCAGGACGGCAGGCAGGCGAGCAGTTGGGATCCAGCAGTCCTGGATTTTGAGAGGGATGTCCGACTGACCGTTTAGGCTGATCCTACCGGGATCGGGCCTAATGGGCAGTCAGACAACCCTCGAGGGGTCCCAGATTGGAGAAGGTGCAGGCTGGGCTGAGGGACACCCCCCCCGCCCCTGTGCACGAATTTCGTGCACCAGGCCTCTATTATTAACTATAAAACTTTTTCAGCATTTTTAATGTTATAAATTTTTATAATAAAATGTTTCAAATCTGTAACGTGGTTTGAACCATATGTCATATAATTATCATCTTTGTGATGAAATGAGACTTATAGTTACATTAAAAACACTTAAAAATATATAAACCATTTATAATTATGAGAGATATTCTAAACCATCCACAAATGTGGGCAATATACATGTCAATATTGATAAATCTAATTTTATTTTAAAAACCCCTTTACTAATAAAATCATTAGAAATGAAATTGAAAAAACTCCTTTTTTGCTGAGCAAGCATTGACTGGTAAGTAAGTAAAGCCCTAAACCACAAACAGAACAATATTTTAACCGATAGAGACCCAGAATTTACAAGTAAATAAAAATACCAGTAAAAAGAAAATTCCCCAAAAGAAAAGTAGATAAAATATGATTGATTATTAATAGAAGAGTGAATAGAAATAAAGCATAAGTCTATGATAATATGTTCAACTTCATTACAATTCAAATTAAAATAATACAGGAAAACACTTTCCATAGAGCAAATTAGTAGGAGCGTTGAAGGCAGTCTGAAGATTATGAACTTTTGTAAAGAGCTAAGCAAACAGCATTCTTACACCTTGCTGGTAGGAATGCAAGTTTATGCAACCACTGTGGAAAAAATTTGGTATTAATTCATGAAACTTAATATGCTTGAACTTTGATCTGTAGTTCACTTCTAGGAATATAAAGATACACTTGAATATGTGAAACTTTCCTAAAATCTCTCAGTTTCACAAACCCCAGATAAGCAGCATCTGGACTCAACATGCTGTGTACCTCTTGCTAAGTATCCCTAAGCCTGACACTAGTGGCATCCAGCCTTGGGTCACAGTTTAACCTCCCCCAGGCACCTCCAAGCACAACACAAGTGAAAACCATCTGCAGATCACTTTGTAGCTACTACCAAGTAGTCCCAGGGTACAGGCAGTGGCCAAACTTGACCTGCATCAGAGCCCCTCCCTAGAGTCTCCAGAACCAACATACCCTGTGGCCAGCTTCAGAGCACAACAGAGCACCACTCAAGCACCCTACAAATGACACATCCAAAGAGAAGACTCAGCAGGTACCAGATCCTCACTACAGTAAGTCCTTCTCTATAGAGTCAGCCCCTGCACATCAGCTCCTCCACTATATTCATGATAGCCAGTCCTCAAAACCAACCATCCTGAGGATTAATCTTGCCCATTGACATGCCAAAAGCAATCATGGCTTGGGTACAACAGAAGGGCACACACAACCACACCAGGGACACACCTGAAGCATCAGCTTAGGTGATCATGGAGACTGTACCACGGAGCCCCAGAAGAACACTTACTATATAAGGCCTATTACATAAGACCACTCTACCAAGACTGAGAAATGTAGTAGCTCTGCTTAATGAAACAAACAAACAAACACAAAAAACAAAGTGAGGCAGCCAAAATGAGGAGACAGAGAAACATGTCCCAAATAAAAGAACAGTACAAAACTCCAGAAAAAGTACTAAATAAATTGGAGACAAGCAATCAGCCAGATGCAGAGTTCAAAACACTGGTTTTAAGGTTGCTTAATGAACATAAAGGAAAAATAGATTATCTCAGTGAGGAGGTAGGAAACATAAAAAAAGGAGATAGAAAACATAAAAAAGAACCAGTAAGAAATAAGGAATACAATAATTAAAATGAAGAACACATTAGAGGGAATCAACAGTAGATTAGACGAAGCAAATACTCAAATCAGCTATTTAGAACATAAGGAAGCAAAAAAAACACCAAATCAGAACAGCAATTTTTTTTTAAGTACAAAATATGAAGTTACTTTAAGTGACATCTGGAACAACATAAAGCATACCAACCATATGGAGTACCTGACAGAGAAGCAAGAGAGCAAGGAATTGAAGACCTATTAGAAATAATAATGACTTACCTAACCTGGCAAAAGAAATAGACATAGAGGTTCAGGAAGCACAGATAATCTCAAACGAGATGAATCCAAAGAGGTCTCATTAAAATGTCAAAGGTAAAAAACAAAGAGAGAATCTCAAAAGCAGCAAAAGAACTACAAGAGAGCTCCAATAAGACTGACAGCTGATTTATCAGCAAAAACTTTGCAGGCCAAAAGGGATTTGCACAGAATATTCAAAGTGAAGAAAAGCAAAGACCTACAACCAAGTTTAGCCTACTCAGCAAAACTATCATTTAGAGGTGAAGGATAAATCCTTTACCATCAAAATAGTATTATAAAAATATTACAGGTACTTCTTTATAAAGAAAGAAAGAGCTCTGGCCATTGTGGCTCAGTTGGTTGAGCATCATCCCATGAATTGAAAGGTTCCCAGTTTGATTCCAGTTAAGGGCACATGCCCAGGTTTTGGGGTGTGTGCAGGAAGCAACCAATCCATATTTCACTTTCATATCTATGTTCCTTTTTTTATATCTGTTTCTCTTCCTGTTTCTCTAAAAATCAATAAAAAATCTTTAAAGGCCTCTTCCTTTATTTAAAAAAATCTGAATAATAAAATGGCAATAACAACATACCTATCAATAATTACTTTTAATGCTCTAATGAATAAATATAGAATGGAGTATAGGCTGCATGAATAAGAAAACAAGACCTATACATAAGCTGTTTATAAGAAATCCACTTCAGATTGAAAGACACACACAACTGAAAGTAAGGGGATGAAAGATTTTTTTTCAGGCAAATTAAAATTTAAAAATAACTGGGTTAGCAATACCTATATCAGACAAAATAAACTAAAACAAAGACTATGATAAGAGACAAAGAAGAACCCAAGATTCCAATTCTAGGTATTTATCTAAAGACACCCAAAATACTAATTTGAAAAGACATGTGCATCCCTATATTCATTGCAGCATTAATTACAATAGCTAAAATATGGAAGCAACCGAACTGTTCATCCATAGACAAATGGATAAAAGAGGTGATACATGCATATACAGTGGGATATTACTTGGCCATAAACAACAAAATCTTCCATCAACTCCAAAATGGATGAATTTAGAGGGTATTATCTTAAGGAAATAAGTCAGACAAAGAAAGATAAATACCATATGATCACTTATATGTGGATTCTAAAAACCAAAATATATAAATGACAAAACAGAAACAAAATCATAGATACAAAGATCATTTTGATATTGCCAGATGGAAGGGGGGATTGTGGGAATGGATGAAAAAGGAAAAGGGATTAGGACATTCAAATTGTATCTGTCCAATTTTCCAAACACCATTTATTGAAGAGACTGTATTGACTCCATTGTATGTTCTTGCCTCCTTTGACAAATATTAATTGAGCATAGTGGTTTTGGTCAATATCTGGGTTCTCTATTCTATTCCATTGATCAATATGTCTGTTCTTGTGCCAGTACCAGGCAGTTGTGAGAACAGTGTCTTTGTAATATAGCTTCCTATCTGGTATGGAGATCCCTCCTACTTTGTTCTTATTTCTCAGGATTGCTGCAGCTATTTGGGGTCTTTTCTTATTCCAGATGAATTTTTGGAGAGTTCGTTTTAAATATGAGAAATGTGCCATTGGTATTTTAATGGGGAGTGCATTGAATCTATAGATTGCTTTGTGTAGTATGGACATTTTAATGATGTTGATTCTACCAATGCATGAACACGTTATGTTCTTCCATTTGTTTATGTCTTCCTCTATCTGTTTTTCCAGTGTCCTGTAGTTTTCTGAGTACAGGTCTTTTACCTCATTAGTTAAGTTTATTCCTAGGTATCTTAATTATTTTGGTGTGATGGTAAATGGGATTTTTTTTTTTAATCTCTCTTTCTGTAAGTTCACTACTGGTGTATAGAAATGCCATAGATTTCTTGGCATTAATTTTGTATCCTGCTACATTGCCAAATTCATTTATTAAGTCTAATAATTTTTTGATGGAGTCTTTAGGGTTTTCTATGTACAGTATCATGTCATCTGCAAATAATGACAGTTTTACGTCTTCTTTTCCAATTTGGATACCTTTTATTTCTTCTTCTTGTCTAATTGCTATGGCTAGCACTTCCAGAACTATGTAGAACAAGAGTGGTGAAAGTGGGCATCCCTGTCTCATTCCTGTTCGTAGGTGAAATGGTTTTAGTTTTTGCCCATTGAGTATGATGTTGGCTATAGGTTTGTCATATGTTGATCATATGTTGTCATATGTTGATCCCTCTATTTCCATTTTGCTGAGTGTTTTTATCAAAAAAGGGTGTTGGATTTTTTCCAATGCTTTTTCTGCATCAATTGATATGACTATGTGGTTTTGATCTCTCTATTTGTTTATGTGATGTATCACGTTTATTGATTTGTTGATATTGTACCATCAATCCTTGCATCCCCGGGATAAATCCTACTTGGTCATGGTGTATGATCTTTCTGATGTAATTCTGGATCTGATTTGCTAGAATTTTGTTGAGGATTTTGGCATCTATGTTCATGAGGGAATATTGGCCTAAAATTCTTTTTCATTGTGTTTATCTGGTTTTGGTATCAGGGTGATGCTGGCTTCATAGAATGAACTAGGAAGTGTTCCTTCCACTTGAATTTTTTGGAAAAGTCTGAGGAGGATAGGTTTTAGTTAGACAGATATATGCAAAAAAAAAAAAAAAAAAAGAAACTAGACTACCAACTTACACCATACAAAAAATAAACTCAAAATGGATTAAGGACTTCAACATAAGACAGGAAACCATAAAAATATTAGAGGAATCCACAGGCAGCAAAATCTCAGACATATGCCAAAGCAATTTCTTCACTGATATAGCTCCTAGGGCAATGGAAACTAAAGAGAAAATAAACAAATGGGACTACATCAATATAGAAAGCTTATGTACAGCAAAAGAAACCATCAACAAAACAACAAAAATCCCACTGCATGGGAGAACATATTTGCCAATGTTATCACCGATAAGGGCTTAATCTCCAACATTTACAGCAAACTCATAAAACTTAACAAATGTAAGATAAACAACCCAATCAAAAAATGGGCAATGGACCTCAACAGATACTTTTCAAAAAAAGACATAAGGAAAGCCAAGAGACATATGAAAATATGCTCAAAATCACTAATCATCAGAGAGATGCAAATCAAAATGACAATGCAGTAACACCTCACACCTGTCAGAATGGCTATCATCAACAAATCAACAAACGACCAGTGCTGGCAAGGATGCGGAGAAAAAGGAACCTTGGTGCATTGCTGGTGGGAATGCAGACTAGTGCAGCCACTGTGGAGAACAGTATAGAGTTTCCTCAAAAAACTAAAAATTGAACTGTCATTTGACCCAGTGATCCCATTTCTAGGAATATATCCCAAGAAACGACCAATCAGAAAGAATACTAGTATATGCACCCCCATATTCATAGCAGCACAATTCACCATAGCTAAGATTTGGAAACAGCCTAAGTGCCCATCAGCAGATGAGTGAATTAAAAAACTGTGATACATCTACACAATGAAATACTATGCTTCAGTAAAAAAGAAGGAATTCTTACCATTTGCAACAGCATGGATGGAACTGAAAAGCATTATGCTAAGTGAAATAAGCCAGTCAGAGAAAGATAAATACCACATGATCTCACTCATTTGTGGACTATAATGAACAACATAAACTGATGAACAAAATCAGATCCAGAGACAGAGAAGCATCTATCAGGCTGTCAAACCTCAGAGGAAAGGTAGGGGAGGGTGGGGGTAAGGAGGAGAGATCAATCAAAGGACTTGTATGCACACATATAAACATAACCAACGGACACAGACACAAGAGTGATGAGAGCATAAGTGGGGGGTGGGGGGGCAATGGGGGGATAAGGACACATATGTAATTCCTTAATCAATAAAGAAAAATAAATAAATAAATATAGACATTCAAATTGGCAGCTATAAAAAGAGTCATGGGGATGTAGTATAAAACATAGGAAATATAGTCAATAATATTTTAATAACTATGTAAAGTGTCAGGTGAGTACTAGACTTACTGGGGTGATCACTTCATCCTACATAATAAAAGAGTAATATGTAAATTTACCGTCACTCCAACACGCAAGATGGCCACCTATGTGGTCAAAGATGGCGGCCCCTATGTTGACACAAGATGGCCACCACAAGATGGCTGGCAGTGGAGTGCAGTTGTGGGAGGTCAGGTCAGCAGGAGAGGGCAGTTGGGAAGGACCAGGCCTGCAAGGGAGGGCAGTTAGGGGTGACCAGGCCAGCAGGGGAGGGCAGTTAGGGGTGACCAGGCCAGCAGGGGAGGGCAGTTGGGAGTGACCAGCCTCCAGGGGAGAACAGTTAGGGGTGACCAGGCTGGCAGGGGAGGGCAGTTAGGGGCAATCAGGCTGGCAGGGGAGTGGTTAGGGGCAATCAGGTAGGCAGTCAGGTGAGCGGTTGGGAGTCAGCAGTCCTGGATTGTGAGAGGGCAGTCGTACATTCCTTGAGAGGTCCCAGATTGGAGAGGGTGTCGGCTGGGCTGAGGGACACACACACACACACACACACACACACACACACACACACACACCATGCATGAATTTCATGCACCGGGCCTCTAGTCTATACTAATAAAAGGGTAATATGCTAATTATACTGGGAGACCTTCCGGATGTCCTTCCAGACAAAGCCATGGTGGCGGAGCCTAGGCAGAGGTGGTTAGGGGCGATCAGACTGGCAGGGGAAGGCAATTGGGGGTGATCAGGCTGGCAAGGGAGGGCAGTTTGGGGCAAGAAGGCTGGGAGGGTGGGAGGTGGGGGCAAGCAGGTCGGCAGGGTGGGGCAGTTGGGAGCAAGCAGTCTGCCCTGGGGGCATTTGGGGGTGAGCAGACTGGCAGGGGGGCAGTTGGGGGTGAGCAGGCTGGCTGGGGGGCAGTTTTGGGATGAGCAGGCTGGCAGGGGAGGGCAGTGAGCAGGCCAATAGGGGGGAGCAGTTGGGTTTATCAGGCTGGCAAGGGGGGTCAGTTAAGGGTGATCAGGCAGGCAGGCAGATGAGCAGTTAGGAGCCAGCGGTCCCAGATTGCGAGAGGGATGTCCCACCACCAGTTTAGGCCCGATCCCTGTGCTGCCTGACTGCTGGCTCCTAACTGCTCACTGGTCTGCCTGCCTGATCACCCCTAACTGACCCCCTTGTCAGCCTGATCACCCCTAACCGCCTCTGCCTGCCGGCCTGATTGCCCCTAACTACCCCCCTGCCAGCCTTTTTGCTCCCAACTACCCCACTCTGCCTACCTGATCACCCCTAACTGCTTCTGCCTGCCTGCCTGATTGCCCCTAACCCCTCTGCCTGTCTGCCTGATCATCCCTAACCTCTTTGCCTACCTGCCTGAAAGCCCCTAACTGCCTCTGCCTGCCTTCCAGATCACCCCTAACTGCTCTACCCTGCAGGCCTGATCTTCCCCCCAATGGCCCTCCTGTGCTGGCCTGATCTCACCCCAACTGCTCTCCCCTACCGGCCTGGTTGCCCCCAACTGACCTCCCCTGCCAGCCTGGTTGTCTCCAACTGCCCTCCCCTGCCAGCCTGATCTCACCCCTAACTGCTCTCCCTTGCCAGCCTGATTGCCCCTAACTGCCTCTGACTGCCTGATTACCCCTAACTGCCCTCCCCTGCTTGCCTGATCTTGCCCTCAACTGCCCCCCTTGCTGGCCAATTTGGTTCTGATTGGTCAATTTCTATGCCAGTCAGCATCAAAATCTCCGCCTCCTAGGAAGCCATTGGCTCCTCACATTTAACCCAGATTTGGTTCTGATTGGTCGATTTCTTTGCCAGTCAGCCTCTCTGGGCCTATCTGCAGGCCTGATCATAGAGGTGGGGCTGATCAGCAAAGCCTGCAGAGGCCCAGAGAGAAACAAAGGTGCGGCTTCTGGTGAAACCTGGAGAGAAAGAGAGAGGCAACAGCTGATCAACAGCTGCCACAGAGCCAGCGGTTCAGACCCTGCCTCTCTCTTTGGGCCTCTCTCTGGGCCTGATCTTCAGCCCCCTTGGCAGTCAGTGCTGCGTTGCCGTGCCCGCACTGGCAGCAGTCAGTACTGGGTCACCACGGCAACCCAGCACTGACTGCAGGACTGATTTCCGGTTGGTCAAACCTGCAGTCATTTTGGATGTTATGGACCCTGGGTTTTTATATATTAGGATACTTTATTTTTTGAATAAATCATATAACAAAGATATGCCACAAACAACCTAGAGCTCATCTACTTTCTTTATTTCTTTCTTTTTAAATGAAAATGTGGAATTTTTTAGAACTTAACTAATTCAATGGAATGCTGATTTCAACAGGAAGTAAATAGTGAGTTTCCTGTCAGGTTTTGGCATCAAACATACCTGGCTTTGAATCCTAAAAGTCTTTGTTACTATAGGAACAGTGAATTACTTAAAATATTGAATCCTCATTTTGCTGATTTCATCATCTACCTCCAATGATGTTATACAAATTAAATGAATAACTTCATATAAAGCACTTAGCATTGTTTTTGGCATAATAGATATGCCATAAATAAATATTAAATATTATCAATAGTATAGGTATTATCATTATTTTCCTGAATGACAATTTAAGAATTTATAGTATGAGTAAAAACTAGAAAAGTGAGTTAAATTGGGTGACTTGGTGATATTTTTTAAGTTTGCAAAATATGACAGGAAAGCATATACAATTTATATCCCTTGAACAAATTAACTAAGGCAGTAACATATCATCAACAATTATTCAAGTCAATGTGTTTTCAGCATGAACTTAGAGTTTTGTACTTATGGATATTTCCTTTCTTGTTTAGTATATTAACCTATTTTTTTTTCAACTAGATCACATGTCAGAGATAGGAAGAAAAGAATATTAAGTACTACAATATATATATATATATATATATATATATGTATATATATGTGTATATATATATATATATATATATATATATATATATATATATGCTCAGACACCAATTTTTAAATAACATTATGAAATTAAGAAGATTTAGTGCAATATATAGCATGTAAAATCCAGATAAATATTTCAACAAGTATCATCAAATACCTTGGCCAACAGAATTTTCTATTTGATACTTACTGTATTATTTATATTTTATATTAATGAAATGGTCAATTATAAGATTTTTTTCATGGGCTTTTATCCTTGAAAAATTTTAATAATTTATATTATGCTAATTGCATTCTATAATTAAAAGTAGACATGCTTTCTTTCCCAACTTTCCTTTTTAAACAGATTTACTTAGGTATAACTTACATACAATAAAATTAATCCATTTAAGAAGGGAAAAGCAATGACTTTTAATAAATATAGAGTTATGCCAACTTTATCACAATACAGTTTTAATATTTTTTCAGCACCCAAAATATCCCTTATGGCCTTTACCAATCAATGCCCATTCCTACCCTTAGTACCAGCAATCACTAATAAACTTTTCTTTATAGGTTTTTTTCATAGATTTACATTTTTTGGACACTTTCTCCATTTTTTTGATGTTGTAAATAACAAAAAATAATATTCCTTCATTATTCTATTACCTGGTGTTACATTTGAAAATTAAGAGGGTTTACTTTTTACTTCAAACACTAATTTTGGAGAATTTTGGAGGACTATAGTTTTTCCATGTTAAATGTTAACTCACTAAAATATACATACAATAAGGGCAGGTCACTTGCCTGTGTGATCATTGTTGTATACATAGGCCAAAACCTGGTATATGAGGCACTCAGAGAGCTTTTGAACAAATATGAGATATTTTTTTTTATTTAAGTATCTTATTCCTCTCTTCATATGACACCAGTAAAAAAATTTAACTGTAGCATGAGTTTCCTATGTATTCATCAGTTAAATGCATAGTTTTATGCAATGAGAAATGAATTTAGCTATTGCCACCAATGTTCATAGTTTATCATTATTTGAAAATAAATGTAAAATAGTGCAGGATGCACTTTTCCTATTAATTTTCTTTCAGATTATCACCTTCCAGCAAAGTGCTGGGAAAGTGAGTTTTATCCTATCTAATAAAGAAGTAATATGCAAATTGACCATCACTCCAACACACAAGATGGCCACCCCCATGTGGTCAAAAACGGCCACCCTCATGTGGACACAAGATGGCCACCACAAGATGGCAGGCAGGAGAGGGCAGTTGGGGGCGATCAAGCCTACAGGGGAGGGAAGTTGGGAGGGACCAGGCCTACAGGGAGGACAGTTGGGGCGATCAGGTCTGCAGGGGAGGACAGTTGGGGGGGACCCAGGCTGGCAGGGGAGGGCAGTTGGCGGGAACCAGGCCTGAAGGGGAGAGCAGTCAGAGGTGACCAGGCCAGCAGGGGAGGGCAGTTGGGGGGGACCAGGACTGCAAGGGAGGGCAGTTGGGGTGAACCAGGCCTGCAGGGGAGGGCAGTTAGGGGTGACCAGGCTGGCAGGGGAGGGCAGTTAGGGGCAATCGGGCCAGCAGGGTAGGGCAGTTAGGGGTGACCATGCTGGCAGGGGAGGGCAGTTAGGGGTGACCGGGCCTGCAGGGGAAGACAGTTAGGGGCAACCAGTCTGGCAGGGAGGGCAGTTAGGGGTGACCAGACCAGCAGGACAGGGAAGTTAGGTGCAATCGGGCTGGCAGGGGAGCAGTTAGGCATAGATCAGGCTAGCAGGGGAATGGTTAGGGGGTGATCAGGCTGGCAAGCAGAAGTGGTTAGGGGCAATCAGGCAGGCAGGCAGGCAAGCAGTTGGGAGCCAGCAGTCCTGGTTTGTGAGAGAGCAGTCGGACATCCCTCGATGGGTCCCAGATTGGAGAGGGTGCAGGCTGGGCTGAGGGACACACCCCTTCCCGTGCATGAATTTCATGCACTGGGCCTCTAGTTTTAATTATAATAATACTAGAGGCACGGTGCATGAAATTCATGCACGGGAGGGGTGACCCTCAGTCCGGCCTGCACCCTCTTGCAATCTGGGACCCCGCAGGGGATGTCTGACTGCCAGTCGGACATACCTCTCACAATCCGGGATTGCTGGCTCCTAACCACTCACCTGCCTGCCTGCCTCATTATCCCTAACCACTCGCCTGCCTGCCTGGTTGCCCCTAACTACCTCTGCCTTGGCCCCCGCCATATTGGCTTAGGCAGGAAGGATATCCAGAATGACATCCGGAAGTTCACTCAGCTGTCTGGTCTGATTAGCATATTACACTTTTATTATTATAGATGCTTCCATATATTTTTGCATGCATGCTTATTTATGTAGTAATACAATTTTTACCTATTTTACTGTGCTGTTGTATCACGTGTCATCAATATAGTCAGTTCTAAGTATATCCTTTCACATTTTTGTGTCTCTAGGTGCTTAAAATTTCCTTGGCTATGTCAGTCACTCTATTTTGTAGGAAAAAAATAAAAGAAAGCAAACATTTTTAACCTTCACTTCAACAAAAAGTTTTCAAGTAACAAACTTAGAAAAAAACCAACAATTAAGGCATTATAAATAAAAACTTCTCTCTGCACAGACTAACTGAATTTAATAAGATCATATAAAAATTGTAGGCTACAGAGTTAGACTTCTGTTTCTCAGTGACTGTTTTTACTGATCTTCAATATTACAGTAGCTGCTATACTACAGAAAAGTTTGGAGACTTTTTCATGGTTCAGTGCTCAGGAAGTATTAGGATAGCTATAAAATGGCCCTTTGAATTTTTGAAAAATTACATTTTAAAACTCACCATGTTTGTAATATATTGAGAGGAATAAAAATTGACCATGAAACCTTAGCTGATTTGGCTCAGTGGATAGAGCATAGGCCCTTGGACTGAAGACTCCTGGGTTTGATTCTTGTCAAGGGCACATACCTCAGTTGCAGGTTTATTCCTCAGCCATGGTTGGAGTGCGTGTAGGAGGCAACCAATCAATGTGTCTCTCTCACATAGATGTTTCTCTCTCTCTTCCTTCCACTTGCTCTAAAAATCAATGGAAAAATATCCTCAGGTGAGGATTAACAAACAAACAAAATTATCCATGAAGGGAAAATGTTAAATTAGGGAACAATATCAAAAATTCTCCATCATTTTGATATACTTTACTCAGGGTAAGAATATATCTTGCTTTTGTCCACATTGCATAATATCCAAGACCTGATTAAGAGTTGTATTAGAACCAAATTCTGATTTCAACTGAACTAAAGTATATTTTTGTACCTTTTGTTCTATAACAGTGACTTTATTTAGGGGTAAATAAACATATTTAAACAATATTAAAGTTAAAACAGAAACTTCTCTTAATTGGTTAATTAAATTATACAAAAGTGCAATTTTATAGGTATCTGTGGTAAATATATAGTTTGCAAACATACGCTATGAATATGCACAGATACTATAAGTCTAAATTAAACTGTGAGGCCTTCAAGGAGTCTTGTTTTTTCATTTAGTGGAACCCAGTATTAGACTGGTGGTGGCTAACCTGTGTACTATACATTTTCTTCCATTAAGGAACAGCTATTTAATTTGAGAGGGTAAGGATGCAATAGAGAATGAAAATGGCCCAAGTCAATGTCCATATCTGTGATCCCTGTCCCTGAGGGTGGTTATTCATCCCTGTTCTGTTTAAATCAGGTATAGGAAATAGCATGCTTTAGCTAGTGATAGCTAAGCACAGGTGATGTGTGTTACTTCTTGTCAGAAGTTTTAAAAACCAAAATGCGGTTTGCTATGATTTTCTTTGCTTTGTTTTGCTTTGTTTTTTTAAGAACAGGAACAAGACAGGAATGTCTGCTTTCATCATTTTTATTCATCATAGTACTGGAAGTCTTGGCCACAGTGATCAGACAAGAAGAAAATATAAAAGGCATCCAAATTGGAAAGGAGGAAGTGAAATTGTCATTATTCAGAGATGACATGATATTGTACATAGAAAACCCTAAAGACTCCACCCAAAAACTACTAGATTTAATAAATGAATTCAGCAAAGTAGCAGGATAGAAATTGATGACATTTTTATACACCATTTATCCCCCCTATACTTTTCTCCACCTTCCCACATCACCCCTCCCCCAGCAATCACCATGCTGTTGTCTATGTCCATGAAAAGAGAAACTTAAAAAAAAATACTATTGCAACAACAACAACAACAACAAAAATATACCTTGGAATAAATGTAACCAAGAAGGTAAAAGACCCATGCTCTGACTTTCTTTTCCTCTGCTTAGAAAACTATATTCTCTAGCCTCAAGCTACTTCTGCGGAAACTTACTAGTTCAAAATGCTGCCCCATCAATAATGCAAGTGCCTATCTTTGGCTGTGAAGTAGTATGGTTTCAAGTACACCTGAGAAACTAATTCACTGTAGGTGCTGGAACATCCTAAGATGGCCAAGGTACCAACACAGCTTCATAAAAAATTGGTGGCTCCTGATAGATGAATATGGTGTCAGAAGGTAGAGATGAAGACCCTAAAGTTGAATACACTGAAGGTCAGGCATGCTTCAAACATAGGTGGTAAATTCAATACCTCTGCCTAATCAAGTAAATTTTATAAATTTTATACCTGGCAAAACCAAATAAGCATTTCAAATTCAAAAGCTTTTAGAGTCTAATTTGTTCTGTAGCAATGGAAGCCTCAATTTTCTTTTATCCATGATGATTCTAGGACACAAATTCTCTGAGTCTGCCCTAAGACACTCAAGTTCACACTTCTAGGCTATTGGTGTGGCCTTCTTAAAAGCATCAGGTTGTCATCACAAATATTCCTCTTCTAAGTCCAATTCAAGTTCTGAGATTGAAGTAAATTTGAAGACAGATTAGATTCCAAATGTATAGAAGTAAACAAAACTTCTAAAATAAATTACCATCTCACAAACTTGAAAGCTGACAGCAGTTTCTCATCTTTTGCCCAATAGGTCCTGCATTTTTTTTTCAGGTGTCCTTTTCTAGAATAATCCTTTTCCAAGATAACCATTAATAGATGACCCTTTATCCTGGGCTTATTCTGATATCACTAATCAGTTGCTTTTTTCTTTTCCTCTTTATTGACTTAGGGTGACACTAGATAACAAAATTATACAGATTTCAGGTGCACAATTCTATGACACATCATCTGTACATAGTACTGTGTGCTCGCCACCTCAAGTCAAGTCTCCTTTCATCATCATTTATCTCCCCTATACCTTCCTCTACCTCCCCACACCCCTTCCTCAGCAATAACCACACTGTTGTCTATATCCATGAATACTAGTTGCTCTTTTTAAAATTTCACATTTTGTACTTTTATCTAATTCTAATAGCTTCATTTTGCCAAGTTTTGTTTTGATAATTTTGAACTTGAAGCATATCAATTAACCCTGAAATCTTTAATGCAAGGGCTTTCTCATTAACTTTTATACTTTTTCCATATACATCATTCTTTAGTGCTAGAAAATGACATGACCACTGATTATCTACTCAGTAAACATCTTTCCTAGGTTAGGGATGGCGGGAAATAATCTTACTTATCATAGAATAAATATTTCTGATTAATTTAGAGTACCTTTCTGTTAAGTAAGTTAGCCCTTAAATTTTGTGTCAGGCTTGAATAACTGCTTTGGCAACTTTATAATCTGATCTATGGCCTTTGTGGCATGATAAGAGCCACATTCCCAGATACCATCTTGACCTTGAGTAACACCTAAACCAGCTGTCTCCATGGCTTATTTCTGGCCAGTCTTTATTCACCCCCCAGCTACTTACATTTCACGATTTATAGTATATCTTTCCTACACCTGTCATCCTCCTTGGATGTGCCAAAATTTGCAGCATGATTCTTCAACCACTTTCTGATAAGTTTTGACCTTAGGTATTAATCCACTTTTCTTTTTATTAAATTATATCAGCTTCTTGAATGTTCTTAAGTTATAGTTCATATGTTATAATTGTGAAAAGAATTTCCAGTTATTTCTATTTGTTCCTAAAAGGTCAGGTATAGTGATGGCTTTGTATGACTCAATTAGCCAACTTAAATTGAGATCAGAGATTATATAGCATTTGGTAATTAGAATGCTTCATTTAATATTCTTATATTTTATGTTTTCCAAATCATTAATCTGGTCTAAAATTAGGTCCCTGATTCTTCCCACCTACCTCATACAGCTTAAAATATCCAATCACTCGCTGTCAAATATATATATATATATATGGCAGTTGCTCCATTAGAGTTTGAGTTGACTAAATTAATTTATTTATCTTTTTGTAGAGCTATCCTATATAATAAAGAGGTAATATGCAAATTGACCGTCACTCCAACACACAAGATGGCTGCCCCATGTGGACACAAGATGGACACCACAAGATGGCCAGCAGTGGGGGGCAGTTGTGGGCGATCAGGCTAGCAGGGGAGGGCAGTTGGGAGGGACCAGGCCTACAGGGGAGGGCAGTTGGGGATGACCGGGCCGGCAGAGGAGGGCAGTTGGGGGCAACCAGGCCTGCAGGGGAGGACAAGTGAGGGGTACCCAGGCCTGCAGGGGAGGGCAGTTGGGGGGACCAGGCCTGCAGGGGAGGGCAGTTGGGGGCAACCAGGCTGGCAGGGGAGGGCAGTTAGGGGCAATCGGGCTGGCAGGGGAGCAGTTAGGCATTGATCAGGCTGGCAGGGGAGCGGTTAAGGGTGATCAGCTGGCAGGCAGAAGTGGTTAGGGGAAATCAGGCAGGCAGGCAGGCGAGTGCTTGGGATCCAGCAGTCCTGGATTGTTAGAGGGATATCCAACTGCCCTCGAGGGGTCTCATATTGGAGAGGGTGCAGGCTGGGCTGAGGGACACCCTCCACCTCCACACAAATTTTGTGCACCAGGCCTCTAGTACAGAATAATGATTAAGAGTTTGTTCTCTGGCCTGGCAGCATGGCTCAGTGGTTGAGCGCTGACCTATGAACCCAGGGACATGCCTGGGTTGTGGCTTAATCCTCAATGTGGGGCATGCAGGAGGTAGTCAATCAATGATACTCTCTCATCATTGATGTTTCTATCTTTTTTTTCCTCTCCTCTCTGAAATCAATAAAAAAATATATTTTTTAAAGTTTGTTCTCTGTATGGAATCTACTTGATTTGACCACTTACTAGCTTTATGCACTCTGTATTTTAGTTTACCCTGTGTAAACTGGGCATAACATTAATAATCCCACTTATCACATAAGGTCATTATACATTTTAGAATGAATTTTATATGTATCCACTGAGGAGGGAGAAAATCAATGTTCTAAGTTAAGAGACTCATTACGGTAGAATGCTATAATCTAGGCCAGTGGTTGGCAAACTCATTAGTCAACGGAGCCAAATATCAACAGTGCAACGATTGAAATTTCTTTTGAGAGCCAAATTTTTAAAACTTAAACTTCTTATCATGCCACTTCTTCAAAATAGACTCGCCCAGGCCGTGGTATTTTGTAGAAGAGCCACACTCAAGGGGCCAAAGAGCTGCATGTGGCTCGCGAGCCACAATTTGCCGACCACAGATCTAGGTGACATAGATGTTGATTGTATATGTGAATAGTAATGGTAGGTGTGGTGAGAAGAAGCTGAACAAAAGATATATTTTAAAGGTAAAGCCAAGAGGACTTTCTGCGGGAACAAATAAAGGGATGTGATAAGAAGATGAAAATAATGATGACACCAAGGTTTCAGCCTGGATATTTAGAGCAGGGGTGGGGAATGTCCAGCCCACAGGCCCTATAAGGCCCTGGGAATCCTTTGGTCTGGCCCTATAAAGGCATTAGGGATGAATTAATTGAATGTTTGACCAAATTTAGCAGGCTAATTTTTAAGTTGATAATCTTGTATGGCCTGCAAAGCTATATATATAAGGGTTATATGATAAAGTGTCGACCGTCCAACTGGTCACTATGATACGCACTGACCATCAGGGGGCAGACACTCAACACAGGAGCTGCTGAGCTGCAGTGACTTGGCAGTGGCAGTTCTCTGGTGATGCACCCCGAAAAAAGAGAGGAGGGAGCCCGATTCCTCGCAGGGTCATGCGGTTCCACCCTCAGCTGTGGGTTATGTTGTTGCTGGGGCACTGTTGGCCCCGAATCTGGTTTACTGCACACTTGATTTGCGTTCCACACCCTATACAACAGCAACTTTGCAGAGGGTCCTCTTGCACTCCGGGACCCCTCTGGGGATGTCGGAGAGCTGGTTTTGGCCCGATCCCCGCAGGCCAGGCAGAGGGACCCCACCTGCTGGAGGGACCCTGCTTACTCCACAGACACCCTTCAAGCCATGGTGCCACCCAGGTGGTGGCCTGCTGGGGAAGGACTGCGGGAGGTTGGCTCCTGGGTGTGTCTGGCCCATCTCGCCCAGTCCCACACCACCAATCACCTTCTAATTAATTTTCTTTCAATGTGCATGAATTCGTGCACCAGGTCACTAGTGATGTTATAGATATCCAAATGGCCCTTGGCAGAAAAAAAGGTTCCCACCCCTGATTTAAAGTATAGAATTTTCATTTACTGAAGTGAAGAATAATATGGCAGTATAAGTGCGAGTTGGGGGTAGGTAGTAGATGGGGATTGGCTGAATATTAGAAGTTCAGTGTTAATATGTTGTTTCAGATATATTTTAGCCAATCATCTAGTTACCTACTAGTATAGTAATATATTTTTCAGTAGACCCTGAAGAGTATCATTCATACTCTGTGGTTTAGGGTTTATAAGTGAGCCCCAAAGAAATATTCTAAGGAGAATGATGTACAGGATCAAATCCAGAATTTCAATGAAGTCCAGAAAGATTGACTTTTCTGTTTCCCATTTGACAATAATCTTGATGTTTAGCCACAGTGGGAAATACTATGTAAAATCTTCATGTATCATCTTTTGTTAACTCTATGTACTTCCAATACTTCCAAAATTGATCTCACATTTATTACAATAACTGATGCATAATTCTCATGGTTTCTATTTTCTCTTTGCAAGCTTTATGTACTTAAAGCCATATCCTATAGTTCTCCAAAGTTATAACTGATGACTTTGTGATTACATCTATTAACTTTTCAAGTACCCAAAGGTTTGTTTATCAAGGCTTTGTTGATTTGATTTACAACCAGGCTTTGATGATTTGGCTTTACAAAAATCCCACATTGAGAGGGAAAAGATAGTGTTAGACTCCTTGTTTTTCATTCCAGGTAATTTACTCTCACTGATTGATTTAAACTGCAGATTGTGAATTATGTGGCATAAACAAGTAAGTTTGCTTCCTATGTTAATTTCTTTGGCTAATTATACAGTCATAGAGGGGAAAAAACAATAATATCAAATTAGTATGTTACCTTTCAAGAAGTTATACAACATTCAATGGTAAACAACTGAATAATAAAAATTACAATTATTATTGACAACTCTGAGTGGAAAAAAAATCAGAAATAAACAAGACAATGAACCTCAGAATCTTGGTCCACCTTCTATTACATTTCAAGCTTTCTGAGAAATCTTTGGACAGAATATACCTAAGGCAAAACCTCTTTAGAATGCTAGCAAGACCATTTTTCTACAAAATCCAATGAAGGTTTCTGGTAAGATGATCTGGAAAACATGTAGACATTGCTAACTTTAGACTGTAAACTAGATTTAAAATATCCTCCTTAGTCACTTTCATTTAGGCACTACTTTAATGTTTATTTTTAATTTTTTTTCATATTAATATATTTCTGCTTTCTATGTGTTAACTGACATAGTTAATCTCCTAAAGTCATCTTTTTTCTCATAAATAATTTTAATTATTAAAAAACCATAAAAATTGGGTATTTTTTGAGCAAGTTAATTCTATATACCAATAAACTGCATGTATTAAATTTTAATTAATTTAAAAAAAGAATATGTTCTATTTTCCATTGATTAAAAATAGAATTGGACTATAAATAAAATAGGGAAAGGGCAAATTTATTTGTATTGGAAGCAAAATTTTTACTGTGATGGATTTTTTTAAAAGTTATCATGAAAGAAAATGAAATTTGTGTTAGAGAGATCAAAAAATTTCAGGAAGAGAAAATGCTAAAATAAGTCATAATTGAACTAACAAAAAAGCCTCAATATCAAGTTGCTAGTGACAATTTCCATCAAATATTTATTTTGTGTTACCTCTGACTTGATTTAGAAGCTCACTCTCCTAGAAATCAGCAAGCGTATGCAGAATTCTGCAGCCAACCTCAGTTACCACAATAGGCAAAATGATGCAGAGACTGGAGCAAATTGAGAGAAGACCAAATTAAATGATTTAAAAGACATAAAGATTTTTTTAAAAGTTATAAAAACAAGTATGGCATGGCGTAAGTAAGCAGAAGAGAACACAATTATTAAATTCTAGCTAGAACAGGAAGAACTTGCAGATTTTTAATCCAATTCCACCATTTGACAGACAAGGAGATATTTTCAGCAAAGTGAAATGACCTGTCCAAATTCAGATAGGCAGTAAAGAAAGGGTATGACTTCAAATTGTTAAGATCTATAAACTCTGCATCCTATGC
Organism: Ia io; assembly: GCA_025583905.1. NCBI lineage: Eukaryota > Metazoa > Chordata > Mammalia > Chiroptera > Vespertilionidae > Ia > Ia io. Next base: position 115,046,057 of record JAJQQW010000002.1, read on the forward strand.
AGCAAATTATGTTAAGATGCATAACTAAAACTAAGGAAGAGGAGGCAGGGTACTGTGGAATAAGCCTTTTTTAATATATAACCTGAGGGATCAAATTTTAGTAAACTGATAGGCCCAAATTTCTAAAAAATAATAATAGTAATTTTTTTAGATTATAAAATTTAAATGGGCAGAGGAGAAGCCCATTATAAATAGTACATACATTTTTTATGATTTATTTTATAAAACAGTAAGCTAATCAATTAAATAAATATTTCTAAATGAACATGTTTTCACATATCTGTACAAATGTTTGTATTTTCATTTATATAGATATATTCACATAAGCTGAAAATTTGAGGTAGAACTTATAGTTTGTACAAAAAAATACAAGTTTTTATTCTTGATGATTGTGATTATTAATCAATTATCTGTGTGCGTGTGTGTATGTGTGTGTGTGCACATGTGTGTGTGTGTGTGTGTGTATAATACTGTTTAGAAATAGACTTCATTTATTGTGTGGCTCTTATGCCAGGCACTGTACTATGTTTATTATTTTTAAATTTTATGATAATTTTATTCTCAAGTAAAAGGTATTCCATTCGCATTTCATAGATAGATAAAGTAAAATAATTTTAGAGGGCAAATTACATAATTTACCTAAGGGTATATACTATAAAGGCCACCCTTCCTTCCTTCTTTCATCTTTCCATCTATCTATTATCTATTTATGTGTATATATCCTACCTAATAAAATGGTAATATGTAAATTACCATCACTCCACTATGCCCAGGATTGGGCCAGAGGGAGGCGCAGGGGGCGGGACTCGGGGTGGCCGGGGTAGCCGATTGGGCCGGCGGGATGCTGACCTCGCATCACCAGTGGCGGCGCGAGCTCAGCGTCTGCGCCATGGCTGTGCTGCGGAACAGAAGGGGCCTCTGGGGCAGAGAGCTCATGTCCCGCTGCGGACCATCAAAAGCGGGGAGGTGGGTGCCTGTCTGCTCCGGCACCAGGCCTTTTGGAAGCCTCCGTCGAGCTGGAGGCTTCTGAAAGGCCTGGTGCACCAGCGGACAGGCTCCCAGCTCCACTGCGATCAAAAGCGAAAGCGTGTAGGGGACCCTACACGTGCATGATTCAATCATGCACTGGGCCTCTAGTATATATATATATATATATATATATATATATATATATATATATATATATATATATATATATATATATATATTACTATATAATAAAAGACTAATATGCAAATTGACTGAATGGCGGAACGACCGGTTGCTATGACGTGCACTGACCACCAGGGTGCAGACTCTCAATGCAGGAGCTGCCCCCTGGTGGTCAGTGTGCTCCCACAGGGTGAGCACTGCTCAGCCAGAAACCGAGCTCACGGCTGGTGAGTGCAGTGGTAGTGGTGGGAGCCTCTCCCGCCTCTGCAGCAGTGCTAAGGACCCCTCAGCGGACATCCCCCGAGGTCCCTGACTGCAAGAGGGCACAGGCCAGGCTGAGGGACCCCTCTCAGTGCGTGAATGTCGTGCACTATATAATAAAAGGCCAACGAACATAAGCGTAATGACCGGAAGGACCGTTCAACCAATCACTATGAGGTTGGGGGCCTGTGAGGGGAACTGGGTGGCTGGCAACAGCAGCGGGCCAGGACCCAGGGCCAGCTAAAGGAACTGGGTGGCTGGCGGTGGCGGCAGGGCAGGACCCGGGGCCAGTGAGGGGAACTGGGTGGATGGTGGCAGAGGCAGGGTGGAACCTGAGGACTGCGAGGGGAACCAGCTGGCTGGCTGGGGCGGAGGGGCGGGACCGGGGACTGGCGAGTGGGTGGAAGATGGGTCTGATTGAAAGCTAGGTCTAGGGACCCTACCCACGCACAATTATGTGTGCTGGGCCTTTAGTATATATATAATGTTTATATAGAATTTGCATGTGCAGCTATATATGAAAGTTATAAGTAGAAAAACTAGAGAAGAATACTATTATCTAGATTAGTCAGGTGTTGATTGTGTGAATGAATAGTAATGGTAGGAGAAGCAGCTGAACATTTTGAAGTTAGAGCCAAGAGTACTTTCTGAGGAATCAAATGAGGTAATCCTATATAATAAAGAGGGAATATGAAAATTTACTGTAACTCCATGACAAAGATGGCGGTGCCCATAGCCAATAAGGAGGGAATATGCAAATTGAGGGTCACTCTGTGACAAAGATGGTGGCTGGGCCAGGACGCAGGTGTTCTGTCCCACCACACCTGCGGAGGGCCTGTGGGCAGTGCACAGGCGTGGAGGCACAGTGGCTGGGGCGGGGCTGGACATCTGGCTTCATCGCCAATGCGACAAAGGTAAGCTTCCAGCCCCGCCCCGGCCACTCCGAGCCGGTAGGCAGCGCACACAGGCATCCCACTCCACCCAGGCTGCTCCGGGCCTGTGGGCAGCATGTGCGGAGAGCCTCTGGGCTGGGAATGCAGGCTGGCAGAGGGTAGCCTGTACTCCCCACATGGCGGCGGTGGCAGCCATGAGCACGCTAAGCGGAGCCTGCAGGCTGAGGTGAAGTAGCGCCTGCAGGCCATTAGCACCAAGGAATGGCTGTGCAAGTCCTGCCTCCTGGCCCAGAAGGTGCGTGATCACAGGGACAGCCACCATGGCGTACCAGATTGATTTTCTGGTGCACCATGGGGGTTTGCAGATCTGCGCAGCTACAGGCCTCTGGTGCGCGCATCCTCTCCTGCCTCCCTGGCATGCGAAGGTCCCCCAGCGTGCTGTCACCCACATGTACCTGCAACAGTCCTGGACCATGGTGCATGCAAGTTCTCCCCCCCCTGCCCTTCTGCCGCAATTCCATCAACCCCACCATGCCTACATCCCCCACAGGATATGCACACGTCCCTCTGGCATGCTCACATCCTTTGGAGAGTGTCTGGGTATTCTGGGTGCTGAGGGTGGGCGTCTGTGAGATGACAGTGAGAGGGTGGAGTGGTGACGCCCTGTTCCCGCGGAGGCCAGTGCAGTGATGAGATCACTTCCATGGGGCTAATGCAGGTGCTGAGGCAGGAGCAGGTGTGGACAGATACACCTGTTGGACACAGGCAGCCCTCGCTAAGGTGCCTTCAGTCAGCGTTCAAGATTGGGAACCCAGAGGAGGTGAGGAGTTCTGTCTTCTCAGTGAAACGGTGGGATAGTTGGGGCGACTACAAAGGAGGAATGTGCACTTTGGGTGCCAGCACCCAGGAGTGAAGGCTGCCCTGACTGAGACTCGCTTGCTTGGGGCCTAGTGCACTCCTACCAGGCCGCGGGTGACAGGATGTGCTTTTCCGAGTTAATAAGAGAAAACATTGATTCTCCCACTGCACACAAAGGTGGAAAGTGCAGTGGGGAGACATGCAGGGAGTGAGCGAGGTTCCCTGTCTGGGGGTTCCAAATCCGCCATTGGTTCCTTTCACCACTGACTAGAGATATACAGGGTGTCCCCCCAAAATGTATACACACTTTGAATACCTATTAATTCCAATGGGTTTAAGCATGAAAAGAAACAACCAACAATGGAGCTGTCATCTGTTAAAAATGTGGGCACAAACCAGCAGTTGGACATTTCCCAAGCGGTCCTGGATTGAAGAGGGTGCATGCCAGACTGAGGAGCCCCCCTCCGTTCCCTGGTGCACAAATTTCGTACACCGGGCCTCTGGTTGTTATATATATATACCAATAAAGAATTTTCCATCTACTTCATATAATACTCAAAGCCTGATCAGACAATACTAATGACAAAAATTTGATATATAGATTTAAATTACAATTCTCATGTGTGATGAAAGAACTAATAGATTACATTTTGTCAAAGAATGATTCCTAAAAATGTTTTCAGTGAATTCAATTCACCAACAGTAATTACTTAAGAATCAACTAGAGGCCCAGTGAATGAAATTCGTGCACGGGGAGGGGAGTGTCCCTCAGCCCAACCTGCACCCTCTCCAATCTGGGACCCCTTGAGGGATATCTGACCGCCTGTTTAGGCCTGATCCCAAAACGGGTGGTCGGACATCCCTCTCACAATCCAGGACTGCTGGCTCCCAACAGCTTGCCTGCCTCTGCCTGATTGTCCCTAACCGCTTCTGCCTGCCAACCTGATCACCCCCTAACCACTCCCCTGCCAACCTGATTGATGCCTAAATGCTATCCAGCTGGCCCGGTTGCCCCTAACTGCCCTCCCCTGCTGGCCTGGTTAACCCTAACTGCCCTCCCCTTCTAGTCTGGTCACCCCTAACTGTCCTCCCCTACAGGCCTGGTTGCCCCCAACTGCCCTTCCCTGCTGGCCCGGTCACCCCTAAATGACCTCCCCTGCTGGCCTGGTCACCCTTAACTGCCTTACCTTGCAGGCCTGGTATCCCCAACTGCCCTCCCCTGTAGGTCTGGTCCCACCACAACTGCCCCCCCGTGCTGGCCTGGTCACCCCTAACTGCCCTCCCCTACAGGCTTGGTCCCCCCAACTGCCCTCCCCTGCAGGCCTGGTCCCCCCAACTTCCCTCCCCTGCAGGCCTTGGACTCCCCCTAACTGCCCTCCCTTGATGGCTTGGTCTCCCCCAACTGCCTTCCTCTTCCAGCCTGGTCACCCCCAACTGCCCACAACTGCCTTCCCCTGCCAGCCATCTTGTGGTGGCCATCTTGTGTCCACATGGGGGCAGCCATCTTTGGCCACATGGGGGTGGCCATCTTGTGTCTTGGTGTGATGGTCAATTTGCATATTACTCTTTTTAGATAGGATTGAAAACAAAGAAAGTATACTCAATTATCAAATTACACCTTAATGGCTTCCCTTCAAACAAGTCTATTTTATAGTTTATCAAAGATAAGAATGAAGAAAATAGCTGCCTTAGGAACAACTAACATACAACTTTTTAAATATATCTTTATTGTTGAAAGTATTACAGATGTCCCCTTTTTTACTCCATTGATCTCCTACAGCTTCCTCCTCCTCAGGCCTTCACCGCATTATGGTCTGAGTCCATAAGTTATGCATATATGCATATAAGTTCTTTGGTTGATTTCTTCCCACCTCCCTCCCCCTTTCCTCTGAGATTCATCAGTATGTTGCATGCATCTATGTCTCTGAATCTATTTTGTTCTACAGTTTATTTTGTTCATTAAATTCCACATATAAGTGAGAACATGTGATGCTTGTCTTTCTCTGACTGGCTTACATCATTTAGTATAATACTCTCCAGCCCCAACCCATTCTGTCTCAAAGGGTAAGATATTCTTTTTATAGATGCACAGTATTCTATTATGTAAATGTACCGCTAAATTTTTATCTACTCGTGTACGGATGGGCACTTGGCTGTTTCCGGTTCTTAGCTATTGTAAGTAGCACTACTATGAACATAAGATGACATATATTATTTCTGATTGGTACCTCATCATTCTTACATACAATTTGAAATCTATCTGGAATCATATCTAATCATCAAAACTACATGTTTACAAATAAATCCCCAAAGAAATACATTACAATATAATTAGGAGAAATATGCTATAGCTTTCATGACTTTCAAATTTTTAGCAAAATAAAAAGTTTTACAAGGAGTTTGTATTTAAAGGTTTTGAGAGTTGAATATGGAATGATTGAAAATTATCCATTGGTACCAAATGAAGCTAATGACATTTAAGTAATGAAGCTATCCTTGATATTAATATTGGAAATATAAATATGTTAAAATGATCTACACTTAGTTTTTAATGTTTCAGAATCTGACATAACCTCAATGACCTGTGGAATTTTTGGAATTGTTTAAAAATAGAAGCATAGTGTATTCTTATATCAATCTGTAAATTATATGTAGAAAAATAAGTAAACAATATAAAATCTTTAAAATAAAATTGATTGTGTTATAAGTTATACACTTGATATAGACATGCATATATAGTAGAAACCATATGTCTTTTTATATATAACTAGAGGCCCGATGCATGAAATTCATGCATGGGGGGGTGTCCCTCAGCCCAGCCTGCACCCTCTCCAATCTGGGACCCCTCGAGGGATGTCTGACTGCCCGTTTAGGTCCGATCCCAGTGGAATCGGGCCTAAATGGGTAGTTGGACATCCCTCTCACGATCCAGGACTGCTGGCTCCCAACCACTTGCCTGCCTGCCTGCCTGCCTGATTGCACCTAACTGCTTCTGCCTGCCAGCCTGATCACCCCCTAACCACTCCCCTGCCAGGCTTATCGATGTCTAACTGCTCCCCTGCCAGCCCAATTGACCCTAACTGTCCTCCCCTGCTGGCCTGGTCAGCCCTAACTGCCCTCTCCTGCAAACCTGGTCGCCCCTAACTGTCCATACCTGCAGGCCTGGTCACCCCCATCTGCCCTCCCCTGCAGGCCTGGTCACCCCTAACTGCCCTTCCCTACAGGACTTGTACCTCCCAACTGCCCTCCCCTGCAGGCCTGGTCTCCCCAACTGTCGTCCCCTGCAGGCCTGGTTCCCTCCAACTGCCCTCCCTTGCAGGCCTGGTTTCCCTCAACTGTCCTCCCCTGCTGGCCTGGTCACCCCTAACTGCCCTCCCTGCTGGCTTGATCACCCACAACTGTTCTCCCTTGCTGGCCATCTTGTGGGGGGCCATCTTGTGACCACATGGGGCAGCCACCTTGTGTGAGGGCATAATGGTCAATTTGCATATTGCCTCTTTATTATATAGGATTAGAGCCAAACTCATTACTATCTAATTATAATTCTATAGATTTTAAAAAATGGGAGCAAATAAAAACACTGCCTTTATATTATTAATGTCATTCTTAGGTTTAAAAGTGATTATTGTGGTTATAACTAATATCTTCATTTCTGGCCTTTATTCATCATTAATTTTAATAAAATAACAAAATGTGTCCCAGTGATTGAGCTGCAGCTTCCAGAAATAGTGACACATCCTTTTTGCAACTCTCTCAACCATTTTTCAGTCAATTGATATATTCTGGATCTACGCATACCAGTGGTCTAATTCTGCATGGGACATACACCTGCATCTCTGAAGTTCTAGGTCTGTGTTCAGATAATCCTTTATTTCCTGAAATTGTTTATAAAAACCAAACTATCTAAATTAGACTCATAGCTTTCCATTAAAATATAGCTTAAACTCTGTATTCAATACTGTGTACTACACAATTGATTATAAATATAAAAGCAAATAAAGTATGCAAGATTCTCAAATTCTACTGGGGAAGGACACAGGTATTCAGGTGGTTATAACCCACCCCTCCTTAAAAATAGAGACAAAACTGAGTAGAGAATGGAGCTAATCATCATTCTCATTTTTCTAAGTGTACATTTTCAAGGTAATTTTCCTTATATCCTACATAATATTAGACATGCCTTTATTTTAAAATAACCTTAGTTCTGGACAAGGTTTTGTTGTGGTATATTTAGTAATTATCCTAATGACAACACAGATGTGGAGATAAGCTTTATGATTTAGAGAAACAGACAGCTGCAGCATGATACCTCCTTAAAGAATCCGTTCATTAGAATATGTGCAAATATTTGTTTCAGATAAACCACTATAGAAAGAAAGACACTTTGAATACTTATAACCCTTCCAAAACTAAAATCTTTACCTGCATTTTCTCATTCTATTATGTTTCTTCTTTTTTGTAATTTCATAAGCCAACATAGAACTCTATGATATCATTTATCATTCAAAGTACTATTCAAAAAATTCAACTATTTTTCCTTCTAATTTTATGTAACTTTCTAGGTAAATTAGGCAGAATTCCATAATGGAGCTGAAAAAGCATTTATACTAATTGTGCACACACACTGTTAAGGAGAATTTAGACAATTGTAGACAGATTAAAACTAATTCTACAAAGCACTTGCATTAATGTGGATGCCTTGATGATCATGAATAGACAGGTTTTTCCTGAATAACTGAGGAAGGTACATATACACCAGGGGATAGGAGTCTCGGGATCATCTTATAATTCTGCCTGTATTTTGTGAAAAGTCTAGAAAGGTATGTTTTTTAATTTACTAGTTTTCCTATGGCAATTGCTCTTATATTTTTATTTCAGATTTCAGGAATAAACCTATGGCAAGAGTTCTTAATATTTGGTTCAAGGGTCCCAAGTATCATCCATCTAAAATTATGTAAAAATTTAATCTGTATGATGAAAGTGAATATGCATTCACTATACCACACATATAATTATAAATATATATTGACAGGTTGAAAATTCTAAGTGTAATTTTCAGCCAACAAGAAGTTCTTAAGCTCTGCTGACTCAAATAGCATAAGAGAAAGTCAAATATAGCTCTGTGGTAGATAGAAATGATAGATATGGATTCACTATTACAGGTCTCTAAAAGCTCAATCCTCCTGAAGACAAGTGACTGAACAGTTTAATAAGAGTGTTGTTATGGGTCTTCCCTCTGTGCAGATAGAAGTGTTTAACCAAAAGAACAAATTAACCAGAGTCAGCAGGTTTGTGAGAAACTCTGTGGTTCTCAGAAAGATAATGCAGTCTGCAATCATGATCTCAGCATTTTGACCAGGCCATAGGACACAATTTTTATCCACTGTGCTTGTTTGAAGCACAACCTCGAAGAAGATTTCCCCATGAAAGCAATCATAAAATGGTTGTACATAAAGTGCAGACCCTGACAATAAATTCCTCTGTGCTAAAGAGTGTTTTAATCTGTTGATAGCAATTTAATTATCTCTTTCTGAAATCCTCTGAAGGAGGCCTGTGGAGAGAGGGGGCAGGGGTAAGAGGAAATGAAAAGTGCTTTCTCACAACTAGGATAAATTTGTTAATTAATTCAACCCTCCCAAATATAGGCATTTTTAATTTACAAATTGCTGAAAGCTTGCTATCAAATAAATTGATTAGCATAATTCATAATCAAAAGCTCGGATTAGTAGTTAATTTGTGGAATCAATTAATAGGAGCATTTATCCAAAAATTTTTGCCTACAGAGAATAACAAATTCATTGTTCTATGTTCTGGAGATAAGTAACCCTGGACTTTGAAACATGCAATTATTACTGGGATATGGCTCTTATATGAGCTTTTTTTTAAATTTCTTGTTTTAAGAAATGTTTTCATGAATATCTGAACTTCAATTTTAAACATTATAATATTAGTGAATGTTTGAAATTATTTACTAGTTAGAATATTTTTCAAACTAATTTTTAAAATAATCTGTCAGTCCTGCCTCAGAATGAATGATAAACACGGACTGAAAGTAAAAGGATGGACAAAGATATTTCATGCAAATGCTATACCCAAAAATGTAGGGTAGCAATACTTATATTAGACAAATAGATTTTAAATCAACAGTTATAATAAAAGACAAAGAAGAAGATTACATAATGACAATGGGATCAACAAGAAGATATATCCTTTGTGTACATTTTTGCACCCAACATAGGAACACCAAAATATATAAAGAAAATTTTGATAGACATAAAGGGAGAGATTGATGGTAACACAGTCATAGCAGGGAATTTTTACACACTATTGAGATCAATTGATACATCTTCCAGATAGAAAATTGATAAGGAAACAGAAGTCTTTTTTTTTATATTTTATTGATTTTTTACAGAGAGGAAGAGAGAAGGATAGAGAGTTAGAAACATCGATGAGAAACATCAATCAGCTGCCTCTTGCACACCCCCTACTGGGGATGTGCCCGCAACCAAGGTACATGCCCTTGACCGGAATCGAACCTGGGATCCTTGAGTCCACAGGCCGACGCTCTATCCACTGAGCCAAACCGGTTTCGGCTAGGAAACAGAAGTCTTAAGTGATACACTGGACCAGATAGATTTAATTGGTATTTTCAGAGCATTTTACCCCAAAGCAGCAGAATATACATTCTTTTAAATGATACATGAAACATTTTTTAGGATAGGCCACATGCTGGGACACAAAACATGTCTCAAAATATTTAAGAAGACTAAAATCAAGTAAAGTATTTTCTTCAATTTCAATGATATTAAAATTAGAAATAAATTCCAAAAAACTGAAAAATAAACAAACACATGGGTTGTAATAACATGTTACTAAAAGATGAATGGGTAAATAATGAGATAAAAAAATCAAAAGATATCTTGAAACAAATGAAAATGGAAACATAACAACCCAAAATCTATAAGACAAAGAGAAAGCATTCTTAAGAGGGAAATTCATAGCATTACAGGCCTACCTCAAGAAACAAGAAAAATTTAACCTAAAGGCAAAATAAATAAAAAAATAAATAAAAATCCCAAAGTGAGTAGAAGGAAAGAAATAATAAAGATCATACTAGAAATAAACAAATAGCATCTAAAAAATATAACAGGTCAATAAAACCAAGAGCTGGTTCTTTGGAAAGATAAACAACATTGATAAACCTTTAACCAGACTAATCAAGAAAAAAAAAGACAGAAGACCCAAATAAATAAAACCAGAAATGAAGAAGAAAAGTAACAGCAGACAAAAGAGATATGCAAATTATTATAACAAAATATTATGAACTATAAGCCAAAAGTTTGGACAATCTGGAAGAAATGGATAAATACCTAGGAACATACTATGTCCCAAAATTGAAAGAAGAAAACCTAAATAGAATGATTACAAGAAATTAAGTTGAAGCAGTAATCAAAAAACTTCCAACAAACAAAAGTAGTAATTTGGATGGCTTTACAGGGGAATTTTACCAAACATTGCAAGAAGAACTAACACCTATCTTTATTAAAGTTTTCAAAAAAAAATTCAAAAGGAGGTAAGGCTCCCAAGTTCACTTTACAAGGTCAGCATTATTCTGATTCCAAAACCAGATAAGGACTACTATGAAGAAATAAAATAATAGGCAAATATCTCTGGTTGACATAGAAGCAAAAATCTTCAACAAAATATTAGCAAACTGAATTCAGCAATACATTAAATAGATCATATATCTATGATCAAATGGGATTTTTTTTCTGGGATGCAAGATTTGTACAATGTTCACAAATCAATTTATGTGATACACCACATAAATACAATGAAAGATGAAAATCATATGATCATATCAATGGATGCAGACAAAGCATTTGACAAAATCCAGCACCACTGTTGTAAAAACTCTCATCAAAGTAGAAATAGAGGCAACATACTTCAACATAATAAAGGCCATATATGCAAAACCACATCTACTGTAATATTATACTGAACTAGAGGCCCGGTGCACGAAATTCGTGCATGGGGGGCGGAGAGGGGGGTCCCTCAGCCCAGCCTGCACCCTCTCCAATCTGGGACCCCTCGAGGGAGTCCGACTGCCCGTTTAGGCCCAAGTTGGACATCCCTCTCACAATCCAGGACTGCTGGCTCCCAACTGCTCACCTGCCTGCCAGCCTGATACCCCCTAACCACTCCCATGCCAGCCTGATTGATGTCTAACTGCTCCCCTGCCAGCCTGTTTGCCCCCAACTTCCCTCCTTTGCCAGCCTGGTCACCCCTAACTGCCCTCCCTGCAGGGTTGATCGCCTCCAACTGCCCTCCTTTGCAGGCCTGGTGCCTCCCAACTGCCATCCCCTGCTGGCCATCTTGTGTCCACATGGGGGCAGGATCTTTGACCACATTGGAGCAGCTATATTGTGTGTTGGAGTGATGGTCAATCTGCATATTACTCTTTTATTAGATAGGATAGAGGCCTGGTACAGGGGTTGGGGCCAGCTTGTTTGCCCTGGTGTCCTGGATCAGGATGTGGGTTCCCTTGGGGCGTGGTGCGGCCTGAGCGAGGGGACTGTGGTGGTTTGCAGGCCAGCCATGCTCCCTGATGACCCAAGTGGAGGCCCTGGTATCTGGAATTTATTTTCCTTCTACAATTGAAAGTTTGTATCCTGGAGTGGAGCCAAGCCTCCTGCTTGTTCTGTGGCCAGCAGCCATTTCTGTTTGGATTTGTTTACCTTCTATAATTGAAACTTTGTAGCCTTGAGTGGAGGCTTAGGCTGGCCAGGGCAGGGGAAAGCTTGGCTTCTTCTATTGCCTTGGAAACCCAAGCCTCCCTCCTACTTTCTCTGTGGGTTAATTTGCATACTTGCTCTGATGGGCTTGTAGGCGTGGCTTGTGGGCATGGCTTGTGGGTGGAGTGGGGTTAGGGTTAATTTGCATATTATTCTTTTATTAGGTAGGATAAGAAAAACTAAAAGCATTTCCCTTAGAATCAGGAACAACACAGAGCTGTACACTTTCACCACTTTTACTCAACCAAGTACTGGAAGTCCTCACCACAGCAACAGGCAAGAAGAAATAAAAGGCATCCAAATGGGAAAGGAAAAAGTAAAACTGTTATTTGCAGATGACATGATAAAGTATAAAGATTCCACCAAAAAATTACTAGAACTCATAAGTCAATTTAGTAGAATAACATAATATAAAATTAGTATTCAGAAATCTAATGCACAAAATAAACTGATGAAAAAAATAGATCCAGAGGCATAGAAGCAAGGGACAGACTCTCAAATCTCAGAGGGAGGGTGGGGTTGGTTGGGTGGATGGGAAGAGATCAAACAAAGAACTTGTAAGCATATATGCATGATCCATGGACACAAATAATAGGGTGGTGAAGGCCTGGGACAGTGAGTGGGGGAGGCTAGAAGGAGTCAATGGGGGGAAAAGGGGATATATGTAATACTTTCAATAATAAAGATAAAAAAGGAAAGAAAATAAATTGGTTGCATTTTTATATAATAATAAAGAATTATTAAAAAGGAAAATTAATTTAAAAATACCATTTATTATTGCATCAAAAATAAAGTATCTAGAAATAAATATACAAGGATGAAAAAATATTGTGCTCAGAAAATTAGAAAATATTGAATAAAGAAATTAAAAAATATACAAATAAATCAAGGAATATATCATGCTCATGGATAGGAATATTTAATGTTTTGAAAATGTCCATACTATCCAAAGCAATATAAGATTCAACACAATGCCTCTCAAAATATCAATGATGCATTTTTACAGAATTGTAACATATAATCCAAACATTTATATGGAATCACAAAAGAACCTGAATAGCCACAACGATCTTGAGAAAGAAGAGCAAAGTTAAAGGTATAATTCCACCTGATATCAAACTATACTACAATGCCATGGTAACTAAAACAGCATGGTACTGGTGTAGAAATAGACATATAGATCATGGAACAAAACAGAGAGCCCAGAAATAAACCTGTCAGTTAATATTTGACAAAGGAGGCAACGATAGATAATGGGATAAAGACACTCTATTCAATAAATGTTTCTGGGAAAATTGAACACACATACGCAAAAAAAGAAAAGAAAAGATTTCATATACAAGAATAAAGTCAAAATGGAGTAAGACTTGAAACTATGAAATTCATAGGAGAAAGAAGTAAAATCTCTGACATTTCTCATAGCAATATTTTTTTCTGCTACATCTCCTCAAGTAAGGGAAACAGAAAAAATACATAGCCCTAGCTGGTTTGGCTCAGTGGATAGAGCATCAGCCTTTGGATAAAGGGTCCTGGGTTCAATTCTGGACAAGGACAGGTCCCTGGGTTGCAGGCTCCTCCCTGGCCCCGGGCCGGGTCAGGCTCCTGCAGAAGGCAACCAATAGATGTGTCTCTCTCACATCAATGTTTCTCTTTGTCTTTCCCTCTCTCTTCCACTCTCTCTAAAAATAAATGGAAAAATATCTTCAGGTGAGGATTAGAAAAAAAAGTACTTGAAAAAGAAAAAAATACATAAATGGGACTATATCAATCTAAAAAGGTTTTGTAGAGCAAAGGAAACCATCAACAAAACAAAAAGACAACCCTCTAAATGGAAGAAGATATTCGCCAATGATATGCCTGATAAGAGTTACTATCCAAAATTTATTAAGAACTCATACAACTTGACATAAAAAAAAGGAAACAATCCAATTTAAAAAATGGGCAAAGGACCTGAATACACTTCTCTAGAAAGGACATAAAGCTGGCCAATAAACATATGTAAAGATGCTCAGTCACTAATAATCAGAAAATGCAAATTCAAACCACAATGAGATATCACCTCTCACCTGTCAGAATGGCTATCATTAATGAATCAACAAACAACAAATGTTGACAAGAATGGCTATCATTAATGAATCAACAAACAACAAATGTTGATAACAAACAACAAATGTTGACAAATGGAACACTGGTAGAAATGAAGACTGGTGTAACCACCGTGGAAAACAGCATGTAGTTTCCTCAAAAAATTAAAAATGGAACTGCCTTTTGACCCAGAGATTCCATGTCTGAGAATATATCCTAAGAATCCCAAAACACCAATCAGAAAGAATATATGTACTTCTATGTTCATAGCAGTATTATTTACAATAGCCAAAATATAGAAGCAACCTAAGTGTTCATTAATATATGAGTGAATAAAGAAGTTGTAGTAGATATATACAATGGAATATTACTCAGCCATAAGACAAATTAAATCTTGACTTTTGCAACAACATGATGGTCCTAGAAGGTATTATGCTAAGTGAAATAAGTCAGAGAAAGACAAAAACTTAATGTGATATCACTTATATGTGGAATCTAAAAACACTAATAACAAAATAAAAATAAACTCATAGATACAAAAACAAATGAATGGTTGCCATGTGGGAGAATGGTTGGAGGACTGGATGAAAAATGTGAAAGAATTAAGAAGTTCAAATTGGCATATATAAGAGAGTAATGAGAATGTAAAGAACAGCATAGGGAATGTAGCCCATAATATTATAACTGAGTATGGTATTAGGTTGGTACTAGACTTATTGGTGTGGTCACTTTGTATGATATATAAGTACATAGTCACTTATATATCTGAAACTACTATAATAGTTACACCTGAAACTAATATAATATTGTATGCCTTGATTTAAACATAAAAATAAATAAAAGCAATCTTTAATAAAGTGTTCAGTCAGTTTGTTTGACCTAGATATTTATAACTAATTCATGTAAGACTAAATAAATACTTTTCAAAATTACTAAAATTTCAAGTGGACTAAGGCTTAATTATTTCTGGTGAATCCTACCTAATAATAGACAAATATGCAAATTGACCATACCTCCAACACACCCACAAGCCACGCCCACCACCCAATCAGAGTGAGCATGCAAATGAACCCAAACCAAGATGGCTACAGCCACAGAGAGCAAGGTTTCCTACATAACAGAGGAAGCCAAGCTTTCTGCCTGCCCTTGCCAGGCCTAAGCCTCCACTCAAGCTACAAAGTTTCAATTACAGAAGGTAAACAAATTCAAAGAAATGGCGGCAGAATGGAGCTTGAGAGAGCAGGCCAGGGCTGCCGCCGGCAATAGGGGAAGCAAAGCTTTCCGCACACCCTGGCTGGGCCCACCCGCTTAAGGCAACAAAGTTTCAATTATAACCCCAACAGAAATGGCTGCTGGCCTCGGAGGGAGCCCCAGGCATGGCTCCGCTCCAGGCTACAAAGTTTCAATTGTAGAAGGAAAATAAATTCCAGATACCAGGGCCTCCGCTTGGGTTGCCAGGGGGGGTGGCCAGCCTGCAAACCACCACAGGCCCCTCGCTCAGGCCACCCCATGCCCCAAGGGAACCCCACTCAGATCAGGGACACCCTTCAGGGCAAACCAGATGGCCCCCACCCCTGTACCAGGCCTTTAGCCTATCTAATAAAAGAGTAATATGCAGATTGATCATCACTGCAACACACAATATAGCTGCCCCCATGTGGTCAAAGATCCTGCCCCCATGTGGACACAAGATGGCCACCACAAGATGGCCAGCAGGGGAGGGCAGTTGGGAGGCACCCAGCCTGCAAGGGAGGGCAGTTGAGAAGGACCAGGCCTGCAAGGGAGGGCAGTTGGAGGTGATCAACCCTGCAGGAGAGGGAAGTTAGGGGTGACCAGGCCGACAGAGGAGGGAAGTTGGGGGTCAACAGGCTGGCAGCAGAGTGGTTAGGGGGTGATCAGGCTGGCAGGCAGAAGCAGTTAGGGGCAATCAGGAAGACAGGCAGGCAAGCAGTTGGGATCCAGCAGTCCTGGATTGTGAGAGGGATGTCCAACTGCCCGTTTAGGCCCGATCCCTAAACGGGCAGTCGGACATCCCTTGAGGGGTCCCATATTGGAGAGGGTACAGGCTGGGCTGAGGGACAACCCCCCTCCATGCACGAATTTTGTGCACCGGGCCTCTAGTCATTAAATAAAATGGATTCCTTTAATTTAGAGTCCAGTGTTTGCTTGTAGTTTTTTTTTTTTTTTTCTGAGTAGAAAAGTTTAATATAAATGGTTAAAGTATATAATATACAATTCTAATATATAGGTCTTTTAAAATAAACAGTGGGTATGTTACTGAATCACCACTTTTCAAAACATTCACTTAAGAAAGCTCCTTAAGGCAAAATACACATATTCTAAAAAGTATTTTATAAACATTTGTAAATCAGTCATTTTATTAAATCACATTAACTAATGCGAACTAATCTTACATTTTGGCATTTGATTATACATTAAGACAAGATAGAGAACTATCACTTGATCTATGAGGAAAATATAATCAAATAACTTTTAAGCCTTATTTCAAAACTTCAGAATAAATGTGTATATGTTATGCTCTCTTTTGTAAAAGAAAATATACCACTTCGATGTGCTTTCTATTATTCAATTCTTCTCTCCAAAGATAATTTGAAGCAAGAAGGGTGGAAGTTTTAGTTATACTTTATTTTACTTGCGCCAACATTTTATGTATTATGAAGCAATATTATATTTATGTGTAATGCCACCTTTCCATCATTTGGAATAATATAATTTTACAGAATCATGTCTGAAAATACTCATCATAATTTTAGCTTGTGTGTATATATATATATATATATATATATATATATATATATATATATATATATATATATATATATATATGTATATATGTATATATATAGTACTAAAAAATTGAAATTTCTTATTAATCCAGAAGAGAAGTGTTTAAAAAAAAACGGACTCTTTATTCAATGTCAACTTATTCTGTCTTGTCTTTAGTGTCATATTCAAATATGGTGATAGCTCAAAATGACCAACCAGAAAGTTCCAACATGAAGTGAGAACATAAGGGCCTGATCAGCTAAAGTCAAGTTCTGCTAATTTTAAAGACAATTAATAACAAGAGACCATTCTAATTATATTAGAGGCCCGTTGCACTAAGATTCGTGCAATAGGCCTTCTTTCCCCTGGCTGCCAGCAACAGTTTTCCTCTGGCACCCAGGACCCAGGCCTTCGGTCTGGCTGTCGCCTTCTGTCTTCGCTTTGGCCAGAGCCTTCAGTCTGGGCTCCAGCCAGAGTGCCGCTCCTATAGCTCCCTCTGCCCCCTTCCTCCCCCTCATAGCTGGTTTCCTGCCCCACCCAGCTGCTCCATGCCTGCATGCGTGCTTCCCAGAGGCCCAGAGTGGCTGGGGGGGGGGGCACTGCCATATTTGTTGGGTTAATTTGCATATTCATTCCTGATTGGCTGGTGGGTGTTGTGAAGTGATGGTCAATTTGAATATTTCTCTTTTATTAGTGTAAATCTATTACATGAACTTCCCTAACTTCCATGGAATTTTTTTATTTAAAATTAGGCATTTATTTTTATTCTCAGTCAGGTTGGAGTAACAGGGACTGACTTTACCTTCCTATCTGAAACATCTAATACATATATACATCCTATATAATAAAGAGGTAATATGCAAATTAACCCTCATGCCCTCACAAGATGGCTGTCTACAACCAGGCCAGCAGGGGGGTTAGTGAGGGATGCCCATAGGACTGAACAAGCAGGTTGCATGGGGCGACCAGGCTGGCAGGGGGGTTAGTGAGGGACGACCAAAGGACTGAACAAGTAGGCTACATGGGGAGACCAGGCAAGTTGGGGGGCCATGAGGGGCGACCAGGCCAGTAGGGGGGATGAAGTTGGGGGCAATGCAGTTGGGGGCAACCAGGCTGGCAAGGGGGGCAGTAAGGGGTGACCAGGCCAGCGGGGGGGTGCAGTTAGGGGCATCCATGCAGGCAGGCAGGTGAGAGATTAGGAGCCAGTGGTCCAGGATTGTGAGAGGGATTGGGACATTTCCTGAGGGGTCCCAGATTGGAGAGGGTGCAAACTGGGCTAAGGGGACTGCCCGACCCTTGTGCACAAATTTTATGCACCAGGCCTCTAGTATAAATATTAAGAGTACAGTTTTTAAACCTGCAGACATCAGGGTTTAAGGAAAGTGATCTCGAAAGACAGGAAACCAATGAGCCCTATAATTGCACTAGATTTTTACTTAAAGAAAGTTTCCACCTGAGTTGAGAAAATAAAGCTGAGGGTCCTGAGAGACCCAAGAGGCTAAAGTTTACAGGGCAGAGTACAGAAGAGTGAGCTACACAGACAGAGGACTTTAGGAATCTTCAATCAGTTCCCTGCAGCCTTCAGCTGACTACTAATACATATATGGATTTCAGGAAACTGCCACCCCAGGAAAGAATTACTCGAAATCATTACAGGGAAAAATCTGCAGAAATCACACAGAGCCAGAAATATACTAGTTCCCACCATTCAGATTAGAAAGATTTTCCGGGCATTGGATAGACTACTCAGAAGGTTATTGCCTTTAGTTATAAGGAAAATTAGTCCTGGACCACCTTCTGCTTTCATCTCATCTTACAATGCTCAAAAACAAGAAATAAAAGGACCAAACTGTTTCTAAGTAACTTAACTGCATACTAGAATAAAATTTAGAAATATACTGAAAATATTCCAGTGTCAAACATATCTCAAATTGTTCAGCATTCAATAAAAAATGATCAGGAGCCCTAACTGGTTTGGCTCAGTGGATAGAGCATCAGCCTGCAGACTGAAGGGTCCCAGGTTTGATTCTGGTCAAGGGCATGTACCTTGGTTGCAGGCACATCCCCAGTGGGAGGTGTACAGGAGGTAGATGATCAATGTTTCTCTCTCATTGATGTTTCTAACTCTCTATCCCTATCCCTTTCTCTCTGTAAAAAATCAATAAAATATATTTAAAAAAAAGATCAGGAATGCAAATAGGCAAGAAAATGTAAACAATAATGAGGAGAAGCATCAAGCATTTGAAATAGACCCAGAAGTGACACAAATGTTGGAGTTAGTAGATATGAACATACAGAGTTTTTATAAATGCATGTTATGTATTTAAGAAACAATAAGGTCAATGGGGAATAAAGGAGGACATATGTAATATTTTCAACAGTAAAAGTTTAATTTAAAAAACAATAGGAAAGATTAACAAATTAAATAGAGAAAAAGAAGATATAATAAAGTACCAATTTCTAAATTTCAGTGATGAAAAGCACAGTACCTGAGAAAAAAATAGTATTTAGATCTGTTGACCATAAATTAAGATTTGCAAAAAACTACCCAAAAAAGATTAGTGAACCTGAAAATATATAAATAGACACTACCCAAGATAAAACAAAGAAAAAAGTGAGAAATAAAATGGACAGAGCATCAGTGAGCTGTATAACAAAGTCAAGCAGTCTAATGTGCATGTAATTAGAATCCCTTAAAAAGGAGGTGAGACAAAAAAGGTGGGATGATGAAAAATGTTTGAAAAAATTTGGCAGACCATCCTCAAATTTGGTAAAAACAAAAATGTAAAATTGCAAGTTATAACAAACTCCAAGTACAAGAAACTATTTTAAGTGCATCATAGGAAAAATGTTTAAAAACAGAGAAAAATGTGATATCTTAATAGCAGTGTAAAATAAATTATATATAGATAAGGGTGATCACAGTGTTTTGGCAGGAAAAATATTGCTAGGTAGACAATATTGGAGCAACATCTCTAAAGAACTGAAAGAGAAAATAAACCCTCACTTTCTTTGCTGCAAAAAAAAATATGTCAACTTAGAATTTTATAACATGAGGAAATAGTTCTTAAAAACTGAAGATTAAAAATATTTTTTCACACATACAAAGCTTAAAAACTTCAACACCAGCAGACCTGCACCATTTATTCAAATGTTAATTGAAGAGCTTTAGGGGAGAGAAAAAGATACTATGTTATGGCATAAACAGTGATTATCAGATTAGATGAAAAAGTAAGAGGGAAAGATAGGTTAATGTTAAATCAGAAGCTGTGAGGGGACTGAGATATTATTCTACTTGCAAGATATATACTAAAAATAAATTAGATATATAGATAGATATCCTATCTAATAAAAGAGTAATATGCAAATTGATCGTCACTCCAACACACAAGATGGCTGCTCCCATGTGGACACAAGATGGCCGCCACAAGATGACCAGGAGGGGAGGGCCGTTGGGAGGGATCAGGCCAGCAGGGGAGGGCAGTTGGGAGGGACCAGGCCTGCAAGGGAGGGCAGTTGGGGGCAATCAAGCCTACAGGGGAGGGCAGTTAGGGGTGACCAGGCTGGCAGAGGAAGGAAGTTGGGGGCGACCGGGCCTGCAGGGATGGGCAGTTGGGGGGGACCAGGCCTGCAGGGGAGGGCAGTTAGAGGCAAACAGGACAGCAGGGGAGGAGTTAGGCATCAATCAGGATGGCAGGGGAGTGGTTAGGGGGTGATCAGGCTGGTAGGCAGAAGCAGTTAGAGGCAATCAGGAAGGCAGGAAGGCGAGCAGCAGTTTGGATTGAGGCAATCAGGAAGGCCAGGCCCTTCAGGCAGCCATTGCCATCCTCACACTTCACCCAGATTTGGTTCTGATTTCGGTTTCTATGCCAGTCAATGTCAAAAGCTCCGCCTCCTATGCGAGCAGTTGGGAGCCAGCAGTCTTGGATTGTGAGAGGGATGTCCAACTGCCCATTTAGGCCCAATTCCACAGGGATCCCTCTCACAATCTGGGACTGCTAGCTCCTAACTGCTCCTCTGCCTGCCTGCCTGATTGCCCCTAAATGCTTCTGCCTGCCAGCCTGATCACTCCCTAGCCACTCCCCTGCTGGCCTGTTTAACACCTAACTGCTTCCCTCCTCTGCTGGCCTGATCTCACCCCCAACTTCCCTTCCCTGCTGTCCTGGTCACCTCCAACTGCCCTACCCTGCCAATCTGATGGCCCAAAACTGCCCTCCCTTCAGGCCTGGTCCCCCCACCAAACTACCCTCCCCTGCCAGCCTGATCTTGCCCCCAACTGCCCTCCCCTGCAGGCCTGATCTTGTCCTTTCATCTCAGACACTTCTATTATAGAGAAAGGGCAAATAGAAATATTAAAATATTTCCTCTAATTAATTCTCTTTTAATGTGCATGAATTTCATGAACTGGACCACTAGTATATCAATGAAACAGCAATTCCACCCCTAGGTGTTTACCTTAGAAGATCTATTGCATATGTGCACTAAGAGACATCTACAAAGAAATGTTTGTAGTACCCCTTTTTGTACTAGCAAATAACTGGAAATAGAAGAAAGGATAAACTACTACCTTCATACAATGGAACACTCCTCAGCAGTAAAAAGTAATGAATTATAACTATAAGTACCATTAAGTAAAAATCTCACAAAGAATATTTAGAAAAAAATAGTTTTTGAAGAATACATACATTATGATTCTCTCTCTCTTTTTTTAAAATATATCTTTATTGATTTTTTTACAGAGAGGAAGGGAGAGGGATAGAGAGTTAGAAACATCGATGAGAGAGAAACATTGATCAGCTGCCTCCTACACACCTCCTACTGGGGATGAGCCTGAAACCAAGGTACATGCCCTTGATGGAATCGAACCTGGGACCTTTCAGTCTGCAGGCTGACGCTCTATCCACTGAGCCAAACCGGTTAGGACTCTTTTTTTTTTTTTTTATGTAAGAACTCAAACTATAAAATTCTTAGAAGAAAATAGGCATAAATCTTTGTGACCTTAGATTTAGGCAATGGTTTCTTTGATATTATACCAAAAGTATAATTGACAAGAAAAAAAGTTGAAAATTGAACTTCATCTAAATAAAAACTTATTTTTTTAATCCTCACCCAATGATATGATTATTGATTTTTAGAGTGAGAAAAAAAATGATGCAAGAGAAAAACATCCATTGATTGCCTTCTGTATGCACCCTGATTGGAATCAAACCAGCAACCTAGGTATGTGCCCTGACCAGGAATCGCACCAGCAAGATTTCGGTGTATGGGATGACTCTCCAATGAACTGGGTCACCAGTTCAGAGCTAAATAAAAACATATTTTTAGTGGAATTTATTGGGATGACATCTACAATAATAAAAGCATAATATGCTAATTAGATAGGACAGCCAGACGACCTTCTGGACATCATTCCAGACGTCCTTCTGGATGAAGCCACGGAGGCACGGGATGAGACAGAGGCAGTTAGGGGCAATCAGGCAGGCAGGCGAGCAGTTAGGGGCGATCAGGCTGGCAGGCAGGTGAGCGCTTAGGAGCCAACGGTCCCAGATTGCGAGAGGGTGCAGGATTGCGAGGGCTCTTGGATTGTGAGCAGGCTGAGAGACCCCCTCCCTCATGCACGAATTTTATGCACTGGGCCTCTAGTTGGTTAATAAAATTATATAGGTTTCAGGTGTGCAATTCTATAATACACTGTACATTGTATATTGTATTATGTGTTAATCATCCCAGGTCAAGGCTCCTTCATCACCATTTATCCTCCCTTTACCCTTTTCTAAATGCCCCAACCCTCTCCTTTCCTCTGATAATCACCATATTATTGTGTGTCCTCAATTTGTTTTTTCTTTACTTTATTCATTCATCTTTTTTACACAGCCCCCAATAACCTTCCACTCTGACAGCTGTCAGTTTGTTCTTTGTATCTATGAATCTGTTTCTATTTTGTTTATTTATTTTGTTCATTAGATTCCATATGTAAGGTAAATCATATGGTTCTTGTCTTTCTCTGACTGCTTTATTTCATTTAGCATAATAATCCCCAGGTCCATCAATGCTGTTGCCAAAAGTAAGATTTCCTTCTTCTTTATGGCTGAGTAGTATTCCATTGTGTAAATGTGCCACTGCTTTTTTATCCACTCATCTGATGGGTATTTGGGCTGCTTTCAAATCTTGACCATTGTAAATAACGCAATGGACATAGGAGTCCATATATTCTTTTGAATTAGTGTTTCAGGTTTCTTCTGTTATATGCCCAGAAGTGGAATGGCTGGGTCATAAGGCAGTTCCATTTTTTTAAAATATGTTTTTATTGATTTTTAGAGAGGAAGGGAAAGAGAGATAGAAACATCAATGAGAAACATTGATCAGCTGCCTCCCACATGCCCCCTGCTTGGATCAAGTTTGCAACCTGGGCATGTGCACTGACCAGGAATCGAACTGGCAACCTCTTGGTGCATGGGTCTACACTCAATCACTGAGCCACACTGTCTGGGATCCATTTTTAATGTTTTGAAGTAACTTCATACTGCTTTCCATAGTGGCTGTGAACCACTATGATTCTCTTTTCATAAAGTGAGAAGTATGTAAAAGAAAGTGTTTAGGGATACTAACATATGTGACAATACTATAAAGAAAAGAAGAGTAATAAAAAAATGCAATATTTAGAAAATATAATAATGGGTACCCTTGAGGAAGAAGGGAATTGGTTGGAATAAGGCATAAAATTCTTCAAAGATGTTAACAGTCTTCTAAATTAAACTGAGTGGTAAGTGTATTGATGTTCATTATTCTTCCCAAATTATACAAACTTCATAAATAATATTTTGTATGTACTTGATATTAAAATTAGAAAACTTTTAAAAATAAAATTTCATCATCAGAAAGGTAGTTATTCTACACGGAATCTGTTACATATCTGACTGAAATATCTATGTGATTCTATATTATTTAAGATTAAGGAAAAATACAGTTTTCTATAAACTTTGGAAAATATTCTAACATTGTGGGCAAATTGGAAAGTTGCTCATTTACTAATTAGTAAAGGATAATTGCATCTAAGTGTGGGCTTGACATCTGTAATTAGTTATATTTTCACCAACAGCATGATGAATATTTTCATGTTTTCTCACATGGAAACTATTCCCCAAAACCATTCTTTGACTGAATAGTATATAAAATACAAAGGTGTTGAAGGATTGCAGAATATATCAAGCATACAAGAGAGTTAATTAAATCAACCCTGGCCAACAAGGACTTTGTAGATTAAAAAAATAATCACACTGTCATGTATCCCGATGATTTAATGCCTAAATGTATAATATTTCCTTCATTTTTTTTGTTGTTTTTTGCTAAAACACCTTAAAAGTTTCTAGTTGTCTGTGATTTGTCTTTAAATAGATCAGTGAATGCAAACACATCCTATGTCAGGTCGCCATAGAGAGCCTAATGATGCAGCACGGACTGCCATGCTATTTTCACCCACTGCTGTGAAAGGTGACAGTATTTTTCCTTCTTCTTGGATTTCCCTTTCAACAGAACATATTTTGCAGATTATAAAGTAATATTTATCCATAAAACAAAAAAAACAATGTCTCTACTACTAAACATATGGTTGCATTGAGCCTTAAATGAGATGAAAAGTATTGCAATGTTTTGTAAACAGTAAAACATTACACACAACCAAGGAATTTTGGAGAGTATGTATTTTACTGATTCTCATTGAGGGTAATATGAAAGGACATTTGTCTTCTCTGTGCTTAATTCTCTACTAATGGAAAGATGATAGGGTATTTTAAAAAATATTAATCTGACATTTTTAAGCTCAACACCTCAGTAACAGATGCTGCTGTTGATATTTTGGTCATGCAGCATTCAATCCAACTCTTTTCTAATGTGATTTTGTGGGAGTCTGGTAGCTCCATATTTGAGGTGCCTTCCCATTCAAAATCCAGGGGTAGACACATGACATAAACTAGCAAAATGGGCAGTTTTTCCTAGTACTCCTTTTATTGAGCCAAGTGATTCTGCAATTTGAAAAATTGGTTAAAATATTAACAGTTACCTAAATTCTTCAAGATAGCTGTATTCCTATGTGTCAAATTATCCCAAATTAGTTCCATAGACCTTTTATCCATTTTCTGAAGTCTCACCTCAAAAACTTAAGTTTAAAAAGAGTAATTTTTTTAAGGGAATAAATCAAAGAGGTAGCTTGAATTTTATTTTTTATACTAGAGGCCCGGTGCATGAATTTGTACATGGGTGGGGCCCCTTGGCATGGCCTGTGGGGATTGGGCCAAAACTGGCAGTCCAACACCACCTGCCACTCCTGCCTGCTACTCCTGCTCATCCTGGCCCCACTGTGCCCCGTCAGTCCTGATTGGGAGAGGCTCGCACTGCCACAGTGGTGCTCACCAGCCATGAGCCCTGCATCTGCCCATCCCATGGGGGGTGGGGGAAGGCTGGAATGCGATCAACCCTCCGGGCAGGCGGTGGGACACCCTTGTTGGCCCAGGATCTGGATCCATCACACTGACATTTGCGCTGGTTGTTAAGAACCACCTGGCGGCCACTTTTATATCATTTCTTCCTTGTGGAGCATCTAGGGAGGGAAAGCAGGCACAGTTCCCAAGGCCAACTTCCAGGAGGATCATGTCAGTGGTGCTGTTAGGATCATGCCAGTGGTGCTGGTCCATCCATGCCTGGCCTGTTCTCCAGGATGGGTCGGTCAGCTGAATGGCACTTCTGCTGTGGGAGTGCACTGACCACCAGGGGGCAGCTCCTGCATTGAGTGTCTTCCCCCTGGTGGTCAGTGTGCATAATAGCGACTGGTCAACTGGTTGCTCATGCTCGTTCGGTCGCTTAAGCTTTTATATATATACTAGAGGCCCAATGCACGAAGGTTCATGCAAGAATGGGCCTTCCTTCCCCTGGCTGCCGGCACCACCTTCGCTCCAGCCCGGAGCCACCTTTCCACCTTCCCACACTGCCCAGAGGCCCATAGCTGCTGGGGAGGTGCGGAATGCCTGCGTCGTCACCATGGCAATGACACAAGCATCCTGCCCCGCCCCCGGCTGCTCGATGCCTGCATATGCAAATTAACCCATCATCTCTGTTGGGTTAATTTGCATACTCACTCCTGATTGGCTGGTGGGTGCATCTTTCTCTTTTATTAGTGTGGATCGACTTCTTAAATATATCAACACACTATATAGCACAGTTACTATGAAATGTTTGTGTTTGGTATAGGATAGGTAAATAGCAGTGGAAATCAGAAGGAAGCAAAATCCCTCCAGTTGGGATAACTTTTCAGAATGCATACACTGTATATAAATAAATTGCTAAGTTGAGTTTGAAATTAGTGATTTTGCCATATTCATATCTTTCTGAATGAGGGCTTCACAAATAAAATGAGAATCTTAAAACTAACCTCTTTCTGAGTATACACGGTTTTTAAAATATAAAATTATTATTATTAATTTACATGAGTTAAGAATTAATCTCCATTGTCAATTTATCTCTTTTCCTTCCTTCTCCATGATATTTAAGCTCCCATGTGATGACAAGTGGAGTGTCATTTGGTCTCCTTTTTTTTCCACTACCATAGTTGGCCATAAACCTATTAGTTAATTTCTATTTTATTTTTTACTAGCTTTAAAATAAATAAAAATAAGCCAATTGTTGGGTTCAGGGACCCAATCTCTTGAAAGATTAGAAATTGCAATCAGAAACTCCAAACATTTGTTTTCATCTGTGCAAGAGTTTTTTGCCTGATTTCTAAGAAAAATCAGAGCTTCTTTGCCTCCCATTATAGAGACATTGTCTTATAAAAAAACATATTATTAAGGATTTTCCATTAAGGGAGAAGAAAGCTGGTCCTCTAAATGAAATAAGTGTATTTCATACATTTTCACTGGCAATGAAACTGGACAGAAAAATCAATTTTAATGAATATTTTCTGGATATTTCTGTCCCTATAACTACACTTTGGTTATAACAGTTGGAAAGTAATGTTGGCAGACTAAAAGTGACATGTAAATTCATTTTTCATAAAAAAATAAAAAATACTGCATGAACTTTTATCTTTAGTAAGAGAAAGCCCCCATGAAACAATTTTATATTATCTGATATCCTGACTGTCTAAGCAACAGACTTGTAAATTTTGTGAGTGGCTTATTAATGTCATTAGTTTGCACTTTAATATTTATTAAGTATTCCAGATAAAAAGAATTTTTGTAGTTAAATTTATTCAGAAAAAAATTAAGTGAAAAACACTTGAAAATTGTGAACATGCAGCATCTATTTAAAATCCACAATTGAGCATTTTGCATTGCTGTGGCTTTTTAAACAAAACACCAACAAAAATGAGGACACAGCACCATTTAAAACTACAATGAACTCAAATGGTTTAGTTGCTTTTCATATCTTCAAGTACATACACCAATCCCTCACGAACACTTCAGTCTGTTTTTAGACAATCTATCCTTTAATTGCTCCAATTTATAGTCATCATGTTATTGATCACTTAAAAACACTTATTTTACCTGATAGTAACCACAAAGCAAAACCCTATAGTAGATGCACAGAAAATAAAGAGAAGGGAATCAAAGACTACCACTAGAAAATCATCAATTCAAAAAGGAAGGCACCAAAAGAGGAAGAAAGGAAAAAGAGACTTATACAAAAGCCAGGAAACA
Source organism: Ia io (assembly GCA_025583905.1). NCBI lineage: Eukaryota > Metazoa > Chordata > Mammalia > Chiroptera > Vespertilionidae > Ia > Ia io. Next base: position 115,073,579 of record JAJQQW010000002.1, read on the forward strand.
GTTAACAAGATGGCATTAGTAAGTTCTTAGCTATCAATTATTACTTCAAATGTAAATGGTTACGTTATCCAATGAAGACATACAATGGCTGAGTGGATTAAAAAAACAAACACCTGCCCTGGTCAAGTAGCGAAGATAGTTAGACCATCGTCCTGATGCACCAAGATTGCAGGTTTTATCTCTGGACAAGGCACATGCAACAATGAATGCATGGATAAGTGGAACAACAAATCAATCTCTCTCTCTCTCTCTCTCTCTCTCTCTCTCTCTCTCTCACTCTAAGATCAATCAATCAGTCAATCAATCAATCAGTAAAAAATTAAAAAGCACACACACTATGCTGCTGACATGAGACTTCAAATTCAAGGATACACATAGGCTCAAAGTGAAGGGATGGAAAAATATATTTCATGCCAAGTGAAAACTAAGAGAGCATCTATAGTCAGAGGTATCTATAGTCATATCAGAAAAAATAGACTTTCATTAAAAAGCTGTAGAAATAGATAAAGAAGGCCATTATATACTTGATAAAGAGGTCAATTCATCAAGAGAATATAACAAGCATAAATATTATGCACCCACATTTTATGACTCAAATACTGTATTTATAAAATACTCAGATATCTGAAGGGAAAAATAGGCAGCTATACAATAATAGTAAGGGACTTTAATACTTCACTTTCAACAATGGGTAGATTATCCAGGAAGAAAATCAATAAGGAAACACTGAGCTATACTTTACACCCGTGGTCGGCAAACTGCAGCTCGCGAGCCACATGCGGCTCTTTGGCCCCTTGAGTGTGGCTCTTCCACAAAATACCACGGCCTGGGCAAGTCTATTTTGAATAAGTGGCATTAGAAGAAGTTTAAGTTTAAAAAATTTCGCTCTCAAAAGAAATTTCAATCGTTGTACTGTTGATATTTGGCTCTGTTGACTAATGAGTTTGCTGACCACTGCTTTAGACCAAATGGCCCTAACAGACATATATAAGACATATATAAAGAATATGCCAACTAAAGGCAGCCTGGATACATATTCCTCTCACATACACGTGGAATTTTTCTAATATAGATCATAATATAGGTCACAAAAGAAATCTTAGAAAATTTGAGAAGATTGAAATCATATCAAGTATCTTTTTATTTTATTTTATTTTTATTTTTATTTTTATATTTTTAATTTCTTTATTGATTAAGGTGTCACATATTTGTCCTCATCCCCCCATTCCCATCCCACACCCCTCCCCATGGATGCCCCAACCCCCTGTTGAACTTAACCATTGGTTAGGCTCATATGCATGCACACAAGTCCTTTGGTTGATCTCTCCCCCCTTCCCCCACCCTCCCCTACCCTCCCTCTGAAGCCCGATAGTCTGATCTATGCCTCCTTGTTTCTGGTTCTGTTCTTGTTCATCAGTCTATGTTGTTCATCATTTCCCCTAGATGAGCGAGATCATGTGTCATTAGAGATATACTTATAAGAACTGAATGTGAGACGAGCAATAATAGTTATGCTGACAGGCAAATGAATCAGTCTGTAGTGAGTTTCTTTCTGGACCAACAGTTCTTTTGAGACCCAATATCAATGTCCACCAGTTCCTTATGTGTACATGTCGGTACTGACCCCTCAGCTCTGGATGGTGGACAAATGATGGTAATGCAGGTCCGACACCTTCTGGTTTGGTCTCGGCCGGACCCAGGGGCATGGCTTCACCCAGACTCAGGGGCACGTGGCCTCACCCGGACCCAGGGGGTGCGTGGCCTCACCTGGACCCAGGTGCATGCGGCCTCACCAGGACCTGGGACCCAGCCTCACCCGGATCCAGGGGCATGTGGCCTCACCCGGACCAAGGGGGCGCGTGGCCTCACCTGGACCCAGGTGCGCACGGCCTCACCCGGACCCTGGATGCTCCAGCTTCACCCGGACCCAGGGGCGTGTGGCCTCACCCGGACCCAGGGGCATGTGGCCTCACCCGGACCAAGGGGGCGCGTGGCCTCACCTGGACCCAGGTGCGCACGGCCTCACCCGGACCCTGGATGCTCCAGCTTCACCCGGACCCAGGGGCGTGTGGCCTCACCCGGACCCAGGGGCACGTGGCCTCACCCGGACCAAGGGGGCGCGTGGCCTCACCTGGACCCAGTGCGCACGGCCTCACCCAGACCCTGGATGCTCCTGCTTCACCCAGATCCAGGGGCACGCGACCTCACCCGGACCCAGGGGCGCGTGGCCTCCCCCAGACCCAGGGGCGCGTGGCCTCACCTGGGCCCGGGACCCAGCTTCACTCGGATCCCGGGGCACACGACCTCACCCGGACCCGGGATCCAGCTTCACCCGGACCCAGGGGCGCATGGCCTCACCCGGACCCAGGGGCGCGTGGCCTCTCCCAGACCCATGGTCGCAGGGACTCACCTGGATCCAGGGGCGCACGGCCTCACCCGGACCCAGGGGCGCACGGCCTCACCTGGACCCGGGATGCAGCTACACCCGGACCCAGGGGCGCATGGCCTCACCCAGACCCAGGGGCGTGTGGCCTCTCCCAGACCCAGGGGCGCATGGCCTCACCCAGACCCAGGGGCGCGTGGCCTCTCCCAGATCCATGGTCGCATGGCCTCACCCAGATCCAGGGGCGCACGGCCTCACCTGGACCCAGGGGCGTGAGGCCTCACCTAGACCCAGGGGTGTGTGACCACACCCGAGCCCAGGGGCAGGCAGCCTCTCCCGGACCCAGGACCCAGCCTCTCCCGGACCCAGGGGCGTGTGGCCTCACCCGGACCCAGGGGCACGTGGTCTCACCCGGACCCAGGGGCATGTGGCCTCACCCGGACCCAGGGGTTCGCAGCCTCACCCGGACCCGGGACCCAGAGGGGTTTCGTCTTCTTGATCCCAATTCCTGTTGGTCAATTCCCTCTCAGCAATTCCTTCGGCCATTTTCTCAGAGCTCCAGGGTGGCTGCCGCAGAACTCATTGGGCTGCGGGCTCGGCGAAGCTCCGGTGTACCTGGTGCGCGGTGGCGGTCTGGTCCGGGGTCGCTGCGTTGGCCCTTGGGTCTGCAGCGGTGGCCAGTCGCCGAGCGTGCGCACCTGGCCGCTTCCGGGGCGTTGAGATTCTTGAAGGACTCGGAGGTCAGCAAGCGCGGAGACTCCCACCCCATGTCTCTCAGGTGCTCATCTGTCCGTGCTCGGCAGCGAGTGGAGCCGTCCCCTCAGCCGGAGACCACTGGGGAACTGCGTCGAGCACGTTCCAGGCTGCCATTGTGTCGCCTGAGCCGTAGTTCTTAAAATGTGATCTTTGGGTCACCGGCATCAGCATCATCCCGTGTACCCCTCTCTTTTATTCTAGTTGTAGAGCATCTGCTCAGCCAGCTCTCCGGTGGTTCTGTATGGTGTCTGCTCTGCTCTCCCATCGTAGTCTCCAAATGGTTGTGGTAGGCAACAATCAGGCTTCCGCCCTATGCCTCCATCTTGGTCCTCCTTTGTATAGTTAAGTCTTGATTGTTGTTGGTGTCACTGGGAGGAATTGTCCTCCTGGCCAATTGTCCGTGAGGACCCTCTGTGTCTATAAAGGAAGAGTTGCTGTGCAGGAGACACGTTTATGGGCCGGATCTTTTTGCAGCAAGGCTTTGGCGCTCACTGAGTCTGCCTCTTGAATGTGTCCCTTATGCGAATGGTTGAAATCTGGTGTCATCTCACACCGACCACTAGATGCCCTCATTTCTGGGTCTCCAATGGAGTGTAGGTCAGCTACTGCCTGAGGCCACTCAGCAGGAATTATAGCAAAAACTGCAGTTTCCTCCTCCTGTCTAAGCGGCCCTGGAGCAGTCCGACTAGAACCGCAGTTCATCTGGTCAAGCTGCCACAGGGCAGGCCACCCCCATGCAAAAGCCTCTGCTTGGAGCCCAGGTGGGCCTGCAAAATGTGCGGGGCGGGTCTGCAAAACGTGTGGGGCGGGTCCCAGGGTGGGGCAGGTCTCAGGGCGGGGCGGGGTCTCAGGGCGCCACCAGGCCATGGCGTGGCGAACCGCAATGGCTGCAAGTCTGCTTTTTCTGCTCTCCACGTTTCTAAGCCCCCTCGTTCCGCACTCCAGCGCAGCAAACACTGATTGCTGGGCGCACCTCCGCAAGGAAGTTACTCCCACTCTCCGACACGAAGGCCGAGAATCCAGCCTCTCCCCGCAGGTGTCTGGGTCTCCAGCGAGTCCCCAGAAGCTGGATTTCAGGGTGATGGGAAGCTAATCTCCCCTAGAGTTGGAAAAAAAGCCGCATGACTCTTCCTCCGCTACCAGTCCAACCCACGCGCCTCCGCACCTCATCCCTTCCGAGTTTGCTCTGTCCTCTTCCCTCTTAGCTGTAAATCCACCCTTCAGCCAACTCTCCTGTGGTTCTGGGTGGCAGACGCTCTGTCCTCCAGTTGTATTTTTGAAATTGCTGTGCGCGGCGCAGTTCATTTATTTAACTTTGCCGCCTTCTTGGTTCTCCTCTCTCAAAATGGCTAAAGGACTTGAATGTAAGACGGGAAATCCTGAAAATCCTCCAAGTCGGTGTCGGCGGCCTCCGGGGCCCCGAGGATCTCACTGGGAAGCTCAGCCAGGTCGGTGACGCGGATGGGCCCGTCCTGCAGAAAGATGGTCTCTTCCTTCACCGAGAGCCACTGCGCGGAGTCCGCGGCCGCCGCCATAGCAGCTGCCGCAGCCGCCCACAAGCTCATGGCCCCGGCTGAGGTGCTGACTGAGAGGAGCAGCCGCCCCGGCCTGGGGAGACATGAGCAGGAATCGCCTCGCTCACCAGTCCATCTTTTAGTTGTATTTCTGAAACTGCCATGCGAGGCAACAGAACAGCCGTTCAACTCCGCCGCCATCTTCCAGAGCAGTAGATTTTAAAGTCTCAAGTATCTTTTTTGACCTCAATGGTATGAAACTAGAAGTCAATAACACTAAAAAAAATGACAAAATTTGTAAGTATTTAGAAATTAAATAATACACTCCTGAATAATCATTGGGTCAAAGAAGAAATTAAAACCTTTCTTGAAACTAATACAAAAAAGGAAATACACCATACCAAAAATTATGGAATGCACAAATTTAATTGTAAGAGGGAAGTTTATGGCAATAAATACCTATATTAAGAAAAAAAAGCTCTGAAATAAATAACTTCACAACTCAAGGAACTAAAAAAAAACAAAAAAAAAACTATGCTCAAATTTAACAGAAGGAAGGAAATAACAAACCAAAACTGAAAAAAGAAATAAAGGCCAGGAAAACAATAAAAAAATCAATGAAACTAAGAGCTGGTTTCTTAAAAAGATGAACAAAATTGACAAACCTTTAGCTGAACTAAGAATAAAGAATAAAAAATAAATAAATGAATCAAGATGTATTACAATTAACACCACAGACTATCAGAAGAGATTACTATGAACAAATATGTACTAAGAATTTGAATAACTTATAAGAAATGGGCAGATTCCTAAAAACATACAAACTACCAAGACTGACTCATGAAGAAATGGAAAATCTGAATAGATCAGAAATGAGTAAGGAGATTCAATTAGTAATCCAAAACTCCCAACAAATAAAAACCCAGAACCAGATGGTTTCACTAGTGAAATTCACCAAACTTTTAAAGAAGAATTAACACCAATCCCTCACAAACTGTTCTAAAAATGTGAAAATAAGAAAATACTCCCAAACTCACTTTAAAAGATCAGAACTACCTTAACACCAGAGGCATATAAGGACATGACAAGAAAATTAAATTGCAGGCCAATATCTCTGATGAATATATATGCAAAAATTCTCAACAAAATACTAGCAAACTGAATTCAACAGCACATTGAAAGGGTCATACACCAGATCAAGTGGGATTTATCCCTGGAAAATAAGGATTATTCAACGTATGCAAATATGATACACACATTAATAGAATGAAATATAAAAATCATATACTCATCTCAAAAGATGCAGAAAATGCATGTGACAAAATAAATAACCTTTCATGATAAGCACTCTCAACAAATTGGATATAAAAAGGAACAGACTTCAACATAATTAAGGTCATGTATACCAAACCCACAGTTAACATCATACTCAGTGGTAAAAGGTCAGAGGCTTTTCCTCTAGGATCATGAACAAGACAAGGGGGGTCTGTTCTCACCACTTTTATTCAACTTAATATTGGAGATCCTCACTAGAGAAATTAAGCAAGATAAATAAATACAATCCACCCAATTGGAAAGGAAGAGGTCGAATTTGTATTATTGGCAGATAATATGATTTATGTATATAAAAAATCCTAAAACCTCAAACAAAAAATGTTGAAACTGAGCAACAATTCAGTAAAGGTGCAGGATATAAAGTCAATATAAGAAATTAGCTGTATTTCTATACACTAACAACAAAATATCTGTTAAAATATCTGTTTACAATAGCATAAAAAATACTAAAGTACTTAGAAATAAATTTAATCAAGGAAGCAACAGATCTGTACAATGAAAACTACAAGACTTTGATAAAAGAAAGTAAAGAAGAAACAAACAAATAGAAAGATATCACATGTTCATGGAAGAATTAATATTCTTAAGATGTCAATATTACCCAAAGCTATGCATAGATTCAATACAATCCTTATGAAAATTCCAATGATATTTTATATAGAAATAGAAAAAAATCCTAAAATTCATATAGAAACACAATAGACTCTGAATAGCCAAACAATTCTGCAAAATAACAAAGCAGGAGGCATGACACTTTCTGATTTCAAACTATGCTATAAAACAATAGTAATTAAAACAGTATGGTATTGGCATTAAAAGAGACATAGACCAATGGGATAGAATAAAAAACTAGAAATAAACCCTCCTATATATTAAACTACTATTTGGCAAGGAAGCCAAAAATACTTACTGAAGAAAAGATAGTCACTTTAATAAATGGTGTTGGTAAAACTTGACATTCATATAACAAATGAATTTAGACCCCTATCTTACACCACTACAACACGTGAAATGGGTTAAAGACTTAAATGTAAGACCAAAAACCATGAAACCACTGAAAGAAAACAGGCAAAAAGTTCCTTGATATTGGTCTTGGCAGTAATTTTTTATATTTGCTACCAAATGCACAAGCTATAAAAGTAAAAAAAATTAACTCAGACTACATCAAATAAAAAGTTTTGCACAGCAAAAGAAACAGTCAAAAAATGAAAAAATATCCTGAAGAGTGGGATAATATATTTGCAAACCATGTATCTGATAAGGTGTAATATCCAAAACATGTAAGAAAATTTACAACTCAATAGCAAAAAACCACCCTACCTAATAATAGACTAATATGCAAATCGACCGCACCTTCGCTATGCCAAAACCATGCCCACCAGCCAAGCCACGCCCACCAGCCAATCAGGGAGAATATGCAAATTACCCCAACCAAGATGGCGGTTAATTTGTATATCAAGACAGCATAGAAAGAAGCCAAGATCTGTAGAAGGGAGCAAAGGTGAGGAGAAGCAAGCAAGCGGGGCAGAGGAGAAGGGAGGAGTGCAGGTGGGGCTGGCGGAGAAGGGAAGAAAGCAGGCGGGCTGGTGGAGAAGGCAGGGCGGGGGAGAAGGGAGGAGAGCAGGTGGGTCGGAGGAGAAGGGAGGAGCGCAGGCGGGTCCGGAGGAGAAGGAAGGAGAGCAGGCGGGCTGGCGGAGAAGGGAGGAAAGCAGGCGGGGAAGGATAGAGTGCAGCAGGAAGCCCTATTGCAGGAAACTTCCTGCAACGGGAATGCTAGTCCAAAATAAAAATGATCAGAGGACTTGGAATAGATATTTGTCCAAAGAAGGTATACAAATGTAAACAGGTACATGAAAAAGATACTCAATATTCTTACTCATCAGGGGAATGCAAATCAAAACCACAGTGACCTATCAACTCACACCTATTAATATGGCTTTCTTTTAAAATAAAAGAGTTAACAAGTTGGTGGGGATGTAAATTTTCAGCCACTATGGAAAACAGTGTGGACCATCCTCAAAAAATTAAACATAGAGCTACCATATGATCTAGCTATCCTACTTTGGGTATATAGCCAAGAAAATAAAATTGGGAGCTCAAATAAATATCTGCACTACTATATTTACTAAAGCATAATTCACAATAGCCAAAGTGTCTGTCTCTATGCATGAATGGTAGAGAAGATGAGGTATACATATGCAATGAAATATTATCCAGACATGAAAAAGGAAATAATGCTATTTGCAACAACATGGCTGGATCTTGAGAGCATTATGTTAAGTGAAACCAGTCAAAGAGAAGACAACTACTGTATAATCTTTCTTATATGCAGGATCTTAATAAAAGAGCCAAACTCAGAAATATAGAGTAGAATGGTAGTTACTAGTGGCCAGGTGGGGGACTTGGCAGGTGTTGCTCAAACAGTTATAAGATTAGTGAATTCTCAGGATCGATTGTACAGCATGGTGACCAGTTAACAATACTGTATCATATACTTGAAAGTGGCTAAGAGAGAAGATCTTTAATTTTTTTACCAAACACACACAATAGTATACTTATGTGAGATGATTGTGGTATTAACTAACCCTAATTGTTAATTATTTCATAATAGATACATATATCACATTATAGACTTTAAACTTACACAGTATTATGTCACTTGTACCTCAACATAGCTAATATACAAAAATAAATCAAAATTAAAATATATCTATATATATATGTATATATATAAAGGCAGTGACCGTGATGGCCGAAACAACCGTTCAACCGGTCACCATGTGGTGCTAGCATAGATGCATAGACACAGGTAAAGTCTATGAGTGAATTAAGAATGAACAAGAAAAATGCTTTCCTTCATGGAGCTTGCACTGTAAGAAGGTTAGGTCAGGGATGAGTATTCAAAATTGCCACCAGCACAGACCTGAGATGCTGCTTCTCAGAGCAGCCAGAGATACACCCAATAGCGGACTGGGGGTGTGACTGAAGGACTGGCACTGACGTGAAGGCAGAGACATTCTGGATTTCCGAGGGGAGCCAATGGCTGCATAGGAGGCGGAGCTTTGATGCTGACTGGAATAGAAACTGACCAATCAGAAACAAATCTGGGTGAACTGCGAGGAGCCAATGGTTGCCTAGGAGGTGGAGCTTTTGATGCTGACTGGCACAGAAACTGACCAATCAGAACCAAATCTAGGTGAACTGCAAAAACAAAACCTAAGGTGGGTGCTGAGTAGGAGTTTTAAGGGCAACAGCTATTTGGTGTAAGGTGTAAGGTGTAAGAAAGTGGTTCAATTTTTTTAATAACCAGTTTGGTAGTATAGTGCATATGGCTGGCTATCAGTCCAGATATAGGGGTTATGTATTTTTGTATGCCAAGAGCATCTCCTCCTGCTGAAAAGGCTTTCCCCCCACCCCATTAAAGCAATCATATCCTATATAATCTATCTATACTAATAAAAGGGTAATATGCTAATTAGACTGGGTTGACCGACCATCTTCCGGATGTCCGACAAAGCCATGGTGGTGCGGGCCGAGGCAGAAGCAGTTAGGGGTGATCAGGCCAGCAGGGGAGAATAGTTAGGGGCGAGATCAGGCTGGCAGGGGAGGGCAGTTGGGGATGACCAGGAAAGCAGGGGAGGGCAGTTGGGGGCAAACAGATTGGCAGGAGAGGGAAGTTGGGGGCATTAGGCAGGCAGGCAGGTTAGTGATTAGGAGCCAGTAGTCCTGGATTGCGAGAGGGATGTCTGACTGCCGGTTTAGGCCAGGGATCAGGCCTAAACTGGCAGTGGAACATCCCCCAAAGGGTCCCAGATTGGAGAGGGTGCAGGCTAGGCTGAGAGACCCCCCCCCCATGCACAAATTTCATGCACTGGGCCTCTAGTGTATATATAAAAGCCTAAGTGACCATTACGACCATTCGACTGAATGACTGAACAACCAGTCAACCAGTCACTATGAGATGCACTGACCACCAGGGGGCAGATGCTCAATGCAGGAACTGCCCCCTGGTGGTCAGTATGCTCCCACAACAGGAGTGCTCCTCAGCTGATTGACTCATCCGGTGGCCCACCAGCCCCGGTGGCAGCCACTTACTTCCTCAGGAGTCCTTCAGGTCCAATCTCTGGAGAACGGGCTAGGCACTGACAGACTGGTGCCACTGGCATGATCCCGACAGTGCTGCAAGCCTCCTGGAGGTTGGTCTCAGGCACCGTGGCTGCTTCCCCTCCCTAGACACTCCCGCAAGGAAGAAACAATATAAAAGCGGCCGCCAGGTGGCTCCCAACAACCAGTATGAACATCAGCAGGATAAATCTGGATCCCAGGCCCAGACGCAGGGCTTATGGCTGGCAAGTGCCGCTGTGGCAGTGTGAGCCTCTCCTGATCAGGACTGACTGGGCGTGAGCCTGCAACAGGCTCAGTGAGGTCATTATGAGCAGGAGCAACAAGCAGGAGTGGCAGGTGGTGTTGGACTGCTGGTTTCAGCCCAATCCCCACAGTGCATGCCAAGGGACCCCACCCGTGAATGAATTTGTGCACCGGGCCTCTAGTATACATACAAAATTAGTCCTATTAGAGAGCTGAACTATTTCTATATTTCATATTAATTGGTTCTCTTTAGACATGGAGGAGCTCCTGACTAAAATGGATTGTAGGTGACACATGAGAGAGCACATGAAAATAGGTGTTCATTCAATAGGATAATTTAACTTATTTCTTAATAGTTTTCAAGGAAACAAACTGTTTGAAGCATCTATTTCCAGTATCATGAAAGAGTAACTTCCAACTGATCTTTTATGAAATTCAGTTACAGCGGACAACAACATCCCAGGATCCTCATTTTATTTATTTACTAGAGGCCGGGTGCATGAAATTCATGCACTGAGTGTGGGGGAGTATGACCCTCAGCCAAGCCTGCACCCTGTCCAATTTGGGAACCCACAGGGGATGTCCGACAACTGACGTCCAACATCCCTCTCACAATCCGGGACTGCTGGCTCCCAACTGCTCGCCTGTCTGCCTGCCTGATCACCACCTAACCACTCCCCTACCAGTCTGAGCAATGGCTAACTGCTCCCCTGCTGGCCCAATAGCCCCCAACGGCCATCCCCTGCAGGCCTGGTCCCACTAACTGCCCTCCCCTGCTGGCCAGGTCTCCCCCAACTGCCCTCCCCTGCCGGCCTGGTCACCCCCAACTGCCCTCCCCTGCTGGCCTGGTTGCCCCTAACTACTCTCCCCTGCTGGCCATTTTGTGGTGGCCATCTTTGACCACATGGGGGTGGCTATCTTGTGCAAGGGCATGAGGGTCAATTTGCATATTACCTCTTCATTATATAGGATTGTTTGTTTGTTTATTTTACTTACAAACACAACAGTACTTCTCTACTGTATTTGCTAAGGATAGCCTGTTTTCAAAACTGAAAATAGTGAGGTGATGCTATAGTTCAGCAGCATCTTCAGCTTCATTCCACTGGCTGTGTGTTTCAAGTTGTAGCCCCTGGCCCTTGTCAGCCACAGAGCACAGTAGGAAAAGCCAACCTGGTGGTTTACAGAATTAACAAGAGCAGCTATCTTCCTGAACAGATTCTGTTTAATTATAGGTGTTGAGGATTGAGTCAGCTACTTGAACAACAGGGAAAATCAGAGGCTATTAAGATGGTCTATTAGTTTTCTGTCATGAGTAGCTGCATATCTATGATCTGTGGTATGGCAGAACATTTTCCAAATTACCAGCCTTTAAACTCCATGGTAATTTTTAAAAATCCCTGTGGCAACTTGAGGGAATAAAATGAGGTACTTTTGAATGCAAATTTATAATAGTTAAAATTCACCAGGCAGAAAATTTTCTGTCCCAAATTTGATCTGAAAATATTTTTAAAAGAAAAAGAGAAAACTATCCAATATATCACCTTTTTCTGCTAAAACTATTACTTATTCCTCATGTAACAAGTAAAGGGTACATAATGTCCATTTCTTGGCCCATCTTTTTTCTTGGAAGAACAGACATCTTTTAAAGATTTTAAAATAAATATTTCTAAACAAACAAACAAACAAAAAAAAACACATCCTCTACTTTCTGCCTTTCAGGTGGAATAAAATAACAATCAAAACAATCAATGCATTTCAGGGAATCCACTAGAGCTGAAATGACATTTATTTGGTGGTGATGTAGACTCTTAAAGAATGTCCTGAAATAATAGCAGTGTGCAATCTTTAAGAACATCCTTCAGGACACCCTCAAGTACTTTAGCAATCTGCAAGAGCATCCTGCTATGCCATCTCAGTAGCCTCAAAATTCTGTAAATATATGGTGTAACCATATACTTAAATAGATGCTTTTACTGAGATTCAAGTTGTACTGACTATAAACATACACAGGTTGTGGGTTTTATCCCTGGTTCTGGGTGCATATGGAAGGCAATAAATTGATGTTTCTCTCTCACATAGATCTCTCTCTCCCTCCCTCTCTAAAATCAGTAAGATTGTTTTGCAAAAATAAAGACTATGACACCCCTTTACTCCTTCAGAGCATCTATTCTAATTATTGTATGGAATTTTGGACTTTGATACAAATTAAAAACTGATTATATGTATATGTATGTGTATATGATAATTATTTAGAGTATTCTGACTAAGCCATATTAAATTTTTGTGAAAAGTCAAATATATTTTGGAAAAGAGTGATTTTCCTTAATCAGTATACAGAGGGATTAGAGGAAGGAAGAGGTGTGGTTTAAAGTCATTAAGTAGGTAGAATCTTAAAGGAAGAATAAAAGTTATATATAAAGTGGGGAAAGATGTTTCATATATAAAAGGCAGTAAAAAACAAAAATTCAGTACCTTTAGAAAACAAAAGTATAATTTTAGACCATGATATGTTGAAGAATGGAAGTAATCATGGTGAAAGTAATGTTGATTGTAGAGAGATGTTAAGTAGGCATATACTAGGTTTATATGCATAATGTACAGGGACTCTTTTTCATTCATTTTTTATTTTGTACCTATAGCACTGAAGTCAATGCCCAGAAAAGAGTCATGTTGTTAAATAATATTTTTTGAAACATGGATGTTTTTAAATTTAATAATATAAGAGAATTACATGAATAGATTTAATTTTAGAAAATCATGCAAAATAAAATAAAATGGAGCATTAGGAAGATGTTGTTTGTAAGAAAACCTAGGTTAGAGTTGGCTTCAGGTACCAAATGGTGGTGGATATTCATTAAAAAAAAATACTAACATATTTCTTTGTTCTGATAAACTGAATGTTTTAAGCAGACACACTGAAAGTTTATAAGAGAGCAGCTCTTAAATTTCTCAAAACACACACACACAAACAATTGTAAATATGTAAAGTGATGGAGGTGTTAACTAACTCTATTGTGGTAATCACTTCACAATATGTAGGTGTATCCAAACATACATTGTACACCTTAAATTTACACAGTGTAATATGTCATCTATACCTAAATTAAGTTGGAAAAATTCCACTGCATTTTGCTTAAATTTATAAAGACTAAAAAAGACTAAAAGTAAAAAGTAGGAAAAATGTATATTATACTAACAACCAATTAGAAAAATGTTTATCCTATATAATAAAGAGGTAATATGCAAATTGACCATCATGTCCTCGCACAAGATGGCCGCCCCCATGTAGTCACAGGTTGGCCGCCACAAGTTGGCCGGCAGGGGAGGGCAGTTAGGGGCAACCAGGCCAGCAGGAAAGGGCAGTTGGAGGTGACCAGGCCTGCAGGGGAGGGCAGTTAGGGGTGACCAGGCCAGCAGGGGAGGGCAGTTAGGGGCAACCAGGCCAGCAGGGAAGAGCAGTTGTGTGGGACCAGGCCTGCAGGGGAGAACAGTTGGGGGGACCAGGCCTGCAGGGGAGGGCAGTTGGGGTCGATTGGGCTAGCAAGGGAGCAGTTAGGTGTCAATCAGGCTGGCAGGGGAGTGGTTAGGTGGTGATCAGGCTGTCAGGCAGGAGAGCGGTTGGGAGCCAGAAGCCCCAGATTGTGAGTCGGACATCCCCCGAGGGATTCCAAATTGGACAGGGTGCAGGCTGGGCTGAGGGACAACCCTCCCCCACAGTGCACAAATTTCGTGCACCAGGCCTCTAGTATATATACTGTATTTATATATGTATATATATATGACAAAGATGATTTTAAATAAAAAAATCATTAGTTGAAATAAACAGCCATTTCATAAGGTTGAAGGGTAGTACAATAGGAATCTATACTAATAAAAAAGTAATATGCTAATTAGACTGGGAGACCTGCCGGAGACCTTCTGGACGTCCTTCCAGACAAACTGGGGGTTTGGCCAACCTGCAAACCACCCCCAAACAACCCTAAGCACCTAGGGCCCTCACTCGTTGCGGGTGTGGCTAGCCTGCAAATGACCATCAGCCCTTTGCCCAGGCCCACCCTGCCCCCAGCCGGGACCCTCACCTCAATGGGGGCATGGCCAGACTGAAAACGGCCATTAGCCCCTTGCCCAGGCTAGCCACGCCCCCCCGTGAGGACCCTCACCCCAATGGGGGCTTGGCCACCCTGAAAACAGCCATCAGCCTCTTGTCCAGGCCCACCCTGCCCCTAGCAGGTACCCTCACCCCAATGGGGGCATGGCCAGACTGTAAATGGCCCTCAGCCCCTCACCCGGGCCAGCCATGGCCCCAAGCGGAGACCCCCACCCCAAAAGGTGTGTGGCCAGCCTGAAGACAGCCCTCATCCCTTCACCCAGGCTGGCCACGACCCCCAGCAGGGACCCCCACCTCAATGGAGGCATGGTTGGCCTGCAAATCACCCAGCCCCTCGCTCAGGCTGGCACCACCCCCAGTGGGGACCCCCACCCTGATGGGGGCGTGTACAGCCTGCAAACCTCCCCAGACCCCTCACCCAGGCCAGCCCTGCCTCCCAAAGGGAACCCTACCCTGATCCAGGACCCCCTTCAGGGCATACCAGCCGGCCCCACCCATACACCAGGCCTCTATACTAATAAAAGGGTAATATGCTAATTAGACCAAGAGACCTTTCAGACGTCCTTCGGGACAAAGCCATGGTGGCAGGGCTGAGGCAGAGGCATGATCAGGCCAGGAGGGGAGGGCAGTTGGGGGTGATCAGGCTGGCAGTGGGGGGCAGTTGTGGGTGAGCAGGTCGGCAGGGGAGGGCAGTTGGGGGTGACTGGGCTGGCAGGGGAGGGCAGTTAGGGGTTATCAGGCCAGTAGGCAGGTGTGTGGTTAGGAGCCAGTGGTCCTGGATTGTAGAGGGATTTCCAATCCTGTGGGATCAGGCCTAAACCATAGTCAGACATCCCCTGAGAGGTCCCAGATTGGAGAGGATGCAGGCCAGGCTGAGGGACAACCCCCCCATGCACAAATTTCATGCACCGGGCCACTAGTTTCTATATATAGAAGCCTAAGCAACCATTCTACTGTTTTACCTTTTGACTGGTAGCTATGATGCTTACTACCAGGGTGCATATGCTCAAAGCACAGGGATGGAAACATGGAACATACTGATGAATCTCTGAGGGAAGGGGGCAGGGGGAAGGTAGGAAGAGATTAACCAAATATCTTATATACATACTAGAGACCTGGCGCACAGATTCATGCACCCGTGGGGTCCCTCAGCCTGGCCTATCCCTACAGGGCACACCGAGGGACCTCACCGGTACACAAATCCGTGCACTGGGCCTCTAGTATGTAATAACTGAAAATCTGTATAAAAATAAGTTGGCTTGAATGGTAAAATAGAAATTAACCTATATAATAAAGAGTTGATATGTTAAGTAGACCGAACCACAGAAAGGCCATCTAGACGACCTTCCAGATGAAGCCAGGGCTGCGAGGCTGGCAGAGGCAGCCGAGGCTGCAAGGGGCTGTGAGGGCCAACTGGCGCTGCGAGGGCTGGCAGGGACTGCAAGGGCCAAACCCCTTGCACGATTTTCATGCACCGGGCCTCTAGTCCATTTTATAAAGTTAGTGTGAGGTTTAACACACTTCTCTCAGTAAATGATAATATACATAAACAAAGCTCTTGCAAAAGTTAAGAAATTTGAACAATAAAATTAACAATTTTATCTAATTACACTATACCCCAAATGTAGAATGCAAAATATACTTTCTTATCAAATGTACAAAATGAACTCAAGCCAATTTGAAAATTAAAAATCAACAAAAAATTAATTTAGATGGTTATAGTTTTCCATTGACTTAATCACAGGGTCTGGTAGAAGTAAGAGATGCCCTGACTGATCTCTTATACTCTAGATATATCTTCCTTACTGCCATTGTACAGTAGCAGTCCAATTTTTCTTGGTAATCGTGATCCATCACCCAGGCAGCAAAGAGTAAAAACTATGTGAGGACACAGCAAGGAGGCAGTCATCTGCAAATCAAGGAGAAATGTCTCAGAAGAAACTCAACCTGCTGACCTCTGGCTCTTGGACTTCCACCCTCCAGAATTAAGAGAAAATATAATTCTGTTATTTAAGCCTTTCAGTCTCTGGTATTTTGTTATGACAGCTCCAGTAAACAAATACAGATTTTGGTACTGGTAGGAAAAGTAGAAAACATGGTAGATTTACGGAATAATGAAAGCAGAGGGCTATAATCTCTAAGAAATAATCATGAAGAAATACATGAAATATTTTTTTAAAAGTCACAGAAATGAAGAATGGATCATCTGTAGACAAAATTTGTGTGCTTGAAGATATGTCAATAAAAGCTTCCAAAACAAAAATGAGAAGAGAAAAATTAATGAAAAAAAAATGCAACAGACTCTCCAAGAACTATGCAATAATTCCAGAAGGGAAAACATATAGATAATGGGAATACCAGAAAGAGAAAAAGAGTGAATTAAGTAGAAGGAATCTTTAAGTAACAATTGCTGAGAAAATTGCAAAACTAATAAACCCATATTATTTAGGTCAGAGAACAATCTATAGGGTAATATGAAAATTGGTCAGGATGCCCTCACAGTGATGACCGAACAACAGGCTGCATGGGGCGACAAGGCCAGCAGGTGGGTTAGTGACGGATGACCAGACGACCAATCGACTGAACACCAGGCTGCGTGGGGCAACCAGGCCAGCAAGGGGGAAGTGAGGGGCGGCCAGGCCAGTGGGGCGGGCAGTTAAGGGTGACCAGCCCGGCAGGGGGGCAGTTGGGGGTGACCAGGCCAGCAGGGGGGCAGTTGGGGGGTGACCAGGCTGGTGAGGGGAACAGCTGGGGTGACCAGGTCAGCAGGAATGTGCAGTTGGGGGCGACCAGGCTGGCAGGCAGGGGGGCAGTTAGGGGTGATCAGGCCAGCAGGCAGAGGAGGTTAGGGGTAATCAGGCTGGCAGGGGGGTCAGTTAGGGGTGATTAGGCAGGCAGGCAGGTGAGCAGTTAGGAGCCAGTGGTCCCCGATTGTGAGAGGGATGTCCAACTGCCGGTTTAGGCCCAATCAGGCCTAAACCGGCAGTTGGACATCTCCTGAAGGGTCCTGGATTGGAGAGGGTGCAAGCTGGGCTGAGGGGACCACCCCCCCATGCACAAATTTTGTGCACTGGGCCTCTAGTAAAAGGATAATACCAAAACACATACACCTAGGAATATCATATTAACCAAAAGCAATAAAAAGTGTTTTAAGGAACCAGATGGGTCAGGGCGAACAAATACCTTACTTATAAAGGAATCACTTAAGTGTGTACAGGATGTCAAAGGGATATAGGAGCCAACTGATAGAGTTCTCAATGGTCCAAACTGAAATAATTTGAGCAACAAAATATATTGACCCATGCACCAGGAGGTTCTAGTTTGATTCCAGGTCAGAGCACTTGCCCAGTTTTGGGCTCAATCCCCAGCAGAGGTCATGCAGGAGGCAGCTGATGGATGTTGATGTTTCTCTCTCTCTCTCTCCTTCTCCCGTCTTCCCTCTCTAATAAAAATATATTTTTAAAAAGAATATGGTATGTAAAGGGAAGAGAAAGGGCATCATTTTATACAGAGGTAAACTGACAACCAGAATCACCTGGTTGGGGTAATGGTTGTCAGTTTACCTCTGTATAAAATGATGCCCTTTCTCTCCCCAGGTGATCGAGATTAATATCAACAATAAGAAAGGCACTGTGCTTCCTTCTAAAACCCCATGTGGGAACCACACCAGAGTTGCCAGACAGCCAAGGCCACTCAGAGTGTGAAAGGTCTTGTTGATAGTATGCCGAATGGCCAAGGTCAAGGCCACAGCCATCTCACAGTACACTGTGCCCTTCTATAGCCCAAATGGTTGATGTCACTGTTGGCAACTATCCTTCTTTGTCTCTGGAGTAATATCCAAGTTACTGACCAGCTAGTGTGTGAAGAAGTGTGTTGAAGTGTGCTACACGGAGATGTGAGGCTACAGAAATCAGCCAGTGTGCTGGGCATGGGAGACAGAAGCTGCTGAGCCAGAGCTCTGATACTGCTACGATGTAAGGCTATAAGTTTAGAGGCAGCGTGAAACTGCTCAGATAATAGCTGTAGATAGAGAGGCTAATGCTGCTGCTTTGTGGGAAAGATGTATCTGTTCACAGACGGGGTCCGGCTGCCTGCCTGTATGAGATTGCTGTGAAGGGCTGTGTTGTCGGATAGCTAAATGACTTCACTGGCTTCTGCAAGAAAGACTCATTCTTATACACCCACAATCTCTCATGGCTTTTCCGCCTAAGACCTGGCATCCAAGAAAGTCCAACCCTGGCAGAGGGGTTCAGACCCAACACCTGTAACTAGTGAGCAGAGGATAGAGGAGGAACTTGGACTAAGTTCCCAACAGTTAGTACAGAGGGCAGGGTTCGAGAAGGAACCTGCCCTGGCTTGGTCGGGAAGGGTTTAGAATATATGGACTCAGGGCAACACAGAGCACCAGACTTATGCAGGGCTCTTGCTATCTCTGACACTCCATAACCCTTTTCCAGGACTGGCTTAAGGGGCAGGAAATTTTGGAACCACAAAAATTGTAACTTTACACAAATAAAGCCTTCTTCCACATTCCATCCTCTCATGGGAGCCTCTGAAAATGCTTCTTTTAGTGGTGCCTCAAGAACAGGGCTCCCCCAAAAGACAGGGTAGTTTCACTCACCAGCAACACTATCTTGCCTCAGTGGCTCAAACTTACTAATTCCACTGATTAGAATGTTTTGCTTGCTTCCTTATTTCTCCTTCAGAACTGAAGTTCAAACACACTTACATAAAGTTCTATATTAACTAAATCACAGTGTATATTCACTAAAGCTTGCTGAAAATGTTTGACTTATGGTAGAACTAGAGACCCAATGCATGAAATTTGTGCAAGAGTAGGCCTTCCTTCCCCTGGCTACCTGCACCAGCTTCCCTCTGGCATCTGGGACCTGAGCTTCCCTCACAGTCCCGGCTTTGTTGGGAAGGTCGTCTGGAAGGATGTTTGGCCTAATTAGCATATTATGTTTTTATTATAGACTAGAGGCCCAGTGCATGATTGAATCATGCACATGTAGGGTCCCCTACACGCTTTCACTTTCGATCACAGGGAGCTGGGTGCCTGTCCGCTGGTGCACCAGGCCTTTCAGAAGCCTCCGGCACGGCAAAGGCTTCTGAAAGGCCTGGTGCCTGAGCGGACAGGCACCCAGCTCCCATGCTTTTGCTTTCGATCGCAGGGGAGCTGGGTATCTGTCCGCTGGTGCACCAGGCCTTTCAGAAGCCTCCGCCCTGCCAGAAGCTTCTGAAAGGCCTGGTGCACCAGTGGACAGGCACCCAGCTCTCCCGCTTTTGATGGTCCACGGTGGGACGTGAGCTCGCTGCCCCAGAGGCCCCTTCTGTGCCACAGCACAGCCATGGCGCAGACGCTGAGCTCGAGCCGCCGCTGGCGATGCGAGCTCAGCATGCCGCCAGCCCAATCGGCCACCCCGGCCACCCCGAGTCCCGCCCCCCGTGCCTCCTGGCCAATTGCGGGCATAGCGAAGGTACGGTCAATTTGCATATTTGTCTATTATTAGGTAGGATACTCCTCAAAATTTATATTTGAGAGTAAAACCTACATGATATGAGTCTAGCTTTATTCTAAGATGTCAGCATTCACTTCATTGTTCAGATATGAATATTAAATAGAAATTCTTCATACAAACTTTTTGTATCTTTGGTGTTTAGTAATATTTAAAATTTGAAAAGCTGCAGAAAGTTTGAAGATATTTTCCAAATATGAAACCATATGCACAATCTTTAAATCATTGTGATGTATTTAAGAGTCATTCACAAGATTAAAAAAAATAGCAAAAAAAAAATTAAGAAGAAGGGGGATTTCAATGAGTCCTAATCAACAGAAATCTGAAAAGGTCACTGAACAGCCCTAGTATTTAGAGAAATCAGGCATTAATTCAAGCAAATTATTTAATTAAATAAGTGCATACATACATGCTTTTAAATTTGTGGAATTGAATAGATATGCCTAATCTTTTAAAAAATTCCTCTTGAACTTTTTGTCTCATCATATTTCCATTATATATTTCCTAATGTTATTATAATTCTGTCTGCAACTTTTCAAGAGCTGCCCTTTCTTAAGTAGTTCTAGCCTCATATGTACATCCCCCAACTGGCCACAGAAGAGTCACCTGTGTTCTATTTACTAAACACAATATATTTTGTTTACTTTTTACCTGCCTTAACCATTCTGCATCCTTGGACACTATTTTGTCTTCTTTCTTTCATTTTTTAATATATTTTTATTGATTTCAGAGAGCAAGGGAGAAGGAGAGAGAGATAGAAACAACAATGATTGGCTGCTTCCTGCACGTCCCACACTAGAGATAGTAGGGGGGATTGAGCCAGCAACCCGGGCATATACCCGGACCTGGAATTGAACTATGACCTCCTGGTTCAGAGGTCGACACTCAACCCCTGAGCCACCCTGGCCAGCTTTATCTTATTTCTTGAAATCTTCTCCCTCATCCTCTGAAAGTTTGGGTTGTTGTAATTCCCATTCTTTGTAACCATTCTTCCATAACTAGTATTATCCATGATACTTCTTCTTACCCCTGCCTTATTCTTCCCACATCCTATATTGAATTACATTCTTTGTTCTTTTTCATACACATACTTTCTTTGAACAATTTTATCCACTCTGATGATTTTTGTTGTTCTTTCTAAACATAGGCTTTGAACACCCTATTTACAGTATATGGTCCCTGTTAAAAAATGAAACAAACAACAAAAGTACTGCAGTTACTTTTTCTAGCTAATTGTTGAACACACAATCTCCTGTTATCTTTTCTATCTAACAAAACCTTAACATCTCTTCAAGCTCTAACACAATTTGAACTCCCTCATGAAGCCATTATTAATCAATTATTTGTAACTAGAGGCCTGATGCACGAAGATTCGTGCAAGAATAGGCCTTCCTTCCCCTGGCTGCCGGCACCCGGGACCCGGGCCTTCACTCTGGCTGCTGCCTTCCACCTTTGCTTTGGCTTGGAGCAGCCTTCCACCTTCATGCGCTGCCCAGAGGCCCAGAGTGGCCAGGGCAGGGCAGAACGCCTGTTCATCACCATGGCGATGACACATGTCCTGGATCAGCTGCTGCCATCTTTGTCGCATCAATTTGCATATTCCCTCCTTATCGGCCGTAGGTGCCACAATCTTTGTTGTGAAGTGATGGTCAATTTGCATATTCTGTCTTTATTAGATAGGATTTGAATCTCCTGAGCTTGAGTTACTGATAGAAGTTTTATTTCCAATATCGTTCTTTTTCTTTTAATAATATATTTTATTGATTTTTTACAGAGAGGAAAGGAGAGGGTTGGAGAGTTAGAAACATCAATGAGAGAGAAACATCTATCAGCTGTCTCCTGCACACCCCCTACTGGGGATGTGCCTGCAACCAAGGTGCATGCCCTTCACAGGAATCAAACCTGGGACCCTTCAGTCTGCAGGCCAATGCTCTATCCACTGAGCCAAATCAGTTAGGGCTCCAATGTCATTCTTGCCTTCTCATAGCAGCTTCATTGTGGAAAACTCTTTTTATTTAAAAATTCAGAAATTTTAGCTCAGATTTATTAACAATTTCCTTAAACAACAATCTATTAATGTTACAGATACTTAAATTAAAGTTCACTTTAGAAAATCAAAGAAAACTCAAAATAGTACAAACTGAGAGGTGGGTTAAAATATGAGAACAAGTTAGCCAAAAAAGTAATGAAGGAGAAAAAAATATAACTTCTAGTAAGAGGATTAATTCTATGTACAAGCATGAAGGCCAAGAGTGAACCATAGACACATGAATAGGAATTTTATCATAAGGAACATTTTTCAATACTACACAGATTTTAATTTTTAAAAGAGGATTCTTTATTTAAGGCTTTAAAATTTAATTTAGAATTGCAAACTGTATTTTAACTTAAGCACACACAAACACACTGGCATCTGAATATATGATGGATTTACATGGAACTGAGGTCAAGTTGGTTGGTAAGTGCTATTCAGATCAACTATATCCTTACTGGTTTTCTGTCTTCTCCATCCATTATTGGAAACGAAGTGTTGAAATCTCCAACTATAACTTTGTATTTGTCTATTTCTCATTTTAATTCTATCAGTTTTTCTTTCATGTATTATGGAATTCTGTTATTAGGAACATACACATTTAAGATTGTTATATTTTCTTGGAGAATTGAACCCTTCTCATTGTGTAATGTCCTTCTAAATTCCTGGTAGTATACCCTGTTTTGATTTTACTTTATCTTGTTTAATATAGCCACTCCATTTTTCTTTTGATAGAGTTGCATGGTTACATTTTTATACATTTACCTTCATATTTAAATTTGGCTTCTTATAGAGCTGGCAGTTGAGTCTGTTTTTGTTTTTGTTTTTTTTTACTTAATCTGACATTCACTGTCATTGAGAAATTCATTTAAACAATTTATTTTGATGTTATTATTGACATGATTGGATTTAATGTTTCATGGTTGGATTACCTTTGTTTCATTTGTTCATTTTCATGCTTTCATTTTCTTCTGTTATTGTTTTAATTAACCGAGTATTTTTTATTTTCTCAATTATTGGTTTGTTATTTAAACATTTTTCTTAATTTTAGAAGAATCTCACAGGGTTTAAAATATATCTTTAATTAATCAAAGTGTTCCTTCAGATAATATCATATTGCTTCAAATGTAATATAAGGAACTTAGGTAGTATTCACCAAATTCCTCCCTTCAATCTATTGCACTATTGTGTCATATATTTTACTTTTACAAATGATCTAAATTCATCATACATTGTTACCATTTAACTTAAAATGATCAACTATATTTTAAACTGATTATGTTTGGGAAAAAGGATGTCTTTTAAATTTACCTTAATTTTAAGTGACTTTAAAGTACATACAGATTGTAATCATTTTAGATATCCATGGTAAATAATTGAGTGGGGGTAAAATAAATTACATTATATATTCATAGAACCCCAGAATCACTTAATTCATAAAGAAGTTGGCTCAGCATTTTTG
The DNA here is from genome assembly GCA_025583905.1 of Ia io. Classification (NCBI taxonomy): domain Eukaryota; kingdom Metazoa; phylum Chordata; class Mammalia; order Chiroptera; family Vespertilionidae; genus Ia; species Ia io. The sequence goes on from JAJQQW010000002.1 coordinate 115,097,056, forward strand.
GTTCATGGTAGGATTGCAACCCTGAATATTTGAAACCTACTCTGGGGAATTATTTTTTCTTACCCAGTGGAGATGAAATAATTTGAAAATAATAAAGAGAACTTATAATTAATTGCTGGTGCACACCATTTTGTCTACATATAAGATTCTGACAAGGGCTGCAATATTTATTTTTAATAATGAAAGAATATTATGATGCATGTATCTGAATACTATGATGCGTTTATTTATATATTTAAGATTTATCATTCAATTTAGTCCTCAAAGCCACCTTAGGAGTTAGATACTATTATTATCCATCTATATATATAAAAACCTAAGCAACCGTTATGACCAAACGACTGGAATGACTGGTTGACCAGTCACTATGACACACACTGACCACCGGGGGCAGAAGCTCAATGCACAAGCTGCCCCCTGATGGTCAGAGCGCTCCCACAGCCAACCTCCCATGGTCCCTCCCCTTGTCTGGCTGGCCCCCATCGGCCCCTGATGTAAACCATTTGTAGAAACCTGCTTCTGAGTCGGGGTTTCATATGTAGAGAGTAGCTCCCTCACTGCGATCTATTGAAAGTCAGCACTTGAACAAGGGTTTGTCTTGCTCCCGTCCTCTCTCTTCCCCAGGGACTGCTCGCCCACTGCGGTGGTGGCGTAGTGGCGAGGGAAGGAGGAGGGGGGGAGGGGGGGAACCACGCGGTGGTGGGGCGCCGATGGTGGAATCGGCATCCGTTCCTTCTGTGCCCAACCCAGCAACTGTTGCTTCCTCTTCCAACCCTGCCAGGGCCTTTGGGCCTGGGCTGGGATGAGGAACCAGGGATGGGTGGCGGTGGACGCAGCCCCTTTCCCAGGGGGGCTGAGGGTGGGCTCCCTCCTTGGGGCTGGCAGCCAACCTCCCAAGGTCCCTCCCCGCCCCCTGTGCACGAATTTGTGCACCTGGCCTCTAGTATCTTACATAAAGAGAATTGAAGCAAAGAGATGTTATATTATTTGCCTGAAGTCACAGAGTTATTAAGGCTCATAGTTAAAATAAATATGGATAGAATCTAAAGCTCAGTCTCTTAACCATGTGCCTAATAGAGAAAATGAAACTGTAATTCTAAATTCCAATATATCTGAGATAAAAAGTAGAGTTCGTGTTTGTGTATTCACGTTTTTTAAAGTTATATCTCATTTCTTAAGGAATTTAAGAATGGAAGAGAATGTATTTTGAGCTTAACATTAAAGAAATCATTAGCTATATTTCCTAATAATATCTGTAACAATTTCACAGGTAATAGAAAGGACTCACAAGATTTCTCAGGGTGCACTAATGATAGGCTTTAATCAAGGTAATAAGCATGCTGTAGCAGGAGGAAAAAACATGACAAGCATTTGGAGTCCAATAAACTTCCAGGCACAGCCCCACGGGTTACTTTCATTGTTGAATAGGAAATACTTTATCTCTGCAATATGAGCCATCAAGATATGCATAGGAAATCTTGGTTTTAGAAGACTGTGATCAAGATTTTTCAGTGGGATCTTTTATGGCCTATTGGTCATCTAGCCATGTTGAGCTTTGTATCTTGTTAATCAATATCTAAGTCAGCAATCTACATATCTCTACCTCTAAACAAGCTCTCCCTGGGGATAGATTGACAGATTCCTTATAAACACCTACTGAAATCATTTGCCAAAATCAGTTAGATTTTTGAGGCTAAAACAAACAAAAAATATCACTACTTCACTACTTCTTAAAAGCTATACTTAAATATCTATATAATAAAAGCCTAAGTGACTTTTGGGGTGGAATGACCAGAATGGCCAGTCGCTATGATGCGCACTGACCACCACGGGGAAGATGCTCAATGCAAGAGCTGCTCCCTCGTGGTCATTGCATTCCCACAGCGGGAGCGCTACTCAGTCAGAAGCCGGACTCACAGCTGGCGAGCACAGTGGCAGTGGCGGGAGCCTCTCCTGCCTCCTCCGCAGTTCTAAGGAGCAGCGAGCCGAGAGGTAAGAAGCAGCAAGCAGGCAGGCAGACATCCCCCGAGGGACCACAGACTGTGAGAGGGTGCAGGCCAGGCTGAGGGACACCCCCCTGTGCATGAATTTCATGCACCAGGCCTCTAGTGGCAATATAAAAGACAAAAATGACTCTCTTAGTGACAAAGTTAGGGATTAAATATGATCAAAGGGTAAGTCCAATGTGCCATGCAAAACATACCCAACAATAAAATTCTATAATACTGTGCTCTCCTGGATTTTTTTCTACTTGACTTTTTTCATGGTACTTTTTAAAATGTATGCTGTTATCCTCAGCTTCTTAAAATCAAAGTATCCTAGGGTTTAGTCCTTGGTGATAATCTATTGTCAAGATCCACTCACTTTCTTGATAAACCAAGTCATTATCATAAGATGAAATGCCTTCTATAGGCCAGTGATTATACCCATTTTTTCCAGATCATACTTCATTTCCAAAATTTGACCTCATAAATCTATCTGCTTTTAAGACATCTCCAACAGGATATTTAGTAGATAGTACAAATCATCAGGTACTGAATTGAACTCCTGATCTTCCTGGCCAAAGCTGCTCCTCTTGCAATATCTATCATCTCATTTGACATTATCTTCATTCTTCCTGTTTATAGGCCAACAAATTTTATGTCCTCTTTCTTTCCTCTTTTTCTTTACATCTTGTGTCATTTATTAGGAAATTCTACTGGCTCTATCTTTAAAATACCACATGTAAAATATAACAATTCCTCATCACCTCTATTGCTATCCATCTTCTGAGTCCTTATCCTTACTTGCATGGAATACTGAAGTAGTCTTCTAATAGCTCTTCCTGTCTAGGCCTTCCCCCCATACTTTTATAAAACACAATAGCTAGAGTGATTATTTTTATATGGAAGTCAATTTATCACACTTCTCTGCTTAGAATATTACAACATTTTCACTCAATACAAATGTCCAATTTCTAATAATGACCCCAGTTATTCTCTAACCCCATATTTAACTACTATCCTTCTTGATCACTCTGCTTCATATAAAATGGTACCATAGTTTTACCTCCCTTTAACATACTAGGGATACTCCAGTCATAGAGGAATCTGCAGTGATTGCTTTTTTTGACTGAGTTCTTTACTCAATTCCCTACCTCTCTAACATTCTCTAAATCTTATTTCAAGTGCCATATTTCCAATAAGGCTTATTCTGATTACCATGTTGAAAATTCATTCCATTTTCTCTTCAGCATTCCCAAATGCCTTCTATTATACTGTACTCTTTTCTTCTTCTATAGCACTAATTGATGTACAGTAATGTATTTACCTAAGAAATTCATATTTTGCATTACTCTTAATTTTTTATGTCTGCCTCATTCAATGAGAATTCAGACCCTGCAAAGACAGAGATCTTTTCTCTTTTTTCACTATTCTATTCTAGAAACCAAGTGGAGGTCCTGGATATATTAGCTGCTTAATAAATATTTGCTGAATAAATTAATATAGAAAATAATTGTATCATTGACCCTGAATCACAATTGTAGATATAAATATACATTTTCTTAAATTATATTTTGTTATCTTAATACATGTCTACACAAAAGTACTGAAATTATTTTTAAGTATGCAATGAATTAATTACCCATTTATAATGAACCACTCAGTAACCACTCAAGTGAGTAAAAACTAGTTCTATGTATAACAGAGTCTGTGATGACTGAATAAAGTAGCAAATATATATAACATAAAGAGTTGGTCAAATAGAACCAAGTTAGCTAATAGGAAAGGCATTCATCCCTATGGCTATAAAATTATTACAAATATAAAATGTATAGGCAGGGCTATAATTTTATTGCAGAAAATCAAAAGCACCTTTGTATTAAAACATATTTATTGAAACACTAGAGGCCCAGTGCATGATTAAATCATGCATGTGTAGGGTCCCCTACACGCTTTCGCTTTCGATTGCGGGGGAGCTGGGTGCCTTTCCGCTGGTGCACCAGGCCTTTCAGAAGCCTCCGGCATGGCGGAGGCTTCTGAAAGGCCTGGTGCCGGAGCAGACAGGCACCCAGCTCCCCCACTTTTGATGGTCCATGGCGGGACGTGAGCTCGCTGCCCCAGAGGCCCCTTCTGTGCCGCAGCACAGCCATGGCGCAGATGCTGAGCTCGCACCGCCGCTGGCGACACGAGCTCAGCGTGCCGCCAGCCCAATTGGCCACCCCGGCCAGCCCGAGTCCTGCCCCCCCGCGCCTCCTGGCCAATCGTGGGCATAGCGGAGGTATGGTCAATTTGCATATTTGTCTATTATTTGGTAAGATTTCTTTAAAAGCCTTCCAAGAAGGATTATTAAGACAAAGACAAGAGGGAAAAATAGGGAGGGGACCATTTTATAAAAAGAATAATAAATGTGAGTGCTTACAAACCAGATAATCTTTCCAAGTTGTATCTTATGATCTGTCTCCAGAGCAAGAGTGTACATAAGAGCCCAGACAGTGTAGTGCATGGCTGAGCATCAATCTATGAACCAGGAGGTCACAGTTCAATCCCCTGTCAGGGCACATGCCTGGATTGCAGGTTCCAACCCCAGTGAGAGGCATGCAGGAGGCAACCAATCAATGATTTTCTCTCATCATTGATGTTTCCATCTCCTTCCCCTTCTCCATTCATCTCTTAAATCAGTAAAAACATATATATTTTTAAGAGTGTACATGAGATAATAAAGAATGAAAAAAATGTTTACTGTTGTAAAAACTCATTCCAGTAAGTGTTTCTCCTTAACAACACTTTAATATTGTTTATGTACCATCTAGCCATATCCCCCATGAGATTTATTTTGAATAGTTCAAGCTAATCTGGTAAATCTATAACTTTGTCAAGGCAAATAATATTCATGAGAAACTATCTGGACAATTATAGAGTGACTCTAATGGAATCTTTTGATAAATTTCTCTTACTCTAAAAGTAGCTTTGGAATTTTTGCATTAAAATTTAAATAAAAATTGAATTAAACATAAATATAGAATGTTCAAAAATCATAACAGTATAGTAGGCTGATTTTTATCACCTTCCATATAAAAAATTAGGACTTAATTAGTATCCTAAAAGCTATTCCTCTGCTTCTTTCCAGTCACTACAACATAGAAACTAGACTTTTAACACTATATATTAGTCTTGGTTGTGCTTCAACTTTACAAAGTAGACATAAAATATCTCTGTTTGTAAAGTAAGCCCATGTTTTTAACCACAACAATAGTTTTGGTTTTTCTTATTCTCATATTTGTATTTTATTACTAGAGGCCCGGTGCATAAAATTTGTGCACGGGGGCGGGGGAGTTTGTCCCCTCAGCCCAGCCTGCACTCTCTCCAATCCGGGACCCCTCGAGAATGTCCAACTGCCGGTTTAGGCTCTATTCCTGGGATGGGCCTAAACCAGCAGTGGGACATCCCTCCCACAATCTGGGACTGCTGGCTCCTAACTGCTCACCTGCCTGCCTGCCTAATCACTCCTAACTGTCCCCCTGCCAGCCTGATCACCCCTAAGTGCCCCACCTGACTGCCTGGTTGCCCCCAACTGCCCCCCCCTACCAGCTTGGTCACCCCTCACTGCCTCTTCTGCTGGCTGGGTCACCCCCAACTGCCCCAATGTCAGCCTCGTCACCTCAAACTGCCCCCCCTCCAAAACCTGGTCTCCCACAACTGCCCACCCCACCGGCCTGGTCACCCCCAACTGTTCCCCCTGCCAGCCTGGGTGGTCCTCACTGTACCCCTCAGCCAGCCTTGTCACCCTTACTGCCCCTCCTGCCAGCCTGGTTGCCCCCAACTGCCCCCCCCTCTGGCTTGGTCACCCCCAAGTGTCCCCCCTGCTGGCCTGGTTGCCCCTCACTGCCCCCCCTGCCGGCCTGGTCACCCCACACAGCCTGCTGGTCAGTTGTTTGGTCATACCTCGCTAACCCCCCTGTTAGCCTGGTCGCTCCATGCAACCTGTTGTTCGGTTGTTACTGTGAGGGCATCGTGGCCAATTTGCATATCACCCTTTTATTAGTATAGATATTTTGTTAACATAACACAACATATTTATACAGTTCATTAATGGGGTTTTGGCTATTATGAATAATGTTTCTAACAATGCAATTCAAAACATGCATGAAGTCGGGGGGGGGAGGAAGAGATTAACCAAAGAACTTATATGTGTATATGCATAACCCATGGACACAGACAATAGTGCAGTGAAGGCAATGAGGGGAGGGGGCAGGGTGTAGGATGAGGGTAGAGGGGGTCAATGGGGAAAATGGGGACATCTGTAATACTTTGTAACAACAAAGATTAACTATAAAAACCACGTGCATGAATAAGCTTTTCATTGTATCATTTCCTCATTATACTCCATGATTGCACAAAAACTGGATATCTTTGATTTATTAAAATTTTGGCCATTTTGGTAATTGTGTAGAGAGTTTAATTTGATTTGTCTTTTAAATAATAATAATGTTGAACATATTTTTTTGCCATTGATATATTCCCCCTTTAGTGTAGTATCTAGTAGTTCTTTATTTCAGTTAATTTATAAGAGATACCTATATTCATTGTAAATATTATTTATGTATAAATACCTAATTTTGGAGATATAGATCAAGAATTCTTAAGGTCATGAATTTGGGCTGTAATGTCTTTTTCTTTTTTAAAATCTTTATTGTTGAAAGTATTAAAGATGTCCCCTTTTCTCCCCCATTGACTTCTTCTAGCCCGCCCCAATCCCTCTCCCTAAGCCTTCACCACTCTATTATCTGTGTCCATGGGTTATGCATATATGCATACAAGTTCTTTGGTTGATCTCTTCTGACCCACCCACCCTAGTTTGCCTTCCCTTTGAGGTTCCACAGTCTATTCCATGCTTCTATGTCTCTGAATCTATTTTGTTTATTAGATTCCACATATGAGTGAGATCATGTGATACTTATCTTTCTCTGACTGACTTATTTTTCTTAGCATAGTACTTTCCAGATCCATCCATGCTGTTGCAAATGGTAAGATTTTTTGTTTTTCACAGCTGCATAGTATTCCATTGTGTAAATGTACCATGGGTTTTTTTTTATCCACTCATCTGCTGATGGGCACTTGTGTTGTTTCCAGATATTTGCTATTATAAATTGTGCTTCTATAAACATAGGGGTGCACATATTATTTCTGATTGGTGTTTACAATGTCTTAGGATATAAATGGGACCACTGGGTCAAATGTTAGTTAGACTTAATTTTTTGAGGAAACTCCATACTGTTTTCCACAGGGGATGCACCAGTTTTCATTCCCATCAGCAGTGTATGAAGGTTCCCTTTTCTCCAAATCCTCGCCAACAGTTGTCCTTTGTTGATTTATTGATGGTAGCCATTCTGACAAGTATGAGGTGTTACCTCATTATTGTTTAGATTTGAATTTCTCAGATGGTTAGTGACTTCGAGCATTTTTTCATATGTCTACTGGCTTTCTGTATAGCCACTTTGGAGATGTGTCTATTTAGATTCTTTGTCTATTTTTAAATTGGATTGTTTGTCTTTATTTTGTTAAGTTGTATGAATTCCCTATTTATTTTGGAGATTAACACCTTATTTGATATATCATTGGCAAATATGCAGTGGGCTCACTTGTTAGTTTGCTGATGGTTTCTTTTGCTATGCAAAAGTTTTTTTATTTTGATGTAGTCCCATTTGTTTATTTTCTCTTTAGCTTCCATTGTCCTAAGAGATGTATCAGTAAATATATTGCTGAGAGATGTCTGAGATTTGGCTGCCTATGGTTTCTCCTAGGATTTTTATGTTTTTGACAATTTATATTTAAGTTTTTAATCCATTTTGAGTTTATTCTTGTGTATGGTGTAAGTTGGTAGTCTAATTCCTTTCTTTCTCTCTTCCTTTCTTCTTTTTTTTAATGTATCTCTCCAATTTTCCCAAAACCACTTATTTAAGAGACTGTCTTGACTCCATTGTATGCTCTTGCCTCCCTTGTCAAATAGTAATTGAGCATAATGGCATGAGCTGATATCTGGGTTCTCTGTTCTGTTCCATTGACCTATATGTCTGTTCCTGTGCCAGTACCAGGCTTTTTTTTTATTACAGTGTTTGTGGTATAATTTGATATGTGGTATTGTGATTCCTTCAACTTTAATCTTCTTTCTCAAGATTTCTGTGGCTATTCGGGGTCTTTTTTGGTTCCATATACATTTTTGGAGAGTTTGTTCTAGGTCTGTGAAATATGCCTTTGCTATTTTAATGAGGATTGCATTGAATCTGTAGATTGCTTTGGGTAGTATGGACATTTTAATGATATTGGTTCTACTAATCCATGAACATGGTATATTCTTCCACTTGTTTATATCTTCCTCTGTCTCTTTTTTCAATGTCCTGTAGTTTTCTGAGTACAGGTCTTTTACCTCCTTGGTTAAGTTTATTCCTAAGTATCTTAATTTTTTTTGTTGCAATGGTAATTGGGATTATTTTATTAGTTTCTCTTTCTGAGAGTTCATTATTGGTATATAAAAATGACATAGATTTTTGGGTGTTCTTTTTGTATCCTACAACATTGCTGAACTCATTTATTAAATTTAGTAGTTTTTTTTAATGTCGTCTTTAGGGTTTTCTTTGTACAATACATGTCACCTGCGAAGATTGACAACTTTATTTCCTCCTTTCCAATTTGGATGCCTTTTATTTTTCTTCTTGTCTAATAGCTATGGCTAGGACTTCCAGTACTATGTTGAATATGAATGGTGAAAGTGGACATCCCTGTCTTATTCCTGTTCTTAGGGGAAATGGTTTTAGTTTTTTCCCCACTGAGTATGATGTTGGCTGTAGGTTTGTCATATATGGCTTTTATTATGTTGAGGCATGATATCTCTATCCCACTTGGATGAGAGTCTTTATAAAAAAAAAGCCTTTTGGTTTTTGTCAAATGCTTTTTCTGTATCAATTGATATGATCATGTGATTTTTGTCTTGAAAACTGTTTATGTTATGTATCACATTTGTTGATTTGTGAATATTCTACTAGCCTTAGATCCCTGGAATAAATACCTCTTGGTAATGTTGTATGATCTTCTTAAGGTATTTCTATATCTGATATGATAATATTTTGTTGAGGATTTCAGCATCTATGTTCATCAGATATATTTTCCTGTAATTCTCTCTCTTTGTAGTATCTTTATCTGGTTTTGGACTTAGGGTAATGCTGGCCTCATAGATAGAGCTTGGAAGTTTTCCTGCCTCTTAAATGTTTGGAAAAAATTGAGGAGTATAGGTGTTAGTTCTTTTTTGAATGTTTGGTAAAACTACCCTGTGAATCTATCTCGACCAGGGCATTTGTTTGCTGAAAGTTCTTAAACTACTGCTTCAATTTCATCAGTAGTTATTGGCCTACTCCAATTTTCTGATTCTTCTCATTGAGTTTTGAAAGATTATATTTTTCAAGGAACATATCCATTTCATCCAGGCTGTCCAGTTTGTTTGAATAAAGTCATTCATAGTATTTTTTTTTTTTAGGATCCTTTGTATTTCTGTGGGCTCAGTTGTTTCCTCCTGCTTTTTAATTCTTTTTCAATTGCTGCTCTGTTTGAGTGTTTTTCTTCTACCTTGTCTTCTACCTCACTGATTTCACACTCAGCTTCTTCTAGCCTACTGTTGAAACCTTCCAGGGTGTTCTTTATTGCACCTGTCATTCTTCATTTCCTCTAGATTCTTATTCACATTAGTGTATTTCTCATTCAGCTACTTATAATTGTCATTGAGTTGTTTGAAAATCTCACTCAACTTGTTTAAGTATCCTTATAACCATTACTTTGAATTCTTTATCTGACAAATTACGTGACTCTATTTCATTTAGTTCCTTTTCTGGCAATTCCTCCTTTTCTTTTATTTGGAGGTTGTTCCTTTGTCTCCCTATTTTTTTTTTTTTTTTTTGCTTCCATGTCTTAGATCAAACTACTATGCATCCAAGTCATTGTGGGATGGTTGTATGTAGTAGATGTTTTGTGGAACCCAGTGGTGCAGTCTCTTAGAACTCTGGAGCTCAGTGTTGTAGGAAAGCCGCTAACTTGAGTTATTTGGGTTCTCCAGTTGTAATTTAATCTTAAATGTTATTGTCCTGTTCATGAGTGGATTCACCTCTCAGGGTGGCTGACTGTGTGGCTCAACCCTGACCACATCCTGGAAGCTGTTGTGGAGGTGCTGACTGAACAGAACAAAATGCAACATGTCAAAACATGGCACAGAGAAAAACAAAACAAGAATCTATACAATACCCCTACATTACCAACAAAAGCAACCACCAGAGAAGAGAGAATTAGGAAAGAGAAAAGAGAGCAATAGGAAAAAATAAAGAGAAATACGGGTGAAAACAAAACCAACCAACCAAACAAACAAACAAACAAAAATCACAAGCAAAAAACAACAATAAAAGGGGGAGTAGAATATGTACATGCAAAGCTTAAATAAAGAAAATAAGAATTAGAGGAATAGGGGAAGGAAGACAGTTTAGAATAAAGGAGGGAGAAAAGAAATGAAAAGACAAGAAAAAATTTGAAAAGAAAAATAGAGGAGAAAGCAGAAAGACCTAAATTAAGAAAAAGGAAAAAAAAAGATAAGAAAGAAAGCAGGAGAAAAAGAAAGGAGAGAGAAAAGAGAAAAATAAAATTGAGTAGTGAAAGCAAGATAAATTGAGTAGGCAAAGGGAAGAGGGAAATTAGATATATGAATGAAATAACAGAGACCAGAATAGTAACAAATCAACAAAGCAGATAGATAAAAAAGATAAATTTAAAAGAATGGGGAAAAAAGAAAAAAAAAAAGAGTAAAACTAATAAAGATAAAAGAGAAGAAAAACTGAGGAAAAAGAGAAAAGGAAAAAAAAGTTAAGTGGCGTTCATTTCAGCAGAGTTTAGTGCCCCATGGGAGTTTGCTTTGGACCCCGTTCTTCTGTTCTATCTGCCGATTCTGGGCTTCCTGTTAGTTACTTAGGAGCTAACCACTGCCAGGCACTATCTTTTGGCTTTCAGCAACTTGTTTGAAGTTCCAAGTGATCCACTATTCCACCAATTATGTCTGTCTCCACAGGCCTTGGCTACAAGCAGAAGAAGCCAATTTACCCTCTAAAGTAGATTTGTTAGCAACACAGGGCCAAGGGCTGGGTTAGCAAATTTTTCCTGGTTCCCTGGACTCTCCCTCTGCCTGCCTTTGCCTGCTAGCCAGCTGTCAATCTTAATCACTCAAAAGTCTATTTCTGAAAGGGCTTTAGGTGGGGTAGGTGCCCTTTAGCTTTTAGGGTGTGTTTTCCTGTCCCAGAGATACTCCTTCCTAAGTGGCCCAAAATATTACTCTGCCTTTGGCTGGACAGAGATCCTTGTATGGAGACCAATGGGATTGCCTGGGAACCTGAGTTTTTTACCAGTCTGGTTCCCAGATTTTAGGGATGGGAAAGGCCCATCCTCCAATTTAGTCACTGAGAGCTCCTTGAGACTGTTCAGACCATAAGCTTGGCCTTTGCCTTTGTTTCCTCTGAAAAGCTCAAAATGCAGGGTGGGATAGGCTGTATCACCTGTCCGAAGGGTACGGGGAGGGGTTAGCTCTTCTCATAAAAAATGGCCTTTTCAGTTTAGAATGCCTATGAAGATCAAATGCAGGACTCCTGGCTACTGCTTCCAGCAGCCCTGCAGCCTTTTGCGGCTGGATGTTATGTGGACTCAGGTCATGGTTCTGATACTCCAGACTGTGGAGCCCAGCCTGGGCTTTGGGCCTCTATCTTCTGAGGGAACAGAACCTCTTATATCCCACTGATCCCTCCTCTCTTGGCCTGCTGACCTGCAGCCCCTGGGAACTGGGTCCTCTCCTCTCATGACCTCACCCTTCCTACGGGTCTCCAGGTGTTTTCTGTCCTTCCTTGATATATGTGTCCTCCTCAGTTGGACCTCAGTTGTTAATTCCAGGAGAATGTTCTCTAATTTAGTTGTATTTCCAGTCTGGCACTAGGACGAGGTATAGGACAGGTCTGCCTATTCATCCACCATTTTTTCCAAATGTAATGACTTTTTCTATCTTCTATCATTGTTGTACTATAGCCTCAGTGAACAAAAATTCGTGCACTCAGGGGGGTCCCTCAGCCTGGCCTGTGCCCTCTCACAATCTGGGACCCCTCGGGTAAGGTCCCTAGCCCTGGCCAGCGATCAGGGCCTATCGGGGCTTTCCTTCCCCTGGCTGCCAGCAGCTGGCCCCACCCCCGCCACCACCACTGCTTGCCATCTGTGCGGTGCTGCCCCCATCTCCTGCCACCAGTAGCATCCCTCTGCGTGCGACAGGCATGGGGTGCGTTTGCTTGCCTAGCCTGGGCCTCCCTCTGTGGAGAGATCGATGGCCGGCCCCACCTACCCGCTGCAGCACTGCCAGCTGAGTAGCCTGGGCCTCCCTTTTTTTTTTTTTTAAAGTAAGTAATGTTTACTGAGTGGTACAGAACTGAGTACTATGAAGGGTTTACCAGGATGGAAATGCACTGCACCCCGTCCCTGCCACCCCCAACACCCAGACACTACATTACTTAGAATTTACACACAATGGCCATAACTGCTGAATATCTGTTTGTAGCAAACAAACCATAGCATATTTATACTGTATCACATTGAGTGATTATAGAAATCCAATTATATATTGCTTGTATAAAATCTTCTTTTGTAAAAAAATATTAAAAAAAAGAAAGTATAAAAAACATGTGCAGTTGAAAGCCCTGCCAGGACAGCCAGTCTGTAAACATTCAGTGAGTATGTGCTTTGGAAGGGCGCCCGTGCCTCGTGCCCACAGCAACTAAAGCAGGGCGGGCGAGGGTGCGCCCCAGCTGCCACTCCAGGCAGGACTGAGCTGGACCATGGTGGGTGGGTACAGCAGGGCCTGGCACTGTGCCCTTCTCCAGCCTTGCATCAGGATCAGGGTCAGGGTCAGGGCTGGGGGCAGGCAGATTGCAGTTTTACTCAGAGTTCCATCCTCAGCCTAATTTTGGTTGCAACTCATGGCTTTTCCTGGCTGCTCGGAGGTCCTTTGGGTGGGTGCCCTGGCGGAGAGGCCGAGAAGTGCCCACAGCTGCCTGGTTGGGTGTCTCTCTGGCCCAGAGCCTCTGTCCTGCCTCCTGCAAGCCTGGCCCAGGCAGAACAGGCCCCCCTCAGGACTACTTTGGTCTCAGCGCTTGGCCCTGGGTTTCATCAGCCTGGGTTTCTTCCCCTGGTGTGGCTGATCTGAGTTTCACAAAAAAAGCCCAGCCAATGCTGGCTGTGCTGAGCCTCACTGAAGAGTTTTTCATGCAGCAAGGAAGAGCCCTCTGGGGCCCTCCTCCTCCTCCCTCTCCTCATCTCCTCCTCCTCCACTTCCTTTTCCCAGCCCATGGCCACTTCTTCTCCAGGTGCTCCAGCAGTGGGTTGCCTTCTGAGTCGGGGGTCTTAACGCTGTCGGTCCTGACGATGCTGGTTGAGCATCAGGATGAGCGGCTGCCACTCCTGCTTCAGCTCCTCCCATCTGGGTTTTCAGCTCCGCATTCATGAGCTCCAGCCACTCAGATTCCCGCTGCAGAAACTCCGTCCGCTCCCTCTTCTTGCTCCGGCATGGGGCTGCCTCCACTTTGTTCTTTTCCCTGCACCTTTTCCTGTACTCCTCTTCCTCATCCAGCTCACCTTTTCACAGGATGAGTGAGGCTTCTTGCCCAGTTTCACCTCCAGGAAGTGCAAAGGGGAGATCGTGGCCCGGATGTTGCAGATGTCAGCGTATTTCAGCTCCTCTGCAGTCAGGGCAGAGCTGGGGAGTCTGGTCAGGGGGCCGAGCCCTGGCAGAGACACCACAGTCAGAGAAGGGTCTGGGATCTGCTCAGGCATCATAGCAGGAGGAGTGGCAGTCCAGCTTTGCAGAAGCCATGGGCGGAGGCAGTGTCCCCATGGCAGGGGCCAACTGCAGGTGCCGCTGCCCCCTGCTGCCAAGCTCCTCCAGGTGCCCAGACCCCTCCTGGTGCCAGCCCCGCCTCCCGTTGCAGCCACTGAGCTGCCTGGGCCTCCCTCTTTGAGGCAATCCATCTGGGGCTCCGTGATCCATTGCCCAGCAGAGGGTGGCCCCGACCACCCTGCCGGGGCTCCACGATCCATCTTCTCACATTGGGTGGCCGGGGCCTCCCTCTTTGGGGCAGTCGAGTGGTGATGGCAGCCCCCTGACCAAGCTCATCGCACAGGCCTTGGTTGGCCTGGAGCCAATGCGTGTCATAGCATGGTTGTCTGGAAGGTCGACTGGACGGTTGTTCTGCTGTTCAGTCCTTCGGTTGATTTGCATATTACACTTTTGTTATTATAGATTGTCTTTTACATTTAAATCTAAAAGCTATTTGGAATTTATTTTTGCATATGGTATAAAGTAGTGGACCAAATAAACAAGTTATTCAGCAAAATTGTTTTGAAAAATTATAAATTTTCTATTTCTCTTTGTTATAAGTGACTATCAAGTGATTTAATTTGTGTGTATTTGTTTCTGCATTCACTATTTTATAGTTTGCTTATCCTTCAGTTAATACAACACAATCTTAATTATTTTAGCTTTATAATGTATTTTATTGTTCAGCTTATTTTCTTATATTTAAGATTATATTGGATATTTTAGGCCTATATAAATTTTGATTTTTTTAAAATTTTACTACAGAAAGCCCTGAATTTTTATACAGAATTGCATAGGTTAACATAACAAATAGATGGATAATTGATATCTTTACAATATTGATTGACCCAGTATATAAATATGATACATTACTCTAATAATCTCCAGGGAAAAATTAACAATAATTCATTAACTGTGATGTGATATAGATGTTTGTGGATATTCTTAATCAGGTTAAAGGAGTTTCTGTTCATACTTTTCTGACCTTGCATCATTCATGGGTATTTTGTATTTATTGTGGCTATCATTCTATCCTATCTAATAAAAGAGTAATATGCAAATTTACCATCACTCCAACACACAAGATGGCTGCCCCCATGTAGACACAAGATGGCTGCCACAAGATGGCCAGCAGGGGAGGTTGGTTGGGAGGGACCAGGTCTCCAAGGGAGGGCAGTTGTGGGCAATCAGGCCAGCAGGGGAGGGCTGTTGGGAGGGACCAGGCCTGCAAGGGAGGGCAGTTAGGGGTGACCAGGCTGGCAGAGGAGGGAAGTTGGGGGCAACCATGCCTGCAGGGAAGGGCAGTTGGGGGGGACCCAGGCCTGCAGGGGAGAGCAGTTGTGGGGGGACAAGGCCTGCAGGGGAGGGCAGTTAGGGGTGACCAGGCCTAAAGGGGAGGGCAGTTAGGGGCATACAGGCTGGCAGGGGAGCAGTTAGGCATCAATCAGGCTGGCAGGGAAGTGGTTAGGGGTTGATCAGGCTGGCAGGCAGAAGCAGTTAGGGCAATCAGGAAGGCAGGCAGGCAAGCAGTTGGGAGCCAGCAGTCCTGGATTATGAGAAAGATGTCTGACTTCCGTTTAGGCCTGATCCCACCAGGATCAGGCCTAAATGGGCAGTCGGATATCCCTCGAGGGGTCCCAGATTGGAGAGGGTGCAGGCTCGGCTGAGGGACACGCCCCCTCCATGCACGAATTTCGTGCACCGAGCCTCTAGTTTTTCTTATATTCTTCTATTTTAATTAATACAAACCTTGTACTTTTAAAATAATTATAGTACATTATTGTCTATATAACGATGGTTTTTAAAAATATTTTTATTGATTTTTAGAGAGGGAGGATTGGAGGGAGAGAGATAGATAGGAACATTGATGAGAGAGAAATATCAGTCCTTTGCTTCCTGACTGCCCCCTACTAGGGATCGAGCCAGCAATCTAAGCATATGCCCTCACCAGGAATCAAATCTGTGTCCTCTTGGTGCATTGGTTGATGCTCAACCACAGCCACATTGGCTGGGCAACAATGATTTTCATTTGTTAGTATTTTGCTTTGGTATTTGCATCTATATTGGCCTACATTTGGATTCTTATAATATCTTAGTCAGATTTTGTTATCAAGTTTATTTAAACCATATAAAATCAGTCACAAAGATATTTTTCTTTTTCTCTTTCTGAAAAATATTTGTTTTACATTGGTATTATGTTTTATTTACACTTTGGGGATCCAGCAGTGAAGAGGTGAGTACTGAAAACTAAATTTACAGGGAAGTGTTTAAGCATAAATTCAATTTACATAAGAGGTTGAGAGTTTGTAAGTGAATTTATCCATTTTAGTTAAATTTTAAAATTTATTGGCATGATGTTGCTCATGGTGCTTTTTTGTCTAATCCTGTTATTGAAAATTGGTGCTTTTGTTAGCTGAGTCCTCCAATAAGCAGACACTAAGACAGGAATAATAAATGCTATGAAATATGATGATTTGTTTATCATGTAAATAATATTTAGTATTTAGACTTTTAACAGTAAAGTGTTGACATTCATAATCTCATTTGAATATATTTTGAAATGTAAGGTTAATATTTTTAGAGACATTTTATTTCCTCCCATGACTAACAAACTGATTTTTTTCTGGCTACTCCTTGTTACCCTACCCGTGCAGATGTCATCTCCTACAGAAGAAATGATACTTAACTTCATAACAAATAACAGGACTTTCTTCACAGAATGAAGACAATTAATCATAAATACAAACCCTCCAAGACATAATGAAAAAGAAATCTACCATGACTGTAATGCATCTATAATGTGTCAATGACTAATATAGTAGCACCTCTTCCTGTTATTTATATTCTTGTGTACTGTAATCCTTAGAATGATTTGGTTTTTCTTGCTTTGTATTTAACTTCTGTATCTCCCCCATACTGGTTAAAGTTTTCCTTATGTCTTTCAGAGTTTCTGCTGCAAAACAACAACAACAACAACAACAAAAATACTTCTTTTCCACCTCTGAATTTTATTTCCATCTCTGAATTTCAAATGACAATTGACTTACCAACACCATTTACTCTGTGCTCTCCCAAGTGTAAGCAGTGCATTCTTTCACATCTCCTGTGCATCCAAGTTTTGAGTCCAATGTCATTTCAATTATATTAATGTCAGTCCCCTGACCCATTGAAACTCACAGTTATACAGTTACAGTATCCTTCTTATTTCCATTATTTATTTTCTTCCTTCTCATTTTTCCTCATTATTTAAAGACTTCTATCCAGACTCATATTCTCTTCCTTCTCCCACAAATTTTCTGCCATCATCAGAGATGTGTTCAGATTTCACACTGATAATCTATCCAATTCAAATGTTTCCTTTTCTTGACCACGTTATTATTAATGAAGTAATCCTTTCTTACAGCTTGACTCATTCAAAACTTGTCATCCACAAAATTACTAATTAAAACATCCCACTCTCTGAATATGGTCTCTTATTCTTCATAATTTCTTAAGAATTATGTCTTGAAGAAATCCAGTTCTCTTAGAAATTACATTTGGAATCTTTCACAATTGTCCCTTTTCTACCACAGAGGTCTTTTCTCTGGGCCTCAATTCTCATAACTGGAAATCCCATTCAGTTTCAGGCTTAATTTATTCAAGAAATCAGTAATACTTACAAGGACTCTAGCTCTGACTGCTAAGTGTGGCTTCATCCTCTGGTTGGCAGCAAGATGGCTCCCGTTGTTTCAGTCATCATATCTGGAGAGGACAGGGGAAAAGGAAACACCATCTTTATCTGCACTTTCTCTAAGGAACCCGTCATCATTTTTTATTCAAAGTGTTGCAATAACCTGCTAACTAGTTTCTGTTTTTTCCGTACTAATAATTGTCCATGAAATGACTAAATTGTTAATACATAGATATTTCTATTTCACTTGCTTATAGTCCTTAAATGTCTTCTCATCACACCTTCTGAATTTTTAAAAGGTCTAAAGATATCTTTAAAACATGCCTCCTGCCAAACACCCCATCTCATCTTGAAAGTATTACTCTTGTTACTATCCTGACAAGCCTTTTTTGTTTGTTTATTTATAGACAAACTTGTTATATTTTGTTGCCTTCATACATGCTAGACTTTATTGCTGAAATACTTTTTTTTCCTTCCCATTACTTTTTTTTTTTTATAACTGACAACTTTTGCTAATCAGTTTTCAAGAAATTACTTCTGCACAGGTCAATTATCTATATTTTATGCTCTTACTATACACCCAGCCTTTCCTTTGAGGCACTTATCACAACAATAGTATTTGTATAACTCCTACCCTTTAAAAGCACTAATCTTTCCCCCATAATTCTTAGCTTCTTGAGGACAAACGCCATCTGCCTGTCTCATTCTGCTGTGCTCTCAGAAGATAGTATATGGTACATAGTAACACACACACACACACACACACACACACACACACACACACGTGCTGAAAATAGATATAAAAATTGCCAAAGGTAATTTCTATTTCATATTAGATAATTTATATTTTCCCATATCCATTTTCTGCTTACCACACTTCCCACACCTTTTCTATTTTGCAGCAGATAATTTGGCTCCAATTTCAAATAGAAATGAGTGAGTAACTGAGAACGCTAACTTGGTTTTCTTTATCCACAAGCAAGATGTTTTGTTGTTACACTTCTTCTTTATTATTTTCTCCGTTGGACTTAGAAATCATATTTTTATAGAACCAAGTAGAAATAGTGTGTAATATCCTCCAGCTGCATTTATCTTTCATGTGTAAAAGTAGAAATGATGAAACTTGAGTCAATCAGGGATACAGGTTTCTTTGGAACAATAATGAAAGACCAGAGAAGTTAAGAAGAATAAGTTTTAGCAAAGCAATTGGGTCAATGGTAACACTGGGGCCTGTGTAGACAGCGAAAGAGAACCAGTCCATTAGTACTGGTAGACTGTAAGGGTTAGTGTACAGATATAATTTAGATAAAGGTGATACTGGTAGATAATATCAAAAATTAGTTTTAGAAATAGATTTTGGCTTCCAGATGGGAGAGTAGGTAATGTGGTACTCACATCCTCCCACAATAGTTATATAAATGTCTCATCACTGGGTTTTTCACCTGAAACTAATATAATATTGCATATCAACTGTAATTGAAAAATTAAAAACTATATATTTAATTTATTTTAGGGATCTGTTATTCTACTACACATGCTTAGTCTACAGGGGAGTGGAGTTAATTGGTGAAGTGGCCAAATACTTATATACACTTTATTTATAATATATATAAAATATATAGTAAATATAATATATGTAATACCATCTATATAATGAAAGCCTAAATGACCATTACAGCAGAATGACCAGAACAACCAGTCGCTATGATGCTCACTAACCACCAGGGGGTAGACACTCAATGCAGGAGCTGCACCCTGGTGGTGGATCTAGAGAACTAGACTGCCTGGATTCAGATCCAGTCTCTGTTAACTAATAGCTACACAAATTGGTAATCATCTATAACTTTTCAATGGCTGAGTTTCCTTTTTTGTAAAACAGTGATGGTATTTCCAACATGTTAGTGTTATTGCTAAGATTAAATGAGAAAAAAACATAAACCATCTTCAACAGTGTCTTGCATATGTTTATGTGCAAAAAATATCTCTTGTTTCTTTGTTCTTGAGTACTGGGAAAGATTGACATCTGCTCTCATTGATATTTTCAGTAGCACAGAGGGAAGCTTTATAAAAATTAGAGAGACTAAGGAGTCAAGAAAGTGAATTTGCATATTTTGGCTTGATTTTGTCAGCTATATAAGAAGCTGAGATAGATTATTTCTTTCAGTTCTAAGATTCTATCATTCCATCACTAAGTTTTAATCTACAGGTAAAATAAAGAAATTATTTTAAAATTACTATTTATTATTCAGGGCAAAGGTAGGATTACAGTTGTAATTTATTCTTGTATTATTATTTATTAATTATGGTATAATTTATTAATTATTAATTATAGTATTATTTTCCATATGAATTACTATAAACCTACTTTTCCACCCTGTATTCATTTAAAAAAATAAATACACAGAATCACATATCTTTTCCAGACTTATTTGGATAACTTTTCAATTATTTTTTTACAGGAACAATAAATACCATAGTATTATAGTAAGTTGTAAAACTTAGAATAAAATAAAGAATTTATTAATGCACTTATCAGACACTAGAGGCCCAGTGCACGAATTTGTGCATGAGTGGGGTCCCTCAGCCTGGCCAGTGGTTGGGACCAATCAGGCCTGTCTCCCGCCCCAATCGGGGCCTGGGACCAATTGGGGCAGGCCCACTGTGGGAGGGACTGTGGAAGGTTGGCTGGCCAGCCTGCCCTGATTGGCCCTGATCAGGGTGGCCAGTTTGGGGGAGGTGCTGCCCCATCAGGGCTGATTGGGGCAGGCAGACTGGAGAAGGGGCCACGAGAGGTTGGCCAGCCAGCCCATCCCAGTAGGGGCCAATGGGGGTGGACCTGGGGGAAGGGGCTACATGAGTTGGTGGGTTGGGCGGTGGGGAGGGGCTGCAGGCCAGCCAGGGGGAGGTGCCATGGGAGGTTGGCCAGCTGTGGGAGGTTGGCTGTGGT
Source organism: Ia io (assembly GCA_025583905.1). NCBI lineage: Eukaryota > Metazoa > Chordata > Mammalia > Chiroptera > Vespertilionidae > Ia > Ia io. The sequence goes on from JAJQQW010000002.1 coordinate 115,117,587, forward strand.
ATTGCACTGACCACCAGGGAGTAGCTCCTGCATTGAGCATCTGCCCCCTAGTGGTCAGTGCGTGTCATAGCTACTGACCAGTCGTCCAGTCATAACAGTCACTTAGGCTTTTATATATATAGATAATTACACCTTACTTTTACACCTTGCATATTAAGCAAATCCTGAGGCATGTCTTATGCTGGCCTAAATCTTCCATCATTAATTGTGGTGAAGTAGATGAATATTTTCCTAGTTTTATTTTTAATTCCTTCTTTTCAAGCTATGTATTAGCATCATCAACAAATTAGTTTTCATTTCCTTTTTATACATACTAAACACTCATTTTCAATTTGTCTGTAAGATGAGTGTATTGCCCTTAAGCTATGCCTTCAGGTTGATTTTTTAATGTTTTTTAAATTATCATATAATCTTGACAATATTTTTACCTCCTTGGGAAGTATTTTAGGTATTTCTTTACTAAAAATTAATTATATATATATATATATGTGTATATATATATATATATATGTGTGTGTATATATATATATATGTATATTCACATACACGTACACTAATAGAATCATATTATTTTAAAGATTCATCACTGCTAAATCTTATCTAATAAACTGGTATCAATTGAGAAACTTTTAAGTAAGGATTAATATATTTAAAAATAAGCTATCTATTATAATGTTACTGAGTATTTCAGTTTCTCTGCAGCAGTGCTTCCTGAAATTTTATACACTATGGCACACAGATAAAATGACTAAGATTGTTTCATCTTGGACTGAACTGCAGAGTTGTCTACATGTGTTTTTGCATCAAAATTCATTGTGTGTATATTAAATAATTTTTAGAAAATAAAATATGAAATGTATTATTGGAATAGTTGCATATGTGTCATGAATGTAAACATACCCTTTACATCTAGTTTTAACCTTGAAATGGCTATATTCAATGTTTACACAGATTTTAACTGATATAGCTTCAGATTCTTTTTTTTAATCTTCATACTCTTATTGGTAACTATCTTCAATAAACTCTGCATAATTAGATAATTTTTTAAACCACAAACTAATTTTTGCCATTATTCAAAAATATATGAGGAGAATTATATGTAAAGAATCCATCTTTTTTCCCTCAGTTAGAAATTTAAATATTGATAGTATAATTAGAGTTTGAATTAAATGAAAGCATTCAACCTCGAGTATTTTAAAATAGTAATGGTGCCCTAATTTAAGAAATCAACATGTATGTGTAGAGTAATACTTCTAAGTACCTGCCTTCTTCACTTACCCCTACACTCCCTTCAATCTCATTGGCATTCAGTTGAACAGTGCCCCACGTTTTTTTATGTTTTTAAGACCTGGGGTATCCTCTTTGGCAGCAGTGTATACTCCTTGCTCATGAGGATCAAAGGAACATCTGAACCTGGTTGATGAGGTGGATGTCTAGTTCATAGCGCCTCCTTGGCCATGCAAGCACCAAAATGATGAGTTTGTATTTTATTTTTGTATTTGCTGCCTACAGGTAATGTGTGTGGTGAATTCTGCTTGAACTTCTTCTCTGAAGTTCTTGATAAAGCTAGAAGAAATTGGCTAAGGTCTGTGGTAACTCCTAAAGAGAGGCAATGCTATAACATGTTGCGGCATCTTAGTGGGGAAGCTTTGATTCATAGTATAGGTATTTATCTACCTAATGCCTATTGTAGTCAATCATGCAAGAGGAGATAATTTCTATGAGATCAATGATGATTTTAGTTACACTTTATGAGTAAAACATATGCATTCTTAACATTTTTTTTGTCAATTAGGAGAGAATACTCTTAAAATAATAAACTTTCCTATTCTGCCAATTTCCAACATTAAACAAGTCTTTGAGTCCTCACATGGTACATTCTAGGCACTATGCTAGTCACGGGAATGAAAATGGTAAGCAAAACAATGATAATAGTTATACATTTACAATGTATTTTTCTAGTTCATTTATAGTATGTGATCATTAGAATATCATAAAGCAAATAGTTGCATTAAAATAAACTCAGTCTTATTGGGGAGCAATAGAACCAACTAAATTGAGAACCAAATAAACAGAGATTATTTGACAAGCTAATATCAGAAATAATATTAATCCCAGCTCAACTATTTCTTTATCTAGCAGGGAAAATCACTCATTTATTTCTTATTTGGTTAAAACTTTGTATTGGGGGATAAAATGTTGAAATGCAATTCAATTCTGACACTAATCACCGAGGAGTAATATCAGATTCCACAAGTTAAAGAGAAAGGTTCCCAATAAGACTGTTCTCATTCCATATGCCAGATGCAAGGTCAGGGCACCCTAATCATATGCACTTCTGACCAACTTCTAAAAATACAGGAGGTTCCCACAACCCCCATCAGGTTCTGTAATTCACTGAGACAAACCCAGGATACAGGAAAGTACTTTAGTTATGATTACAGTTTATAATAAAGGATACAAATGAGGACCACCCAAATGAAGGGAAACAAAGAGCAGGCAGGATAAGGAGGGTCCTAAACACAGAGCTTCCATGTTCTTTCCTTGTGAAATGAGGACATATTACCCTCTGGTCACATTGTTGTGTTCACCCTCAGGGATCTTCCCCAAGCTCCAGTTTCCAGAGATTTTTATGGAGGTTTGATAACCCAAGCATGGTTGATTTAATCATTGACTGTGTATTTGAGCTCAATCTATAGCCTTGACTCCCTCTCACCAGAGGTAGGGAGGTTGTGGCTTTGAATCCATGGTTGATCTTTGTGGCATGACCTGCCCCTATTCTGACTCACCTCTTTGTCATAAATATCAAGAGATCCACCAAGAGTTACCTCATTAACATAAACTATCAGAGTCCACCATAAATAACAAAGGGACTCCTTTCACTCAGGAAAGTCCAAAGGTTTGAAAACCCTCCCAAGGAACCCAGAACAAAGCCAGATGATTTTTTGTTGTTGTGGTTATACCACATAGGAGTATGGAAGCAAAACAAAACTTTTTCTCTAATCATAAGTCCAACACCAATGTATTCATCTATCCTGTAGAGCTTTGGGACCTATAAAGTAGCATGTACCACTCAGTACAGGTAGAGAACTATTACAAGCTGTTTTCTTCTTGGGCCTGACAAGAACACAAGGTGTTATAAAGAGGTTGGGGTGTGTGTGCTGGGGGTGAAGGATTAAAAGCAAAACATGGTAGATTCTAAGAAGAACTCAACCCTGGGAAGTTCTTGGGGGAAATAAAGACTGTCTTCAGAGAACAAGTCCACCTTTTCTTACTCCAAGTATCTGAGCAAGAGCCAAATAAGTTGATTGAGTATTATTCAGCCCAGAGAAAACTGGAGAAACAGATCTGGTGCCTGAGTAGGAACCTGTGAACCTGACTGGGTTGGTTTGCTCCAATAACAATAACACATCTGGGGGACAGCTGAAATTGAAATCATCACATGATTAAGTTTTCAACACTCAATATTACTCTCCAAAAAACACCTGTCTCCTGTAAGTATAAATATGGTACTTAAATTTATATATGTTAAGAATTACTACACTTGCATGATTCAATGCTGTAGTAGTTATAACAATTTCTCTGCTGTCTAATAGCACATGCTATATTTTCTGAATGAACATTATGATACAAAAAGAATGATCCAGGGATTTCCACTCGAGCTTTCCTATTCTGATGGTCCGCACTTCATGGTTCAGGAAAGCAGGATGAATACACTGTCATTTATTGTCTACACTAATAAAAGAGAAAGATGCAAATTGACCACACCTCTGTGATGCTCAGAGTAAGTATGCAAATTAACTCAACAGAGATGGTAGGTTAATTTGCATAAGTGGGCGCCGAGCGGCCTGGGTCCCGGGAACATCCTTGGGACCCAGGCCGCTCCGAGCCTGTAGGCCTGCACATAGGCCCTGAGCGGCCAGGGGCATTCTGGGAGTGGCCTACGGGCACCAGTGTAAAGTGGCCTGGGTCCAGGGACAAGCGGCAGGGGGTGCCAACTGCAAGCGGCTGTGGGGCAGGGCGGGAACTTCCTCCCCACGGCCCCTTGTGCATGCACCCATGCCAAGCGGCCCAGGTCCATGCCCCCCAGCCCAGCGGACACAGCAAACATGGGGCCGCTGGGCTGGGGGGCATGCCCCCAGCGGCTGCACGTTCGCTGTGTCTGCCGGGCTGGGGGGTGTGCCCCTGGTGACCTCTGCACTCTGTGTCCGCCGGGTTCATGCCCCCCAGCCCGCGGACACAGCGAATGCGGGACCACCGGGCTTGGGGGTCGGGGACATGCCCCTAGCCCAGTGGACACAACACAGGGGATCCTCTGCACATGGGCTGCAGAGGAAACACCTTTTTGTTTCTTTTTATAAAAAAATATATTTTATTGATCTTTTACAGAGAAGAGGGGAGAGGGATAGACTGTCAGAAACATTGATGATAGAGAAACATCGATCAGCTGCCTCCTGTACACTCCCCACTGGGGATGTGCCCCCAATCAAGGTACATGCCATTAACAGGAATCAAACCTGGGACCCTTTAGTCTGCAGGCCAATGCTCTATACACTGAGCCAAACCAGTTCGAGCATAAACACCTTTTCTGACCGCTCATTGGCTAAGCTCCCTATATGCTGCCACTTGCAGTGTTCTTGGTAACTTGGGTAATAAGAATCCAAGAAGGTGATCTAGGGTTTTTCCACCACACTCCTGGAGGAAAGAATGAAGGTCCACTGCTGGAGGAGCTAAGAAATGTCATATCCTGCCCTAGCCGGTTTGGCTCAGTGGATAGAGCCTCAGCCTGCCGACTGCAGGGTCCGGGTTCTATTCTGATCAAGGGCATGTACCTAGGTTGCAAGCTCCTCCCTGGCGGGGGCCCAGGTCAGGGCTCATGCAGGAGGCAACCAATCAAAATGTCCCTCTCACATTGATGTTTCTCTCTGTCTCTCCCTCTCTCTCTCTTCCACACTCTCTAAAAATCAATGGAAACATATCCTCAGGTGAGGATAAAAAAAAAAAAAAAAGAAAGAAGGAAATGTCATATCCTATGAAAGACACATCTTGAAAATGCCTAAAGAAAGTTGTCATTTTTTTTCCTGGTGAAGGGACTGGAGTCTATGTTGATGAAAACACCTTGGTGGCTGCAGTGGCTGGGAGTGGCTGCAGCAGCAGGGTGATGGGGCTGGCGCCTTCCCCTAATCAGCCTGGTCGCCTCCTGCAGGGGAGCGGGCCTAAGCTGTCAGTAGGACATCCCCTGAGGGCTCCAAGTCTGTGTGAGGGGCAGGCTGGGCTGAGGACCCCCCCCCCCCCCCGGTGCACGAATTTCATGCACTGGGCCCCTAGTAAATCTAAATGCACTGTGCTAGTTATGAAGATATAATTCAGTAACAAGATGAATAGAATGGTTTTCTAGTCTTATTGATACTACTGGAACCAATGTGAGACATGCTTGGACCAAAATTACACTTATTACTTAAATTCCATAATCCCTCACTCAGATGAGTACATAACCATAGCATTCAGAATCTCTCTAATCATCTCCTATTTTTTTATTATTTACCTTACATCCATGTATAGTTACTCCGATAAAGACCACAGCTCCCTCTGAAGATGGGTAAGAGGAACATTTACAGAATTGAAGTATGATATTATTAAGGCCATTTCTAAAGTGTAATTAGTGTACCCTTCATTCAAAAGGATATTGATATCTTAAGAGCTGATGGTTTCCTACACTGTACCCTTTATCTAAGTAGAGATTAGTAAATTGATTGGAATGGAAGCATCTCCCATATTTATTTGCAAACTATAGAGAATGAATGCTCTTTTCCATGTAATGGAAGATCCTTTCATAGATGTTTGTACTTGCCTCTCCAGTGTATTTCTCAAGGTTTAGTAAATAAAACTTTATCTGAGTTTCCCAAAGAATAAAGTTAAGTGATAGATAAGAGGTTACTGGAGATAAATCCAGGGTAACATTCCCATGTACAAACTTTTGTAAATTCATTCTTTATCATGGTAACACACAACAGAAAATGATAACATATTCTGTCATGCCAGGTTTCCTGACACTCACCTTCACACTCTGATTCTGTGGTCTGAGAGGGTAGATAATTTTGTGTACTTGGAAACTAATGGGAGCATATTTACATTAATACAAAATGAAAAAAAAAATCCTATAATCTCATATTTATTCATCAAAGAAAACCATAATTCCAGATTTGACCAATCAGCAATGCAAATAATGAGACCCATTCTTGCAACCTAGGTTAATTCAGAGTCTCTGGTAAGTGCACCCATATTAATAAATTCAGTCCCAACTAAGATTTTGTTCTATACTCTTTTTCCTAGTAAACTCAAAATTTGTTTATTTTTTACATCTTCTTCAGATTATTTAAATCTTAGTTTTTCTCTTCCAGAGGGAGTATATCTTGTTCTGTGACCACAGTGAGCTAAGAAATTGAAATCTTGAGCCTAGTAATTTCCTCATGTAATTTGTCCAATGCAGATAGCAGTACAAACACTTCCATCATTTTCAAATTTCAATCCACCAACATGACAAAGTAGAGAAGAAATATACACAATAAGCCCTGATCAACTGCCTTGAAATGACTCCAACATATCACTGACTCCCAAAACTACAGCATTCAATTGGCAAGACTGAGAGCCCTATTCAAGAACTTGAGGAATCATGAAGGTGCTGCCAAAGCAACAAAGTAAAGCTTACTGCCTTTGCCCTGAAACATGCAAGCAAGATAGTATTTTACACACAACTTCTGTCCCACATCAGAACACTGGTTACAGAGGATTCAGGAACATGTAGTGTTAGCACTTTATCCTCTTCATTACAAGAAATTATGCTCAGAATGTATTAGAATTATTGCAGAGCTCACTACTATAAATTATTAGTAGGGGCTTAGTTATGTGTGTAGGTATATTAGTGTGTTGAAAGTTCCAAAAATATACACCGAATTGTTAAATCATGTTAATTAGTTTGAAGAAGGATCAAGAAGAGAAGTGAAGAGCCATTTTATAAAGTAAAAAAAGAAAAAAAGAAAGGAAAAAATTAAATTCATCAATATATGCAATATTAGATATGTGTGCATGTGGAATTAGAAAATATTGAGTTACATCTCTCTCTATTAATCTGTAGCAATATCCATGACAAATATGATAACACAAAAAGTATATTTGGGTTATATTTACAGTATAATTTATAGTATAATAATAACAATATAGTATAATTCAATTTTGAAATAATCCACAAACAACTCCCATTTAAGGTATATGTCTTGAGTTTGTCTGTATAAGTAAAGAGAAAGTCATGGGAGAACATAAACTAAGCTCGGATCATTATTTGAATTGTGTGTTTATTTTTACTATGATGATATATTTATGTTATAATGTATTTAAATTTACATACAGATAATTTAAAATTTAAAAGCCTCTTTCATGGAATTAAGTCTCCATAATTGGTTGAGCCACGTAAATAAAATGGTTATTTCCAAATATTAATATTAATTGACTATTTCTCAGTTTCAATAGTATATGCACTTTTACAAGAATAATTCTTAAGCCACCATATAGTAAGAACAAATTGTAAATAGTAAGAATCAAATAGAATAAATTGCACCAGGAGTTTTGATGAGGCAGTGAATGAATAGCCTTAGAATAAGGGAGGTAACAGCCTCTATTTATGCATATGAAATATGTTCAGCAATTGGCACCATTAGAAAAGAGCCAAATTGCTTTGTAGAAAGGAACAGTGACATGGGAAATTTTTTCCTTAACTTATTTTTTACACTATAGCTTTCTGTATTCAGTATTATAACTATTGTTTGGAATGTTTTATTCTGGATGACTATGATCCTTCTGAGGTTTATAATAAAGACATATGTAAAATGCTTAAAATATATCAGATCCTCTTTTCCATTTTTTAGAGAAGATACACTGTTACAAGGAAGTCTATTTTATTCTTATCTGCCTTTCCTAACAGGATATGGGCAAGATGTCAACTTATTTCCTAATCTCTTTCTCACCTTGTTATTGCAACTGTTTCAAATTTAAAGCATTAGAAATGCTGAGGAAAAGGTATATTATATTGAACGTATTATCTCAACAGGAAAACTAGTTTGCTCTTTGGATATAAGAGCTTTTCTCCTCACTATTCATTCACTTGATCATTGCTATTCTCATAATCCCAAAGCTAAAAGGTAAACCCAGTTTATAAGATACTAGAGGCCCGGTACACAAAATTTGTGCACTTGGGGATCCCTGAGCCTGGCCTGCGCCCTCTTGCAGTCCTTGAACCCTTGGGGGATGTCCGACTGACAGCTTAGGCCCACTCACCACTAGCCTAAGCCAGCAGTCGGACATCTTGCGGGAGAGGCTCCTGCCAGGGCACTGTGCTCACAAGCTGTGAGCCCAGCTTCTGGCTGAGCTGTGCTCCTCCTGTGTGAGTGCACTGACCACCAGGAGGAAGCTCCTGCATTGAGCATCTGCCCCCTGGTGGTCAGTGTGTGTCATAGTGACCAGTCGTTCCACCATTCGGTCGATTTGCATATTAGCCTTTTATTATATAGGATACTTTGGATTCTTTAACTTTTAGGGGAGCAGGCCATGTGGTATTCTCTGGCTTGATCTAAAATCATTAACAAAACATATATCCTTTATTTTATTCATGTCTATTCATGCTTTTATTCTGATGATGGCCTATTTGGAGTATTATGTCTATTATGCTTCAAAAATTTTGAGGCTAGATATGTAATAATAACACAAACATTTGACAGCCATAATAATGATAAATATTAAGCACTTTACCAGTTTATGTTTAAGAATGATAAAGACAGTCATATTTTTTACAGATTGTAGAAAAAATACTTATAAACATCAGGTCTTATTATTTTTCAGCATAAAAAAAATTATCACACTTTTTAAACATATTTATATTGATTTTTTTTTTTAGAGTGAGAGGAAGGGAAAGGAAGAAAGAGATAGAAACATCAATGATGAGAGAGAATATCAATTAGCTGTCTCCTGCACCCCACTCACATGGGATTGAGTCTGCAACCCAGGCATGTGCCCGGACCTGGAATGGAACAGGCAACCTCTTGGTGTATGAGTCCACCCTTAACCACTGAGCCATACTGGATGGGCAGTACAATCTTATTAGAAAGCAGATACCCAGATATTTCAAGGAAGAAACCAAAATGTCATTTGTTTCAGTTTAGATTACATGGAAGCTCATGTGAGGGAGGTTCCAAAGAATTAAATGTATGAAAGGTGCTATGTTGGTAGTCACATTTTTCAGGTTGGAACTAGCTGTTTATATATGTCAAATGTAGGCTGTGAGGCAGAAATAGATTATGAGAGTTTTATTTAAATATCGTTAAAATTTTTACTTCCTTAATGAATTAGTGTTCTTGAAATATTGTCTATTTAAAGTGTTTATTTTAATTACTGGGGTATATGTATGGGTTTGGAGTCTCTTATGTTTCTCACCAAATTTGAATACATAGGTAGATGATGATAGATAAATGATAGATAGATAGATAGATAGATAGATAGATAGATAGATAGATGATAGGTAGATGATAGATATAGATAGATAATTTGTGACTCTTTCACTCTCATCTGTTTTATTTAGCAAATTAGGCCTATATAAATAGGCCTATCATATATGTATTGAGAAAAATGAGAGGAAATATTTTTCTCTAATATAAGTTTCCCCCAATGTATTGGCAGTTGATGTTTAGGGGGCCTATTTTTGGGAGATAATAAATAAAAGTTTGAAGTATCTCATGGATATGACAGATGGAGTTTTGGCATCAACAAAAAATTTTGGACCAAATAAACTCTAATGCTCTCCCCTGCCTCAAATTCTATAATTTTAATTTCTATTTAAATTAAGTAATCATAATTCAAAATTTATTTGGCTATTATAATAAGCCAAAAGTTATGTGGTAAATGAATGTGTCATCCCGTGTGTTACAGGGAATTGCAGCATTAGACCACAGAGAAGTAAACATGCATCCTAGACTTAGATCTTTAGATTTTCCTTTACCAAAAGTTCAATGAGCTTAGGCAAATGTCTACAACATTCTGAGGCTTATTTTACACACACAGAAGACATAATAAATAATATATGTGTATATATATATATATATATATATATATACACACACTAGAGGCCCAGTGCACGGAATTCGTGCACAGAGGGGGGTTGTCCCTCAGCCCAGCCTGTACCCTCTCCAATATGGGACCCCTCAAGGGATGTCCGACTGCCCGTTTAGGCCCGATCCCTCTCACAATCCAGGACTGCTGGCTCCCAACTGCTCGCCTGCCTGCCTTCCTGATTGCCCCTAACCGCTTCTGCCTGCCAGCCTTATCACCCCCTAACCACTCTGCTGCCAGCCTGTTTGCCCCCAACTTCCCTCCTCTGCCAGCCTGGTCACCCCTAACTGCCCTCTCCTGCAGGGTTGATCACCTCCAACTGCCCTCCCTTGCAGGCCTGGCCCTTCTCAACTGCCCTCCTTTGCAGGCCGGGTGCCTCCCAACTTCCCTCTCCTGCTGGCCATCTTGTGGTGGCCATCTTGTGTCCACACGGGGGCAGGATCTTTGACCACATGGGGGCAGCTATATTGTGTGTTGCAGTGATGATCAATCTGTATATTACTCTTTTATTAGATAGGATAGAGGCCTGGTACAGGGGTGGGGGCCAGCTGGTTTGCCCTGAAGGGTGTCTGGATCAGGTGGGGGTTCCCTTGGGGCGTGGGGCGGCCTGAGCGAGGGGCCTGTGGTGGTTTGCAGGCCGGCCACACCCCCTGGCAACCCAAGCGGAGGCCCTGGTATCTGGAATTTATTTTCCTTCTACAATTGAAACTTTGTAGCCTGGAGCGGAGCCAAGCCTGGGGCTCCCTTGGAGGCCTGCAGCCATTTCTGTTGGGGTTATAATTGAAACTTTGTTGCCTTAAGCGGGTGGGCCTAGCCAGGGTGTGTGGAAAGCTTTGCTTCCCCTGTTGCTGGTGGCAACCCTGGCCTGCTCTCTCAAGCTCCATTCTGCTGCCATTTATTTAAATTTGTTTACCTTCTATAATTTAAACTTTGTAGCTTGAGTGGAGGCTTAGGCTTGGCAAGGGCAGGCAGAAAGCTTGGCTTCCTCTGTTACCTAGGAAACCTTGCTCTCTGTGGCTGTAGCCATCTTGGTTTGGGTTCATTTGCATGCTCGCTCTGATTGGATGGTGGGCATGGCTTGTGGGTGTGTTGGAGGTATGGTCAATTTGCATATTTGTCAATTTGCATATTTTTCTATTAGATAGGCTGTATATACACACATATATTATGTATATTACATATATATATGTAAATTCTAGGCTAGCCTAGGCAAATTTGAGGTTTTATTGTTTGAAGGGCAAGCAAGAAAACTCCAAACCAAGATAGTAGGCATGGATTACTGTATTCAAGTAACAGGTCCAGGACAGCATCTGGAGAAAGCAGGCTGATACTGAGCAACCCTTTTGCTGAAGTCAGTTTTCTCATGTTGCCTGGCCATAACTGTAATGGTTCTCAGCGAATGGGTGAAGACACAGAGGAAGTAAAAGTGCATGCCTGAGGGATGTGAACTGCCCATCATATTTCCAAGTAAAAAGAGCACTTCCAACTCTAGGGGCAAATTTGACCTTAATTAACTACATTCCAACACCTAGAATAACCTCTCCAGTGCCCAATATTTGATCAGAAATTGTGCTGTAATCTGAGATTCTGGAAGTCAATAACTAGAAAAGCCAGCAAGGGAAAAACTGAGTGGCTTATAGTTAGTCCTTAAATTAAATTGTCTTTCACACAGAGCTTCAGGTATTTGCTTAGACATGAACATCTATTACAGATAACAGATGAGAGTTATTAAATATTATGATATCTTGAAGGAACAGGAATGAGGATAGGTGTAAATTCATTAAGTTATAATTACAATCAAAGCAATTAATGTCTATGTATCTGGTGATAATTATATCTAACAACTAGAGGCACTGTGCATGAAATTCGTGCACGGGGGTGTGTGTCCCTCAGCCCAGCCTGCACCATCTCCAATCTGGGACCCCTCGAGGGATGTCTGACTGCCTGTTTAGGCCCGATCCTACCGGATATCCCTCTCACAGTCCAGGACTGCTGGCTCCAAATTGCTTGCCTGCCTGCCTTCCTGATTGCCCCTAACCACTTCTGCCTGCCAGCCTGATCACCCCCTAACCACTCCCCTGCCAGCCTGATGGATGCCTAATCGCTCCCCTGCTGGCCCGATTTCCCCTAACTGCCTTCCTCTGAAGGCCTGGTCACCCCTAACTGCCCTCACCTGAAGGCCTGGTCACCCCTAACTGCCCTCCCCTGCAGGCCTGGTCCCTCCCCAACTGCCCTCCGCTGCATGCCTGGTCCTCCCAACTGCTCTCCCCTGAAGGCCTGGGTCCCCCCCAACTGCCCTTCCCTGCAGGCCCAGTCGCCCCCAACTTCCCTCCTCTGCCAGCCTGGTCACCCCTAATTGCCCTCCCCTGCAGGCTTGATCGCCCCCAACTGCCCTCCCTTGCAGGCCTGGTCCCTCTGAACTGCCCTCCCCTGCTGGCCATCTTGTGTCCACATGGGGGCAGCCATCTTGTGTCCACATGGGGGCAGCCATCTTTGTCCACATGGGGGCAGCCATCTTGTGTGTTGGAATGATGGTCAATTTACATATTACTCTTTTATTAGATAGGATTACTGAGGCTGTACACTGTGGTAAATATCATACTATGTGTTTTACATTAAATTCTTATTTAATGCTAACCACATATGATAGGGTGGTATTATTTTCTTCATTTTATAGCTGAAAAAAATATGAGGCTTTGAGGGAGAAATAATCAAAGTTATAAATGGCAGAGGCTAATTCCAAAGGACATATATCAAATATCAAGTTTATGCCTTTAGTGTCTTTATGAATTAATAGATTTATAGTAACATATTTAGTAAATTCATAAAACTAAACAAAAAAATAATAAAAGCTTAATGTATTGCATAAACCACATAGGAAAACCATATTTTAATACTGAAAGTATGAGTAATGTCATAAAATGTTTGAGGAATAATACAAAAATTATCTTAAGAGATAATACTTATTTTGCCTTACTTTGCTGATTATATTGATTTCTTATATAGTTCATAGTTATTCTCTTACAAAGACACATTTGATAATTATTTAAAGCATTATGATTGAGAGTTCACAATTCCTTTTTAAAAGAGTATTTCCCACCCGTAAGATAGCTAGACTGAGAGCTCTAAAGGATAGCAACAGGGCTATATTTATCACCTGTTTATGATGAGAAAAATCAAATTACTTTCCAATGTGTTCTTAACATTGAAATTTTTCTACTATTTAAAAACTTGGAAATATATAGTATACACTATATATAATTTAGAAAAAGTATAAAATTGTATAATTAACTGTAACCATTATCTAGATTCAGTAATTGTTAACAATTTATGGCATTCTCTCTCCTCTTTCTCAATCTCTAACATTCTCTCACACACACACACACACACACACACACACACACACACACACACCCCATACATATGCATGTACTTTTTTGTCAAATCATTTAAAAGTATGTCCCAACACCATGGCATTTTATTTCTTGATAGTTTAACATGTATTTCCTAAGAACAAGGACATCATCGTACTTGATTACCATACATATTCTATATAATTAAATCACAAACAAGTAATTTAACATTGATCTGACATTATCTCATGGGAAATGTAAAACAAATTTCTCAGATTCATCCATATGCACCCTTTCGATTTATATTTTTGTATCCAGGATTCAGTTAAGTTACATGCATGATATTTTATTTTAATATCTTATTTGTTTACTAGAGGCCCGGTGCATGAATTCGTGCATGGGCGGGGTCCCTCTGCCTGGCCAGCAATCGGGGCCAATCAGGGCTGTCTCGCCCAGTCCCGATTGAGGCCAATAGGGGCAGGTGGCCAGGGAGGGACTGAGGGAGGGCTCCAGGCTGTGTCTGGCCCCATCTTTCCCAGTCCTGATCGGCTGCACCCCAACAGCAAGCTAACCTACCTGTTGGAGCATCTGCTCCCTGGTGGTCAGTGCACGTCATAGCAACCAGTTGGTGACCACTTGATCAGACACTTAGCATATTAGGCTTTTATATATATAGACTAGAGGTCCAGTGCATGAAGATTCATGCACTCGGGGGCGTCCCTCAGCCCAACCACCCTCTCACAATCCGGGACCCCTCGGGTAGGGTCCCTAGGCCTGGCCTGAGATCAGGGCCTATCGGGTCTTTCCTTCCCTGGTCTGCAGGAAGCTGGCCCCACCCCTGCTGCTGCCACTGCTTGCCATTTGTGCAGCACTGCCTCCCCTCCCCTGCCACCGGTGGCCTCCCTCTGCAGGCTACAGGCTGGGGTGCAATGGCTTGGCTGGCCTGGGCCTCCCTTTTTCTTTGCTGGGGGGTGGGGCCAGCCATGCAAGGGGCTGTCTGCCTACCTGATTGCTCCTAACCGCTCGTCTATCTGCCTGATCACCCTTAACCACTGGTCTGCCTACCTGATCACCCCATCCACTCTGCCTGCCTGCCTGATTGCCCCTAACAGCTTGCTTGGGGGTGGAGCCAGCCCAGTGAGGGTCTGTCTGCCTACCTGATACCCCTACTGCTGGTTTGCCTACCTGATCTCCCCTAACCACTTGCCTGCCTACCTGATCACCCCTAACCACTGGTCTGCCTACCTGATCACCCCTAACCCCTCTGCCTGCCTGCCTGATTGCCCCTAACCGCTTGCTTGGGGGCGGGGCCAGCAATGACTTCCAGTTGGTCAACCTCTGGTTGTCGCAGGAGCCAACTGCCAGTTGCCTGCCATCCATCACAGGCTCCCCGCTGGTGCCCAAGGCCGGGAAAGTCTCCTTCGGAGGCTTTCCCAGCCTTGGGCTCGGCCGCACCCCAGCGTCCCGGTGACGGATCACAGGAGCCGACCGCCAGTTGCCTGCCATCTATCGCAGGCTCCCCACTGGTGCCTAGCGTCTCGGCGATGGATCTCCTGGTGCCCAAGGCCGGAAAACCCTCTGGTAGGATGGTTTCCTGGTGGACGTGGCTGGTGGGTGTGGCTTGTGGGTGTAGCGAAGGTACGGTAAATTTGCATATTACTCTATTATTAGGTAGGATTGTAACTCATGGTACAGACTGCTCGGCACACACTTACCCTCCAGCCCCTGGTCTGGAAGACCTCATGTCCTTCCAAGGCTCTGCCCACCCTCTTCAGCTGCCACACAAAGTAAATTGCATTGTGTGCATGGACACCCTTTGCAGGCTCATGGGTGTGTCTTTACTTCGCTGCAGTTCCGATTACCCCAACATAAGGAGGGATAATGTTACTCATTATCAGGTAACACCATCGTGGTAATACCCCTGCTCAGCCTACTGCAGTGGTTTTAAATAGACCATGGGTGGCCCTATATGGTTTGGCTCAGTTGATAAAGCCACAGCCTGTGGACTGAAGGGTCCTGGTTTGATTCTGGTCAAGGACACATTCCTGGGTTGTGGGTTCAATCCCCAGTAGGGGACATGTGGGAGGCAGCAGATCAATTCTCTCTCATCATTGGTGTTTCTATCTCTCTCTCCCACTGCCTTCCTCTCTGAAATCAATAAAAATATATTAACAAAAATAAAAATAAATAGGCCATGAATCAAACGTTGCTGCTCTCCATACATCCAGTCCCCTCACACCCTCTTTTGTCTTCACCCCCCGCCCCCACACACACTCTGCTGGGGGTCTATAAAATGCGGTCAGGATTTCTACTTCAACCAAGGGCTATGCTTCCGCATGGACCTCGTTCCCTGCCCATCTCTGTCCCCAGTCCTGTGGGGTCTCTCCCCCCCTCCGCCTCCATCTAACTTGGTGGGCCCTGCTCTGCCCCCTCCTCCTGTGACCTCCTGTCTGCAGCCTCTCCCTTTCTTCTCTTGGGGAGGAGCTCTCCAAAGGCTGTGTGTGGTAGGGCTATGTGGGGTGGGGTGGGGTGGGGCTGTTCGGGGGCAAGCCCAGGCAGGGCCTCGGGGGACAGCTGTGGTGACAGGTCATGGGGAGGAGGAGGGAGGGACATGGAGCCTGTCCTGTGGGAGAGACACCAGGCTTCTCAGCTGCCCCCACCCAGAAGCTTTTCTAGGACCCTGTGCAGTTGTCACCCTTTGCCCCTCACTGCCTCCCAGCTTCCTTTCAAGTTTTGGACTGGGTTTCTCTGACTCAGCCCTGCCCCCCTCTCTGCTGCATCCCTGGGAGACCAAGGTTGCCCCTTGGCCTTAGGCAGGAGTGCCTGGCCTCCCCCAGGAATGGTGCTACCCACTCTCCTGGAGTAGTTAGTGAAACTTAACAAATTAAAAAGAAGCAGCTCTGAAGATTATAAATTGTGCCCTGAGAACTCCACAGGCTGCAGAGGGCTGCCTAGTCCACGGATCCCGTGTAGCAGCCTCCAGAGCCACCCAGTCTATCCTGGCTCCCGCCCCTACCTGCCTCCCCCGGGGCTCATGCCAAACCCTGGGAGCTTCCTGAGGGCTCTCACCTCATACCTCACTTTCCAGTCCAGCCCACCAGTGTCCACAGCAAGCTAACCTACCAGTCAGAGCATCTGCCTCCTGGTGATCCGTGCTAGTCATAGAGATTGGTAGAGCAAATTCCCAGCGGGACTCCAGTCAAGGGGACAATTTGCATGTTAGGCTTTTATTATATTAGATTTTGATTTAGAAAAGTTCCACCACACTTTTTTTTTTATATCTAAGACAATAATGACATTGACATTTTTTTAAAATCTAGTTTAGGTATCTTGTAGAATGTGCCAGAGTCTGGATTTTATTGATTTTTTTTAATACTGTGCTTCAGATTTAATATTTCGCTAAGAATGCAATATAGCCCTGGCTGGTTTTGCTCAGTGGATAGAATGTCAGCCTGTGGACTGAAGGGTCCCAGATTCAATTCCGGTCAAGGGCACATGCCTGGGTTGAGGGCTCGATCCCCAGTGGGGGACATTCAGGAGGAGGCTGGTCAATGATTCTCTCTCATCATTGATGTTTCTATCTCCCTCCCTCCCTCCCTCTCCCTTCCTCTCTGAAATCAATAAAATATAAATTTTTTTAAAATAATGCAATATAGATGATATCTTACATTTTATATTAGATTTCACCAGGAGATACACTAGGTCAGTTTGTCCCATTTTGGTGATGCTATATAGGGTTACTTTATTTAAGTGGTATGCACCAAAAAGGCAAGATTAATTTTTGGTTTTACAATGAGTCAGCGACCCATAGGTGATTGTTAAAACCGGGTAGCTTACCTGGCCCTAACAGCTTTTAAGCAATGCTTAAGAATCTATTGGTCATTCTTACCTGTATCATTAACAGGATCAATTATTATGTTGGTGAATATGAATGATTTTCTAATTCACTCATTTCTTGTACAGTTTTTGGTATTTTAAAAAATAAAAAAACAAAAGCATGATTCTCCAAACTTTGATTTTGAGAATTGCAATGGACTCATAAATTATTAAGTCCTAAAAATGTATGCTTTTAGACACTCTACTTATTCAGATTTAGCCAGTAGCACCCCTTCCAGTCAGTTCCTTTAAACTTTGACATGCCCCTGTCAGCTTTTTGAGCATTCCCTTGCTTTCTCTCATAAGATATTATGGACTCACCTTTTTATTTTACCTGTCTCAGACCTCGTATCCATGGAGTCCTGGTTTCTTTTGTATTTAAAAATATCTGGGCACTAGTTATGGCTGCTACTATCATAACATTTTTACTTTAAAATTTTGATGTTATTTTAGTGAAACAAGCTAGAATTGCATATGTATATCCTATCTAATAAAAGAGTAATATGCAAATTGACCATCACTCCAACACAAAATGGCTGCCCCCATGTGGTCAAAGATGGCTGCCCCCATGTGGACACAAGATGGATGCCACAAGATGGCCAGCAGGGAAGGGCAGTTGGGGGCGACCAGGCCTTCAGGGAAGGGCAGTTGGGGGGGACCCAGGCCTGCAGGGGAGAGCAGTTATGAGCAATCAGGCCAGCAGGGGAGCAGTTAGGCATCAATCAGGCTGGCAGGCAGAAGTGGTTAGGGGCAATCAGGAAGGCAGGCAGGCAAGCAGTTGTGAGCCAGCAGTCCTGGACTGTGAGAAGGATGTCCAACTGCCTGTTTAGGCCCAATCCTACCGGGCCTCTAGTATATATATGATTATATATGTATATATAATTATATATGTATATATGATTATATATGATTATATATGTACATAATAGGCATATTTAATAAAATAGTTCAGAAGGACTAATACTGTGTATGCTTTTTAAAAAAATCTTAGATGTTCTTTTTTTATTGTTAAAAGTATTATGTATGTCTCCTTTTTCCCCCATTAACCCCTCCCCGGCCATTCCCACCCAACAGGACAAGCCCTCACCACTTCAGTATCCGTGTCCATTGTTTATGCTAGTATGCATGTATACAAGTCCTTTGCTCTCTTACCCCGACCCCCCCACATCCTCCCCTGCCTTCCCTCTGAGGTTTGACTGTCTGTTAAGTGTTTCTCTGTCTCTGGATCTGTTTTTGTTCATTGGTTTATGTTGTTTATTATATATCACAAACGAGTGAGATCATGTGAAATTTATCTTTCTCTGACTGGCTTATTTCGCTTAGCATAATGCTCTCCAGGTCTATCCATGCTGCTAAAAATGGTAAAAGTTCCTTCTTTTTTATAGCAGCGTAGTATTCCATTGTGTAGATGTACCAGGGTTTTTTAATCACTCCTCTGCTGATGAGCACTTAGGTTATTTCCAAATCTTACCTATTGTAAATCATGCTGCTATGAACATAGGGGTGCATATATCCTTTCTGATTGGTGTTTTTGATTTCTTGGAATATATGCCTAGAATTGTGATTACTGGGTCAAATGGGAGTTTCATTTTTTTATTTTTGAGGAAACTCTATAGTTTTCTCCACAGTGGCCACACCAGTCTGCCTTCCCACTAGCAGTGCACATGGATTCTTTTTTCTCCACATCCTTGCCAGCACTTGTCATTTTTTGATTTGCTGATGATAGCCATTCTGACAGGTGTGAGATGGTACCTAATTGTTGTTTTGATTTGCATCTCTCATATGACTAGTGACTTTGAGCATGTTTTCATATGTCTCTTGGCCTTCTGTATGTCCTCTTTTGAAAAGTCCCTCTTTAGGTCCTTTGCCCATTTTATTATTGGATTGTTTATCTACCTATTGTTAAGTTGTATGAGTTCCCTGTAAATGTTGGAGATTAAACCCTTATCAGAGATAACATTGGCAAATATGTTCTCCCATGCAGTGGGCTTTCTTGTTGTTTTGTTGATGGTTTCTTTTGCTATGTAGAAGGTTTTTATTTTGATTTATTCCATTTGTTTATTTTCTCATTTCCCTTCCCCTAGGAGCTGTCAGGTAAAGATATTCCTACAACATATATTGATATTTTGCTGCCTATGGATTCTTCTAAGATTTTTATGGTTTCCCATCTTACATTTAAGTCCTTTATCCATTTTGAGTTTATTTTTGTGTGTAAGTTGGTGGGCTAGTTTCATTTTTTTTTGCGTGTATCTGACCAATTTCCCCAACACCATTTATTGAAAAGACAAGACAGGTTGCCTACTTTCACCACTCCTGTTCGACATAGTACTGGAGGGACTAGCCATAGTGATCAGACAAGAATAAGAAATAAAAGGCATCCAAATTGGAAAAGAGGAAGTTAATCTGTCATTATTTGCAGGTGACATGATACTGTACATAGAAAACCCTAAAGACTCCATAAAAAAACTGTCAGACTTAATAAATGAATTCAGCAATGTAGCAGAATACAAAATAAACACCCAGAAATCTATGGCTTTTTTATACACAAACTAGATGCCCGATGCATGAAGATTCATGCAGAATGTGCCTTCCTTACCCTGGCTGCTGGCACAGCCTTTGCTCCGGCCCAGAGCCACCTTTCTGCCTTCGCTCCACCTGGAGCCGCCTTTCCTCCTTCCCATGCTGCCTAGAGGCCCAGAGCGGCTGGGGTGGTGCGAGACCTCCGCGTCCTGGCCCTGGCCACTGGGCGCCTGTGTATGCAAATTAACCCACCTTCTTTGCTGGGTTAATTTGCAAACTCACTCCTCATTGGCTGGTGGGCATTGCGAAGGTATGGTCAATTTGCATCTTTCTCTTTTATTAGTGTAGATAATGAACTCACAGAAAGAGAAACTAGAAAAAAAAAATCCCATTTACTGTTGCACCAAAAAAATTAAGATACCTAGGAATAAAGTTAACCAAGGAGGTAAAAGACCTGTACTAGGAAAACCAAAGGACATTGAAAAAAGAGATAGAGGAAGACATAAACAAATGAAAGAATATACTGAGTTCATGGATTGGTATAATCAGCATCATTAAAATGTCCATACTATCCAAAACAATTTATAGATTCAATGCAATCCTCATTAAAATACCAATGGCATATTTTGCAGACCTAGAACAAACTCTCCAAAATTCATCTGGAATAAAATAAGATCCTGAATATCCACAGCAATCCTGAGAAAAAAAGAACAAAGTTGGAGGGATCACAATACCAGATATCAAGCTATATTACAAAGCCACTGTTCTCAAAACTGGCTGGTACTGGCACAAGAACAGACATATAGACCAATGGAATAGAACAGAGAACCCAGAAATCGACCCAAGCCATTATGCTCAATTACTATTTGGCAAAGGAGGCAAAAGCATACAATGGAGTCCACAAAGTTTCTTCAATAAATGTGTATCCTTTTTTTTGAGCCTATTTCAAAGTCTGTTTCTTTAATATGTGAATTAAATCTTTAGATTTGTGGACAGGACTAAAGTATTTGCTTGTGATTCTATCATATAATTCTTTATTTACTTCTGATTCTTTCTCTATGTATTTCTTTTTTTAATTAAAAGTGTTTCTAGCCTTATCAGCATGGCTCAGTGGTTAAATGTTGACCTATGAACCAGGAGGTCACAGTTTGATTCTTGGTCAAGGCACATGCCTGGGTTGTGGACTTGATCCCCAATGTGGTGTGTGCAGGAGGCAGCCAATCAATGATTCTCTCTCATCATTGATATTTCTATCTCTCTCTCCCTTCCTCTCTGAAATCAATAAAAATATATATTTTTAAAAAAGTGTTTCTAGTTGTTAAATGTATGCTTTTATAATGCTCTCAGTTTCCCATTTCCTTACTTTTACATCTACAATTTGGATTCCCATATTTAAATTATATCCTTTGACTCCCACCTATTACCTAGTTATGTTATTTTATATATTTTAGAATATACAACATTTACATCCTACATTTCTGCTCTGTTCCCATCTGGTATTAGTCTTGACTCTCCAATTGAGTATATACTAGTATGTCTTACTAGTAGTTTCTTTGCTGAAGTTTCCCTGCAGGGTTTTGGTTGCATAAAATGTATCCTACAGAATAAAATAAACTTGCTGCAGATTTTACATCAGCACTTGCTGTTTCACTTTGCACTTTTCTATTATGTAAACTCATCTTATAAAATGGTTTTCAGTAAAGCTCAAGAATACAATATTTTCTGAGTTATTGAATATTAAAACAATTTTCTTTAGTCTCAGCTAAAAACCCATGCTTACATATATTATCATACATTTTATTTTAGCCACATGTATAATAGACAGTTGCACAGAAACTCAGAGTCACCCGGCACTGAGAATTTGGCTCCTAAGTGCAAATTGGGCATGCATTTTCATTTTTTCTTCTAAACTTTCCTTGATGTTGTAGTCAAAATAAATGAGACCAAAAAGCAAAAGAAATAACACCTCCTCCAGCTAAAACTCAACCGAAATGCAGTGAATATATGTTTAAGACTCCTCTCCTTCAGGCAGGCACCTCTAGGAGGCATTCTGAAAGCCCCTTAGGAAGTGCAGTGAATTAAGCCCCCACTGCTCATGGAAGTACCTCAGTAATGCACTCTTAGGCTTTAACTAGCTCCCTAATTTTCCTCCCTACTCCCTCTCCAATTTTCAAGTAATGTCCCCCAAAATTTAAATTGTATTTAAGTGTTTATCTCAGGTCTGTTTCATAAAATATCAAACTAAGAGAGTTGGTACAAGAAATTATTCTAGACAGCAGACACTAGAAATGTGTCACTCATCAATCATGTGACAGTAAGTACTGCTTGTCTGCAATGATAATTCCTAGTGTGTCATTAAAGGAACTAAAGCCTCAGGCTGGTAAACATGTTAGAAGTGCTTTTCTTGAGTACAAATAATCCACCAGCTACTATATTCATCAGTAGGTTTCAGGGGCAACGTATATTTGAGAAGCTATATGGGGGCTGGGGGAACACATCTTATAACCCAGAGTTGACAGAATGAAATACTTTGGAACTGATCTCACCAGTTCAATGTGAGTCATAGAAATCTGGAGTGGAAAAGAGAAGGCACTTAAACTACTATGTCAGAGACAAGGTGGATATAATTGCCATAATGAGTACCAAGGTTGAAATGGAAATCGAGGATCCATTCATAGACATGGTACAAGATGAGTGGATAGCAAACAAGAGTAATTTGTATTTTAGAAACAAGAAAAATACAAAATCTAGTGAATAGGAGTTTCATCTAGTAGGCAAAATTGTTGGTCAGTTCTGAATCAGACAGACTGAGTTGAAAGGGAGGCTGACTTCCCTTGAGGAAGAACCCTGCAATACCACAAGTATTATCCCAATCCTCCTCCAAAGTAGGTGCTGCCATTTACCAGACTGACTGTATACTAGGGAAGAGAGAATACCCAGATCTTTAGGGGCCATGCATACAATGTGCAGACTGACTTCAAGGCTAGATTATATGAAATACTATTATGACCAGCAAGTTAGGTTGGCGAAGTATGAAACACAATTGATAAATGTACTGTTGACAAAAGGGAGTCTAATGAACCTATAGCTCCAACATGTGCTCATTTATCTGTTTTCTAAGCACAGGTGTTTAGATATACTTTGCTGCCAACAGAATCCTAGCTTTGGTTCCATGGCCTATAGAAAAGGAAGCATTAGAGCAGTCAAATGGAAATGCCTGACACTGCTCTCTCTCCAGCCAAGAGAAGCTATGCTGTGTGAGGATAGCACTGCAGATATCAGAGTCACATTCAATACCTTATATTCAGAGTGGTGATTCCCTGCATATTCCTGTTCATTTTGCCTGCATGGGCCCTGCATAAAATGGATGGATCATGATAGACTAAAAGGGACTAGCATGATACTAATTAAGGAGTAGCTCCAATAGTGTTGTGGTTTTCTTACTAAAACAGGTAAACAGAACTGCTGGCTCTTTCATTGCAGTGATTGATTAGATAAATCAATCTCATCTGGCCCAACTGAAGAAACATCCATCCAACAGCCCAGAGAACTTTTTAAGTCCTGGGAATAAAGGGTAAGGCCTCATTTACCTAGGACATTAGTGCAATTAAAAAGGAAAATTTCCATAACTGACTTATTTTGGCTAGATGGAACCAACTTTGGATATCACCCCAAGATGGAAGTATGATAGAGCACATGTATGTTCACAGAAACTATCTGGTCCATTACTAAGATTTAATAAATTATTTCCGTGGTCAGCAAACTGCGGCTTGCGAGCCACATGCGGCTCTTTGGCCCCTTAAGTGTGGCTCTTCCACAAAATACCATGGCCTGGGCGAGTCTCTTTTGAAGAAGTGGCATTAGAAGAAGTTTAAGTTTAAAAAATTTGGCTCTCAAAAGAAATTTCTATCGTTGTACTGTTGATATTTGGCTCTGTTGACTAATGAGTTTGCTGACTACTGAATTATTTGAATTCTGAATGAATAAGTAAAAATAAATAATATCAAAAATACAAAATATAGTTATGAAAAGAAATGTAATATTGTAAACACTTAAAGAAAAATAAAACTAACGAACTATTGCTATTAGACAAGAAGCTGCCTGCTTCTTAGTGTCTATTAAAATCTCATACTATCATGCGAGCAAGTAGTGCCCAAAGGAAGTTGCAATACACAGTATAAATTAAGAAATTTGTCTTCATGGTGAACATGAGCCTTCTGTTCAACCAACAGCCATCGTTCATTAAACAGTGAAGTACATTAGACAGCATGGGAAAGTAGTGCTATTCATGAAGGATTCCCAAACCCTGTGAACTGTCACTTTACACATCACCTTGTTAGTAAGGAAGTCCATTTATATTATCTGCTATGCTGAATTAGGAAAGATGCTTGGAGAGCAAATTTGAGATATATCCAGAATCATAAGATAATCGTCTGTGCCTGAAAAAAAAATTATAACTGTTTGCCAAGGAGTAACATCTGGGGTGTCTCACAGCACAATCCCCATAACAGTGAAAATGGGTACAACATCCAATTTTTATCCATTATACATGCTAATGCTGCAAATACATGTGGCCTCATTTGCTGCTTTAAATAAAAGTTAGCAGAGCATCAGTTCAGGTAATTCCCACATCTAGGGAAGTTAAATGTGCTCCTTGGAGCCAGATTTCATGTTCTTAAAGACATATGATTTTTGCATTAGAAAGCCTTTTATTAACAAGATTGGAAGATTTTGCATGGCTAAAAATTTAGAAAATAAGAATTATGTTCTATAGATCATTGGAAACTGGCAACGTAAGGCCTGTTCAATGTGATATTATGATGTCATAAGGAAATCTTTCTATAACATTTTCCCACATGAATAAAGATAATTTGGGTAATTGCTACTCCATATTTTCTAATTGCCTGTTCTCTTTGTTCTTTCCTTAAGCTTTAATAATTCTCAGATTCCTCTATCACTATAACCATACTTACTCTTTTTAAATTAAATTTATTGGGTGACATTGGTCTATAACACTGTATAAGTTTCAATTGTACAATTCTATGCTAAATCATCTTTACATTGCATTTGAGTGCCCAACACTCCAAATCAAATCTGCTTCTGTCACCATACACTGGACCCCCACCCCCTTCCCTTTGGTAACCACTATACTGTTGTCTGTGTTTGTGAGTCTTTGTTTGTCTTGTTTGTTCATTTGTTGCTTTCAGTTTTATATCTCACTATAAGTGAAATTATATGGTTCTTGACTTTTTCTCTGACTTATTTTGCTTAGAATATTTATAAGATGCAACTATGTTGTCACAAATGGCAGATTTCATCTTTTTATGGCTGAGTAGTATTCCATTGGATATATATACCACATCTTCTCCAATCATCTATCAAGGGATAATTCATTTATTTTCATATCTTGGCCACCATGAATAATGTTGCTATGAACATATGGGTGCAAATATCTTTGCGAATATTCTTTTCAAATTTCTGAGTACATACCCAGAATTAGGGGTGCTGGGTCATATGGTAACTCTATTCTTAAATTTTTTTAGAAGTCTCCATACTGTTATCCAGTGGCTATACCAGTTTTCTAGTACATTCCCTCCAGTAGCAAACCAAACTTATTCTTGACTTCTCTTTCCCAATAGACAATATAAAAAACTAAATATCAAGATGAATATAATATATTGCAGCTATTCAGTTAATACTACCTTCTCATTATGGTTTTGAGTAATTAGATTTTGATGGGCCTTTGTATAATTTTGTTGACATTTCTTGTGCTTGGTGTTTATTAAGGTTCTTGGTTATATAAGTTTACAATTTCCATCACATTTGAAAATTTACTGACAATAATTTATTCATTTTTTCTGTCCTAGCCCCATCACTGAAAGTCCAAAAATACATATATAGTAGTCTGCTCGCAGCTGACCTTCAAGTTACCAATGGTCTTAATTTATAAAAATGCTTCTCTCTCTGTATTTCATTTTGAATAGTTTCTATTGATATAGACATATCACAATTATTAATCTTTATCTATATACCTGATGTGGCATTTATCCTATTGAGAATTTTTTCACTCAGTTATTATAGTTTTTGACCTCAGATGTTTGATTTTAATCTTTTAATGATATCTTCAATATCTCTACTCTTGAATTTTAATTTTGATAACTATTTTAATGACTTTTCTGATAATTCAGATATCTGTGTCAAATCTGAGTCTTTACTGTTTTATTTTTTCCCCTCAATATGGGTTTTCTTTTTCTGTATTTTTTCATGTCTGATAATCTTTGAAAGTTGCTGACCCTGTGAATTGTGCTCTGTTCCATGCTGGATAATTTCTCATTTCTAAAATTCTTCTTGAACTTTGTTCTGATGTGCAGTTAAGTTACCTGGAAATGGCTTATTCTTATAGTTTATTTTACTATTTAAATATTCTCGCTAGAAAAGGAACCATCTTTTAACTGCACCTAGATACACTATTTTGGCTGCCTTATTGTTAGCACAAAGCTGACTTTTATGAAGGAAAAAAGATGTGATGTTGCTTTGGCAATGCAACAGTAAAACTTTTGAAAACAGCAGAAAAACCAACAAAATTATAAGTGATATTATATTGAAACTCAACAGCAAATATAAGCACCAACAGTTTGAATTCTAAAGCTCTATGTATTGCATTTTTCAGCCAATTTGCAGTACTATAAGTGGGAATATTGGACAGTTGAATGACCCATGCAGGGATGCTTCATATGGTTTTGCTGTTTATTGACTTTAGGAGGGTTTCCAGCTGATGGCCTATGGGGGGTTCCAGCCCACTCTGCTTGCTAAGCTATGAGCTCAGGGATTGACTGCATCTGCCAGAGGAAGTGGCACTTTTTTCCAATTAACATAAAGACATCTGTTTTCTTAAGGTGCATCCCATGGAACTGCATTTACCCAGAGGGAGTAAATTCTGCTTTGTACAAATATTGCCTTTAGATTATTGAAATATTTGTAACTAAGAGAATTTATTTTAACCTTTACTTTTTTTCTAGATTAATTTCTTAGACAGAAATTCACCTAATATTTTATTAAAAAATCTTTCAATGTTTTGTTTCCTATTTAAACCATTTACGTACATATACCCCAAAAATCAAATAATCAGGGTCTCTTTCCTATCCCTCCAATTCTGGAGAACCATTCCTAAATCATTTTGTTGACACTTCTGATGAGTAACATCATATCAATAATATTTTTTACATTTGCTTTTAAATAATATTTTTACATTTGCTATTACGCATTATATAATAGATGAGAATGTGTTTACTAACACATTAATATTTATTTATTTATTTATTTATTGCCTCCCGAGTATCTGACTTTCTCCCTATTAAGTAAGAGACACACCTATCTAGCTTAGGAAACATAAGGATATGTTACAGAAAAATAGCAAAGAGAAAGAATAAGGTAATAATCAACTTCTTATCTGCCAGACAGTGTTATCCAGAAAGACTGTCATCTTAAGATCTATGCCATTGTCTTTAAAAGATTTCTAAAATAAGCCCTGGATGTTATGTCTCAGGGGTTTGAGCTCACCCACTGAAGGCTCCCTG
This sequence comes from Ia io, assembly GCA_025583905.1. Lineage (NCBI taxonomy): Eukaryota > Metazoa > Chordata > Mammalia > Chiroptera > Vespertilionidae > Ia > Ia io. The sequence continues at coordinate 115,145,068 of JAJQQW010000002.1, forward strand.
CCCTAGGTCTGGGCATGTGTGGGAGGCAACCAGTCGATGTCTCTCTCACATTCATTTCTCTCCCTCTCTCTCTCTCTCTCTCTCTCTCTCTCTCTCTCTCTCTCTCTCTCACCTCCCTCCATCCCTCCCCTCTCTCTCTGAAAAGCAATAGAAAGAATATCCTCAGGTGAGCATTAACAAAATTTTTTTTTAATTTTATATATATATATATATACATATATATATATATATACACATATATATATGTATATATATATAATTTCTAAATTGGTTTTACTTCTTTCTTTAGTATAACTAGAACAAATTCTTATTTTATTTATATTGAATTTATTGGGGTGACATGGGCTAATAAAATTATATAGGTTTCAAGTACACAATTCTATCATATATCATCTATATATTGTATGTGTGTACCACCTCTTGTCCGACCCTTGCATTCTTTCTTTAGCATGTCAAAATAGAGTTCTTCAAATGTATAAAGAGAATATACCTGCTCAACATAATGGCTCAGCAGTAAAGTTGAAGGCAGGAAGATGGATAAAATAACATATGGGAACTCTCCATTTTGAATTGTGGGAATTAAAAGGAGGGGAACAAAGAGACAGTGGCAGAAAGTGAGATGGTTAGGCAACTATGCTTTCCGTAAAGGAGTTGCAGAAATGTAGTGGAGACACAGTGCAGATTGGATTTTTATCCTTGGCTCCTGTGGTAGGCAGAGTGGCCACCAAAGATGTCCATATAGTAATCCCTGGAACCTGTGAAGATGCTAACTTATGTGGTGAAAGGGACTTTGCATATGTGACTAAAGGATTTTGAGATGGGAAGATCATCCTGAATTATCCTATGGACACAACTTTATCTGCAAAGTTTTATTTAAATGACATAAAAATTTAAAAAAATAATTATATTTGGGGGCAAAGACATGTTATTTTATATATATTTTTTATTGTTTAAAGTATTATATATGTCTCCTTTTCCCCCAATTGACAGCCCCACCACTCCCGCCCCCCAGGACAAGCCCCCAGAACCGCAGTGTCCATGTCCATTGGTTATGCTAACATGCATGCATACAAGTCCTTTGGTTGATCTCTTACCTCTCTCCCCTGCATTCTCTCTGAGGTTGGACTGTTCAGTGTTTCTCTGTCTCTGGATCTATTTTTGCTCATCAGTTTATGTTGTTCATTATATTCCACATATGAGTGAGATCATGTGACACTTACCTTTCTCCAACTGGCTAATTTTGCTTAGCATAATGCTCTCCAGGTCTATCCATGCTGTTGCAAATGGTAAAAGTTCCTTCTTTTTTACAGCAGGATAGTATTCCATTGTATAGATGTACCACTGTTTTTTAATCCACTCATCTGCTGATGGGCACTTAGGTTGTTTCCAAATCTTAGCTATTGTAAACTGTGCTGCTATGAACATAGGGGTGCATATATCCTTTCCGATTGGTGTTTCTGGTTTCTTGGGATATATTCCTAAAAGTGGGATTACTGGGTCAAATGGGAGTTCCTTTTTTTTATTTTTCGAGGAATCTCCATACTGTTCTCCACAGTGGCTGCACCAGTCTGCATTCCCACCAGCAGTGCAAGAGGGCTCCTTTTTCTCCACATCCTCGCCAGCACTTATTGTTTGTTGATTTGTTCATGATAACCATTCTGACACGTGTGAGATGGTACCTAATTGTTGTTTTGATTTGCATCTCTCAGATTAGTGACTTTGAGCATGTTTTCATATGTTTCTCAGCCTTCTGTATGTCCTCTTTCGAAACGTTTCTATTTAGGTCCTTCGCCCATTTTTTGATTGGATTGTTTATCTACCTATTGTTAAGTTGTATGAGTTCCCTATAAATTATAGAGATTAAACCATTATATGTGATCACGTTGGCAAATATGTTCTCCCATGCAGTGGGCTTTCTTGTTGTTTTGTTGATGGTTTCTTTTGCTGTGTAGAAGCTTTTGATTTTGATGTAGTCTCATTTGTTTATCTTCTCCTTTTTTTCCATTGCCCTAGGACAGTGATGGGCTACCTTTTGAGCTTGGTGTGTCAAACTTCACCAAAAAACTGAGCATAATTCAAGTAGTATGTCACTTTGAGGAAAAAACATTATTTCACGATATTTATAGTTTAAATAACATAAATGTATAATTGTTATATATAATTGTATTTAATAAACCAAAAACTAAATATTTAACTTACTTGCTTAGTGACTTCTTTGTTCATCCGTCAGTAGGTTTCTTTTGTTGATCTTGATATTATTTAGCTTGTGTGGGGTGCCATGAACTAAGATAAGTGAGGGGGAAGGGGAATTCTTTAACCTGCCTACTAGTGACTTTTTTGTTGCTGAATTTCGTTGGCTAAATCTTCAATTGAAGGTTGATATTTTGTACACTTCAGGCCCAAGCAAGCGCTACTAATTTCATCTGTCAATCTGTTTCTTTTGTTGGTTTTGATATTATTTAACGCTGAGAATAAGGCCTCACAAAAGTATGTAGAGGGAAAAATTGTGAGTAAAGCCATTGCTATATTTTTCAGGGTGCTAAAAGTGTCTGGTAGTCGGTTCCAGGCATTCCAAATTTCCTGTTCATAGTGGCACTCCTCTTGATTCTCCTAAGCAGCACCTTTCCAGATTCTCAAGCTTTGACCTCAAGTCGACAAACACCTGAGCCCAGATACTGTCTTGAAATTCTGCAAGTTGTATCTCCAAATCATCAATTTGCATCCATTGGAAACCATTTAATTCCAAACTACTGTAGACTACTACATCAGGATACTTAATTATTTTCATGGTCTGTTCTAGACTTCTAAATTGACTAAATGTATCACTAAACTGGTCAAGCAATGAGTCTAAAACATGCTGGTACGTCATATGCAAGAGTTCCATTTCCTTTTGTACAGCTGCACTGGCCTTCTCAAAATATTTTGTTACTCGAGGAAAATACTTATAAGTTTTAGTTTCTACATCTCGCTTGAAAATTTTAACTTTACTTTCAAAAGCTTTTATGTATCCAAACATAACGTCAATACTTTTGCCAAAACCTTGTAACTTTAAGTTCAGTTCATTAATATGAACAGAGAGATCTGTAAAAAACATCAGGGTGTTGACCCACTTATCATCATTAAGCTGAGGAAAGTTTCCCAGATCCTTATCGTCAAGAAATACCTTAATTTCTTCAAAGCACTCCACAAAGCGCTCAAGAACTTTGCCTCGGCTCAGCCATCTTACATTATTGTACATCAGCAGTCCACTGTAGGTGGAATCAACCTCCAGTAAAAGTGCCGAAAATTCTCTCTTGTGAAGGGGGAGAGCAGCTATTAAATTAACTATTTTTGTAACAGCTGACATTAAGTCGTTTAAGTCGGTGAATTCTGCCTTGGCACATAAAGCCTCCTGATGGATAATACAATGAAAAGGCACAATCGGATGTCCAATAGCTTCTGTAAACAATTTGACAAATCCGACTTTTTCCCCCATCATATTTGGTGCCCCATCTGTCATCACTGACACAACTTTAGAGATATCAATGCTTAGGTCACGAAATGTTTGTATAACAACCTTACATATTCCGCTTCCTGATTTACTTGTTGACACTGATACTAACTTTATCAACTCTTCTCTCATTGTGAGACCATCAGAATATCGACCAATAATGGCCAACTGAGCATGTGATGTGACATCAGTAGTTTCATCAAGAGAGATCAAAAAATATTTACACTTCCTTATGTCTCTCTTTAATTGATGTTGTACGTTTGTGTTCAGTCTCAGTTTTCAGTCTTTTATGATATTTCTACTGAGTGGTAACTCAGATATTCTCTTAATAATTGCATCTTTATTCTGCATATCGTGAAATAGATCTGGTGCACATCTTAGGAGAGTTTCTTTAATAAATTCTCCCTCACTGAACGCTTTTCCATGCTGAGCTATAGAGTGAGCAATGCTCAAACTTGCAGATGTTAAATTTGTAGAGCCTTTCATAAATTTAAGGATGGAATTAGATTGGCTCTTATAAAGGTGTAGCTGCCTGGAAATGTATTCCTTTCTTTCATCCTCACTTTTTTCCAAGACCTGGGAATGATTAGTTTCAAAATGTCTATTTATATTCCATGTTCTGCTTACTACCTTTTCAGTACATAGAATGCAAAATGATCTGCCATTTCTTTCTATAAAGCCATACATCTCAGTCCATGTCTCTTGAAAGGGTTGGCCACTGCTACTACCACTTCCTTTACTTAACCTTAGTTTTTTATTTTTTGGGTTCTCCATCAGGGGTGCAGTGACAGAAGATAGAATTATAGCTAGCTTGTTAAGCCTGCAAGCAATTAGGGGTTAACTAGCCTAACTAACCACAAAATGGTGCATATAACTGTCTTTTAGGAATGGGCAGGGTTAATAAGCAGAAATAGGGGTTAATAAGGATGCACAACAGTAATAGTGGTGAAATGGAGTCTGCACTATGGAGCAAGATGGTGTTCCTTATGTGAATTAAAATGGCTGCCGCTACTTCTAATGGCGGAAACGGCTCCCATAGCATGCCACAAACCCTCGCCTCTCCCAGCCCCCCGTCACTTATCTCAATAATGATGGATTAGAAATCCATGACACCCCAGAACAGTAGATAATGATTGCTGTGGTTAACTGTTATTTGGTTACTGGTAATGGCAGGGCTCCCAGAGATGCATCCCCCGCTGCGTTCTGCTGCTCCCTGCTCTGCTGGTGGAAGTGAGGGCAAAGATCCTGGCTTAACTGGAAGTCTCAGAACTAGACGCTTTGTGCTGGACTTCTTTTGTTTTGGCTTACAGACCTCCGGCACAGAGTGTCTAATAGGGGAGGATGAAACATTTGCGACTAGAGTCTTGGAGTTACTCCAAGACTCTAGTCGCAAATGTTTCATCCTCAGGAGCAGCAAATGTTTCATCCTCGGCATGCGGCCGCCTCAGCGCCACGTGTCATCAGAAATGGCTACGCGTGTCAGTGCTGACACGCGTGTCATAGGTTCGCCATCACTGCCCTAGGAGCTGCATCAGTAAAGATATTGCTATGACATATGTCTGATATTTTGCTGCCTATGGAGTCTTCTAAAATTTTTATAATTTCCCGTCTGATATTTAAGTCCTTCAACCATTTGAATTTATTATGTGTATGGTGTAAGTTGGTAATCTAATTTCATTATTTTTGCATGTATCTGATCAATTTTCCCAGCACTATTTATTGAAGAGACTGTCTTGACTCCATTGTATGCTCTTGCCTCCTTTGTCAAATATTAATTGAGCATAATGGCTGGGGTTGCTTTCAGGGTTCTATGTTCTGTTCCAATGGTCGATATATCTGTTCTTGTGTCAATGCCTGGCAGTTTTGAGAAAAGTGGATTTGTAATATAGCTTGTTATATGGTATGTGATCCTTCCAACTTTGTTCTTCTCTCTCAGCATTGCTGTGCCTGTTCAGGTTATTTTTTTATTCCAGATGAATTTTTGGAGAGTTTGTTCTCGGTCTATGAAATATGCCATTGGCATTTTAATGAAGATTTCATTGAATCTATAAGTAGCTTTGGGTAGGATTGCCATTTTAATCATGTTGATTCTACCAATCCATGAACACAGTATATTCTTCCATTTGTTTATATCTTCCTCTATTTCTTTTTTCTATATCCTATAGTTTTCCATGTACAGGTATTTTACCTCCTTAATTTATTCCTAAGTATCTTAATTTTTTTGGTGCAATGGTCAATGGGATTTTTTTTTTTAATTTCTCTTTCTGTGAGTTCATTATTGCTGTATAAAAAAGCCAAAGATTTCTGGGTGCCGATTTTGTATCTTTCTACATTTCTGAATTCATTTATTAAGTCTAGTAGTTTTTCTTATGGAGTTTTTAGGGTACAGTATCATGCCATCTGTGAATAATGACAGTTTTACTTCTTCTTTTTTGATTTGGATGCCTTTTATGTCTTCTTCTTGTCTGATCCCTAAGGCTAGCACTTCTAGTACTATGTCAAACAGGAGTGGTGAAAGTGGGCATCCCTGTCTTGTCCTGTTATTAGGGGAAATGGTTTTAGTTTTTTGCCCATTGAGTATGATGTTGGCTGTAGGTTTGTTATATAAGGCTTTTATTATGTTTATTCCCACTTTGCTGAGAGTTTTTATCATGAAAAGGTGTTGGATTTTGTCATATGTCTTTTCTGCATCAATTGATACGATTATGTGATTTTTGTCTCTGAATTTGCTTATGTGATGTATCACATTTATTGATTTGTCGATATTATACCAGCCTTGCTTCCATGGAATAAATCCCACTTGGTCAAGATATAACATCTTTCTAATGTAATGCTGGATTCTATTTGCCAGAATTTTGTTTAGGATTTTAGCATCAATCTTCACCCGGGATATTGGCCTGTAGTTCTCTTTCTTTGTGGTGTCTTTATCTGGTTTTGGAATTAGGGTAATTCTGGCTTCATGGAAAGAGCTTTGATGTCTGTCTTCCTCTTGAATTTTTTGGAATAATCTGAGGAGGATAAGTTTTAGTTCTTCTTTAAATGGTTGGTAGAACTCCTCTGTAAAGCCGTCTGGACCAGGGCTTTTGTTTGATGGAAGATGTTTTATTATTACTGCTTCAATTTCATCGGTAGTTATTGGCCTATTCAGTTTTTTTATTCTTCCTGATTGGGTTTTGGAAGCTTGTATTTTTCTAAGAATATCTCCATTTCGTCTAGGTTGTCCAGTTTCTTTGAGTAGAGTTGTTTGTAGTATGTTTTTACAGTCCTTTGAGGTCTGCTGTTACTTCACCTCTTTCATTTCTGATTTTGTTTATTTGGGTTCTCTCTTTTTGTTTCTTGGTTATCCTGGCAAGAGGTTCATAAATTGTGTTTATCCTTACAAAGAACCAGCTCTTGGTTTTGTGATCTTTTGTATTTTTTTGTTTTTTTTTAGTCTCTATGTCGTTTATCTCCACTATGATCTTTATTATTTCCTTCCTTCTGCTTCCTCCGGGCTTTTCTTGTTGTTCTCTTTCTAATTCTTTAAGTTGTAGGGTTTTATAATTTATTACTTCTTTTTCTTGTTTTTTTAGGTAAGCCTGTAGAGCTATGAATTTCACACTTAGGACTGCTTTAACTGTGTCCCATAGATTTTGGATTGTTGTTTTTTCATTGTCGTTTGTTACCAGGATGCTTTTTATTTCTCCTTTGATCTCTTTAGCAACCCAATCATATTTTAATAGCATGCTATTTAGCTTCCAATTGTTTGATTTTTTCATTTTTTTGTAGCTGATTTCTAATTTTATGCCATTGTGATCTGAGAAGATACTTGATATGATTTCTATCTTCTTGAATTTGAAGAGAGTTTGCCTGTGTCTGAATATGTGGTGTAACTTTGAAAATGTCCTGTGTGCACTTGAGAAGAATGTATATTCTGTAACTTTGGGGTGAAATGTTCTGAAGATGTCAATTAATTCCATCTGATTTAGTGAGTCATTTAGGATTGATGTTTCTTTTTTGATTTTTTGTTTAGAGGATTTATCCAGTGGTGTCAATGAGGTATTAAAGTACCCTACTATGACTGCTGTTGATCTTTCCCTTGATATCTTTCAGAATTTTTTTGTTTTGTATTTGGGTGCTCTTGTATTGGGTGCATACATGTTTACCAGAGTTATATCCTCTTGTTGAATTGCTCCCTTCAGTATTATGAATTGGCCTTCTTTATCTCTTGTTATTGTCTTTACTTTGAGGTCTAATTTGTCAGATATAAGTATTACTACTCCAGTTTTTTGTTTTTTTCATTTCCATTTGCCTGAAAAATTTATTTCAATCCCTTCACTATCAGTCTGTGTGAGTCCTTTGTTCTGAGGTGGGTCACTTATAGACAGCAGATATATGTGTCTGCTAATCCCATATGGGTTTCTAATCCATTCAGCTACCTTATGTCTTTTGATTGGAGCATTTAATCCATTTACATTTAAGGTTATTATTGATAAATACTTGTTTGTTGCCATTTTTATTCTTTATGCCTGTGTTCCTTCTTCCCTTCTTATTTCTTCTTTTTGCAGCAGTCCCTTTAGCATTTCTTGCATTGGTGTCTTGGTGGTAATAAATTCCCTTAGCCCTTTTTTGTCTATGAAGCTCCTGATTTCACCTTCAATTTTGAATGACAGCATTGCTGGGTATAGTATCCTTGGAATCAGTACCTTGCTTTGCATCACTTTGTATAATTCACTACATTCCCTTATGGCCTGTTGTGTTTCTGTTGAGAAATTCATTGATATTCTAATATGGGAGATCCCTTATAGGTAACTTTCTGCCTCTCTCTGGCACCCTTTAAGATTTTTACTTTGTAGTTGGTGTTTGCCAATTGAATTATGATGTGTCTTGGTGTCAGTCTTTTTGGGTTCCTCTTGTTTGGGACTCTGTGTGCTTCTTGAATTTGTGTGAGTTTTTTCTTCCCAATATCAGGGAAATTTTCTGTCATTATTTATTTAAACAGGTTTTCTATTCTTTGCTCAGTTTCCTCTTGTTCTGGCACCCCTATTATGTGGATGTGTTTTATTTTGTGTTGTCCCAAAGCTCCCAAAGCTCCCTTAGGCTCTCCTCCTGCTTTTTAAGTCTTTTTTTTCCAGTTGCTGCTCTGCTTGGGTCTTTTTTCCTACCTTGTCTTCTAACTCACTCATGTGGTCCTCAGCTACTTCTAGTCTACTGTTGATGCTTCTATTTTGTTCATTATTGCAGCTATGTCACTCTTCATTTTTTCTTAGTTCTTCATTTCTTCTTGATTCTTACACATGTTGTTGAATTTTTGTTCCATCCTTTTCAGTGTCCTTGTCACTAATGGTCTGAATTCTTTCTCTGACAAATTTTGTCTCCATTTTGTTTACTTCCTTTTCTGGTCATTCCTCCTTTTCTTTCCTATGGGGGCTGTTTCTTTGTCTCCCCATTTTTACTCCTATTAGGGTGTCTGGTTATATGGCTCACTCTATGCCACATTGATCAAAAGGCACAACATACAACTCAACAAGACACGATACAGAATCACGAATGTATTCATGACATCGATAACCCCAATAAAGGTGACCACCAGAGAAAAGATAATTAGGGGAGAGAAAAGAGTACAAAAATGATATTTAGAAAAGGAAAAAAGGTAAGAGAGAAAAGAAAAAGAAAAGGAGGGCAAAAAAATATGTATATGGGTAGAAAACTCCATAAAATGAACAAACAAACCAAAAAAATGCAAACAACAAACACCCACATTAAAGGGGGTGAACTAAATCTGAAGTGTCAGAGCTTATTTCCAGAAAGTAAGGTAAAGGAATTGAATGACTGGGGGAATTGCTATGGGTCAGTATAGACTAGGTAGAAAGAGAATGAGTTGGATAAGAAGAAAAGTAAAACACAAACTAATCAATAAATTTATAAAAATCCCCCTTCTTTAATCTATCTATCTATATATTCATCTATTTTTGGAAAAGGAGAATAGAGAGCAAATAGACTTAAGTTTGGTGAGTGAAACTAATTAAGCAATTAGGAAAAGAAGAGAGCAAACAAGGAGAGGAAAAAATGAAATCATAAAAACAAATTGGCTAACGCAGAAAGAGAAGAGAAGGATGCATGGACTTGGAGCAGGGGAGAGGAAATTAGATATATAAGTAAGCCAACAGAGACTATTATAATAGTAACACATCAATAAAGCCGATCAATGAAATACAGACTTTTTTAAAATCAGAATACATAATTTCAGTAATTGATTTTTCTTTTTTCAAGAAAGATTGAATTTAAGAACCTTGTAAAAACAGGTCACTAGCATTTTACTTAAAAGACATATTTTAGTCCTTTTGCTTTGTTTCATTTTATAATGCTTTGTTTCATTTTATCTTTGCAGAAGATGAGCCTTTTGGAGAGCTGGAAAACTAACATCAGACAGGTTGCTTAGGAAGTGCTAAAGCCTGACAATAATTTGTCCTCTTATATGGCTTTGTTGGTACCATTTGTTCATGATCAAGACAGTAATGTTTGCAAGCATTCCTATAAAAAGAGAAACAAGGAATTTTAATTCTTATATAGCCTTGGATGAATATATATTGGGAATATAATCTAATCTTACCCAAGATAAATATCCGTAGCCTCTGTTAACCAAACTGTACCTATCAAACTGCTATCTTGTTCTTGGGCATGGGGGAGCACTTTGTGAAACATATAATTGTTTAACCATTGAGCTGTACACTTAAACCTAATAAAAATAGTATTGAATGTAAACTATAACTTTTTAAAAATTGAAAATAAAATAAAACAAAGAAGGATTTATAAAGAAGCAGGGCCTTCCAATAAATTTCTTACCTATTTAAAAAATGCAATTTTAAAATTTTCAAGTGCCTTTTTAAAACGCTTAACTTTATCCATAAAACATGCATGTTATAAATGCTTGTGAAATATTTATAAAAATTATTGGGGAAGATATTTTCTTTGGAATCTCAGTAGATTAAGCATTTGACTTCCATTCTGTTTTCTCAGCAATCTTCTGAATATTTCCAAATCTTATTAATAGTTTTCTTCAGTTCTTGCTCCCAATTAACCTTTATAGTTTCTTTAATATAAAAAACATTGCACTTCCTAGCATTTCCATTTTTATCTTACTAATAACATTTTTCATCTCCATCTTTTGATTTAAAATCTAATTATGAGATTATTATCATGTGTTGTAAAGCCACTATGTTACCATAAACTTCTTTTTTAGTTTTTATTTTTAATTAAACTTTTATTTTGAGATGTCTATAGATTCAAGTGTAGTTTTAAGAAATAATGCAAAAAGTCCATGTATCTGTACAATTTCCCTCAATAGTAACATCTTGCAAAATTATACTACAATATCACAAGGATTTTGACATTAATAAAATCAAGATACAAAATATCTCCATCACTACAATGATCCCTCACTGTGCTATTTTATAGACCACATCCACATCCTTCTGTTCCCCCTTCCCTCCTTAACCTTTGGCAACCACTAATCTCTTCTTCTTTTCCCCTTTTTAAAACCACATCTTAAAGTGAGAACTTAAAATAACTGATTATAGAAACAAGCGAATATTCTAGAAAAATTAATTGTACTGGACAAAAAGGTGTTCCTAAAGTGTTAACTAAAATTTTTAGTGGTACTTCATCTCACGATAAAATTGTGCACCATGTAATGAACCTAAAACAGTAATATTACAGTGCAAAAAATTAAAATTTAAAAGCCATCAAGACTACATTATAAAATTTTCAAAAGCCTCCTAACATTTAAATCAAAAAAGGAGGGGATAGTAGAAGAATATCATGTAAGGAAAAATATCCTGTAAGTAAATTACATCTAGAAAATTAATACTTTAGAAAATTAATTGTAAGGCTAAAAACAAGACACCCATGAAAAACACACAAGGTGTCAAAACAAGCCAGAGGAAAATCATTTGGGCAAAAAATGAAATAGAATTCCAAGTCAAATTTATAGAAAATATTCCTTTATTAACTTTTGGTAGAGAATATGTTTGTATATTTTCAGAAAACAAGTCCAAGACCATGTGGATTCCAGCAACAGAGAGGAATCGACAGGACTACTCCAGCCATGAAGACAGAAGAGAAGCAGTCCGGAGATGGATGACGCTGACGTGGCCTTGCCATACTAGCAGTTAGCAACTGTGCATCACTGCAGGTTGCCCAGGACCAAACCAGACAGAGTCGGACCTGCATTACAACCATTTGTCCACCATCCAGAACTGTAATGTCAGTGCTGACATGTACACATAAGGAACTGTTTGACATTGAAATTGGGACTCAAAAGAACTGTTGGCCCAGAAAGAAACTCACTACAGACTGATTCATTTGCCTGTCACCATAACCATTATTGCTTGTCTCATTTTCGGTTCTTATAAGTGTATTTCTAATAGCACATGATCTCACTCATCTAGGGGAAGTAATGAAAAACATAGACTGATGAACAAGAACAGACCCAGAAACAAGGAGGCATGGATCAGATTGTCGGGCCTCAGAGGGAGGGTAGGGGAGGGTGGGGGTAAAGGGGAGAGATCAACCAAAGGACTTGTGTGCAAGCATATGAGCCTAACCAGCGGTTAAGGACAACAGGGAGGTGGGGGCATGTGTGGGGAGGGGTGTGGGATGGGAATGGGGAGATGAAGACAAATTTGTGATACCTTAATCAATAAAGAAATTTTAAAAAAATTATGTTTCAAGAAAAGCAAATAAAATTGGAAATCAAAGACTTTGCCATAAAAAAATAAAAAATAAAAATAAAATAAAATAAAATAACTGATTATATAATTTTCTTTTCTAATATAATATTAAAACTGTAAAATTCTTTCTAGGAAACATTCTAGCTGTGTCTCACAAATTTGGTAAGTTTCAATTCCATTATTACTCAGTTAAAATGTGTTGTTATTTCCCTTAAAATACTTTGACCTCTGCATTATTTAGTAGCAATTTAACTTTCTTTTTTTAAATATATTTTATTTATTTTTTACAGAGAGGAAGAGAGAGGGATAGAGAGTCAGAAACATCGATAAGAGAGAAACATCGATCAGCTGCCTCTTGCACACCCCCTACTGGGGATGTGCCTGCAACCAAGGTACATGCCCTTGACCGGAACTGAACCTGGGACCCTTGAGTCCGAAGGCCGATGCTCTACCCATTGAGCCAAACCAGTTTCGGCAGCAATTTAACTTTTTAAAAATTTCTTTATTGATTAAGGTATCACATATTTGTCCTCATCCCCCCATTCCCATCCCAAACCTCTCTCCACTCATGCCCCCACCCCCCTGTTGTCCGTGACCACTGGTTAGGCTCATATGGATGCACACAAGTCCTTTGGTTGATCTCTCCCCTTTACCCCCACCCTCCCCTACCTTCCCTCTGAGTTCCAACAGTCTGATTTATGCTTCCTTGTCTCCCATTCTGTTTTTTGTTCATCAGTCTATGTTGTTCATCATTTCCCCTAGATGAGTGAGATCATGTGCTACTAGAAATACACTTATAAGAACCAAAAATGAGACAAGCAATAATGGTTATGGTGACAGGCAAATGAATCAGTCTGTAGTGAGTTTCTTTCTGGGCCAACAGTTTTTTTGAGTCCCAATTTCAATATCAAACAGTTCCTTATGTGTACATGTCAGCAATGATATCTCAGTTCTGGATGGTGGACAAATCGTGGTAGTGAAGGTCCAACCCTCTCTGGTTTGGTCCTAGGCAGCCTGCAGCGATGCACAGCTGCTGACTGCTAGTATGGCAAGACGTCATCAGCGTCTTCCATCTCTGGACTGTTTCTCTTCTGTCTTCATGGCTGGAGTAGTCCTGTCAATTCCTCTCTGTTGCTGGAATCCACATGGTCTCGGAGTTGTTTTCTGAAAATATACAAACATATTCTCTACCAAAAGTTAATAAAGGAATCTTTTCTATAAATTTGACTTGCGATCATTTTTCATTTTTTGCCCAAATGATTTTCCTCTGGCTTGTTTTGACCCCTTGGATGTTTTACATGGGTGTCTTGCTATTAGCATTACAAATGAAAGTTAATTTTCTAAAGTAAAAATTTTCTAGATGTAATTTACTTACAGGATATTTTTCCTTACATGATATTCTTCTTATATCCCCCCTTTTTTGATTTAAATATTAGGAGGCTTTTGAAAATTTTATAATGTAGTCTTGATAGCTTTTAAATTTTAATTTTTTGCACTACAATATGACTGCTTTAGGTTCATTACATGTTACACAATTTTACCATAAGATGAATTACCAATAAAAATTTTAGTTAACACTTTAGGAACAGCTTTTTGTCCAGTACAATTAATTTTTCTAGAATATTCGCTTATTTCAATTAGCCAATTTAAATTAGCCTGAAAACTTGACTACTATTTTACGGTCAAATTTAATACTCTAACAACAATCTTATTTTACCCTGTAAATATTAGTGGAAAGGATTATTTCCCTTCTTGAGTAGGCCCTGAGCATTCCTGGTGCTAGGCTGGATTTAGATAACAAAAACCCACTTCCCCACACCATGGGTACAAGACAACTCAAACAAGTCTTCTTGCAGTGAGAGGGCAGCTGCTGTTGGCCAAGTCTGTCTGTTACCTGGGTCCTGATTTGAGCTGGGCATGGGACGTTAAGCAGCCATGGGGTCAGGAGACCTCCCTCAGAAGGGTTGAGGGTTGAGGCCCCTGCAAAGTTGGGGGGGGGGTGAGGGTCTGTGCCCCACCTCTGTTGATCTCCAAGTTTTCTCTTGATGGCCCCTCTGCAACTGTGCCTGTCTTAGGTTGTTTCTTCCCTGAGGAATCTTACCCGTCTCTGGCTAACCAGCCATCCTCCGGGGCCAAGCAGGGTGAAGTGAGGTTCAGTTCTGTCTCCTAGGTAGCCTATGTCCCCATGGCCTCCACGCCCAGCATCTGCCTTGGGATACCCTCACCTGCTGGTTTGGCCCCAGCACTGATCACATATCTTGGGGAACCCAGGTTTCTTCTCCAGGGAGGGCCCAGCTTGCCCCACTGGGCGAGAGATAGATCCATGGTACCAGTCATCACGAGGCTTCAACCTCGACATGGACAGAAAGCTCAGGCAACAGCTGTGGGCAATTGGATTGTGAGAAGAGGGTCCCTCTTGGCCAAAAGGGCAAGAGGGACCAATATAGAATGCTCAGGTGCCTTCCCAGGAGGCCCTCTACACAATGGAAGGGATTAAATCCTTACATGTACTTTTTAAATTGCTCCCAGACATTCAAATAATTAGTTTGTAAGTTTGTTTGGGATATTTGTATATTATGCTGTTGTAATTCTAAAATATCAAGAGATGTGTTACCTTTGTCTCCAAGCACCAAAAAGATGATTTTTTATTGATCCCCAAGGGTGCGAGGTACTATTATAGGTAATGGGGGTAACACAAATCTGGGAAAAATTATAATGACATTGTAGAATAATATCATGTAAGGATATTTTTTGCTCTAGGCCATGGCAATTCCATTTCAAACTGGCTGTCAATTTGTTTTTGTATAGACAAGGTCTTAGTTATATTTTCTGCACCTCTCCCAGAGGCAAGTAGTGATAGTCCCTTTCTTTGGTGTCCACACAAGCCAGAAACCTCTCTTTAATTTTACACACAAAGGGGCAGTGGTTTGATTTTGTGTCATAGAAAAGGGAAGCTGGGTGGAGACCCCTGTGTAATTATACTTTCTTGCCTCACCCATGGTCCTCCTGGATGACCAAGGTGTTTGGTATTATTGGTGACTACATTAGGCGGGGGATCAGCCCACGTGAGGGGTCTTACCCATGAAGGGTCAGGAGCATAAGTCCAAAATACTTACCCATTTGCCCCAGGTAATATTACCGTACAGCTGATGATTGCTAGCATGGCTATAAAGGCGTTCTCAGGCACTCTTGGGTTTCTGGTTACCTCACAATTTCTTCCCTGAGGTTTGATGTTCTGATTGATGTTTCTCTGTTTCTGGATCTACTTTTTCCCCCATCGTTTATATTGTTCATTATATTCCACAAATGAGTGAAATCATGTGATATTTATCTTTCTCTGCCTGGCTTATTTCACTAAGCATAGTGTTCTCCATCTCCATCCATATTGTTGCAAATGGTAAGAGCTCCTTCTTTTTTACCGCAGCGTAGTATTCCATTGTGTAGATGTACCACAGTTTTTTAATCCACTCATCTGCTGATGGGCACCTAGGCTGTTTCCAAATCTTAGCTATGGTGAATTGTGCTGCTATGAACATAGGGGTGCATATATCCTTTCTGATTGATGTTTCCAGTTCCGTGGGATATATTCCTAGAAGTGGGATCATTGGGTCAAATGGGAGTTCTATTTTCAGTTTTTTAAGGAAACTTCATACTGTTCTCCACAGTGGCTGCACCAGTCTGCATTCCCACCAGCAGTACACGAGGGTTCCTTTTTCTCCACATCCTCGCCAGCACTTGTCATTTGTTGACTTGTTGATAATGGCCATTCTGACAGGTGTGAGATTGTACCGCATTGTTGTTTTGATTTGCATCTCTCTAATGATTACTGACTTTGAGCAAGTTTTCATATGTCTCTTGGCCTTCCTTCTGTTTTCTTTCGAAAAGTGTCTATTTAGCTCAGTTGCCCATTTTTTGATTGGGTTGTTTATGTTCTTTTTGTTAAGCTGCATGAGTTTCCTGTAAATGTTGGAGATTAAACCCTTATCGTTGATATCATTGGCAAATATGTTCTCCCATGCAGTGGGCTTTCTTGTTGTTTTATTGATGGTTCCCTTTGCTGTACAAAAGCTTTTTATTTTGATGTAGTCCCATTTGTTTATTTTCTCTTTAGTTTCCATTGTCCTAGGAGCAGTATCAGTGAAGAAATTGCTTTGGCATATGTCAGAGATTTTTCTGCCTATAGATTCCTCTAGTATTTTTATGGTTTCCCATCTTGTGTTTAAGTCCTTGATCCATTTTGAGTTTATTTTTGTGTATGGTGTAAGTTGGTGGTCTAGTTTCATTTTTTTTGCATGTATCTGTCCAATTTTCCCAACACCATTTATTGAAGAGACTGTCTTGACTCCATTGTATGTTCATGCCTCCTTTGTCAAATATTAATTGAGCATAGCGATTTGGATCAATTTCTGGGTTCTCTATTCTATTCCATTGATCTATATGTCTGTTCTTGTGCCAATACCAGGCAGTTTTGAGAACAGTGGCTTTGTAATATAGCTTGATATCTGGTATTGAGATCCCTCCTACTTTGTTCTTCTTTCTCAGGATTGCTGTAGCTATTCGGGGTCTTTTTTTATTCCAGATGAATTTTTGGAAAGTAAGTTCTAGGTCTGTGAAATATGCCATTGGTATTTTAATGGGAAGTGCATTGAATTTATAGATTGCTTTGTGTAGTATGGACATTTTGATGATGTTGATTCTACCAATCCATGAACATGGTATGTTCTTCCATCTGTTTATGTCTTGCTCTATCTCTTTTTTCAGTGTCATGTAGTTTTCTGCATATAGGTCTTTTACCTCCTTAGTTAAGTTTATTCCTAAGTATCTTAATTTTTTTTGTGTGATGGTAAATGTGATTGCTTTTTTAGTCTCTCTTTCTGTAAGTTCATTATTGGTGTATAGAAATGCCATAGATTTCTTGGCATTAATTTTGTATCCGGATATATTGCCGAATTCATTTATTAAGTCTAATAATTTTTTGATGGAGTCTTTAGGGTTTTCTATGTACAGTATCATGTCATCTGCAAATAAGGACAGTTTTACTTCTTTTCCAATTTGGATGCCTTTTATTTCTTCTTCTTGTCTGATTGCAATGGCTAATACTTCCAGCACTATGTTGAACAGGATTGGTGAGAGTGGGCATCCCTGTCTTGTTCCTGTTCTTAGGGGAAATGTTTTTAGATTTTGCCCATTGAGTATGATGTTGGCTGTGGGTTTGTCATATAAGGCTTTTATTATGTTCAGGTATGATCCTTCTATTCCCACCTTGCTGAGTGTTTTGATCAAGAAGGGGTGTTGGATTTTGACAAATGCTTTTTCTGCATCAATTAATATGACTATGTGATTTTTATCTCTCAATTTGTTTATGTGATGTATCACGTTTATTGATTTGCGGATATTGTACCATCCTTGCATCCCCGGGATAAATTCTACTTGGTCATGGTGTATGATCTTTCTGATGTACTGCTGGATCTGATTTGCTAGAATTTTGTTGAGGATTTTGGCATCTATGTTCATGAGGGATATTGGCCTGTAATTCTCTTTCATTGTGTTGTCTTTATCTGGTTTTGGTATTATGGTAATGCTGGCTTCATAGAAGGAGCTTGGAAGTGTTCCTTCCTCTTGAATTTTTTGAATAGTCTGAGGAGGATAGGTTTTAATTCTTCCTTGAATGTTTGGTAAAACTCCCCTGTGAAGCCATCTGGCCCTGAGCTTTCATTTGCTGGAAGCTTTTTGATGACTGCTTCAATTTCTTTCATAGTTATCTGCCTATTGAGATTTTTAGTATCTTCCTGAGTAAGTTTTGGAAGGTTGTATTTTTCTAGGAATGTGTCCATTTCCTCCAGGTTGTCTAGTTTGTTAGAATAGAGTTGTTCATAGTATTTTTTAACAATCCTTTGTATTTCTGTGGGCTGTGTTATTATTTCTCCTCTTTCATTTCTGATTTTGTTTATTTCAGTCCTCTCGCTTTGCTTTTTGGTGAGCCTGGCTAGAGGTTCAGCAATCTTGTTTATCCTTTCAAAGAACCAGCTCTTGGTTTTATTGATCTTTTGTATTTTTTTTTGGTCTCTATGTCATTCATTTCTGCTCTGATCTTTATTATTTCCTTTCTTCTGCTCACTGTGGGCTTTTCTTGTTGCTCTCTTTCTAATTCTTTGAGTTGTTGAGTTAGATGATCTATTACCATTTTTTCTTGTTTTTTGAGGTAGGCCTGTGGAGCTATAAATTTTCCTCTCAGGACTGGTTTCATTGTGTCCCATAGTATTTGCATTGTTGTGTTTTTATTGTCATTAGTCTCCAGGATGTTTTTAATTTCTTCTTTGATCTCATTGTTAACCCAATCATTGTTTAATAGCATGCTATTCAGTTTCCAAGTGTTTGAATTTTTTGGAATGTTTTTATTGTAGTTTATTTCTAATATTATGCCATTGTGGTCTGAGAAAATGCTTGATATGATTTCAATTTTTTTGAATTTGGGGAGACTTTGTTTGTGACCCAATATGTGATCTATTTTTGAAAATGTCCCATGTGCACTTGAGAAGAATGTATATCCTGTGGCTTTGGGGTGAAATACTCTGAAGATATCAATTAGGTCCCTGTGATCTAGTGAGTCATTTAGAATTGCTGTTTCTTTGCTGATTTTTTGTCTAGATGATTTATCCAGTGATGTCAGAGGTTTATTAAAGTCTCCTACTATGATTTTATTGTTGTCAATCTCTCCCTTGATCTCTTCCAGGAGTTTTTTTATGTATTTGGGTGCTCCTGCATTGGGTGCATATATGTTTATTAGGGTTATATCCTCTTGTTGTATCAATCCCTTTATTATTATGAAGTGGCCTTCCTTATCTCTTGTTATGGCCTTTACTTTGAGATCTATTTTGTCAGAAATAAGTGCTGCTATCCCAGCTTTTTTTTTCATTTCCATTTGCCTGAAACATGTTTTTCCATCTCTTCACTTTCAATCAGTATGAGTCCTTTTTTCTGAGGTGGGTCTCTTGTAGACAGCATATATATGCCATGGGATCTATGGTTTGTTCCATTTTACAAATAAAGAAACTACATTATCTTTGTTCATCACCCCCATGCAGTTGCTTCACTAAATCTATCTCCTTCTACTCTCCTTCGCTTCCTCCTCACAGCCCATAACCCTTCTGTTCCCCAAACCCCCAACCCAAGCATCAGACTATCTAGGCATGCTCCCACATTAAGTTCTTGGTTCACATATTCCATGAGTTCAAAATTTAAGGATCTGGAACAAAATTAACTACACAAGTGCCTCTTATTGACAAAATACACTTATCTCAGTTTGAAAAACACACACCACTGTCAACATTTTGATTTTGAAATATTATAAAGGAGACCTCAAGGATAGCTGTCTAAATAAACAAGAGGGTCTTTTACCATCACAAAAAAATCATGACAAAGAAAAAACTCAAATTAAATGCAGTTATCCCTCTTAAATAGGTTTTTATCCCCTGACTATTATTGGAAGTTTAATGCTAAAGGGAACTTATTTTCTTATCTCAGGAATAGGACTCCTATACTATTTTTAAAAAAATCACAATAAAATTGACAAAACCAATTACTGATTTACATATGATATAGCTCTGTGATAAAAATAGAATGATTTTATAATTGCACCAACAATAACCAATCATAATATCAATTGTATGCCACTTGATTTAATATATTGCTGCATCTACATTTTAAAAATAGTCATCATTTGCATAATTCACATATTATTCTACAGCAAAATTAGTAAGAGAAACCCCTTTATCAAAATCATGGAGGGTTTTCTTAGAGCAGTGTTTAACTGCTCTCCTCAAGGAAGTTTGAAAAAAATAATTTTGAGTAAATTGATGGCTGTTTATAAAAAGCTTCATCATTCTCTGTTGATTTCTTTTTTTTTTAATTTTGAAAATTTTCCCTATGATTTCACAGGCAATAGAGTTAATTTATTGGTTATAATGCCTGGTTCAAAGCAAAACATAATTTTTATTCTTGGGACACAATCTTGTAATGGTACAAGATAAGAATGGATCTGCTATTAAAATGCATAACCTGATCTTTACTTCCTTAAAGGTCTATTCATTGGATCCTATGTAAAATCATTTATTGTCAAAATAGCTGATATTCAGTGGTAATGCTGGCTAAATAATTTTAAATCATAAATTGCTATCTTGACTTAAAATCAACTAAATTATATTTTTAAATCTCAATCAGAGGTATATTTAAGATATATTAAGAATGTCTTTATGCCAATATTTAAAAAAAAAATTATTTTAGAGCTAGAGAAAGGGAGAGGGACAAAGAGAGAGAGAGAAATATTGATGTGAAAGAGAAATACCAATCACTTGCCTCTTGCATGCACCCCGCTCTGTGATCAAACCTGAAACCTAGATATGTGCCCTGACCAGGAATCAAACCTGCAACGCTTTGATGCGCAAAACGATGTTTCAACCAACTGAGCCACACCAGATAGGGCTCTGTGTTAATATTTTAATAAAAATAACATAATCATTTTATGATATTAAGTAAAAAATTTAAATATTGAATTGGAGGTTGATTTTTTTAAAAATCATATAAAATGCATCCATTGAATTCACAATTATTCTTTATAGAGTTATTCAGAAATGTGGAAATCTTATTCAAACAATATTGCTTAATCTTAAAACATTTCAGAACTGCATTTTTGGAATTATTACCAGAGCTATAAGATTAAACATGAGAAACAAAAACAATATTCTACTTTAATTAAAGTAAGAATACAACCTTTATTGTTCTTTTTATTTTTTTCTTCTTTCCTACCAGTATGTAATTCAGTTGGATTTCATCACATTTTCCAAGGGCTTTCCAACCTCAGCCTTAAAAAGGTTACATTGTGGAGTTATATGAACTACATAAAATAGAATCTATAATAATAAAAGCATAATATGCTAATTAGACCGGACAGCCAAATGACCTTCTGGACGTCCTTCTGGATGAAGCCGGAGCTATGAGGGCCGAGCCCCTTGCACAAATTTCCTGCATCGGGCCTCTAGTGAGTTAATAAACATATAGAAGTTTTGTAATAAATGTGGTTAGTTAGTTGTGGTCGTAAGTAATGTAATTAAATTTCAAGAAGTCAAAGGCTGCTTGCATAGTCTACTCAAGCAGCAGTATAAGGTAGTGACTGAATCATTCCATTTATTTGAAATTGTTTTAATAAGTTCCAAATATATTTTAGTGGTTAAATTAGGAAACATAAATCAGAGTTTCTGCACACTATAAAAGAAAATAATTATTTAAAAAAACAGCAATAAAAAACAGTATTTAGAACTTTACATTGAAAGCTAAGATCTTCATGAAATATTTTACAGTATGTCAACAAATGTACTAGCTTTAAAGTTTAGCAAATTTGAGGAAAATGAATGCAAATAATATTTAGATGAACAGTAGTGTAACATAGGGAAACTGACCTCAAAACAAAGAAATAACAAAACAGACTATATCCTACATCAAGTAGGCAATAGAATTAATGAGTCTATAGAAACAAAGTTGGAATGCATTGCTTGTAACACACAAACAATTTTTCTATCAATTTAGATTTTTAAAAAATTTTTGAACTAATGGAATTATTTGTGTGTTTTTTTAAAATTTATTACCCTCCTCTGGTTCAACCCTGTCTTCATTTTAGAATTCTTTCCTCCCCAAATAAAATGTTCTTTCACTACAAACATTTTTAACAATAGTTTTTCTTCACCTTAAATTTGCTAGCTTTCCTGCTTTTTCCTGATGTGTTTCCTGATAACTCCAACACCTTACAAATATTTATTAACTTTTCTAACTGAATAGTTATGTAAATATCAGACAAACTTGAAAATAATGAAATAATTTTTCTCCTGATTTCTTGCACAAAATGAAAATCTACTAATCTTTTCAAGCACCCTTTGACTGCTTTTCCTGCAGAATAGCCATGCAATTTCAAATTTAGTTTAAAAAATGAATAACAATTATTAAGAAAAGTAGACATTTAAGTTTCAACTTGGTTTTTATCACTATCAGGAAATCTTTTCTGTCTCCCATAGAATTTGTCCAAAGCCTTCTCTGTGTTTCAGTATGGTTTTCTGTATAATTAGAGCTGTAATAATTCAAAAGTATTAAATTATCTCATTATTTTTATTTTCATTATGAGATTTGGAGCTCCTTTTGTATGGGCATTTTTTAAAAATTCATCTTCTATGGCCAGTGTTTGATGTGGTGCCTGCTACATCAAGATGTTCTGGTGATGCTTAATATGTGTTGAGTAAACTCAAATAGATATTTCTAAATTTTTTTTATAGTTCACATATTTCTGTTATAAATTAATTAATACAGACTTGAACTGAAGAGGATTTATGAGGTGATATTTAACTTATTTTATTATATCAAAACTAGGAATGTGATTTTCAAATTCTAATTCAATGTACTGTATATGCCTCTTAACTCTGCCATGCTCTACTTCATAGGATGTACGTATACCAACATACCAATAAGTATAGAAGACTATAAAACTTAACTAAAACAATTAAATCACCATTTTCCAAAGTAGATACAAAAATCAAGTGGATAATTTTTTACAAATACAATTTTAGTGGAGCATGTTTATTATTAAAAGTCAGTTTAATATCATATGGACATTAAAAATCATTTTTATTTTCAACATGAGGAACTGGTGCTCATTTCAAAGAAAGCACAAACTATATTGTAAGGATTTTATAGAAATGGTATACAATCCCTTCTGCTACCCTATTAATACCAAATATTTTAGAAATTAAAACCATATTTCCAGTAATAGCAAGGCATTTGAAAGTAACAGATGACATTAAGGCAAGTTGTATAAAATGAAAGATAGTATATATGCCTCTCATTACCACAGAAGTGAATACAAGTAGAGTGCATATCTATAGACCATATTTAAGGAAACCACAGAGAAAAATGTGGTCTACGAATGAGTGGATTTCAAAGCAAAAACTAGTGATACTATGATTATGACAAAAAACAGGGACAAAGTTTGGTCTATTTTCCAAATATTAAAAATGATACATTAAAATGAGAAAAAGAAAACCATTCCCTTCATTTAACCAATGTTTAAAACATTGCTAAGTCCTAAAAGAATACTAACAGATAAGAAACAGTTCTGACCTTTAAAGAGCTTTTTTATTTTTCACAGTAAGAGAACACAAGCACATACACAAAGATATTTTCAATATAAAATAGCTAATTATAAAGTTTAGGGAAGCACACAGAATACATCATCACAACATTGTCTGTGTTCCTCCTTTCTTTGTACCAGCAAAGGGCTTTGGCGTAGGTCCTGTTTAATGCAAGCCATTATTAGTAAACCCAAATTCACTGCTAGTCCAGGAATCCAAGGCTGGACCAATACATGGGATCAGTACAAGAATTTCCCCTAGTGCCGGTTATCAATTCAGTAGGACATGTGAGCCATTTATAGAGGATTTTAAATTCTAACTACTTTCTGAATATTAAAAACATCCTTTTTATATAATACTATTATTTGATAACAATGAGCAAAGTTGAGAGACTACAATAATAAACACCGATAGAGAATAAGAGGTTTTTCTATTTCAGCAATATAGAAGAGAGAGAATTCATGGACATGGACAACAGTGTGGTGATTGCCGAGAGGAGATGGGTGGGTAAAGGTGGAAGAGAGCATAGCGGGGATGAATGGTGATGGAAAAATTATATTAAAATAAAATAAAAAAGAAATAAACAATATTCAAAATTAAAATGCAATAAATGGCAAATGCATTATTCAACTCTACTATTAACATTTTAAAATATTTGTGACTGCTAATGGGTAAGAAGGAACAGGATACTAAAGGAATATAATACAGAAGAAGAAACAGAAGAGATTCTGACCAACATTATATCATAGAAAATTATTCCGTATAAAAATTAAGATTGGCAATTTTCAAAAGCATATTTAATAGAAAAAACAGACATATTGATACTATAAGAATTGATCATAAATTTGCTCATCTAGAAAAATTGCCATTCAGATACTCTCACAATGCCAAAGAAATGTATTTTGAAAGGAAAAAGAGAAGTGTTGAGCGCTAGTAATAAAAAACAACTGTCATGTATAACTATAAAAATATGAACAGGAGAAAAGTATTAAATAAGAGATATTAATAGTAACTATTAGAGATACATTTATCAAAATAATATTAATATGTTTTAATTCATAATTACTTCACAAAAAGTTATCAAAGCATGAGGAATAAATATAGAAACTATAAATTAATTTAAGTAAAAGCTAAATTTATTTGGAAACACATAAACAAATGAAAAAAAAATACTAAACTTCAGTTATTCCAACATCAAACCCTTCTCAGAGGAGCATTCCCTCAAGCCACAGCATCACCTGGGCAGGCTTAGACATCAGGTTCACTTGTCAGAACGCCATCAATGGGACAACTAAGGGAAGATCAGAATTTCCACCTTTATATCACAAAGCCAAATTCAGCTATATCACTAAGCTACATAAATTTTAATGAGAATACTCAGTCTTCTCTAATTTATGACAGTTTATAGTCTCAATCACATATGTTAATACACATCATAAAAAATACACAAATGCCTCCAAAAGTGAGTAAAAGAGAAGTAGGGAAGTAGTTGTTTTATATTAGAGTAAGGTAGAAAACTCCTGATAGAATTTTTAGAATGTCTTTATTCTCTTACTTGGTACAAATTGTTACCTCTGAATTAACTTTTCATTATCTACTATCAATAAATAAAAAAGCATAATCATTTTCAGTGTTGATGATAGAACCCTGTGTGCAAATTCTTTTCGTTAAATCAACAACTTTCAGAGTCATCTATTTTATGGATGGCTAAGTGAGCAGAATCAAATTTCTGAACTTAATGACAATGTCATTGTAGATTATGAAACCATAACATTGTAAAAAGAGACATCTGGTGTGCACCATGCATGTTATGTATGGTTAGCTTCAGTGAGTTTTCTGAGTTCTCCTTGCACTATAATATATGTGTGGCAGAGTGCCACTCAAACTAAGTAAAATCATTCAACTGTCTTGACTATGAAGTAAAGAATACAATGCTTGACTAGGCAACATAACCACAGGTTTTTTTGTTACATTCCAATCAGTACATTGGAACTGATGTCTACAAGTGACATAGTAATCAATACAAACAAAATAAGATGTGGAATAATATATATGCATACATACACACAAATATATGCACATATAATCATAAATATTTAGACAAGTATATGTATACATAATAATAAATATGTCTAATGTCTGTGCATATACATATTTGCCTACATGCTTTGAAATAACACCACATTATTTACACAGGTACCAAAGAGGAAAAAGGCAATGCCCAGACTTGGAGTAAAATATTATTTTTTTTAAAAAATATATTACTTGATTGTAACATGCAGTGCTTCCTATCTCATATTTCTTCTTCCTAATTTTTGGGACAATGGTTATCTTGATTTTTCTCACTCCCCTCCCTTTATAATATGCATTCCTTTCTAGAACAAGGAAGCTACTGAGTCTGCCTACTGACTATTGGTGGGTAGGTAATATGGTCTAGGGCTCCATGGGAATCCCAGTAAGAAAAGTTGGCTAAAGCACTTTCTTCCCTCTTTGTCAACCAATAATTGATAGAGAACATCCCATTACTAATGAAATCTTATATATAAATCAGAATGCTGGGGATTCTGGAAAGAGTTTGGCATATAAAACCATCATCCTTTTTGGATAAAGTTGGCACTGCCCAACATGAATGGGTCTGATTTCATAGACTACCAAGATCCCAAGGAAGGTCTGATAAATGGAGCTAGGTTCTGCTAGGGGAAGTTAGGGAGCTGGGGAAGTCTTAGAAAGCTGGGGAGCAGTATGACTTCCTCCTGATGCCTTCATGGAGGAATAGCAGCATGGATTCCCTTCATTTTGAGTCATCTACCAGACCTCACTAAATGAATAGTGTTGGCATTATCAGTAACTCATCTCGGGGTAAAAGTTGAGTCCATCTTCCACATGATGCACAAAAATAACTTTAACATCAATAAAAGAATGTTTGGAAAACAGTAGAAGATTATAGGAAAAATAATTGATATATATTAGGTGAAGTGCATGGATTTCCATGAGGTTTTTAAAAACTGATTTTAGAGTGAGAGGCAGAGAGGAGAGAGAGAGAGAGATCTCTGTGAGAGAGAAACATCAATGTCAGAAACATCCATCAGTTGCCTCTCATGTGCTCCCCAACCAACCGAAGATAGAACCCACAACCTAAGCATGTGCCCTGACTGGGAGTGGAATCAACAACCATTTTGATCCACAGAATGGCACTCCAACCAATTGAGCTGCCCAGCCATGGCAATGACATTTTGGGTGACAAAAACAAAATGTAAAACAACATATAATATTAATTTTGTCAAATACTGACCCACAAACCCATTATACTTATAGAAGCTTTAATAGGATTAAATTGGCAAGTAGAAAAAATGCATAATGATAGATACTAGATTATTAGCATGAGCTACTTTATGTGAGTGGAGGGAAATTAAAGATAAAGGTGAGAGAAAGGAAAAAATAAAAAAAAATAATGCTTTACCAAAATTACTTCAAATATGTTATAGATTTTATATACTTAAAATTTTAAATTGTGTATACATAATGATACTAAAATAAGTACAGAAAATGGCAATACTGAATGAAGTGTTAAATGCCTTCATGATTTTTAACTACTAAAAATAATGTATATATGTAACTAAGATTTACTAAGAAAATATTAATCGAATCACATCATTAAAAATAAAAAAACTCAAAATGTAATTGTGCTACTGATGAATACATAAGATAATATCTAAATTAATAAATACAAAAGATATCTAAAATCTTTCAAGGTGAATTATGGGTTTTAAGTTCAGAGCAGAAAATCTTTAAACAGTAACTCCAAAATAAGCATTAAGAAGAAAATATTGCAAGGAGAAAAAAGCGATAAAGATAAAAACATGAAAGCAGTCAGAGAGATCTTAAAGGTACATTTTATTACCGCATTTATACCTATGAATGTGGGAAGTATATTCTAGATTTTTGAAAGCCCACTGCATTTTCTCCAACTTCTTTAGCAGTGTCAACATCGGTAGATATGAAAAAAAAAAATTGCCTCACCATCCTTTATTCTACCTCCAAAATTGAAAATAATTATTTTGAAAATGTGCAGTCAAAAATTCTTTGCTAATTTCTTTCTGAGAAATCACCTACATGATTGATGACTTTAAATGTAATTAAGATGAACTTTCAACAATGTGTTTGTTTGTTTGCTTTTCCCTATAGAAATGCTAGGCACTTTGTTCTTCATTTAAAAAAAATTATCAAAACAACAGAATAATTTCCAGTACTGGTTATGGAAAAGAGTTTGGCCTTCTCATTTTTGCAGAAGTTTAAAATAATTTTAAATAAAGTTAACTATAATTTTAATAGTTTCTAAGGCTAGACACAAAAGATATATTTGTTCATACTTTACCTAAACTCTAGTGAAAGAAGAGTGAATAATAGACCTTTGGACTCAGAGAGCTTAAATCACAGTTAAAAAATAAAGAAATAATGATAATTCCAATGAAAGATTATTTAAAAAACAAAACAGTTGTTATGATGAAATATAATGGGATGCATGTAGTGTACTTCATTTAATGGGTTATTAAGAAGTAATGGTAGCCTTAGCTGGTTTGGCTAAGTGGATAGGGTGTTGGCCTGTAGACTGAAGGATCAAGGGCACAGGCTTGGGTTTTGGACTCCCTGTAGGAGGCATGCAGGAAGCAGCCAACCAATGATTCTCTCTCATCATTGATGTTTCTATCTTTCTCTCCCTCTCCCTTCCTCTTTGAAATTAATAAACATATATATACTAGAGGCCCAGTGCACGAATTTGTGCACGGGTGGGGTCCAGCCAGCCTGCTTCAGTGGGGGCTGATTGGGCCGGGCCAGCAGTGGGAGGGGCTGTGGACGGTTGGCTGGCCAACCCCGCACCTGATCATGGGGGGGGTGGCAATCAGGGGCAGGGCTGGCCGGTGGGGAGGGGCCATGAGAGGTTGGGGTGGGGGCTGATTAGGGTCCCGATTGAGCCAGTTGTCCACCACAGTGCATGTCATAGCAACTGGTCATTCTGATCCTACTGGTCGTTCAGGTCGTTCTGTCATTCGGGTCACTTGGATTATATATATATGAAGAAGTAATGGTAGTCCAAAGGGGTAGGGAATATCAGGAATATCCAAAATCATAGTATTAGTTAGAATATCATGAATATAAAACTGTTGTGCCAAGATTAAATGGTAAAGCAAGCACCAGACTTTAATTTATTTTTGTATAAGTCCCTTAATCTATATCCACATAAAATTAGTGGGTTTGAAATTAGGAATATAAAATATAATATTGCTAATTTCCATATTAGTGGATAAAATGTAACTTTAAGATTGCTCTTAGGAAGACGACCAAGATGGCGGCATAGGGCGGACGCCTGATTGTTGCCTACCACAACAATTTTGAAACTACAACTAGAAAACAGAACGGACACCATCCAGAACTACCGGAGGGCTGGCTGAGCAGATGCTCTACAACTAGAATAAAAGAGAGGGGGACGCGGGATGATGCTGATGCCGGTGAGCCAAAGATCTCACTTTAAAATCTACGGCTCTGGAAGATGGCGGCGGAGTTGAACGGCTGATCTGTTGCCTTGCATGGCAGTTTCGGAAATACAACTAAAAGATGGACTGGTGAGCGCGGCGACTTCTGCTCGTGTCTCCCCAGGCCGGGAGGCTGCTCCTCTCAGTCAGCACCTCAGCCGGGGCCATGAGCTCGTGGGCGGCCGCGGCAGCTGCTGTGGCAGCGGCCGTGGACTCGGCGCAGTGGCTCTCGGTGAAGGAAGAGACCATCTTTCTGCAGGACAGGCCCATCCGCGTCACCGACCTGGCCGAGCTGCCCAGTGAGATCCTCGGGGCCCCGGAGGCCGCCGACACAGACTTGGAGGATTTTTAGGATTTCAAGTCCTTTAGCCATTTTGAGAGAGGAGCACCAAGAAGGCAGCAAATTTAAACAAATGAACTGCGCCGCGCACAGCAATTTAAAAAATACAACTGGAGGACAGAGCATCTGCCACCCAGAACCACAGGAGAGCTGGCTGAAGGGTGGATTTACAGCTAAGAGGGAATAGGAAAGAGCGAACTCGGAAGGGATAAGGTGCGGAGGCGCATGGGTCGGACTGGTGGCGGGGGAAGGGTCGTGCGGCTTTTTTTCCAACCCTAGGGGAGATTAGCTCCCCATCACCCTGAAATCCAGCTTCTGGGGACTCCCGGGAGACCCAGACGCCTGTGGGGAGAGACTGGACTCACGGCCTTCATGTCGGAGAGTGGGAGTAACTTCCTTGCGGAGGTGCGCCCAGCAATCAGTGTTTGCTGCGCTGGAGTGCGGAACGAGGGGGCTTAGAAACGTGGAGAGCAGAAAAAGCAGACATGCAGCCATTGCGGTTCGCCACGCCATGGCCTGGTGGCGCCCTGAGACCCCGCCCCACCCTGAGACCCGCCCCGCCCTGGGACCCGCCCCGCACGTTTTGCAGGCCTACCTGGGCTCTAAGCAGCGGCTTTTGCATGTGGGTGGCCTGCCCTGTGGCAGCTTGACCAGATGAACTGCGGTTCTAGTCGGACTGCTCCAGGGCCGCTTAGACAGGAGGAGGAAACTGCAGTTTTTGCTGTAATTCCTGCTGAGTGGCCTCAGGCAGTAGCTGACCTGCACCCCATTGGAGACCCAGAAACGAGGGCATCTAGTGGTCGGTGTGAGATGACACCAGATTTCAACCACTCGCATAAGGGACACATTCAAGAGGCAGACTCATTGAGCACCAAAGCCTTGCTGCAACAAGATCCGGCCCATAAACGTGTCTCCTGCACAGCAACTCTTCCTTTATAGAAACAGAGGGTCCTCACGGACAATTGGCCAGGAGGACAATTCCTCCCAGTGACACCAACAACAATCAAGACTTAACTATACAAAGGAGGACCAAGATGGAGGCATAGGGCGGAAGCCTGATTGTTGCCTACCACAACAATTTTGAGACTATGAGAGGAGAGCAGAGCAGACACCATCCAGAACCACCGGAGGGCTGGCTGAGCAGATGCTCTACAACTAGAATAAAAGAGAGGGGGACGCGGGATGATGCTGATGCTGGTGACCCAAAGATCACACTTTAAGAACTACAGCTCAGGCGACACAATGGCAGCCTGGAACGTGCTCGGTGCAGTTCCCCCGGCGGTCTCCGGCTTAGGGGATGGCTCCACTCGCTGCCGAGCACGGACAGAGGAGCCCCTGAGAGACATGGGGTGGGAGACTCCGCGCTTGCTGACCTCCGAGTCCTTCAAGAATCTCAACGCCCCGGAAGCGGCCAGGTGCGCACGCTCGGCGACTGGCCACCGCTGCAGACCCAAGGGCCGACGCAGCGACCCCGGACCAGCCCGCCACAGCGCACCGGGCACACCGGAGCTTCGCCGAGCCCGCAGCCCAACGAGTTCTGCGGCAGCCACCCTGGAGCTCTGAGAAAATGGCCGAAGGAATTGCTGAGATGGAATTGACCAACAGGAATTGGGATCAAGAAGATGAAACCCCGCTGGGTCCCGGGTCCGGATGAGGCCGTGTGCCCCTGGGTCTGGGTGAGGTCATGCGACCCTGGGTCTGGGAGAGGCCACGAGCCCCTGGGTCCGGGTGAGGCCATATGCCCCTGGGTCCGGGAGAGGCTGAGTCCCGTGTCCGGGCGAGGCTGCGTGCCCGTGGGCTCGGGTGTGGTCACACACCCCTGGGTCTAGGTGAAGCCTCACGCCCCTGGGTCTGGGTGAGGCCGTGCGCCCCTGGATCCGGGTGAGGCCACGCGACCATGGGTCTGGGAGAGGCCACGCACCCCTGGGTCTGGGTGAGGCCACGTGCACCTGGGTCTGGGAGAGGCCACGAGCCCCTGGGTCTGGGTGAGGCCATGCGCCCCTGGGTCCTGGTGAAGCTGGATCCCGGGTCCGGGTGAGGCTGTGTGCCCCTGGATCCGGGTGAGGCTGGGTCCCAGGTATGGGTTAGGCCGCGAGCACCTGGGTCCGGGAGAGGACACACGCCCCTGGGTCCTGGTGAGGCCACGCGCCCCTGGGTCCGGGTGAAGCTGGATCCCGGGTCCGGGTGAGGCCGTGCGCCCCTGGGTCCGGGTGAGGCCGCGTGCCCCTGGGTCCGGGAGAGGCCATGCTCCCCTGGGTCCGGGTGAAGCTGGATCCCGGGTCTGGGTGAGGCCGTGCGCCCCTGGGTCCGGGTGAGGCCGCGCACCCCTGGGTCCGGGAGAGGCCGCGCGCCTCTGGGTCCGGGTGAGGCCACGCGCCCCTGGGTCCGGGTGAGGCCACGCGCCCCTGGGTCCGGGTGAAGCTGGAGCATCCCGGGTCCGGGTGAGGCCGTGTGCCCCTAGATCTGGGTGAGGCTGGGTCCCGGGTCCAGGTGAGACCACGTGCACCCAGGTCCAGGTGAGGCCACGTGCCCCCAGGTGAGGCCACGTGCACCTGAGTCTGGGTGAAGCTGTGCCCCTGGGTCCGGCCAAGACCAAAACAGAGGGTGTCGGACCCGCATTACCATCATTTGTCCACCATCCAGAGCTGAGGGGTCAGTACTGACATGCACACATAAGGAACTGGTGGACATTGATATTGGGTCTCAAAAGAACTGTTGGTCCAGAAAGAAACTCACTACAGACTGATTCATTTGCCTGTCAGCATAACTATTATTGCTCGTCTCACATTCAGTTCTTATAAGTATATCTCTAATGACACATGATCTCGCTCATCTAGGGGAAATGATGAACAACATAGACTGATGAACAAGAACAGAACCAGAAACAAGGAGGCATCGATCGGACTATCGGGCCTCAGAGGGAAGATAGGGGAGGGTGGGGGGGAGGGGGGAGAGATCAACCAAAGGACTTGTGTGCATGCATACGAGCCTAACCAATGGTTAAGTTCAACAGGGGGTTGGGGCATCCGTGGGAAGGGGTGTGGGATGGGAATGGGGGGATGAGGACAAATATGTGACACCTTAATCAATAAAGAAATAAAAAAAAAAGATTGCTCTTAGACTCAGAAATTAACATAGCAGCTCATACAATATGATTAATCCTAATCTGTTAATACTCTTGATATCAAAAAACTATTTTTTGGTTATTTGCGTAAGTTTGAACTGTAATATAATTCTAATAAAAATATATTTTGAAAGTTGGCATATTTCTATGTTTACCCCTGTCTTATAATAACATTTATAGAAAAAACACTATTTTTTCTTAAATTAAATAAAGTGTTAATATTTGATTTGACTTAATTCAAATGTTTAAAAATGGGAAGTTGCTTCAAACATATTTAATTTTAATCATCATTTAGTAGGCTCTAAATTATTCATATAAGAAAACCAATAGTCCTTAAATTCATAGACTTAAAATAAAAATTATTCATTTTCAAAGGAGAATCATCAAAGAAATATTTAATAAATTCATGACAAAAAACATACTCATGAATCTAATATATGTAAATTATGTTTCTTTCTCTTGCTCTCTCCTTCTACATATATATGTATTTATTTATATATATTCTCATTTTATATGTCATAAATAAAATTTTCAAGTGTGCAATACACACTATTCTCTGAATACTATATATATATGTGTATATGTATTTGTGTGTGTGTGTGTATATATATATATATATATATATGTATATATATATATATATACATATATATATATATATATATTTTTTTTTTTTCATTCCCATTGTACAATTTCTGGTTAAATTTTGTCATTGTCAATTTCTACTCCTCCCTTTATAACCAGAGTATTTGTTAAATAATGTCTTTAAATATTGGTTTTTGAAAATATGTAAAATTAAATTATATGCATATTTTTCTTGATTTTACTGTAAATTATAAAATACATACAAAATTATTAAAAGGCACAATCCATTAGACCAATATAACTATAAAATTATGTTAATAAAATAAATGTCCTAAATATATCTAATAAAATTTATAGAAGTATAGTGACTGTTCAACAAATCTGTTATTGTTTTTAGTGTTTTCCACACAGTTATTTCAAATTTTTTTGAGCATATATGAGAAAATATATAGAGAATTCTAACTATGTAATTAAGCAATTTAGTAGGCATTTATAAAACCCTGAATCCAAATACTAGATAATATAACTTTGTCCAAAAGCACATAGAACACTTAAAAATAGTCATGATATAAGAATACATGGTTTCTGATATTGAAATATAGGGACCTGAAAGACTTCACACAATCCCCTTAAATGGAAACTGAATTAACACCTAGGACACACATTAAGAAAATGACAAAAAATATAGTTTTTGTTATAATTAACAAGACATCTTTAAAAATCTGGCCCCATTAATCTAATAAGTTTCCAGAAATAAAATAATAAATAATATATTTTTTAAAATTACTTTATTGATTAAGGTATCACATATTTGTCCTCAAATTCCACCCCCCCATTCCCATCCCAAACCCCCCCACACGCATGCCCCCAACCCCTGTTTTCCGTGATCACTGGTTAGGCTCATATGCAAGCACACAAGTCCTTTGGTTGATCTTTCTCCCTTATCCCCACCCTCCCCTACCTTCCCTCTGAGGTCTGACAGTCTGATCGATGCTGTTCTTGTTCTTCAGTCTATGTTGTTCAGCATTTCCCCTAGATAAGTGAGATCATGTGATACTAGGAATACACTTATAGGAACCGAAAATGAGACAAGCAATAATGGTTATGCTAAGAGGCAAATGAATCAGCCTATAGTGAGTTTCTTTCTGGGCCAACAGTTCTTTTGAGTCCCAATTTCTATGTCCAACAGTTCTTTATGTGTACATAACAGCAATGATATTTCAGTATTTTAAAATGTGAAATACACATTGTTCTCTGAACACAATGACATCAAATTTAATATCAAAAGTAAAAAATGATAACCATAGTTTTGGAAAATTAAACAATAATGTTTAAATAGCTCATGTGTTAAAATATTTTGTACTGAATAAAATTAAAATAAAAAAATCAAAAGTATGAATTCCAAATAAGTGATATTTTGAAGATAAAATATTTTCTTATAAATGATTGAACCATTACTTTTTTAAATGATGGTTGAGTTTGTCTTTAAGTAGAGAAAATCAAAGAACAGAGTAGATATTAATGGATAAAAAATGTTACATTTGAGATGATAAAAACATATATGGATTGTTTTCTTAAAAACAAGATATAAAGTCCAATACAGGTGTATTGATGAATGATTGAAGGAACAAATAAACAAAGTTGAAAATGAAAAGTTATCAAAGATAAAAAATTCTGATGGACAATATTATGAAAACCTGTGAGTCAAGAAATTTAAAAACGTATGAAAAGAATAAATTTCTCAAAAATCATATAAAGAATTAGAAATCATAAACAGCAATTACAGAGACATTAATGAACTGGTAAAAACTGAGGTAGGTTTGAAGATGAAGTCTAGCAAAATATCAAAAAAGATACAATTCTAATCTTAAACCAACTCTTCTAGATAGAAAAGAAAATTAGGAACTTTATCTCAACTCTTACTAAGCTAAAATAATCGAGTTAAAAAACAAAATTATAAATTAATTTCACTAATGATATAGATGGAAAACTTTTATCACCCAATATAGTATTACTTTCAAAAACCAATAAAACAATTACAAAATTGTAATTGATTATATGGCAAGCTTACAGGGAAAAATTAGTATGATAGATTTAGAAAAGGCATTTGATAAATTTCACCATTGAGTCTTGAAAATAAACAAATGAAAACTTAGAAAAATAGTAGTAGAAGGTGACATTCTTAATCTGATAAGAGTAGCTACCAAAATCTACAACAGTTATTATTCTTAATGTGAAATATTATGTTTTCTTTAATAATCAGGAAAAAGTCAATATCCAGCATAGTTCTTATTGAGCATGTATTGGTAGACCTAGCCAAGTAATAATTTAGGAATATTAAATAAAAGACAAAATTTGGAAAAGAAATAACAAAATTGTCATGATTCACATATCACGTTATTTTCTTAATACAAATCCTCAAGGGAACTATCAATTTTATTAGAAATGATAGTAATTTTATAAATTATTAAATGTAAGACCAATATATCTATTTTACATTTCTAAACACCAACAAAGGCATTAAAAAACATAATTAAATATACTATTTTAAATGTCATTAAAAATTGTATAGTATTCTTATGTTCTTGGACATATTTCTCAATTAATAGTCATCTTAAATCCCTGTACAAATTGTTTCCAATATTTGCTTATTGTAAATTAAAATCCAGATACAAGATGCTATTAAGATTTTGAATAAGATTATTCTCTTTAATTTATTTTTATTTGTAGAGAGAGGGAGAAAGAAACATCAATATGGGCTGCCTCCTGCATGCCCCCTACTGAGGATCTTGTCTGCAACTAGGGCATGTGCTATGACCAGGAACTGAACTCGAAACCTTTACATGCACGGGACAAGGCAAGGTTCTTTTTTTAAGTGAACGAGGTTTTTATGATTAAGTCAGTCTGTGAAAGTCAAATTCACCTTTATGGAAATTATAATCCTATAAAGCATTGTCTTTTTCTAAAATGTTATATAGGATGATAAAACTTTCTAACAGCCAGTAGCTCTACACTTATAAAACACTACAAGTCCCTTTCTAGGGAGCCAAGCCAGCCACCAGAACTTTTACTGAAATAATAATTTGCTCAGGAGCCCATTCCAATATTGCACTTTGGTTCATTCAAAATATCCTGTAGATCAATCCCAATTTCAGAGATAGTTACCCTAAAGCCTATTCAGCCTATAGGTCACTGTTTTCTTCTGAATTCATATTTTTCATTCCCTAAGCAGTCATAATCTTACCTAATAAAAGAGAAACATGCAAATTAACCATCACTCTGCTATGCCCACAGCCAATCAGAGTGAGTATGTAAATTAACCCAACAAAGATGGAGGTTAATTTGCATATGCAGACACGGAGCAGCCGGGAGGGGCTTGACGCCTGCTATGAGGGGAAGGGGGGCGGCGGAGTGAACTACTGGAGCCATGCTCCAGACAGAAGCGAGGACTTGCTGGCTGCCCCGGACTTGCCGGCTCCGGGCTGGCTGGGAGCGGGCACATGCTGGCTCCCTGGTGGCCAGGGAGCAGGGACCTGCCAGCTCCCAGGCGAGCCGGGAGCGGGGACTTGCCAGCTCCTGGGCGGCTGGGAGTGAAGCCAGGGGAAAGAAGGCCTATTCTTGCACGAATATCGTGTAACAGGCCTCTAGTTAAAAATAAAAATGAACCAGAGTGCTTCATAGGAGTAGTTCTTGCCTAATGTTACCATAGATGTCATTTCAATTCTAGTATCAAGGAGAGCTCACATTCATTCTTAAAGGATTTTAAAATGTGCTCCAGCCTTCCATGGATCACATTTAGAAGAGTAAAATGAAAAAGAGTCTTAGTGAACTCCAGCTCACTCCAACTCAATGTTTAAAAGTTGTACTGACCCATCCATACCAAAATCCAGTGTGTGGGCACCATATAAAAAGCTATCCTATAATATAATTTGTTGAATGAATGACTCAGACTGCTCAATCAGATTGACACCTTGCCCTTGTTCCTATGTTCTTACATTCCAATGCACTGACCTCACTGCTTATTCTGCTGTTTGCTTTCCCGCTAGACCTCTGCACATAACTGTTTGCTGACTCAGAACACAGACATTCTTTTGAATATAGCCTGTGTTTTTGTTTCAAAAATATACTCTTTATTTTACTTTGGGATGCCACTGCATATCTGACTTTATCCATTGTGAACCTCCAAAATCACAAGAGAGCCTGAGGCCCATTGAACTGGATTTTGAGTCTCAGAGAAAAATCCTAAGTAGGGAAAAACATTGCAGCTAGGGTGAACACAGGTAACTACTGATCAGGAAAACTGATGGCAAGCGAATCAACCATTTGATGTCTATTTCTTGCCTTGAGAAGTAACTTGAAGTTTAACCCTGATACTAGTGAGATTAACAGGGCTTTTTGAAAGATGTAGAATTACATAATCAGACATTTTTATAAACCAAGTCAATCTAGAGGTGGCATGAAAAATAGATTATAAGAGAAATGAAGAAAAATGAAATCAGAAAGATTAATATGTACAAAAGAAATGCTTCTGTTCATGAAGGAAGTGTGAGACTGAAAAAATTTAAGAAAATGTAATTTTCCCAAATTATATTTTAGAGAATGCTACAGTGAATAATGTGTTTCTGTGGACTATACATGTCATTATTTTTAAAAATATAGACAAATTGCACTGGATATTTCCACTGATTAAAAATACTGTATATGGGAATAAAATGGAAGTCAATCTTAAGGTATGTGATAATTTTGTAGATTTAAAAATAATAGATGGAGTGTTATTTAGTATATGATCTCCCACTATACCGTGTAATTTTTCATTATCAAGACAATGATTACTTGAGTGTTAACTAACTCATCTTTGATTTCCAAAAGAAGGTAAATAGAACTGCATTATTGGAGGAAAAATGAGAAACAAATACTGTCATGTCAGCTAATGGCTGAGAGAGATTCCTATCACAGAGAAGGTGATAAGCCAGCAATTACTGGCTTCACTCATTCACCAAAGTACACCCAGACTCTAAAATTACATTTTAAAGTAGAGTTGTTTTTTTTCTTTCACCAAAGACAGGAGTAAGAGAATCTATTGCAAAAAGAAAAAAAAAAAAAGTAGATGGTGATTTAGTTTATTATTATTATTGTTATTGTTTCAACAATGTTTTAAATACCTCTATGCAAATCTAATTTCATCTATGTATATAACACACATATAGATACATGTCTCTAAACATATGTGTCTGTGTATACATTTTTATATGTGTAATTCTGAGAAGTCTTCCAATTATAAGTCGCAACCCAGCTAATCAACACATTTGCATAAGGATCAACAAATGTGTCTTTAAAAGTCAATGTTTACAACACCAAGAGTGAACCATACACTTATGCACTTCAGATGATTATTTTGTGTCAACGGAGGTTCATCAATTGTAACAAATGTACCACTTTGGTAGGGATATTGACAATAGGGGAGACTATGCATATGATGAGGGCAGAGGGCATATGGGAAATTTCTGTACTTTTTTTTTCAATTTGGCTGTTAATCTTAAACTACTATAAAAATTAAGTCTTAATAAAAAATTAAAAAGGAAAAAATGTATCTAAGGACATCATCATGTATACCAGCTACTCAGCAATCAATAGATCATTTAATCATTTAAGCATATGGAATATCTGATCTCATTTTAAGCACTATGTTAGGTATCTGGATTGCATAGATCAATAACTTGATGACTTTACAATCTCTTCTATATAGTGGTTCACTGTGGTACAAAGTTCAATGAACAACACTGATGTCATGGTTTTGAGTGAATATATTCAAAAAGAAAAACAGCAGATTGCTTGACATTATGGATTTTGAAGCAGACAGACTGGATATGATTACCACCTGCAACATAAACAGATTTTAGCACTTTAGCACTAATTCATCTTTTTACACTTGTATTTTCTTATCAGTAAAATACTGATGAAACATTAATATTTCTTCAGCTTTATTAATATTTAATTACATAATCTAGGTAAAATTCTTAGAATAATACCTAGCTGCATTCTAATAATGAAGGTTTATCATAGCTCTTAGATCTATTTTGGGTTTTTTTTTGTTACATTTTTATACAAAAGTCTAACTAGTAATGATAAAAAATGGATAGCCTATTGACAAATATCCATGTTGTGATTAATAATTCTAATAGCATATCTCTGCTGTGTATCCCAAGTGGTCATCAGATATACTAAAATTCATAACTCCATAGCCCATCTGCTTTGGTGTTTATTACTTAGCACTAAGTAAAATGTACTCAAGGTCAAAGACAGAATATTATACATCTGCATCTGCTTGTTTACGCACACAAAGCAAAATATGTCCTATTGGTAGCATATGTTAGGGTGAACACCAATCTGTTATGGTAGTAATTTCATTGTTGGCTGTATTGCAGAGGCTTGGTCTATAATGTATTTTATCAAGATGGATGTGCTTTAGTTTTTTCAACCAGTCATGGTAAAATATTTGACTGGTGTTATTATTGCATGCCATCTGTGTGGGCAGTAAGGTTGTCCAATAACACATGAAATGTCACTGTTTTGAATAGACATCAAATTGAGATTTAATCTGATGGATATTTTACATTAATTAAATTCCAGATGATTAATGAAAACATATTTTTTGATATTTAATGACTATGTGAAAAAGGAATGTGATTAGCTCAAAATGCCATGCATTATGCACAAAATGTCAACTTTCTCATGAATACATGCATATAGACCAATGTGGTAGAATCTAGATGAGTTTAAATAGCATTAAAATAAATATCACCCTGCTATTTAGTAACAGCAAGCCCTATGTGTTTGGAAATTATTCTCCTTAATATCTGGAACTCTTTGACCCCTTTTTGTACTGTCATAAGGCAGTACTTTTTTTTTTCTCCACAGTTAGAAAAATTCAAACGTACCTACTACTCCCACTGTGACAAATAATCAGTTCCTTATATGCAAACCCAGAAGCAGTGTTAATTACCAAAACTATTGTGAGAATCACAGGAGAACAAAATCAGGCAGATATTTTGAAAACAAAAGTTTGTTGAAATTTAGCTTCTCTTGAGAAAATTCAGAGAAATGAATCAGCTAACCTTTCCATTTTTCTTTCCTTATAATTTTCCATCTTATATACTGGAAAAGCCATTTTTATCAGTCTGACTACATTTCACTGTAGGTACCTATCTCCAGTTCACTCAGAAATGATTGTGTATGTGCAGTGTCCCTGTTCCCTGAAAGGTGTTTCCTTACTTGAGTCTGTTAGAAAATTCTGTGCAGAAGAAAAGACAGCTCTTATCTGCCATTCTCTTGTCTCTTGTATCAAGAAAATTCATTTATCTCCTCTTTCTGGGATTTTCCCCTAGAGATTAAAGAGAAATCAAGGTATAGGATCAAAAATTGGATGTGTCTTAGAAGCAGCCCCAGGACTTTCCCTAGAGTAGAGCCAGATTGTTAGTGCCTCAGAGCATTCTTTCCCAACAACACTAGATAAAAGACAATTTTGGGCTTTTACATTTAGTCTTCACCTGGTCATGGTTGAAGCCATAAATAAAGGGAGAGATGTAATATATACCTGGATATTTGCCTCATTTAATGTCTAATTGTTTGACCCTTGAGAACCAGAGCTGTTTTTTATTTGTTGTCTGTCTTCAGTAACTAACACACCTAATGAAGATTATTTAAATACATTATTGTTTAAATACTCATTGTTCTCCCAACCTTTAAGATTTATTTCCCTTTCCATGTATTTATGATGAGGTGATAAAATTAGCTATTAGACAAATATATCTGTACTAGAGGCCTGGTGCACGAAATTCATTCAGGGGGGTGGGGGGATGGGGGAGGGCCTCAGCCAGGCCTGCACCCTCTCGGATTCTGGAACCCCTCAGGAGATGTCCAACTGCCGGTTTAGAGGTTAGAAAAAAACCTGGTGAGAGAAAAAAACAAAACAAAACAAAGGCCACTCCAGCGAGGGTGGGTTCTGAGGAGCTAGGGTTAACTTTCTGCACGAAGATTCACCAGGCCAGGGAAGAGGGGAGGAAGAAGTGTATTTGTGTGTGAAAGAGAGAGAGAGAGAGAGAGAGAGAGAGAGAGAGAGAGAGAGAGAGAGAGACACCCCCCAAGACTCTAGACTCTTTTGTTCTAAAGCACAAAACTTTGCTTTCCCCATGTTTACCACATGTCTAAACACAAACCATCATGTACTTCAAGAAACATGTATTAGGAAGGAGAATGCAGCCTTAAAGCAAAAGGTGGGGGTTTCATAAGTGAGTAACTCATCTCCTTCCCCCAGCTGAAGCTCCTCAGGGGCCTGCCTCTTTGCGAATCCACATTTATCTCTTGGCGTGTGGGAGGTTCGGGAGTGCAGCATTATCCTGGGAGGGGAAGGTCACGGGGACTGTACCCATGGTACTCGCCCCAAGTTTCATTTCCTCACCCTCCCAGATCCATTTCCACCCCACCATTGATCCAGTTAATGGGGTCAGAGGTCTGCAGCTGGACACCTCCAGGCAGAGAGCATGCTGGGGGCCAGGAGGTCCAGCTCCGAGGCCCCTGTGTCCATGCCCCACTCCCACCAGCTTCCCACCTGCAGACAACGGCTGGGGGTGTTCTGCCCCGCCTGCCAGACTCAATCCAACTGGGTGGGGGAGAGATTGGGTGGCTCCACAGCAGGTAGCTCCGAGGCTAGTGCCTTTGAATTGCATGCCACTGGGGGGAAAAGTAAAGCCTCCCCAGAAACAGGTTTTTCAAAAGCCTTCAGGGACCAGGAGGTTGGCTGACTGGAGCCTTCCTTCCCGCTGCTGCTGGCTGCTGGCCCCACCCCCTGCCCGCACCTGCCTTGGCCTCGTGCTGCCCATGTCTGCTGCCACCCACCCCAGGTTCACCCTTTTCCAAGGTGCAATCGTCTCCTGCTGCTGGGGTACCGAGACGGGGAAGGACCAGGAGGTTGGCCAGCAGGCCCTAATCAGGCAATTGGGGTGGTCAGTGTGCATCATAGTGACCAGTCATTCTGGTCATTTGGTCATTCTTCTGTAAGGGTCAGTTAGACTTTTATACATATAGATGACCGTATAAATAAATTTCTTAATGGTGTCCTGTTTCTTATCAATTATTCATCTTGCCCAGGGAAATTACAAGGCTTACAAGGTTTAAGAATTTTCAAGCATCCCCAACTTTGTTTAAAAAGTAATTCATGAATAATTTCATTGTTTTTAAGTCTACATTTTTAACCTTCAATAGCACTGATTTCAGTGTGAGATTTTAGTTCTTCTGTGTGTGTGTGTGTGTGTGTATGCACATGCATGTGTGTAAACACATTTGACAATGACTTTTATAACATTGAATATGTCATTTAATCTCCAAAACTTAA
This sequence comes from Ia io, assembly GCA_025583905.1. Classification (NCBI taxonomy): domain Eukaryota; kingdom Metazoa; phylum Chordata; class Mammalia; order Chiroptera; family Vespertilionidae; genus Ia; species Ia io. Next base: position 115,187,411 of record JAJQQW010000002.1, read on the forward strand.
GTTATTTTATACCTGGGACCTTTACTATTTGTACCCTATTTTTTATTAATGTTTAAAAATAGACATAACATAAGAAAACATGACTTATAGTGAAACCTCATAGTTGACACTGTGTCATCAAGATTTATGAACTCTTTTGTAAACCCTGTCTCGAAGGCATACAAATGATAAAAATCCCCCTAGTAGAAACATTTCATAATCTTTGGCAGAAGAGCATGTCAAAAAGACTTTTTGAATTCTACATAAATTAATTTAAAATTAAAAGGTTGAGTAAGGTGTATTCTTGATTATAGAATTCAAATTGCTTCTGCAAAATATAAAAACCCACTATTTATTCCACCAGCTTGAACAACAAAGAACAAAATCTCAACAATTGTGTATGTGGTGTCTTCTAGATATCAGTCACATAGGAGGATTTTTATGCATCAACACTGCAGTTTTTGCTCCAACAGGTAATGCACTTTAGCTAACAATTTCACAATTTCGCCCATGAGTTCTTCCAATTCTCTTGGGGGAAATTCTATCTTGTTCTGGGGATTTATTTACATCCAGTTTGAAGATTTTTTTGTGTGACTTTTGTTACTTTTTAAAAATTTAATTTGAAAGAAAGGGAGAGAGAGAAGCATTGATTTGTCATTCCACTTACTTATGCATTTATTGGTGGATTCTTGCATATGCCTTGATGGGGGATTGAACCCCCAACCTTGGCATTTTGGGATGATGCTCTTGCCAACTGAGCAACCTGGCCAGGGTGTTACTTTTTAACTAATCTTATCTCCTGTGTGTGTTTTTTCTTTCTTTAATATCCATTTATTAGGAAGCAATATTGAGAAACAGATGATGAGGATATAAAAATAATAACTTCCAAAACATAACTTACTATAGCATCATGAATGTGAAATAATAACTCACCTGTCCAAATTTCAAATGATAGACTAAGAAACAGAAGCATGGTAAAAATTAGACTTTTAATAACACTCTAGAGAGCGGGCACCCATTTGACATGAACACACATACGGCAAGGAGCATAGCCTATTTTTAAAGACCCTCCTAGAGTTCCTCATTGGCTGAGTTCTATTTGATCATCTACTTCCTAGTAGGTTGCCTAGGTCTTGCTATCTCCTATTGGATTATTTAAAAAAAAAAAAAAAGGGCTGGGCCTTCTCTAGGTGCCTCCACCTCCTTTTGTAGGGGACTCTTCCTAGGACATGTGCTATCAGCCACGTGTACAGCTCTCATCCTGTCTCCCCACACATCCTGTTTGCTCTGGGTAAATTCAGCAGCCGCCTGGCCACATGCTGTATCTAAAAAGATAAAGCAGAGGCATATTTCTTACACGAAGCACTTCAAACTTAAAGCATATTATTAGCTTGTTTTCAAATTTTTGAATTATACTAGTAGGAATAGAAAGTGTACACATTTTTTGGTAAAAAAGGGAATTTCTTCCCCCACATATAGATATGAGCCCACACAAAGAAATGTACACAAATTCAAAATGGTTTTTATAAAAAGTGTATAGTAGAAATAGTATATGTGATAGAAATTAGAAAAATAAATCTGAATATAATTAATGTAACAAATCTTCAATTTTTAAATAATTTTCTACATCTTATTCAGTGTTTTTAAACAAACTACATATCAAAGCTCACTTATGTATTTAACCTAGAAAATTATTCTTAAAACTAGTATTAAAAATAATTTTAATTGTTAAATATTTTAGATCTAGAATAATTTTGATTATCAATGATCTTTATTTTTTTATTATATATTTTTATTGATTTCAAAGAGGAAGGGAGAGGAAGAGAGAGATACAAACATCAATGATGAGCGAGAATCACTGGTCAGCTGCCTCCTGCACGCCCCCAACTGGGGATTGAGCCCACAACCCAGGCATGTGCCCTTGACTGAAATTGAATCTGGGATCCTTCAGTCCGCAGGCCGATGCTCTATCCACTGAGCCAAACCAGCTAGGGCATCAATGATCTTTATTAATATGCCCTTTAACAATTTCCCTGTATTGTTAAGATTAAAAGGTCTCTATCAGAATGTGCTTCTTAAAAAATGGCATTTAAACGTAAGGTTCTAAATTAATTCAGTCATACTTTATATAAAAAAGTGAAAATTAAGTAAAAACACAATGGTATTAATATTGTGGTAAACAATAAAGTTTGCAAAACATTGATTTTGAATTTTGTTAGACCAATAATTATGTTATAAATGTTCCAATTAGATTATTTTTCACTTTAATATCATTAAAGGTAAGATATTCATTTAATTTCACCAACCTACTAATTCTAAAATTTATTTAATATTAGAGGCCCAGTGCACAAATTCGTGCAAAATGAAAAGAAGTTAATTAGATGAAATATTTTAATATCGCTATTCGACCTTTGTCTATAATAGAAGTGTCAACCAAATTCACGATTGACAATGACAGATCAAAACACATGCATGTGATTGGTGCCAGTGAGAGCTTTATATGTATCGCACATGCCAAGTCATGTGAGGATCAAATGAGATGAGGCACAGGAAAACGCTTCACAGACATTTGGTTAAAGTGTGAAATGTTTGCACCTGACTATAAAGTAAGCTGTGTTCCTGGGCTGAAGAAATTGCAAGGAGGCTAGTCGTTGCTAGGGAGAGAAAGCAGGCATTGCTATGTAACGTCATTACCAGGCACCCACAGCCACCATTTCTGGGCTGGGCTGGGCTGGACTGTGGGCCACATTTTGTGCCATGGGGTCTCTGTAGTGTCAGCTGCGATTTGGTGGGCTGTTGCTTTAGGGTGGTGGTGGGGCCTGTGTCCCACTGGGGGAAAGCCAAGTGTTGTTTTGTGGGTGCCAGGTCCACGGTGCCGTTTCTCTGTGTGCATCATGACAGCTTCTGCATTGAGTATCTGCCCCCTGGTGGTCAGTGCACATTATAGTGACCAGTCAGACAGTAGGACACTTAGCATATTAGCCTTTTATATATAGAGACTAGTGGCCTGGTGCACAGATTCATGCACATTGGAAGGAAATTGGGAGCCTGGGACCATGTGTCTGGGGAGTTTCCATGACCCCTGAGCCACCAGGAAGTCAGGTGGGAAGTCTGTCCTCCTCCCCACAGCTTCCTGAAAAAGTATTTCCAAATGTTCCTTCTGCGGCCAGGGTCACGCCATGCCGGCCAGGAGGTCCCCAGTGAACACCTTGGGCTGTTCTGGATGCTTTCCACCACTTGGAGCTGGATAAGAGATGCTTGGAGGTGAACAATACAAAGTTGGGGATCTTGGAGGGTGAGGGTGCTCTCTCGCCCACAACCCTACTCTACAGATCCATCTCTCTGACTTTTACGCCGATTGTCAGTCACCACCTTGTGGCCATTTTTATATTGCTGCATTCCTCTGTAGCTCCAGGGAATAAGTAAGGGATGAGATTTGATCTTGATGCCCGAGGCAGAGTTCCAGGAGCTTGGCAGTGATATCACGCTTATCCTGGTTACTCCAAGTATCTGCAGTTCTTCTGTTCCCCAGAGATTGTACCTGTAGGTTTATGGGGTATGTGCCTCATGGAAAGTTCTGGCTGAGCTGTGGGTGTCCTCGGGGTGGGTACCAGCACTGCATGGGGAAGGGGGCCATCTGTGGGAGCCGCCATCCGTGGACCTGCATGCCTGCAGAGGCTGCTGGGGATTTGCGGGGAACATGGGAGCCCGGATGCAGGACAGGCCCAGGAAGGGTGCAATGGGCTCTGCCGTGGACATGCATAGGAGATCCACTCATCAGATTGGGATTTTCTCACTTTTTCTGGGACTCTCGCCAGTGGTGGTGACCCATCCAGCTTAGAAGTGTCATCAGGGAGTGGTAGGGAGAAAGGAGGGAGAGGCAAATCACAGTCCAGGGTAAGGCGTGTTCTTAGTATTTCAGTTCCGCACCCAAAGGAACAAGGCAATAGCTAAGGGGTGGAACCTGGCCCTGATGCTTGAAGGGGAGTTCCAGGGGCCCAGTGTCAGTATCAAGGTAGTCCTGGTCAAGCACAAATGTTCCATGCTGCATTTGTTCACAGTAGATTGTACCTGCAGGGTATAGGGGGTGATTTTTTCATGCAACTCATGGCCCAAGTGTGGAGCTGCCTGAACCAAACAGGTCAGGCTAGCACCTGCTGGAGCTGACCAGCACTCTGCAGGGATCCAGGAGCGGGTATTCGGTGCCAGGACGCTGACCTTTCTGGGAGATGGGGCCAGGCCCGGGTGGTAGGTGGAAGTTGTGAAGGGCTTGCCCATGGACATGCGTGGGTGTTGGTCATTGGGCTGGCGCTCACTCTCGAGATGGGGGTCGGCGGAGGCAGTATGTGCGTGAAGTGCCTCTGTGGGTTTTTCCCAAGCCCGCATCCAGAGACCCAGAGGGCAATAAGAAGCCATAGGGTTTGAAGGGAGAATTCCAGGGCCGGCAGTGGCTGATCTGCGTTCATTCCAGCTACATCCCCACCACCCAGGCATTGGGACTGCAGTCTGTTTGCTGGAGATTGCACCTGCCAGAGGCGGGAGAGGCTCACGTGCCGCAGCTATGCTCCCCAGCCATGAGCCTGGCTTCTGGCTGAGTGGCGCTCCTGCTGTGGGAGCGCACTGACCACTAGGGGGCAGCTCCTGAATTGAGCATCTGCCCCCTGGTGGTCAGTACATGTCTTAATGACTGGTCGTTCGGCCATAATAGTCCCTGTGCTTCTATATATATAGATAGATTAATTCAGTTTTACTCATGAGAAAACCAATGTTAATAAATGATCACATTTGCACAGCCACTAAGATATAGAACAATGATTTTCAAACTTTTCCATCTCATGGCACACATAAACTAATTACTAAAATGCTGTGATACAACAAAAAATATATTTTTAACGATCAGACAAAAAAAATAGGTATAATTTTGATTCATGCATACCAGATGGCTATTGTGTTTGCTGTTGTCATTATTTTATTTGACAATATAAGGAAAAAGAGGTCAGTGGCCCTGACTAAGTGGCCATATATTGCATGTTTTAAAAATTCTTCTGGCACAGCAATTGAATATTATTGATCTAGACCCTAGATTGGAACTCAGCTAGGACTAATGCTGAATTCCACACTTTGCATTGTGACACATTGCCTCCCTCTATTAATCTCACACTTTCTTTCCAGTCATTTACTGCACTAGAGGCCCCTTATCTTCAGGTATGCATGGAACCTGTGGAGCAGGAGGCAGCAAGAAAATTAGAAATTAGGTAAGATGAACTGTTTTTTCTCACAAGTATAATTAGAACAAACAAAATAGCTTTTGTATTGGGTGGGGATGAGTGTGTACTAAGGTGGCCAGTAGAATTACACTGGGAGAAAGATTAAAAGACCTCTATCAGAATGTGGTTCTTCAGGCAGGGAAATAAATCGGTAACCAGGATGCACAATCAATCTCATAATCCCTTTCACTTTTCAGTCCATTTTGAACACTCTATTTCATGCATTATTTTCAATCTCATGTTCTGTTTATTAGATTCCCTCACCAGATTAGGGCCATGCAAAACTGAAAGACTGATGACTTGCCTCTAGAAAATCTATTTTAGTTATAGAATCCCCTTGAAATGTTGAACAAGAGGCTGTCATAAAGAGCTTGGTTAGATGATTCAAGTCATCAACTGTGAAATTAGTGTATTTAGTTTAAACCATTCAGTTCCTAAGAGGCTCTCGTCTTCATTCATGAAGATTTTTATAAATCATAACTCTAATATCACTGGTCCCGTAGAGATCTAAATTGACTGGCTCTATAGGACCAGTGTAACAAATATCAGAACATCATTTAAGAAGAAAATGTAAGTAAGACATCAAACTGCAATTGCTAGTTTGTTAAGGTAATTAAGGAAAATGTTATGTGTTTCTAAATTATGTTCTTCCTCCTCTTATATTTTTCATCTCAGTGAATCACAAAACCATTCAACCCTTAAAAAAACAAGAAACAAAAACAAAACAAAAAACACACAACACAAATAAACAAAAAAAACACCCCAAACCCTGTGAATCTGATCTCATTTCTCCCATGCCTTGTCCTCCTACATTTAATCAAGTCCAGTAGTTTAAATATCTTAATAGTACTCAAATTTTCACCATTTGCCACTTTGTTTCAATACTACTTACTTAGTTGGCTTCTTGCTTTGCCTTCTGCAAAGTATTTTCTTTTCAAGTGCAATCTAAAGTATCTTTGAAGTCTAGCCAGTAACTTTTTAATTACATTACTAATAACATCAATTTTAAAGTATTTCCAGTTTGTTATGAATTTTGGATAAATTTCTAGTTTTTAAAGATGATCTGGTGCTATTATCTGCTGCTTAGTTTCTTATCACAGAAACTTATATTTTCCTTGCACTTCCCCATAACCTCCAACCCACTTTATTTTAAACATACAGAACTTGCTATTTAATAAATCAATCACATACCAAGAATTCTTGTTAATTAGTGATAGAGCAAAGATTTTAAAACAAAATTGTGTAATTTAGAAGCCTCCCCAATGTATTCTTTCCAAAATGGTTTTGATTTATAAATTAAATATAGTTTTCATGCAGTATTTTATTAGTTTAAAATGTACACTATAGTGATTTAAGATTATCTACACTTTAAGAACTGATCATCATGATAAGTCTAATAATTATCTGTCATCATACAAAGTCATTATGATATTACTAGAGGCCTGGTGCATGAATTTCGTACACAGGTGGGGTCCCTAGGCCTGGCCAGCAATTGGGGCCAATCAGGGCCAGGCCAATCAGGACTGGGTAGGAGAAGAAGGAACATATGCCGGACACCAATGCTGTCATCATTAGTGCCCTGCCACCATGCAGTTCCCCACCTCCCCTCCTCCTACTTCCCTCACTGCCATGCCACCACCGAGGTGGGCAGGTGGCAGGCTTATTGGGGCCTGCTGGCTGGGGGAAGAGATGAGACATGGGAGGTTGGCCGCTGGCACCGAGGAGGGAGCCGGCCCTCAGCTCTCTTGGGAAAGGGGCCACGTCTGCCACCACCTACCCGTGGTTCCTCATCCCAGCCCGGGGGCCAGCCCTGATTGGACAATCGGGGCCTGCCAGCCGGAGGGAAGAACCACAGGGGTTGGCTGACCCGGGGAAGTTGGCTGTGGGATCACACTGACCACTAGGGGGAAGCTCCTGCATTGAGCGTCTGCCCCCTGGTGGTCAGTGCATGTCATAGCGACCAGTCATTCCAATTGTTCCAGTCACTTAGGCTTTTATATATATATATATATATATATATATATATATATACTAGAGGCCCGGTGCATGAAATTCGTGCACAGGGGGGTGTATGTGTCCCTCAGCCCAGCATGCACCATCTCCAATCTGGGATCCCTCTCACAATCCAGGACTGCTGGCTCCCATTTGCTCGCCTGCCTGCCTGCCTGATTGCCCCTAACCGCTTCTGCATGCAAGTCTGATCACCCCCTAACCACTTCCCTGCCAGCCTGATCAACTCCTAACTGATCCACTACTGGCCCAATTGCCCCTAATTGACCTCCCCTGCAGACCTGGTGCCTCTTAACTGCCCTCCCCTGCAGGCCTGGTCCCCCTAAATGCCCTCCCCTGCTGGCCTGGTCCCCTCCAACTGCCCTCCCCTTCAGGCCTGGTCCTGCCAAATAGCCCGCCCCTTCAGGCCTGGTCCCTCCCAACTGCCCTCCCCTGCTGGCCTGGTCCCTCCAACTGCCCTCCCTTACAGGCCTGGTCCCCCCCAACTGCCCTCCCCTGCAGGCCTGGTCCCTCCCAACTGCCCTCTCCTGCTGGCCTGATCATCCACAACTGCCCTCCCTTGCAGGCCTGGTCACCCCTAATTGCCCTCCCCAGCTGGCCTGATCATCCACAACTGTCCTCCCCTGCTGGCCATCTTGTGGCGGCCATCTTGTGTCCACACGGAGAAGGCCATCATTGACCACATGCGGGCGGCCATCTTGTGTGTTGGAGTGATGGTCAATTTGCATATTACCCTTTTATTAGATAGGATAGACTAGAGGCCCGGTGCATGAAATTTGTGCACGGTGTGTGTGTGTGTGTCCCTCAGCCCAGCCTGCACCCTCTCCAATCTGGGATCCCTCTCACAAACTGGGACTGCTGGCTCCCAACTGCTCACCTGCCTGTCTGCCTGATTGCCCCTAACTGCCTCTGCCTACCAGCCTGATCACCCCCTAACCACTCCCCTGCCAGCCTGATTGATGCCTAACTGCTCCCCTGCTGGCCTGATTGCCCCTAACTGCCCTCCCCTGCTGGCTTGGTCACCCCCAACTGCCCTACCCTGCAGGCCTGATACCCCCCAACTGCCTTCTCCTGCAGGCCTTGTCCCTCCCAACTGCCCTCCTGTGCAGGCTTGGTCCCCCACAACTTCCCTCCCCTGCAGGCCTTGTCCCTCCCAACTGCCTTCCTGTGCAGGCTTGGTCCCCCACAACTTCCCTCCCCTGCTGGCCTGATCCCCCACAAATGCCCTCCCCTGCGAGCCATCTTGTGGTGGACATCTTGTGTCCACATGGGGGCGACCATCTTTGACCACATAGGGGCAGCCATCTTGTGTGTTGGAGTGATGGTCAATTTGCATATTACTCTTTTATTAAATAGGATGATTTTTATCCTTTGTTTTGTTAATGTGGTATATTACATTGATTGATTTGTGGCTATCAAACCATGCTTGCATCCCTGTAATAAATTCCACTTGATCATGGTATATGATCTTTTTAATGTTTTTTTAATTGAGTTTGCTAATATTTTATTGAGAATTTTTGCATCAATGTTTATCAGAAATATTAGTCTGTACTTTTAAATTTTTTGGAGTGTTTAACCTCCACATGTTTGTGTTTGTCCCAGTTTTCTTCTTATAATTGACTTTTAGATTCATATCATTGTATTCAGAAAGGAAGCTTATATGATTTCAGCCTTCTTAAATTTATTGAGACATTTTGTGGCCTAATATGTGATCTATTCTAGCTCTATGTGTACTTGAGAAGAATGTGTAATGTGTAATGATACTATTTATTTTATGACTAGTATATGTATATATAAATATACACACACATACACAAATACATGTGTGTGCATCTCAAATATATTTTAATCATATATAGTTCTCAAAGAGGTTAACTAATTTCTCTAGGTTAATATGAACATATTAAACAGCTAAATATCACAAGTGTAAGGAATTAAATCTCACATATTCTTGCTCTAAACTCATTACTTCCACTATTCAATATTTTACCTACTATTTCACTTGTTACAATCCTATCTAATAAAAGAGTAATATGCAAATTGACCATAACTCCAAAACACAAGATGGCTGTCCCCATGTGGTCAAAGATGGCTGCCTCCATGTGGACACAAGATGGCTGCCACAAGACGGCCAGCAGGGGAGGGCAGTTGGGAGGGACAAAGCCTGTAAAGGAGGGCAGTTGTGGGTGATCAGGCCAGCAGGGGAGGGCAGTGGGGAGGGACCAGGCCTGCAGGGAAGGGCATTGGGGGTAACCCAGGCCTGCAGGGGAGAGCAATTGGGGGGACCAGGCCTGCAGGGGAAGGCAGTTTGGATGACCAGGCCTGCATGGGAGGGCAGTTAGGGGTGACCAGGCCTACACGGGAGGGCAGTTATGGGTGACCAGGCTGGCAAGGGAGGACAGTTAGGGGCAAACAGGCTGTCAGGGGAGCAGTTAGGCATCAATCAGGCTGGCAGGGGAGTGGTTAGGGGGTAATTAGGTTGGCAGACAGAAGTGGTTAGCGGAAATCAGGAAGGCAGGCAGGCAAGCAGTTGGGAGCTAGCAGTCCTGGATTGTGAGAGGGATGTCCGACTGCCCGTTTAGGCCAGATCCCGGAGGATCAGGCCTAAATGGGCATTCAGACACTCCTCGAAGGGTCCCAGATTGGAGAGGGTGCAGGCTGGCCTGAGGGACATACCCCCCATGCACGAATTTCATGCACCGGGCCTCTAGTATTTTATAAAAATGCTGTTTTCTATGTATGATATTTGTTTCATAATAGCTTTTCCAGAATTATTAATTCCCCAGACTTTTTCTGAAACCAGTTCAACACTTTTTACTGCTTAGCTTTATTTTAGGCATTGTTGGAATAGCCAGAGTGATCCTCATGCAAGTGGAAAGCTGCCATCTATCATTAAGCCCTGCTGTTTATCAGTAACTAGCCATAAGGTAAAACAGTATATATTTGATGGTACATTTATAAACATGAACCACAGCTAGGCATTCACTATATCTTGCTATTTCAAATCACATGAGGAGTATAAATTAATACAACCAATAAGCTAATATGTTTCAGGTATACTTACCATGATAATCACAATCACACTTCATTAGATGCTTCAATTAGAAAATAATGGATACTCATGCATCTTTATAAAAAAATCAGATGAGTTATAATTGCATTTTCAACCCTATTACATTGAGCATGTTACAGTTAAACACCTGTTTAACCAGGTGAGACAAAATATGGTAAACCTGCGGGAATAAGATGATTGCTTCACATGAAGGCTGCTAATGGTGAAAGACAAGAAAAAACAATAAAGCCTGGATTTCCAATTTAAATACATACAGTGTCCACACAGTTATCAATCATAAAAGGCCAAAGCAGGTTGTTTTGGGTTTACAATAAGGAGTAGTAGAGACTGTAGTGAACTGTGGAGCTCATGCCTTCATTTATGTAGTAGTTACAATTCATGGTCAAATGTTGCTTGTATTGTGAGAATTCTAAATTTTGTGGGAAAAACAGAAATCCATACTTCTGGGAAATTTCCCAATTTTTTGAATTTTGGAAGTGGAATAAATTTCTCTTAGAAAAAACTGAGACCAACTCTGACAATTGCGATCATTATACCAGAACAGTGTTTTGAGGGCACCAAAAAGTGTAAAATATGGACAGTTTTTTTTAAAAAAACCCACAAATTTCCACAAACACATTAAAATTTTATATAACAGAAATAAGCTTGAAGTAAATCATGCTTATAGTCACATCTGATTTTTCTCATTGTAAACTTTATGCAAGGAGTTATAAACTGAAATACTGATTGCATACATGGCAGATATATTGGGAAAAAATTTTTTTTAATAGAATAAATAGTAGCTAGACATTCTTTAGAGAACTAAAACATCCTATAGTAAAATTTTAAGCACTGATATTAAAAGTAACCATAGCAACATGATCAGCAGAAGTCTCAAAATAAAATATTCCAATATAATAAATTTAACTATCTATATAATATATAAAACCTATAATGTATATGAAACTTTATATTATTTTACTAAGGTATTTAAAGTAATGTTTTACATTGCATAAAAATAAACTCCAATGATATACATCAATTATTTACAATCTGTATATGTAGTGTTTGGTGTGTGCATTTTAATTATTTTTCTTATCTACATTTGCTATTTTCTCTACATCATTGCAGAGATTTTAAAACTCTTAAATTGCTCATTTTTTTCTACTTTAATTCTAATTATATATATTTCAAAAGAGAGAAAAGTGAATGATTTAAATTATATATCAAGTGCTTCCAAACTGAACATAAATACTTAGCTAGAAGCAAAGAACAAATTATTTGGGAATTTGGGAGACATTTTTTATTTTAAATAAAGTTAATCATACATACTAAAAGTTATGTCATATTACAAAATACACTTCATAGATACTAAGACAAAATGTTACATTCAGCATAAAAGGGAACTGAATTAAACTCATGTATATGCAAGACAATTTATCATTGCTCTCTCTCAGGATACCAAAGATCAAAGTAAAAAATGGTAAGAAGAATCAAATAGAAAATATCTGAAGAGCCAGACCTGCAGCAGAGCTCAGCTATGGAAAATTTCACAAATAAATGCTAGGAAGAAAGTATAATTAAATTACTTATGAAATAATAGGACAGATATTTCCCAGTTTCCTCATGGAGAAAGAGAAGAATCCTGGTTTCTATTACCCATATTTTCAGAGCTCTTCATAGTATGGGCCTGTGGTCAGCAGTGAAGTGGAGACCCCTTCTCCATTAGTTGCGGAACTAATGAGCCCAGCGATCATGGGAATCTTCTGGAAAAGCCATTCTTCCACTTATATACATATTCTCAATGTGCTGTTTAATAAGGGAAGAAACTCAAAATCCATGGTCTTTATATATCAGATAGATATTTTTTTAGTTTTATTTTTCAATTATAGTTTACATTCAGTATTATTTCATACTAGTTTCAGGTATACAGCATAGTGGCTAGCAACCATATAATTTAAAAAGTGATTCCCCCACACCCGATATCTCAACTACCCAACTGGCACCACACGTAGCCATAACAACACTATTGACTATAGTTTTTATGCTGCACCTAAAATCCCTGTGACTATTTTATAACTACCAATTTGTACTTCTTAATCCCTTCACTTTTTTCATCCAGACTTCCAACTGCCCTCTCTTCTAGCAACTAATAAAGATATTGGATGGTGAATAATGATAAAATACAACAATACCTGGCCAGTGAGGTTCAGGGGTTTAGTGTCAACCCATAAACCAGGAGGTCACCAGTTTTATTCCCAGTCAGGGCACATGCCTGGGTTGAGAGCTCAATTCCTGGTTGGGGGTGTGGAGGAGGCAGCCAATCAATGATTCTTTCTCATCATTGATGTTACCTTTCCCTCTCTTCCTCTCTTTGAAAGCAATAAAAACATAATAAAAAATAAACACAACACTGTAGCCATTTATGTGGCCTATATGGACTGAACATATCATGAATCTTCAGAACAGATCTTGAAGTAACTAGAAACTTTTCTATGGGATATCTTATTTTGTTTTCTTTGCTGGCTTGCACAAGAGATTTATTACTGAGCAACAGACATAGAGTTTCAGGGATTAGATGGGATGGGGGAAGTAGGTCTTTAAAATTCATCATCCCTAAATCTATTACTCCTATATCTCTACTAAGAGAATTTGCATAAATTTTGATAATAAACAGTAAGTTCAAAAGTATTTATAGTCCTAGCTGTTTTGGCTAGAGCATTGGTCACAGGTTGATTCTGGTCAAGGGCACATACCTGGGTTGCATACCTGGATCTTCAGTCCAGGTCAGAGCATGTGCAGGAGAAAACCAATCAATGTGTCTCTCTCACATCAATATTTCTCTTTGTCTCTTCCCCTCCCACTCTCTCTAAAACCCAATGGAAAAATATCCCTGGGTGAGGATTAACAAACAAAAAAATCTTTACAGCCCTAACCAGTTTGGCTCAGTGGATAGTGTGTCAGCCTGCAAACTGAAAGGTAGAAGGTTCGATTCCAGTCAAGGGCATGTACCTTGGTTGCGGGCACATCCTCCGTAGGAGGTGTGCAGGAAGCAGCTGATCGATGTTTCTCTCATCGATGTTTCTAACTCTCTATCCCTCTCCCTTCCTCTCTGTAAAAAAATCAATAAAATGTATTTAAAAAATCTTTACAGTGAAAAATAACACTGCAAAATAAAATACCAACAAAAATAAAATCAGTGCACAAAAAATAAAATCTAACAAGTTTAAAGAAATAAAACAGTACCTCCAAAAAGGAAAAAATTGTATTAAATCAAAAATGGTTATGAGGTTTTTTTTTGTTTTTGTTTCTGTTTTTTTGTGTGTTTTTTTCTTAAGGAAATGGAAGAAATGAAATGGTAATGTTACAGAAAAATAAGAAAAATGGACTATAGTATTTGAGAGAAAAGAAAATGGTGGCCAAATAAGCAGACCTTTCTTTAACCTCCTCCCAGAGCCAGACTGGAAATAAAATTAAAGTGGGGAACATACACCAGGAATTACCAAGGTCCAACTGAAAAGGAGACATATATCAATGGAGGACAGAAAACACCTGGAAACTGGTAGGAAAGGTGAGGTTGTGACAGAGGCTAAGAGTGAGGAGGGAGCTCTGGGATATGGGAGGGTCTGGTCCCTCAGAAGATAGAGGCCCGGACCCAGGCTGGGCTCCATAGCCCTGAGACCCAGAGCTGAGACCAGAGGCCCAGGTAACATCCAGCCATGAAAGTCAGCAGGGCTGTTGGCCACCAGAGAGTCTGGAGTCAGTAGACTGAAGCTGGTTGGAGAGAGAGCCTCAGTTTCTGGGTGGGGGAGAGGGATGTTTGTTTTTAAACCCAGAGCACAGGAGTTTTATTTGTAGCTACTCACCCAAGGCTTTGGTGCAGGGAGGGCTGTGGGTATTTGAGGTGCCTAAAAGGAGAGGCTGGGGGAAGCATTGTGGGGAGACAGGAAAGCAGTAGCCAGGAGACCTGCATTCTGGCATATGCCCCCAAACTGAAACGGCTGTTATTCCTAAAAAGGGATAGCTACTCCCAGAAGCCACAGCTCAGAGAAAAGGAAAATACCCCAACCCCGCTGATACAGCCAGCCCTACCCTCAGGAGCCCTGCCTACCAAACCCTGCCTTTTGACCTTTTCAGAGGAAAGAACAGCAGAGCCAAGCCTTTGAACAAACTTAGGAAGCATCAGTGACTGAATTGAGGGAGGGGCTATCTGCCCCACTATCTAAGGAACCTGACTGGTGGTTCCCCCACACAGGAGAGCTGATAGAAATTTCAGGTTTCTAGTTGATCCCAATGGACTGCATGTGAGGATCTCTGCCCAGCCAGGGGCAGAGTAATATTCAGGACCACTCACAGAGGAGTAGCTCTGGGAAGGAAAAGACCTACCATTTTCCCTGAAATCCATTTTCCCTGAAATCTTCCCCCTCACGGGAGACCTAGAGGTCTAGACTCCTGATTCTACCTAAAAAGCCCTTTCAGAAACAGACTTTTGAGTGATTAATATTGACAGGTGGCTGGCAGGTGAAGGTGGGCAGAGGTGGAAGGGTAGGTGGGTGGGGGAACCTGAGGAAGTTGGCTGACCCAGCCCTGGGTCCCATGCTGCTAACAAACCTGCTTTGGACCCTCCTGCTTGCAACAAGTCCTGTGGAGACAGACACAAACTGTGGATCCCTTGGCACTTCAAGCAGGTTACTGAAATGCAAAGAAGGGCAGTTTCTAACAGGGTTAGCACCTAAGTGCCTCCTGAGAAGACCAGAATTGGCAGACAGAACAGTCAGCCACAGCCACCAGAAGAGCAGGATCCACTGGGAGCTCTCATAAGACACTAAACTCTGCTGAAACAAATGCCACTTCACTTTTTTTCCCTATTCTTTTTTTTCTCTTACCTTTTTTTTTAACCTTCTTTATATATCTACTTTATTGATTTATTATTTTAGTCTCTATTTTTTACATTCATATACCTAATTTTCCTCTTCCTTTATCTTACTCAAATTTTATCCTACTCAAATTTTGTTTTCTTTTTCTCTGGCTTATGCATCTTTTTTTTTCCTTTTCTTATTTTGGGTCTATCCAATTTCTCCTCAATTTTCCTTTTCAAATTTTTTTCTTTCTCTTTTATTTAAACCATTTTCCTTTCCCTATCCCTATCCTTATCCCTATCCCTATTCATATATATATATATATATATATATATATATATATATATATATATATATATATATATATATATATATATATATATATATATATATATATATATATATTATTGAGTTCAGAGAGGACAGAAGAGGGAGAGAGAGAAACATCAATGATGAGAAAGAATCATTGATTGGCTGCCTTCCGCATGCTCCCTACCAGGGATCAAGCCTGCAACCTGGGCATGTGCCCTTGACTAGAATCAAACCCAGGACCCTTCAGTCTGTAGGTCAATGCTCTATCCACTGAGCCAAATCAGCTAGGGCTTTTTTCTTATTTTCTTTATTTCATTTCTGTCCCATCATATTCCTTTTTCTCCCCACCCTTTTTTGTTTTGCTTTGTTTGTTTTGTTTTTCTCCTCATATTTTTTATTTCTTTTCTTCTATCATTCTTGTTCTCTTTTCTCATTCCTAATTCTCTATTCTCTAGTGGTTGCTTTTGCTGTTGCTGTAGGGGACCTGTGTGTGATTTTGTTTGTTTGTTTCAATATATTTTTATTGATTTCAAAGAGGAAGGGAGAAGGAGAGAGAGATAAAAACAATAATGATGAGTGAGAATCATTGATTGGCTGCCTGCTGCATGCCCCACACTGGGGATCAAGTCCACAACCCAGGCATGTGCCTTGAGCAGGAATCGAACAGTGACCTTCTGGTTCATAGATTAATGCTTAACCACTGTGCAACACCGGTCATGCTGTTTTTGTTCAATTTCTTTTGTTTCATGTTTTGTTTTGTTGTATTTTGTTTTGATCCGTCAGCATGTTCACAACAGCTCACACAACGTATTTGGGGGTGAGCTGCATGGTCAACCAGACTGAAAGGAGATTTCAGCCAGGAGTGGAACAATAACATTCAAGAACTAATTACAACAGGAAGATCCAAATAGCTCAAATAAGGGGCTGTCCTAGAACACCTAGCTCAAGAGATCTAAGAGACTGCAGCACTGGGTGACACAAAATACCTGTTACATAAGACTACCTCATAAAGTCTGGGAGGCATAGCAGTTTGACCTAATACATAGAATCAAACATAAAGGGACAGCAAAAACGGGAAGACAATGTGACAATCCCCTAATGAAAGAAAAGAAGGAATCATCAGAAAAGGAACTGAATGAAATGGAGGCAAGCAATTTATCAGATAAATAATTCAAAGCAACAGTAATAAGGGTGGTCAAACAACTCAGTGAAAATTATAAGCAACAGAATCATTATGAGAGACTTAGTGTGAACTACACCGTCATGAAAGGCGGAGTAAAATTAATAAATAAAAAATCAATAAAAATGAAGAGTTACATAGCTGAAATAAAGAACACCTTGGAAGAATTCAACAGTAGACTAGAAGAAGCTGAGGATCAAATCAGCAAATTAGAAGACAAGGTAGAAAAAACACCCATTCAGAGCAGCAAAAGGAAAAAAAATTAAAAAGCAGGAGGAGAGTCAAAGGGAGTTTGGGATAATATGAAATGTAACAATATTTGCACCATAGAAATAGCAGAAGGAGAAGAATCTGAGAAAACAATAGATAACCTGTTTGAAGAAATAATGACATAAAATTTCCCTAACCTGGTGAAGAAAAAAGTCACTCAAGTTCAGGAAAAACAGAGTCCCAATCAAGATGACCCCAAAAGATCCACACCTAGGCACATCATAATTAAAATGTCAAATATTAAAGACAAAGAAAATCTTAAGGGCTGTAAGAGAGAGACAGAAAGTCAACTACAAGCGAGCTCCAATTAGACTGTCAGCTGATTTCTCAATAGAAACATTTCAGGCCAGAAGAGAGTGTCATGAAGTATACAAAGTAATGAAAACCAAGGGAATGAACCCAAGACTACTGTATCCAACAAGGACATCATTCAGAAACAGAGGTGAAATAAAGAGCTTCACAGACAAAAAAAGGCTAAAAGATAGTATAACCACCAAACCAGCACTGCAAAAAAATACTAAAAGGACTGTTGTAAAAAGAAGAAATAAAGAGAACAACAGTGGCATAAAGAATAACCTTAAATGTAAATGGCTTAAATTCTCCAATCAAAAAACATAGGGTAGCTGAAAGGACAAGAAAACTTGACCCATATAATTGCTGTCAGAACTGAAGACTCACACAGAATGAAAGTGCAGGGATGGAAAAAAAAAATTCCAGGCAAATGGAAATGAAAAAAAGGAAGAGTAGCAATACTGGAATATGATAAAATAGACTCCAAAATGAAGACCATAACAACAACAAAAAGACAGCCACTTCATAATACTAAAGGGATCGATATAACAAGAGGATATAGCTCTGGTAAACATATATTCCTCCAATACAAGAGCACCAAAATGTATTTTAAAAAACTCCTAGATGAGTTTAAGGGAGAAGGGGACAGCAATACAATCATAGTAGGGAGTTTAATACACCACTCATGTCACTAGATAAATCTTCTAGACAAAAAAAATGAATAAGGAAACATAAATCATAAATGACACACTAGAGAGATGAAATTAATGGATATTTACAGAGTAGTTCACCACAAAGCTACAGAATATACTTTCTTTTCAAGTGTACATGGATCATTCTCAGCAATAGACCACATGTTAGGACACAAAATAAGTCTCTATAAGTTCAAGTAGATTAAAATCATATCAAGAATCTTCTTGGATCACAATGGCATGAAATTAGAAATTAACTACAATAAAAACACTCAAAAACATTCAAACATGTGGAAGCTCAATAGCATGTTATTAAACAATGAATGGGTTACAAATAGATCAAGGAAGAAATAAAAAAAAATTCTGGAAACACATGAAAATAAACACAAAACAACCCAGAATCTATGGGACACAGTGAAAGTAGTCCTGAGAAGGAATTTTATAAAATTGGAGGCCAATCTTAAAAGACAAGAAAAGCTTCTAATAAACTATCTAACCATACAACTTAAAAAATTAGAAAGAGAACAACAAGAAAAGCCTAGAGTGAGTAGAAGGAAGGAAATGATAAATATCAGAGCAGAAATAAATAACATAGAGACTAAAAAAGCAACACAAAAGATGAATGAAATGAAAACCTGATTATTTGAAAAGATAAGCAAGATTGATGAACATCATCAAGAAACAAAGAGAGATGACCCAAATAAACAATATCAGAAACAAAAGAAGTAAAGCAATAACTGACCCCAGAAATACAAAGGATCATAAAAAAAAATTATGAATAACTATATTCCAAAAAGCTGAAAAATCTGGATGAAATGGACATATTCCTATAAAAATACAAACTTCAAAATCTGAATCAATTAGGAAGAATCAGAAAACCTGAATAGGCCAATAACAACTGATGAAATAGAAGCAGCAATCAAAAACCTCCCAGCAAACAAAAGCTCTGGTCCAGATGACTTCACAGGAGAGATTTACCAAACATTTAAAGAAGAACTAACACCTATCCTCCTCAAATTATTAGAAAAAAATCCAAGAGGAAAGAATACTTCCAAACTCTTTTTATGAGGTTAGCATTAGCCTACTTCTAAAACCAGAAAAAAAGGCACTACAAAGAAAGAGAATTATAGGCCAATATCCCTGATGAACATGGACACTAAAATCCTCAGCAAAACTTTAGCAAATTGGATCCAAAAATACATTAAAAAGATCATACACCATGAGCAAGTGAGATTTATTCCAGGATGCAAGTTCAGTATAATATTCACAAGTCAATAAATTTGATATATCACAAAAAAAATTGGAAGATAAAAATTATATGATCGTATCAATGATACAGAGAACGCATTCAATGAAATTCAACACGCTTTTTTGAAAAAAAACTCTCAGATAAGTAGGAATAGAGGGATCACACCTCAACATGATAAAGGTCATATATTACAAACCTATAGCCAACATCCTACTTAATGGGAAAAACCTAAAACCATTCCCCTAAGAACAGCAACAAGACAGGCATGTCCACTTTCACCATTCTTATTAAACCTAGTACTGGAAATTCTAACCACAGCTATCAGATAGGAAGAAAAAAAAATAAAAGGCATCCAAATAGGAAAGGAAGAAGTAAACTGTTATTATTTGCAGATGACATGATAGGTATATTGAAAACCTTAAAGACACAACAAAAAACTACTAGATTTAATAAATAAATTAGGCAATGCAGCAGGATACAAAATCAACACCCAGAAATCAATGATATTTTTATACACTAATAATTAACTCTCAGAAAGAGAAACTAAAAAAAAAAAGAAAAAGGAAAAGAAAAAAAAAATCCTATTTACTGTTGCAAAAAATAATTAAGATACTTAGGAATAAACTTAACCAAAAAGTTAAAAGGCCTGTACTCAGAAAACTACAGGATGTTGGAAAAAAAAAAGATAAAAGATAGAGGAAGATATAAATAAATGGAAGAATATACCATGTTCATGGATTGGTAAAATCAACATCATCAAAATATCCATACTACCCAAAACAATCTATAGATTCAATGCAATCCCCATTAAAATACCACTGGTATATTTCACAGATCTAGAACAAACATTTCAAAAATTTATATTATACCAAAAAGACACTGAATAGCTGTAGCAATCTTGAGACAGAAGAACAAAGTAGAAGGGATCACATTACCAGATATCAGGTTACACTACAAAGTCTCTGAAATCAAAACAGCCTGTTACTGGCACAAGATCAGTGGAATAGAATAGAGAACCCAGAAATTGTCCCAAATCATTACACTCAATTAATATTTTGCAAAAGAGGCAAGAGCATACAATGGAATCAAGACAGTCTCTTCAATAAATTGTGTGGGGAAAATTGGACAGCTACATGCAAAAAAAAAAAAAAATGAAATTAGACTACCAATTTACACCATACACAAAAATAAACTCAAAATGGATAAAATACTTAAATGTAAGTTGTGAAAGTATAATAATCTTAGAAGAAACCATAGGCAGCAAGTTATCAGACATCTCTGGTAGCAATATGTTTGCTGATAAATCTCCTACAGCAAGGCAAACTAAGGAGAAAATAAATGGGATAACATAAAAATAAAAAGTTTCTGCACAGCAAAAGAAACCATCAACAAAATGAAGAGGAAGTCCACTGCATGGGAGAATATATTTGCCAATCAGAAATCTAATAATGGGTTAATTTCCAAAATATATAAGGAACACATACAACTTAACAAAAGGAAGACAAACCATCCAATTAAAAATGGGCAAAGGAATTAAACAGACACTTCTCTAAAGGGGACAAACAGATGGCTAAGAGACATAGGAAAAAATGCTCAAAGTCACTAATTATCAGAGAGATGCAAATTCTAACAACAATGCGGTATCACTTCACACCTGTCAGAATGGCTGTCATCAACTAATCAACAAAGGACAAGTAATGGCAAGGATATAAATAAAAGGAAATCCTAGTACACTGTTATGCACCCTTATGTTCATAGCATCACAATTTACAATAGCTAAGATCTGGAAACAGCCCAAGTGCCCATCAGTAGATGAGTGAATAAAAAAGGGGGTACATTGCCCTAACTGGTTTGGCTCAGTGGATAGAGTGTCGGCCTGCGGACTGAAGGATCCCAGGTTCGATTCCAGTCAAGGGCATGAACCTTGGTTGCAGGCACATCCCCACTAGGGGGTGTGCAGGAGGCAGCTGATCGATGTTTCTCTCTCATCAGTGTTTCTAACTCTCTTTCCCTCTTCCTTTCTCTCTGTAAAAAATCAATAAAATATATATATTTTTAATGGTGGTACATTTACACAATGAAATACTATGCAGCTGTAAAAAAGAAGGATCCTTACCTTCATTTGAGACAGCATGGAGGGACCTGGAGAGTATTATGATAAAGGAAATAAGCCAGTCAGAGAAACATAAGTATCACATGATCTCACTCATATGTGGAATCTAATGAACAAAATAAACTCATGAATAAAATTGGTCCAGAGATATAAAAGCATAGAATAGATTGATGAATCTCAGAAGGAAGGCAGGGGTTGGGGGTTGGGGAGAGATTAACCGGGGAACATATATGAATATATACATAGGCCATGGATACAGACCCTAGCGTGGTAAAGGCCTAGAAGCGGTGGGTGTGAGTAAAAGGGGTTTATGGGGGGAAAAGAAGTACATCTGCAATACTTTCAACAATAAAGATAAATTTTAAAATATGGACTAAATATTAGGAATTAAATCAAAACATGTTAAACACATTTTAACAAGAATAAAAAAATATAATAGTTTATAAACTTTAAACAAGTGCTAGGAAAATATTACAAATTTAAAGTCATGTGACCTTATAAGAAATGTTTAAGGTATCATAAAATAAATATTAGCTAACATTACAGTGTGCTCCTTTTGTATCAGGTTGTATACTTGGCGACCATTTGATATACTTCATATAGCTCTTACTAAGTCCTAATGATATTGGAATTTTTTACCCATGCATTTTAGATTAGCTGTAGACTCATAGAGATGACTGAAGGTCACAAAGTGAATACATGTCCAAGCCAATAGCTTGGTCTCTCTTCCTCTAGAACATGAACATTTTTATAGCAGTATATTGAAGAAATAGGGGGGAGGGCTTAGCTATAAATAAAACATTGAAAATTCATATCAACCATACAATATTTAGATCAGGCTGTCATTGTTGATTAGTTATTTATATGTGCTTAGATTTATTATTAAAACATTTCATGCTAGTCAACCTTACTTTGCAGCACTTAACAAATTTCAGTATGATAAGAACAATGACATTGGCATAGCAGACACGCTCTTGGTGCCCTACTTCCTTCACATGGTCTTAATTTGCTTTCTAGTTTTATAGTCCATTTAGTACACCTCCTCATTTCATTTTCATATTTTTAATATTTTTAATAATTTTGCTTTACTTCATGTTTTCTACTAATTTGGAAGTTATCTTGAGGCTTATTTTACCCCTTAGCTCCCTCCAAAAAGTTTTATATTCCATCTACGTGTGTATATGGGAGTATGTACTTATAGAGTCCCTAGTCAGGTTTATACAAATGCAAATGGCAACCAATGAATCCACCTACTCCCTTATGTTTAAAACCATTAAAATTAGTTGAAGAGGAGAAACAACTCTTTCTGTTATGGGGAAGAGGAATGTAGCATCAGGAATACCATTCTTATATTTAGCTTTATATTAAGAAATATTTGGAATGGAATTCCATTTAATACATTTTCATTGAGTTCTCAATTTTTATACAGAGACTTTTCTATTAAAGAGTGGCAATACTTTCAAAATATGATATGGCAGTTTTCAAACAGATTGATTGCTTTTGCATCCCATATGAAGAGGTTTTATCTATTATCTATTTATCTATGTTTACTTAGTAGCAGTTCCGTAGATATGTTTGTGTCCAAAGAAACCATAAGAAAGGTTTGTGAGAGTATTTAGCAGCCTTACCATCTTCTAGCTCCTACAAGAAAAGAAATCTAGTGGATAGGGAAGGCATTTCATATGGGAAGAGAAGTAATACCTCATATAGAGTCCAGAGCTAGACTGAAATGAACATTTTGATTTTTTTAAATGACATCAAATCTCTGGATTAGTCTTCTATGTTTACTGTAAAGCAAAAAATTTGGCTTTCATATTAATGACTAGATGTTTCTGAGCCATTTATATTCACTCTTTATAAATTAAAACCATTGCATAGTGTGTTTATTTTATCTGTTGACATGTGTTTACCTTATCAGTACTAAGACCAAAAAGGTGACAACTCAGTCTTACACACTAGTCTTTTTGATGGTAGGATTCTTTCTTTTTTTTCCCATTCTCATCATTTCAGTTATGCGGGAGAAGGAAGCAAGGTATTGGAACAAGAGCACCTCCTTTTATATTCTGTAGGAACATTTTCTCTATATTTTGTTCTTCCTAGTCTCTTCTCTGGTGTACACAAATATCTTTTTCTTTCCTCCTGATGCACAATTCTCTTTGCTATTCTGTTCATTAATTCATTATCTATTGAATAACACTATGGGGAGCACCACAATGCTCCCCACAGTGTTTTTCAATAAATAATGAAAGTAACCAGATAACTGGGGCTCTCCAACACCTCCAAGGAGTGAGGAGATGAGAATTTGAGGAAGCCACAGGAATATTTTGTGAATTTTTTTTCATATGTACAGTGCTGCAGCCTTGGGCTTCCTTATTTTCCCTCATGGGGTTCCATAAGCTCTAAAGTTTTATTGAGAAATACAACTGGGAAATTCTCGGGGACCTGCATTGATCCTTTCGACTGCCTGGTTGTTAAATTGGTGATGGAAAAAGGATAGGAAGGCTGTCAGTTAAAAAAAAGAGAGAAGACATGTTTGAATTAAAGGAATAGTGTTTGTGACTAATATATTCCTAGACTGATTTTCTATCTTATTCATAGCAAGAAATAAGTGTTTATATTAATTAGGGTCCATTTACAATTCATTTTGCAAACGAGTGTCAGATTTGCTGGTGAGCCTTTCAATACTGGTTTATATTCTCTAATGATATAATCTATACTAATAAAAGGGTCGACCGGACATCTTCCAGTCGTCTGGTCCTCCTTCCGGACAAAGCCACAGTGGCGGGGGCCAAGGCAGAGGCAGTTAGGGGCAATCAGGCAGGCAGGCAGAGTGGTTAGGGGCAATCAGGTAGGCAGGCAGGTGAGCGGTTAGGACCCAGCGGTCCCAAATTGCGAGAGGGATGTCCGACTGCCGGTTTAGGCCTGATTGGGCCTAAACCGGCAGTCGGACATCCCCCAAGGGGTCCTGGATTGGAGAGGGTACAGGCCGGGCTGAGGGGACCACTTCCATGCATAAATTTTGTGCACTGGGCCTCTAGTCCTATATAATAAAAGCCTAATATACAAATCAACTGAATGGTGGAATGACCGGTCTCTATGATGCACACTAACCACCAGGGGAAGACACTCAATGCAGGAGCTACCCCCAGCCTGCAGGCCCCAAGCCAGTCAAAGTAGATGTCAGTGAACCCCCCCCATCCCCCGACCACCCCACCGGTCGCCCCGCAGGTTGGCCCTGATCACTGGCCAGGCCTAGAGACCCTACCCATGCATGAATTTCATGCACCAGGCCTCTAGTTCTGCTGATAAAAAATGAGATCCTAATTTGTACAGGCTTAATCAGAATATAATCTAATGTATTAAACTCAATATACAAAATACATATTCACCACATTTTACATCTCTAAAACTTCACCAGAATCTAAATAAGAATTAAATAAATAACTTGATAGAAAATTAGATTAAAGGATCTTCTGTTTTTGCAAATTGTTATAACTCTACACAACATCTACTCACCTTTTCATGTTTTATTAATCATATTCTATTCATTAAAAGATACCAGTAGGAAATTTTGAGAATAATGGAGCTATTAATATATACTTTGTTTTGAATTAGGACTGCATTCAAAACTTATTGAGGAAAAAGATAGCTACTCACTTTTATTCTGAAAAATAAGAAACAATTAAGACCCATCTGTAATTTCCTTTTGCTATTTATCTTAGCATCTTGCAACCCTTAAAATCATGGTGTGCTTCCTAAAATTATCAAATACTGTAATGAGTTAAATAAAGAATCTATTTTTTTACCTTAGTTTTTGGTTGAATTAAAATAGCAACCAATATTTAGATTTTCATATGGGAGCTACACTGTAAGTCTTGGTAGAGCATCCTGGAAGCCACATCACTACCACCACCATCACCTTCTACTCATCACCTCTGTAACCTGGGTATCCATAGAAAGAGATCTTGGCAAGGACTGAAGTCACACATCAGTATAACTTAGAGGGTTTAGAATACCTTTGGGTCATACAAGATATTAAATGTTACTCTGGCCATATTTCTGAATAAAACCCAAAGTACTCATGTTGGAAAACATTTGATTCATCTTAGTCTTACAATCATTTTCCTAAATTAATGTGAGTAGGAGAATATGGGAGAAGGAAGATAAAGAAGTGACTGTTCTGTTTATGATTTAATGTCATCTGATATTACACAGTGGTAAACATGGGTTTTTGAAGATGTTGACTTGAGTTTGACATCACCTTTGCTGTGTTCCTTGGGTAAATTACTTAAATTCCAAGTTTAAATTCCCACAATTTAAATGAAGCTAAATCCATCTATCTTGCACAGTTCCTATTAGTATTAGTAATAATCCATATCAAGTGCCTAGCACAGATCTTGTCATTAAATATTAAGTAAATATTTCATAAATTGTAGCTAACATTATTGTTATTCTTTTAATATCCCTTTACAATGTTATTAATTTACCTAATTTTAGCTAATAATTTGAAGTATGTAGACACCTTTTTAAAATGTGAATATTAAAAAGTTTTATTATACATAGGGTGTCCCAAAAATGTGTGCACATGCTTTGGTGATTTTAAAGACAGTGTTTGTTAAAATACATTTTATTTTCAAAATTGAGCTATCAGCTATTAAAGTGTGTGTATATTTTGGGGGACACCTATTTATGTATGTATTTTAGAAATAACTAAAGCAGTGATTTCTTTATTTTTAAAATGCCTGCCTCCATAATTGATATTTTCTCAAACAGCAACTTACAAGAACAAACTTTAAGAAACTTCTGCTTTTTCTCTAAGCATTTATTACATTTGTCCATTTCAACATTTAGCCAGAAAAATATTTTATATAAGTTGAAAGTTAAAAGCAAACCTCAGAGGGAAGAAAGGGGAAGGTGGAGGTTAGGGGGAAAGATCAACCAAAGGACTTGTATGCATGCATATAAGCCTAACCAATGGACACAGACAACAGGGGAGTGAGAGCATGAGTGGGAGGTTGGGGAGTGATGGGGGGATAAGGACACATATGTAACACCTTAATCAATAAAAAATAATAATAACTTTTTTTAAAAAACAATAGCTTAATTTCTCAAAATTAATCATTCAAATCTATGCAAATTGAAATGTCCAAATGTGATGGGAGATGTAAAATGCTAACTTCAAGTGATTTTAATAAATTAAAAACTAATGCTATTACCATTGTTAACAAAAAACATTTAAGAACAGATTTTTCCACACTTTATTTGTCTATCTAATCCTGGATAAAGTGTTATAGTGACTAGCGCAATTTAGTTCCCACCACATTGCTTCAAATGGCAAGCAACCAGGATATGAAAAAGACCCTATAAAAAAGAACAAATGTTGCAAGCATCTGTATATTCATGTATTTTTAATACGATTTTATTTTTAATTTTTATTTAAACTAGAAAAATGTCTTTATTTCAAATACATGATAACAAGTTTGCCTCAAAATTTTATTGAGATTTTGGTCTTTTTTGCACTTAATTATATCTTGTAACAGTACGATGGAGTCATATACTCGCATAAAGTGTTAACAGTATTCATAACATTCATTCCCTTGTGAGTTTAATATTTTACAATTATTTTTCAATTTAATTTTACAATTATTTTTAAAATTCTCTTTTATATAGGAAATAGATATTTTGTTCTGGAAGACCAGAACAATAATTTTCCAATAAGACTATATGGAGACACAACAAATGGAAACATTTATACCAAAATACCAAAAGTGATTCAGCTATTGAAAATATCCTGTTATAGTCTAATTAGCAATTTGCTGAAGAACAGTACTCTTTTCTATTGATTTTCTGAATAATGATTAGACAAACAGAAAGAGAAGTAATTTTAAGGTTAAATTTTAGAAATGATTCTCCCCACCCTAATATTGTATAGAAAATTCAATTTCAGCATACATCTCTTCCAGAAAATAATTTTAAAAATCTTTGTGTAAAATGACTTGGAGACATAATTGGCATGAAGTGAAGTCAAAATCTATAAAATAAGCCCTGGCCAGTGTTGCTCAGTGGTTAGAATGTCAGCCATGTACAGGGTGCAGGTTTGATTACTGGGTTGTAAGTTGGATCCCCCACCCTGGTTAGGGTATGTGCAGGAGGCAACCAATCGATGTGTCTCTTTCACATCGATGATTCTCTCTCCCCACCCCACCTCTCTCTCCCACTTAATTTCTTTAATTAAATTTTATTAATTTTTTAAAAGAAAAAGAGGGAAAAAATCCATAAAATAAACTCAGGTATCATGAACAACGAAGTCCAGAGCATTAGCTGAGATAAAGTCCTTATATTAGGTAAAGGCAAGTAAGAGCTCCCAGGACTTTAAGATGTTCATGATCCCGAAAATGATGAGTTATTATCCTAAGGTGCAAATCTTATCACTCAGTGACCTACATGATGTTTGACTATTGATCTCCTTTTTAAATATAATACCATTCAGGTTATCATGTACATATCAAAAGCAAATATGAAAGCTCATATATTTGAATGAGACATATTAATTTACTCATGATGTAGGAATCCTAGATGCTACCTTGTCATTTGAATTAGATGCTGATATATTTGGTCAAGAATATCCACATTCATATCAGCCTAAGGCAGGCGTGAACTACCGTATGTTTATCCTACCTAATAATAGACAAATATGCAAATTGACCATACCTCCGACACACCCATAAGCCACACCCACCATCCAATCAGAGAGAGCATGCAAATTAACCCAAACCAAGATGGCTACAGCCACAGAGAGAAAGGTTTCCCAGGTAACAGAGGAAGCCAAGCTTTCCATAGCCATTGCAGGCCTAAGCCTCGACTCAAGCTACAAAGTTTCAATTATAAAAGGTAAACAAATTCAAACAAATGACGGCAGAATGGAGCTTGAGAGAGCAGGCCAGGGTTGCCGCTGGCAACAGGGGAAGCAAAGCTTTCCGCACACCCTGGCCGGGCCCACCCGCTTAAGGCTACAAAGTTTCAATTATAACCCCAAAACAAATGGCTGCTGGCCTCAGAGGGAGCCCAGGTTTGGGTTCGCTTCAGGCTCCAAAGTTTCAATTGTAGAAGGAAAATAAATTCCAGATACCAGGGCCTCCGCTAGGGTTGCCAGGGGGCATGGCCAGCCTGCAAACCACCACAGGGCCCTCGCTCAGGCCGCCCCACACCCCAAGGGAACCCCCACCTGATCCGGGACGCCCTTCAGGGCAAACCAGCTGGCCCCCACCCTTGTACCAGGCCTCTATCCTATCTAATAAAAGAGTAATGTGCAGATTGATCATCACTGCAACACACAATATAGCTGCCCCCATGTGGTCAAAGATCCTGTCCTCATGTGGACACAAGATGGCCACCACAAGATGGCCAGCAGGAGAGGGCAGTTGGGAGGCTCCCGGCCTGCAAGGGAGGGCAGTTGAGAAGGACCAGGCCTGCAAGGGAGGGAAGTTGGAGGTGATCAACCTTGCAAGAGAGGGCAGTTAGGGGTGACCAGGCCGGCAGAGTAGGGAAGTTGGGGGCAAACAGGCTGGCAGCAGAGTGGTTAGGGGCAATCAGGAAGGCAGGCAGGCAATCCGTTGGGAGTCAGCAGTCCTGGATTGTGAGAGGGATGTCCAACTGCCCGTTTAGGACCGATGGGGATCGGTCCTAAACGGGCATTCGGACATCCCTCGAGGGGTCCCAGATTGGAGAGGGTACAGGCTGGGCTGAGGGACAACCCCCATCCGTGCACGAATTTCGTGCACCGGGCCTCTAGTCCTACCTAATAATAGACAAATATGCAAATTGACCATACCTCCGACACACCCACAAGCCACGCCCACAAACCACCCCCACCACCCAATCAGAACAAGTATGCATATTAACCCAACCAAGATGGCTATAGCCACAGAGAGCCAGGTTTCCTAGGTAACAGAGGAAGCCAAGCTTTCCGTCTGCCCTTGCCAGGCCTAAGCCTCCACTCAAGCTACAAAGTTTCAATTATAGAAGGTAAACAAATTCAAACAGAAATGGCGACAGAATGGAGCTTGAGAGAGCAGGCAAGGGTTGTCCCCGGCAACAGGGGAAGCAAAGCTTTCCGCACACCCTGGCTGGGCTCACCCGCTTAAGGCTACAAAGTTTCAATTATAACCCCAAAACAAATGGCTGCCAGCCTCGGAGGGAGCCCCAGGCTTGGCTCTGCTCCAGGCTACAAAGTTTCAATTGTAGAAGGAAAATAAATTCCAGATACCAGGGCCTCCGCTTGGGTTGCCAGGGGGCATGGCCGGCCTGCAAACCACCACAGGCCCCTCGCTCAGGCCGCCCCATGCCCCAAGGGAACCCCACCCTGATCCGGGACACCCTTTAGGGCAAACCAGCTGGCCCCCACCCCTGTACCAGGCCTCTATCCTATCTAATAAAAGAGTAATATGCAGATTGATCATCACTGCAACACACAATATAGCTGCCCCCATGTGGTCAAAGATCCTGCCCCCATGTGGACACAAGATGGCCACCACAAGATGGCCAGCAGGAGAGGGCAGTTGGGAGGCACCCGGCCTGCAAGGGAGGGCAGTTGAGAGGGACCAGGCCTTCAAGGAAGGGCAGTTGAGAGGGACCAGGCCTGCAAGGGAGGGCAGTTGGAGGTGATCAACCCTGCAGGAGAGGGCAGTTAGGGGTCACCAGGCCGGCAGAGTAGGGAAGTTGGGGGCAAACAGGCTGGCAGCGGAGTGGTTCTGGGGTGATCAGGCTGGCAGGCAGAAGTGGTTAGGGGCAATCAGGAAGGCAGGCAGGCAATCCGTTGGGAGCCAGCAGTCCTGGATTGTGAGAGGAATGTCCGACTGCCCATTTAGGCCTGATTCCGGTGGGATCGGGCCTAAATGGGCAGTCGGACATCCCTTGAGGGGTCCCAGATTGGAGAGGGTACAGGCTGGGCTGAGGGACAACCCCCATCCGTGCATGAATCTCGTGCACCAGGCCTCTAGTCTACACTAATAAAAGAGAAAGATGCAAATTGGCCGTACCTTTGCTACACCCACCAGCCAATCAGGAGTGAGTATGCAAATTAACCCAACAAATATTGCGAGTTAATTTGCATATGTGGGCGCCGAGAGGCAGGGGGCAGACACTTGCATCGTCGCCATGGCGACGACGCAGGCATTCCGCAGCGCCCCAGCCGCTGGGAGCCTCTGGCCAGCATGGGAAGGCAGAAAGGCGGCTCTGGGCTGGAGTGAAGGCGGTTCCGGCAGCCAGGGGAAGGAAGGCCCATTCTTGCACGAATCTTTGTGTATCGAGCTTCTAGTAAAATATAAATCTACAAGTAACAGTCGATAATTTAGAGTACTAGATAACGTGGTGGCACATTGTCATACATGTCTACCTCCATCTAGAACATTTTATGGATCTCACCAGCAGAGGTAACAGACAAGAGTCTGTTGCTTGGACTCACTGTGCCGTCCTGGCCCCTCTCTGACTCTGCCCAAAAAGCAAGCCTCAACCTATGACAACCTGCAGTCTTCTTTGCTTTTGTCCTTCTTGCTTCTGCCCCTCGTCTCTTCTTTGCACCTGAATGGGAGTCCCCTAATTCTCTTGCTGGTGCCAATTCATCACTTTTTAGACTAACGTTACCTAAAACCTTTCTGACTCCCTAGCTTGGACACTGGGACATCACACAGCCCTTGGTACCTTCTGTTTGAGAGGCAGCATTAATGTTCTCGGAGGGACTTTCATTTCCGAGCCGGGCGCTGCTAGGCACGTCTTTATTCTCTGAGCGATAGCTGGAGCAGCACCGGCTCCTTCGGCGTTAGCTTTTACAGCTCCTTCTATCCCTCAGCACTGGCTCTGGAGCCTGAGGCCTGAATGGTATTACCTTCAAATAGTAACGGTTCTCCATCAGCTCTTCTTTTCCCCACCTTGGCGTTTACATCACCATCTTCGTGGTTCAGTGTTCCAACCAACTCCATCTTAGGGTCTTCTGGAAAGCCCAGGTTTTCACTGCTTCCAGCCACAATGTTCTGTTTGGGATTTCCAGTGACCTCATTTTGTGTTTTCATCAGGAGATTTTACCTGCTTTTCTTCCTTAACTTCACTTAGATATGGGTTCTGAAATATTAACTCTTCCCTAACATCCTTAGGGGTTCCTACAGATGCTGGTGACATTTTCTTCTTGTTTTTCTTTTTCTTGTTTTAAGTCTTCTTTTAGGATGAATCAAATCCCTCTCCCTGTGGGTCATTCTTTTCTTCACTGGGTTCTCTCTTGGCGTTTACCTTAAGTGCACCTGCTGCCTCCTGAGCACTGGCTGCTGAAGAAGAGGAAGGGGCTAGGACTTCTGTCTGGACTGGTTTCTCATTCAGTCCTCGTCCTCTTCCTCACTGTTCTCCCCCTGCTGCTCCTGAGCTTGGAACTGAGACCTCCCTGGGTTCAGCCCCTTCCTTGTTGGTGAGATCTTTCTCTAAACTTGGGCCCAACTCTTTGAGGACATCAACGGCACATGTGTCATGACTCACTGTGCCTTGGAGACGTGAGGCCACTGTGCCCGCTTGGGCCTCCAATCCAGCTAGCCCTGCCTCCACCGCACCCTGGGAGCTAGCTGCTCACCTTTTCAACTTCAGGTATTTGCCAAGGAGCAGGTTCCTGATGTGGTTTTGTGCTAACCTCTCCCAAACTGGTTTGAAAATCTTGCTCTTCTTGTTCCTGTTTTTCTGCAGCTTCTTCACTTTGGTTTTTGACATCCAATGCATTCTGGCTGCCCTGCCCAGTCGCAGGACCCGATGTTTCACATTCTGGTTCACTGGAACGCTTAGACTGCTCAAGCGGAGCCCCAGTCCTAGCATCTGGGGTGCTTGTGAGCTCCCTGGACTCAACCTGCTCTGCATGTTCAAGGAAGGACGTGCTCTCTAGAACTGGTCTTTGAACCTGTCCCTCCTTTGTAGCTAATGTTCCTAGGGAGGGGGCACTGTCTTCAGAGGTTTTCCGGTCCTCGGCACTGTCACCTGGAGGTAAGACCTCGGTGTCCACAGAATCCTCTAAGGGGTCCTCTTTGTGCTGTTACTGCTCAGTATTTTGCAAGAGTTCTCTTTTCCCCACATTCTCCACAATTTCATTTTTCACCTCCACCGCAGTGGCTTTTCTTAGGGTCCCGTCCCCGTCGTCTTGAGGGCATTCAACTCTTCTTTTGTCATCTTGGTAGGACCTGGGTATCCAACACTATTTAGGGTGTCTGAAGTCTCTCCATTGGTAGCTGTTTCTGAATTTAGGATTATTCCGTGTTTCTCCAGCATCTCCTCCCTCTGCTGCAGGGCGGCTTTCACTTGGGTGAACTGAAACTGCAGCAGGCTGTGGGTGTGCTTCTCCTGCTGGAATTCTTTGCTTTTCTCCTCATACTGCTGCCTAGGCTCCGCCAGCTGTTCTTCCGGCTCCAGCAGCGCGTCCTTCAGGGTATCGACCTGGTACCTGCAGTTCATCTTCTCGTTGTCCAGCTGGGCGCTGGAAACCATCGCCTTCGTATACTTCTCTTCCGCTTCTGCTAGCGAGTCCTCGATCTCCCTAATGGACGCCTCCGTGTCGATGGACAAGGAAGTGTCCCACTCCCCCTCCGGGAGGAGGTGCCGCCCAGCGAGGCCAGTGTGGCTGCAGACAGGCCGGGCAGGTTACTAGACCCCTTCTCAGTGGAATCTTTTTCTGGTCTCTCTTCAACCCTGCCAGATCTCCTGCTCAGGGGCGGTGACCCGTATAACTCTCCATCGCAACCATTTCTCTCCTTCTGCTGGCGCTCCAGCTCCTCGGTCCTGATCTCCCGGGCCTGCGCGCGGGCCGCCCGCTTGGCTGCCAGCCTGGCCTCTGCCTTGCGCAATCTGGTGCAGTGCCCGGTCCTCGCCTTCAGCTGCTCCAGGTTGGGGAGCCGCTCGCAGCCCGCGCCCTGGGTGCCCATGTCCATCGGCCGCGCCCCCATTGCTGCCGCTCGCGCCCCCTCCTTAAATACGATTTTACAGTGTACTTCCTCTGGCTCTCATTTGTTCATTTCATGTACATAGCATAAAGGTTTTCATAACAGCACCACAACAGCATTGCTCTAGAGACAGTTTTATTCACTGTCTTTTACTGATACTGCTTTGAGAAAAATAGCCATTTTCATAGCTAATGTAAAAATCTGCATTTTGAATATGAACGTATGAGCAGTTCAGAGCAACCACTTTGCCATATTTGTCAGGAACTGAGTTGCAGTCAGAGTTCCTGGAGCTCAGAGCAGATGAAAGGTACAGTTCCTCAGCGAGAGAAGGCATTGATATTTAAACCTGTAATGCGTGTTAAGAAACACTGCTACCTAAGATTTGAGCCATTTGTACCAGAATTAGCTTTCATTTTTTGAATATGGTCACCAAGGAAATGTAGATTATTTTTCTTTTAGAATCCTGAAAAACAGTCATGGGGAAAGAATACAAGGGTGAAAAAAACAAAGTTTGAATTATGCATATTAAACATGTTTTTACTTTTTTGGGAAAATTTTGTAAGATTTAATCAGTAGATTTTTCAGAGTTGTCAACAGTCTGACAAAGA
This sequence comes from Ia io, assembly GCA_025583905.1. Classification (NCBI taxonomy): domain Eukaryota; kingdom Metazoa; phylum Chordata; class Mammalia; order Chiroptera; family Vespertilionidae; genus Ia; species Ia io. The sequence continues at coordinate 115,221,256 of JAJQQW010000002.1, forward strand.
GGAGTTGAGGAAAGTTAGCAGCTCCCCAGTACTTGAGATAAACTGTCACACTCTGCTGTAAAGGGGTTTATCTTATAACTGTAATGCTCTAGTTTCTTGAGTTATTTGAATAGAATTTTTATAACTTGACCACTTGTGGAAGTCAATCATGCTTGGAAATGAGATCATATGTGAGAAGACACAAATACTTATACTCAAGCACACAATTTTGGTAGTAATTTAAAGCAATTGTTTTTGATTGTTTCTTCTTAACTCCTACCATTTCCTCAGTGAGTACACATTTAAGTAGAATCTAGGAATTTTCCATCCTATTGTAGGCAATGCCTAGGAGCAAAGGTGAAAAAGCTCTTCAGTGTACATATGCAAGAAATACCCCTGAAGCTCATGTGACATCACCAAAGCCATAAGTTTTAATAGTAGAATTTTATACTGCCATTTGCGACAACATTGATGGATCTTGAGAATATCATTCTAAATGAAATAAGTCAGAAAGAAAAAGCAAAGAAGCATACGATTTCACTCATATATGGGATATAAAAATGAAAGTAAAAAATAAATAGGACAAACAAAAACTCATAAATACAGAAAACAGGATGGTGGTTATCAGAAGGAAGGGATGGGGAGGTAGTAAGGTCAAGTGGGTCAAATCAATGATGATGGGAGAAGATTTGACTTTGGGTGGTGGGCACACTATGCAATATACAGATGATGTATTATAGATGTGTACAATGGAAACCTATATAATTTTATTACCCAATAATTAGAGGAAATATTTTAATATTGCTATTTGCCCTTTCTCTATAATAGAAGTGTCAGAGATGACAGAAAATCAGTAAAATGTATATGAAAATCTCCCTCCTCAAAATCTGGGGTGTGCTGTGGGACCCAGAGTCAAGTCCCCACCCACCTGCATGTGCTTTGAAATTGCAGGATACCCAGACCCGGCCAGACCCACCCCCATCAAACCCCTCTGGGTGGGGGGCACAGCCACAGGTCTCTCAGCCCGGCACAGGTGGGGGACGCAGTCTCAGGTCCCCTGTCAAGCCCCGCAGGATGGGGGTGCAGCCTCAGGTCACCTAGCACCAGGGTGGGGGGTGTGGCCTGAGGTCCCTCGCCCTGGCCAGGCACCATGCAGCCTCAGGTCCCTGCTGTTTGGTCGTGACATTATGGCATCCCAGATAATTTGCATATTCCTCTATTATGTAGATAGATATCACCCCAATAAATTTAATTTTAAAAATAAAGGCAAAAACGTAGTTATAAAAAATGGCCAAGATAATTGCAACAAAGTTAAAAATAAACTTGGATAGGTTAAGTGCCATACAAAATTCAAAATGTGTACATTATAATTTTTACAACAATCATTTTGAATTTAGTCATTATTTGAAAGAATAATTGCCTGAAAGACACAGGCATATGAGAGTTATTCCATCCTATTGAGAAAATAATGTCCTAGTCCCACACATTCTCAAAGAGAATGAAATGACACTAACTTGCAGGAAAGCATGTGTGAAGGAGGCACAACTAATTTGCAGTTGAGACATATTTTAAAATGTTTGTATATTCAAGTTTTAAAATAATTAAAGTCTATTAATGAATTTCTGCTTGTATTTAAGTTAACTAAAACTGTATTCCAATTTTATATAACCAGAAGTTAAAAAGGTTTATGTTATTCCAGGAGATAATTTGGTAGGAGAGAAAGTGTAGGAAGGAAGAAAGAAAAAATAAATAAAAAAAGGAAAATTATCTCCAGACTAAGTACATATAAGGAAAACAAACAAGTGTCATGAAAATAAAATGTTAGCTTAGGAGTTACAAGATAGTTAATGGAGAGGATACACTTTGAATTTTAAAAAAATGCTTTATAATATCTTACCTTTTAACCTTCTTCTGTATATTAAAAAACTAAGTACGAGAAAATAAATTTTATTTTATAACATTCTTAAGAATAGATACCTGCTATTTAAAAAACACTGTATTCTACTTTCTCAACTAATGATTGTCAAAAATTAACATTAAAAGCATGTACTTCCTATTTCTCTATAGTTATCTGTTGTTTCCATAAAATAAAATTATAGATGCACACAAACTAGCTGTGCTCTGTTAATAGCTCATATTTTACACAACTTTGAATTGATCCTGACAGGTTAGAAACTAAAGCAAAAATAAAATAGAAAATTAATTACAATAGCATTTTCTTTTTAATTGTGCAAGTAAGTACAACGCATGACACCAGAAGTCTCTTGGAATTTATATTTTGAACTTTTTTCTAAAAATTTAAAGTTTGGCTATGAAGTAAATTATATCCATATTCTAATTATTTTTATTAAATCAAGGGATTATTAATATTTATATTTCAGTAAATAGAATGATTCCCCCCCAATTTGAATAAACACATTTACTTCTCACTAATTACAATTTTAAAATAAATATATTACTTATTTGTTCTGACTCTGACAGTGAGTATTAATTATTTGTATTAATTTTGATGTTGCTTCTGTAATTCATATTTCAGTTCTAACAGGTTAACCAGGCTGAATGTTTTCTAGAGTTTGTGGTAGCATGGTTTCTTAAATATTCAATAAACTTGGATTCCCATCTGTTTTAGTTGTTAATGTGAAAAGATATGGCTATCATAAAGAAAAATCAAGAAGTATATCAAACTATACACACTTGTTCTCTTCTGAGGTTATTCATCTCTATTTGTACTTTTAGATGAATGTAATCATATGGATTATTTTGTGATTTTTTTTCTTCAAGAAATGCTGTTTCTGAAATTCTATTTAGTCCACATTGTTTATTAAATTTTTGCTTATTTTTGCTTGAATGAATATATTATATTGTAATTTATCCATTTTACTGAGAGCATGTGTCACTTATTACCAAATTTGAATATTATAAACAAATATGCAAAGAAAATATCATTCACATATCATGAAGAACCTGAACAGAAGGTGTGCATGCATTCCTAGAAGAAAATATATTAGAGCTTATGTTTCTTAAAATGTCTTAAATAATGCCAAACTGTGTTCTAAAGTGGTTGAAGCAATTTATATTCTTATAACATAACTAGGGGCTCAGTGCATGAATTTATGCACCTTGAAAGGAACTGTGGGTGGCGAGGCTGCAGCAGGCACAGGGGCGGGTCTGGGTCCATCCTCTATGCCCCCGCCCAGCCCCTCCCACCAGACCCCCGGGGCCCCATCTGCCGGCAGCCCCACTCCCGCTGCCACCACTCCCATGCACTGACAGTGTGGCCCCACTTGCACCTGCTGACAGTGTAGAGCAATTGGGGCAGGTGCCAGCAGCAGGAGCGAGCAGGGCCGGCACTGGCAGTGGGTGCGAGAGGTGGCTGCCGGCCCCAATCACCCCTCAGGATCGGGGGAGTGGAGAAGCCCTGAGTGGAGATCAGGGCCAGCAATTGCTGCTCGCATCCACTGACGGCGCTGAGCGATCAGGGCCAGCGATGGGCGTCAGCAGTGGGTGCGGGCAGTGGTTCAGGCACCAGCAGTGGGTGCGAACAGGACCGGCGCTGGCAGCAAAAAATTTCCAGTAACCACCAGAGGCTTGCCCCAATGACAGCGACCAGCACCCAGCCTCGGTCTGGCGCCCTGCCCACCTGCTCCACCATTCCACTGCAGCAGACGCCTGACATGTTCCCCGCTCTGCTGCCTGCTGCCGACACCCGCCATGTTTCGTGCTCACCCCCCTGGTGGTCAGCACACGTCATAGTGACTGGTTGTTTGGTTGTTCTGCCGTTCGGTCTGTTTGCATATTAGGGTTTTATAGAGAGAGATATAGATATGAAGATACTGAGTGCCTACAACCTTGCCAATAGTTACCATCATACTTTTCTGATTGATAACATGTTGTCTTTTTAATTTGCATTTTCTTTGAAAATCTTTAGATGTGTTTATCAGCTATTTAGATTTCCTCACATGAGAAATATTTACTCTAGTATGTCTCACTTCTCTTTTTCTCGTTACTGTGGGCATTCCTTATCCACTTAGGTACTAGATCATTTTCTGTTGTATATGTAACTAATATCTTCTCCCAAACCATCAAGTGTTGCTTATAGACATCACTGCTTTTGGCTGTTTACAAAGAGAACCACCCCCTTTTTGGAATTGTCCCACCTCTGTGGAGAGGCATTGGCTGGGTACAAATGCCCCCCCTCCCTTCCTCTGAGTCCCACTGAAGTGGGCAAAAGCCCCGAGAAGCGGTGGTGTCCACAGCCTTTCACTTGGAGCAGAGATGGGGAGTAAACGTGGGCTTGCGGGATGGGCTGGGATGGGAGCTGGGGAATGGCGGAAAGGGATCCAGATTTTTTATAGCTTCTTTCAGAAGTCATTTTTTTTATCATAAATTATTAGAAATGACTTTCTATAGTACATTCTACAATATGTATTTTGGAGTTCACATTCAAGTCTTTGATCTAACTAGAATTTACTTATTTTGTGTGATGTAGTGTCCAATTTATTTATTTTTCCTGTAGAAATATCCATTAAGATCAACTTTTTAAAATTGAAATGCTATCTTTGCCTCACTGCTTAGTACTACCTTATATTTAATTATCATTTCTGAGCTCTTATATTCTACCAGTCTATTTGTCTATCCTTAAGCAAAAATTATGTTGTCTTCATTACTGTAGCTATATTTTTAGAGTCTATATATGATAACCTAAGTACTCTTTATCCTTTTTTTGGTTAATCCTCATCTGGGAATATTTTTCCATTGATCTTTAGAGAGAGTGAAAGAGAGCAACAACAATGTAAGATACATTGATTGGTTGCTTCCTGTACGCACACCAACCAGGGCCGGGGAAAGTGCAACCAAGGTAGGTGTCCTGGACCGGCATCCAATCTTGGACCCTTCAGTCTTCGGGCCAGTGCTCTAGCCACTGAGCCAAACTGGCGAGAACAAGTACCCTTTGTTCTTTATGACTAACTGGGAATTCTTTGTTCATTGCATTTCCATATAAATTTTAACATCAGCTTGTCAATTTCACAAAAATTGTGATTTTAAATAATGCTCTATTAAACCTATAATTAAATTTTTAAGAATTAGAACTTTTGAATACTAAAACGTTCAATATGTAAACATGCTATAGCTATTTTGGTCTTCTTTATCTTTCTCAATAATTTATATTTTGTTCACATTAAATTAAATCCTAGGTACTTTGTATGTTTGATGTTCTTAAAATAAAAATAATATTTAAAAATTAAACTAAATAATAGATATATAAATTCTAAAATATCTAAAAATAAAGATAATCTGCAGGGGAAAATCTTTCTAGGATCACCAAAAAGTTTGTGGGTTTGATTCCCAGTCAGGGCACATACCTAGGCTGAGATTGTTCTCCAGTTGGGTGACTGTGGGAGGCAACAGATCAATGTTTCTCTCTCTCTCCCTTCCTTTTACTCTGAAATCAATAAATATATCCTCATGTGAGGATTTTTTTAAAAGATCTAATGTGACAGATATAAGAAACAATAATATAACTTAAACATAAAAATGGATAATTTTTATTATAATGGGGTTGATGGCTTAATTTTAATAGTTTTGGGCTGACGTTTTATAACAGTAACCATGATCATCTTGTATTACAGCAGTTATTCTTTATCTGAGGGGGTTATATTCTAAGAGTGCTATGATAAAGTTAATATATAAATTAGACACAGTAAGAGATTAACAACAATAACTGATAATAAAATAGAACAATTTTAACAATATACTGTACTAAAAATTTTGTCTCTCTCAAAATATCTCAATGTACTGTATTCACCTTTCTCTTATGATAATGTGACATAATACAATGCCTTTATGATTAAGTTAGGAAAAATGACATAGGTATTGTGACATAGTGTTAGGCTACTATAGCTATTACTTGAACACAAACACTGTGATACTAAGGACAGTCAATCTGAAAACCAAGAAGCCTTCTAAGTGACTAATGGGCAGGTAGGCTATATGGAGTGGCTGTTAGACAAAGTGATGATTCACATCCTGGGAAGGATGGAGCAAGATGGCACAAGATTTCAACATGCTACTCAGAATGGCACCCATTTTAAATCTTATTAATTGTTTATTTCTGGAATTATCCATATAATATTTTCAGACCACAGTTGACCATGGTAACTAAAACCTTGAAAAGTGAACTGCAGTTAACAGGGAAGGGATGGCTATTGTATTAAATAACATATATTATCTTATTGCATATTCATTGTCTAACTATATATGTAAATAGAATTTTCTAGTTATTTGCTTAATCCAGAGCATCCATTTGATGAAAATTGACCAAAATATTAAATTTAACAAACAGGGACATTTAAAAATTTATTAGAACTAAATTCCACATATTCAAAAGTAAGGTAAAGATATAAATAGAAGAGTCAAGTCAAATTTCTACAGTTTAAAATTACAGTGTCTAGAATAAAAATGAATTTAGTGGAGTTTTTTACAACTAGAAATGATGAATAAAAGATTAGTAACTTATAAAACAGCAATACAAACTAGAAAAAAATAAACACTGAGAGAGTTAAAAGTGAAATATGCCTTTGTGAGTTGTGCAGCAAGAGTTGTGAAGGGGAAGCAAAAGTATTTGAAGAAGTAAAGGCTGAAAAATGTTCAAATTTCAGAAAAATATAAACCAAAAATTCACAGGATATATGAAGAGAGATATATGATAGTCAAATTGTTCAAAACCAGCAACAAAGAGAAAATCTGTAAAGCAGTAGGATATGACACATTTGCAAAGGAATAAAGATATAGATGACAACGTATTTCTCATTGGAAACATTGTGAGTGAGAAGATAACAGAGCCCATTTTTAAAGTGTTGCAAAGAAATTCAATATAGGATTCCATATCCACAGAAAATATTTTTTTAAATTTAAGGTAAGTACACTTTTTCAGACATACAAAAGTTGAAAAAGTTCATCACCTGCAGACCAGCATTTCAGAAAATATTAAAGTAAAACAACCTAAAGAACAGCTAAAACAATCTTTTTTATAAACTTCAAAAATCGCAGGATATTTTCATAACATGTTATTGTAGTTTTCTCTCCTATTAAAACCTAGATTAATTTTAACATTAAAATGTCGTAACACTCCCAATAAAACCAGAAAAAAAAAAAAAAAGATTAAGAGTACCTAATACTCGCCCTAACCAGTTTGGCTCAGTGGATAGAGCGTCGGCCTATAGACTCAAGGGTCCCAGGTTTGATTCCATCAAGGGCATGTACCTTGGTTGTGGGCACATCCCCAGTAGGGGGTGTGCAGGAGGCAGCTGATTGGTGTTTCTCATAAATGTTTCTAACTCTCTCTCCCTCTCCCTTCCTCTCTGTAAAAAAATCAATAAAATATATTTTTAAAAAGGGTACCTAATACTCAAAACAAACAAAATAGGGCACAATAAGTATACATGCAAAAGTTTTCCAATTGCGAATTAAAAAAACAACAGGGTAGTAGTTATAGCAACTATCAAAGACAAAGGGTTGAAAATGAACAGAAATTATTCATGAAGAAATGTTAATATCTTAATATACATGAGAAAAGGACATAAAGAAACATTACACAAAAAATGAAATAAAAAACTGGTTCGTAAAGAAAATTTCTCAATCTTAATTTTAAGCACATAATATAAAAATGACATGCAGACATTAAAGACTTTTACATTATAATGGAAGAATATAAATTGTGTTTAAATGTGTGTTATATACAGATTATGGTAGTGAAAATTGAACAATTTGGGGGTAAAGCATTTGGCAATATGAATGAAGAAACTTTATTTATTTTACAGTAAATCCAATTCTAAAAAAACTAGCCTCAGAAAATAAATATAGCCAGCAAACCTGAAAAACAAGGTTTTTTGAAGTTCACAGTTCAGAAGTACTGATCATAGGACTCCCACACCTCACCACCACAGAACTAAAGTGTAGAGAGTGCCTGAGAAGGTACATGGGCATTTCTTTAATTATTGTCAGCTGAATCCAGTGGTGTTGGCAAAGCGATGTCCTGGAAACACGCTTTGCCAAAAGGCAAGAGTGTTATCAGCTTGACCTTCAGCCCAGGTGCCAGGGGGTGGGTTTTGTTATTTAAATCCAGCCAAGCACCAGGAATGAATATGACTCAGGCCCACCCAAGAACGCACATAACCTCCTTTGTCTTGACTTTTAGTAAAACTTCCTGTTTATTTGCTGAATAAAATAAATAGGCTGTATTGGCTCGGGGTCCTGTCCCAGTCCCTGTCAGAGGACAGTGGTCCCACCCGGCCCCAGCTTTTTCCTTCTATCTCTGTGTCTGTCTCTTTCTTTCATTTTCTCAATCCCCAGCCGCCCCTACTCAGGAACCGGACCACTCTCTAGCCACGTTGGATGCAGAAAAGAAAGAAATATTTACACTAAAGATCTATTTACAGTGGTTCTTTTCACTCAGTACACCATGTCAAGCTATCAAGAAAAAATTACAAGGAATATTAAAAGGCAAAAAACAATCTGAAGACAGGCAAGAATCAGAAACAGACATGAGAAGGATGTTGGAATTGTCAGACAAAGAATTTAGCACAACTATCCTATTTAATAAAAGGCTAATATGCAAATAGACTGAACAGCAGAACAACTGGATCAACTGATCAACCGAACAACAGGTTGCTATGATGTGTGCTGACCACAAGGAGGTGTGTGCAGAACATGGCGGGCATCAGCCGCAGCGAGATGGTGGAGCAAGTAAGTGGGGGGTGCCAGACCAAGGCAGGTTACCAGTCGCTGTCATCGGGGCGAGCCTCTGGTGGTTACTGAAAATTCTTTGCTCCCGCATGCTGCGATCCCACCCAGTGCTTGCACCCGCAGCCACGCTGGAGCCACCACTCACACCTGCTGCTGGTGCCTGGTGCCGGTCCCAATCACTTGTCACCATCAGTGGGTGAGAGCGGCAACTGCCAACCCTAATCGTCCCTGAGGGCTTCTCCACCTCCCCCTGCTCCTGAGGGACAACTGAGGCAGCAGATGCTGCTTGCACCCACTGACAGCACTGGCCCCACTCGCACCTGCTGCTGGGACCGGCCCCAATCACTTTGTGCGTTCAGCAGGTGTGAGCGGGGTCGGCACTGTCAGTGTGTGGGAGCGGTGGTGGCAGGAGCAGGGCTGCCGGCAGACAGGTGACTGGCGGCCATGGTGGGAGGGGCTGGTTAAGGGCATGGAGGATGGGCTGAGACCCGCCCCTGTTCCTACCACAGCCCCGTGGCCCACAGTTCCTTTCAAGGTGCACGAATTTGTGCACTGGACCCCTAGTCCTACATAATAAAAGCCTAATATGCTAAGTGTCCAGTCGTCTGGTTGTCCATTCAACCAATCAAAGTGTATTATGCTAATGATATGCTAAGGCCACTCAACCACTTGGTATGATGTGTACTGACCACCAGGGGGAAGACACTCTGACCGGTAGGTGAACTTGCTGCTAAGGTCCAGCTGATTAGGGCTGAGCTAGATGGGACAGATATACCCTGGAGCCCTCCCAATGTCCTTCCCTGGCTGGCCTTCCTCCCTCATCCCTCCCCGGCCCCAATCATACACTGGTGGGGACCCTCAGCCTGGCCTGCACCCTCTCACAATCTGGGACCCCTTGGGGGATGTCAGAGAGCCAGTATCAGCACAATCCTGCAGGCCAGGCCAAGGGACCCCACTGGCACGCGAATTTGTGCACTGGGCCTCTAGTAATTAATATGCTAAGGTTTCTATTAGATAAAATATACAGCATGCAACAATGTATGTGCAATGTAAGCAGAGGGAAAGAAATTTTAAGAAAAAATAAAAACCAAATGTGAAAGATTAAAAAAACTGCAATAGAAATGAAGAATGCCTTTAATGGACCTACTAGTAGACTGGACATAGCTGAGTATAGAATTTCTGAGCTTGAGAATATATCAATAGAAATCTTCAAAACTTAAAAGCAAAGAGAAAGGCCTTCCCTTCCCCCCAACAAGAAAAAAATATAGAATAGAATATTCAAGGACTGTGGAAAAGCTACAAAGATCTAACATATGTATAAAGAGAATACCATTCTGACAGGTGTGAGATGGTACCTCATTGTCGTTTTGATTTGCATCTCTCTGATGATTAGTGCCTTTGAGCATGTTTTCATATGCCTCTTGGCCTTCCTTCTGTCTTCTTTTGAAAAGTATCTATGTAGGTCTGTTGCCCATTTTTTGACTGGGTTGTTTATCTTTCTTTTGTTAAGTTGTATGAGTTCCCTGTAAATGTTGGAGATTAAGCCCTTATCAGTGATAAAATTGGAAAATATGTTCTCCCATGTAGTGGGCTTAATTGCTGTTTTGTTGATGGTTTCTTTTGCTGTGAAAAAGCTTTTTATTTTGATGTAGTCCCATTTGTTTATTTTCTCTTTAGTTTCCATTACCCTAGGAGCAGTATCAGTGAAGAAATTGCTTTGGCATATGTCTGAGATTTTGCTGCCTGTGGATTCCTGTAGTATTTTTATGGTTTTCTGTCTTATATTTAAGTCCTCTATCCCTTTGGAGTTTATTTTTGTGCATGGTATAAGTTGGTGGTCTAGCTTCATTTTTTTTGCATGTATCTGTCCAATTTTCCCAACACCATTTATTGAAGAGACTGTCTTGACTCCATTTATGATCATGCCTCTTTTGTCAAATATTAATTGAGCATAGTGGCTTGGGTCGATATCTGGGTTCTCTATTCTATTCCATTGATCTATATGTCTGTTCTTATGCCAGTGCCAGGCTGTTTTGAGAACAGTGGCTTTGTAATATAGCTTGATATCTGGTATTGAGATCCCACCTACTTTGTTCTTCTTTCTCAGGATTGCTGTGGCTATTCGGGGTCTTTTTTTATTCCAGATGAATTTTGGAGAGTTCTTTCTAGGTCTGCGAAATATGCCATTGGTATTTTAATGGTGAGTGCATTGAATCTATAGATTGCTTTGGTTAGTATGTACATTTTAATGATGTTGATTCTACCAATCCATGAACACAGTATGTTCTTCCTCTATCTGTTTATGTTTTCCTCTATCTCTTTTTCAGTGTCCTGTAGTTTTCTGCGTATAGGTCTTTTACCTCCTTAGTTAAGTTTATCCTAGGTATCTTAATTTTTTTGGTGTGATGGTAAATGGTATTGTTTTTTTAGTCTCTCTTTCTGTAAGTTCATTATTGCATCTCAGAGATGCAAATCAAAATGACAATGAGGTACCATCTCACACCTGTCAGAATGGGTATCAACAAATCAACAAACGACAAGTGCTGGTGAGGATGCGGAGAAAAAGTAACTCTTATGCACTGCTGGTGGGAATGCAGACTGGTGCAGCCACTGTGGAGAACAGTATGGAGTTTCCTCAAAAAACTAGAAATGGAACTCCCATTTGGCCCAGTGATCCCACTTCTAGGAATATATCCCAAGAAACTAGATATACCAATTAGAAAGGATATATGCACCCCTATGTTCATAGCAGCACAATTTACAATAGCTAAGATTTGGAATAGCCTAAGTGCCCATCAGCAGATGAGTGGATTAAAAAACTGTTACATCAACACAATGGAATACTACGCTGTGGTAAAAAAGGAATTCTTACCATTTGCAACAGCGTGGATGGATCTGGAGAGCATTATGCTAAGTGAAATAAGCCAGTCAGAGAAAGATAAATATCACATGATCTCACTCATTTGTGGAATATAATGAACAACATAAACTGATGAACAAAAATAAATCCAGAAACAGAGAAACATCGATCAGACCATCAAACCTCAGAGGGAAGGCCGGGGGGAGGGGGGGTGGTTGTGAGGGGTAAGAGATCAACCAAAGGACTTGTATGCATGCATATAAGCCTAACCAATGGACACAGACAACAGGGGTTTAGGGCCTGAGCGGGGGGGTGGGGGGGTAATGGGGGAATAAGGACACATATGTAACACCTTAATCAATAAAGAAATTTAAAAAAGAGAGAATACCAGAAGATGCAACAGAGAAAGGAGCAGAAAACATATTTGAAACAATAATGACTGAGACTTTCTCAAGTTAATGTCAGACGCTAAACCATAGATCTAGAAAGCTCAGATAATACCAAGTCAGATAAATGTGAAGAACATTACACCTAGTCATGTCAGTTTTAATTTACATAAACTCAAAGATAAAGAAAAAAAATTTCTGAAAGAAGCCAGAGTGAAATTATAGCTTACTGATAAAGGAGCAAAGATAAAAGTTACACCTGACTTATTCTCAGAAACCACGAAAGCAAAAGAGAATAAAGTAAAATATTTAAAATGTCGAGAAAAACAACAACAATAAAAACACCAACAGCCTAGAACTCTGTACCCTTGGAAATTATTCTTCAAAACTGAAGGAAAAATAAAGATTTTTCTCAGACAAAGAAAAATTGAGGAAATTTGTGGCAGTAAACCTGCCTTGCAAGAAATGTTAATAGATATTCTTTAGGAAGAAAGAAAACAATATGGGTCAAAAACTCAGATCTACACAAAGAATGGAAGAGCATCAAAAAAGAATTAAGAGAAAGTAAAAATTAAAAATTTTATTTTTTTAAACAGATAACAGTTTGTTTTATTATGTATGCTTATAATAACTTCCTCTCCATTTTGACTTATGGTTTTGAATGGACTCCTCCAACCTCCTCAAGGTTTTTCAAGGCACCTAAAAAATGGACCAATAGATTTACTTCTTAGTTGCAATTAAAAATTCTCATCCACTGCTGGGGCTTACCAGCAGACCCTGATCCACAGATAAATGATTACTCTGACACAGGATTTCTGTAAAAGAGAGGGCTAAGGGACTGCCTGGCTAGAGAAGGCAAACAGCCTCATTCACCTGCCTCTTCAGGCTTTTATTATAACAGCAGTTTTAGATACAATCAGTAGGGTAAGCATTCTTGGGAGGACACATGCATCTGCAGTGTCCTTTAAACAAGGAAGTCTAAAGATTAAGCATAAAGATTCCAGTAAATACCCAAGGGTCTTTACAACACAGACCAGTTTGGAAAGGTCAAGGAACAATTAGGGGTGGTTGCCTTCAGCCAACTCCCCTAGGGGGTTCTGATAAATAGGGGTTGCTGCCTTTAGCCAACTTCCATAGGTCGGAATTTCCTCCTTACAAACTTTCCAACCAAGTCTCCTGTGCTCCCCCACAATCCACTTTCTTGTATGTATGTTGTCCCAAATTGTAGATGACTTCCCAGGTCCCTCAAGTCTTTAATTTCCTCCTATAAATTTCAACTTTCTTCTGCCCTGTCCTGGTCTACTATTGCATATAAATCCTGAGTTTTATATCAGAGGGAAGTAAAACAATGATTTTAAAAATTTAATGTGCACCCAAATCTCCTGAGAAGCTTGTGAATAAAATATATGTTCCAAAAGCTCTCAATCAGAGAAAATTATTCTGTATATGTGAGGCAGGAATCATGAATGTTCACTTCTAATAGACAATTAATGTTATTCTGATTCATGTGAACTATAAACACAATTCAAGAAATGCTGAAATTGCCCAGCCAGCATGGCTCAGTGGATAAGTGTCGATCTATGAACCAGGAGGTCATGGTTTGATTCCTAGTCAGGGTACACACCTGGATTGCTCAATCCCCAGTACGTGGCATGGAGGAGGCAGCTTGCTCAATGATTCTTTCTCATCATTGATGTTTCTGTCTCTTTCTCCCTCTCTCTTCCTCTCTGAAATCAGTAAATATATATATTTATCTTTATTTTAAAAAATGCTGAAATAAGCAAATCTGGCTCAAACTCTTGATTATAACCTTTTGATTGAAAGAACAAATCTTGAAGATATTATGTTAATTTAGAAAAACTGGTATTTGCATCGTTTTTAATTGAATTATTTATTTTATATTTAAATAACTATGCAAAAACATTAATTTTTAGAATTATGTATTTTATATTCAAAATGAGAGCAAAATTTAAAGGAAAATAAATACCTAGGTACAAAGAGATGCAATGGCCTCTAACTTTTATATATTGACTAATTCTGCTTATTCCTAAAGTATCTCCTCCTGCCCAATTTTTAATTTGGCTAGTCATTATGACATGTCAGCTTTTTCTTGCTATAATGAAATAATTCTAATAAATCTCACTGATCTTACCTACAAACATTAGGTCATTATTCTTTAAGGACTGAGTCAATCTAAAAAATAAAACACAAAACTTGCTCAAGTAAGCAAATAATAGACATGGTATCAAATTCCTCTCTCACTGATGCCTATTACAACATTTCTTTACCTCATTAGCTAAATCCATGATTCATAACCTGAACCCCATATTAGAATTATCTGGGAAATTTAAGAATATATCCCACTTGCCCTAGCTGGTTTGGCTCAGTGGATAGAGTGCCAGCCTGCCAACCGAAGGGTCGAAAGTTTGATTCTGGTCAAAGGCACGTGCCTCAGTTATGGTTGCAGGCTTGATCCCCAGCCCAAGTCAGGGAGCGTATGCAAGGCAAACAATCAATGTGTCTCTCTCACATCGATGTTTATCTCTCTCTCTGTCTCTCCCCCTCCCTTCTACTCTCTCTAAAAATCAATGGAAAAATATCTTCAGGTGAATATATATATATATATATATATATATATATATATATACACACACACATACATATATATATATATATACATATATATATATATATATATATATATATATATATATATTCACTCATATGTGGAATCTAATGAACAAAATAAACTAACAAACAAAATAGAAACAGACATAGAAAGTGAACAGACCTACAGTGTCAGAGAGGAGAGGAATTGCAGGGCTGGATGAAAAAGGTGAAGGGATTAAGCAACAACAACAACATCAAAAACCTATAGACACAAACAACAGCATGGTGATTACCAGAGAGTACTGGGGCAGGGGGAGGTAGAAGAGGATATGGGGGAATAAAGAGTAATGGTAATAGAAGACTTGACTTGGGGTGATATACACAATATAATATTCAGATGATGTGCTATAGAATTGTACACCTAAAACCTATATAATTTTATTAATGAATGTCACCACCCCACACACAGAGATATATAGCCAGACTTGGTTCCCACTCCCAGAAATTCTGATTTAATTGATCTAGGTGCAATATGGATATCAAGACGTTTTTAAGCTCCCTATGTGAGTTTAATATGCTCTAAAACTTCTATTTTATTTAAAATTCTGGTCAGAACACTGGTTGCTGTAAATCTGTTTTCCCAGGCTCTTGGGCATCCCCTATGTCTCACCTCCATTTACTGCCATCCTTATCCTAGAACTACTGATAGGATATATAACCTCTCAGTACACTGTAAAACTGACTGGAGGATTTCATGCTTCTGACACAGCTGGTTGGCTCAGTATTAGGGAGAAAAAAATTTAAAAAGTCTTCTATTCTTTTATCTTTACTCATTAGAAGCCTAATTTTTTTTAAATATTGCCATGCAAAGGATCTTTGAGTCCCTTCTTTTTCTAAAATCAGTTGAAAAATAAAACAGATAATATAATTTACTTTTCTGTATTGATGGCTTCACTAATAATAATTTACTTTCTTAATTCTGATTCTGGCATTGAAATCTATTTCTATTTAGTCCTAACTTACATGACATAACCAATTTGTAACCATACTATACAAAGGATTAAAGATAAATGCAGTATCATCTTCTGAAAAAAATGGAAATCTAAACTAATATAATACAACTAATGTCTTGAATGCATTATAAATGGGATATAAAATTACTTTAGGTCATATATGAAGAAATATGCTATTTAAGTTTGGACTCATCAGTATGAATTTGTCTAAAATATTGGGATTTACCTCTTAAAATAAATTAGTACTCTAATAGCTATCTGTCTCTAAAGCTAGAATAAAGTTACAGTCTACAAACCAAACAACTGGGTACATTTTTTGTTCCCATTGTCATTAGGTAATATTAAACGGTAATGCAAGCCATGCGAAAGATAATACTTACCTCAACCTACAACCTGGAACTGTTGAAGGAATTTGAAATTACTTCATTGATTCTTTACATAATTTAAGTTGTAAAAGAAAGAAGAAAACTTAGGCAGGCTTGCAAGTTTGAACATAAGTATTTAATGTACAAATTTAAGTAGAAATCTGGACTGCATTTTAAATAAGGTCAAAATCTGGCTGCACGAAAAGCACTTGTCATAAATTCTGTGCCCAATCCTTTCTAGAGAAGAATGCACACAAATGTAACAAGATAAAGAAATTGTTATATTCTTAGTAGTTTGCACATCTTCCTCTCTTAGAGAGATGAAATACACAGTTGTGGGAGATATTTCAAAAAATTCTTGTCTTGTCTTAAGTCAACTGAAAAAGTAGGCTTTTACCACCAGACAATCAGGGAGTCTATGGAGAGAAAAGGAGAGTAGATTGAATAAAAAGAGGTAGAAAAAGGTCATTATTTCTAGAAACGTAATACAATCAAAATTCTTGGTGCAAGACATCTTCTATGGAAAACAGTGAAGCAGCTGATTTCCCACAGGCTGATAGAGAGGTTAGTGACAGAAAACAACATAGGACATGTTAACTATAGGCAATTTTCCAGAAACTATGGTAGGCCTCACAAAGTAACAAAACAAAAAAAATTAGATTTAGTGAAATTCATTTACTATAGATTGAATACAATCCCCATTAAAAATTCATCTGGAATACAAAGAGACCCTGAATAGATGCAGCAGACTTGAGAAAGAACAAAGCTGTTCTCCAAACTGCCTGGTACTGGCACAAGAACAGACATATAGACCAATGGAACAGAACAGAGAACCCAGAGATTGACCCAAGCCATTATGCTCAATTAGTATTTGACAAAGGAGGCAAGAACATACAGTGGAGTCAAGACAGTCTCTTAAATAAGTGGTTTTGGGAAAATTGGAAAGATACATGCAAAAAATGAAACTAGACCACCAATTTATACCATATGCAAAAATAAACTCCAAATAGATAAAGGACTTAAATGTAAGACGGGAAACCATAAAATTCCTAAAAGAAGCTATAGGCAGCAAAATAGCAGACATTTGTCCTAACAATATTTTTACTGATATAGCTCCTAGGGCAATGGAAACTAAGGAGAAAATAAACAAATGGACCGCATAAAAATAAAAAGCTTCTGCACAGCAAAAGAAACCATCAACAAAACTACAAGAAAGCCCACTGCATGGGAGAACATATTTGCCAATGTTATCTCTGATAAGGGTTTAATCTTCAAAATTTATGGGTAACTCATACAACTTAACAAAAGGAAGATAAACAAAAAAATGGGCAAAGGACTTAAATAGACACTTTTTGAAAGAAGACACACAGAAGGCTGAGAAACATATGAAAACATGCTCAGTCACTAATAATCCGATAGATGCAAATCAAAACAACAGTGTGAGGTACCATCTCACACCTGTCAGAATGGCTATCATCAACAAATCAACAAACGACAAGTGCTAGAGAGGATGCAGAGAAAATGGAACCCTCTTGCACTGCTGGTGAGAATGCAGACTGGTGCAGCCACTGTGGAAAACAGTATGGTGTTTCCTCAAAAAATTAAAAATGGAACTTCCATTTGACCCAGTAATCCCACTTCTATAAATATATCCCAAAGAAACAGAAACACCAATCAGAAAGGACATATGCACCACTATGTTCATAGCAGCACAATTTACAATAGCTAAGACTTGGAAACAGCCTAAGTGCCCATCAGCAGGTAAGTGGATTAGAAAACTGTGGTACATCCACACAATGGAATACTATGCTGCGGTGAAATAGGAGTTCTTACCATTTGCAACAGCATGGATGGACCTGGAGAGCATTATGCTAAGCAAAATAAGCCAGTCAGAGAAAGATAAATATCACATGATCTCACTCATTTGTAGAATATAATGAACAACATAAAATTATGAACAAAAATAGAACCAGAGTCATAGAAGCATTGAACAGACTGCCCAACCTATGAGGGAAGGCCGGGGGTGGGAGGTGGGGGTTGTGAGGGGTAAGAGATCAACCAAAGGACTTGTATGCATATATATGAGCATTACCAATGGACACAGATGTTGGGGGGGGGGGCAGTGAGGGCATGTGCAGGAGGGTGGGAGTAGCCAGGGAGAGATTAATCAGGGAAAAAGGAGACTTATGTAATACTTTAAAGAATAAAGAATATAAATTAAAAAATAATAATCTCTATATATAAAGAGCCAGGGTCCATAATGACCAAGACTCGACCAAACACTGGAAGTCAGTGTCGGAGCAGCGATCCAGCACTGACTGCCGAGGGGGATGCGGATCAGGCCCAGAGAGAGGCCTGCAGAGAGAGAGGCAGGATCTGATCCCCAGCCTCCAGGGCAGCTGTTGATCAGCCATTGCCTCTCTCTTTCTCTCCCAGCTTTGCCAGCAGCTGTGCCTCCATTTCTCTAGGGCCTCCTCAGGGGCTTCTGATCAGCCCCACCTCTTTGATCAGGCCTAGAGATAGGCCTGGAGATGCTGACTGGCATAGAAACTGACCAATTAGAACCAAATCTGGGTGAAGTGCCAGGAGCCAATGGCTGCCTAGGAGGCAGAACTTTTGACGCTGACTGGCATAGAAACAGACTAATCAGAACCTAATCTTCATGAAATGTGAGGAGCCAATGGCTGCCTAGGAGGCGGAGCTTTTGATGCTGATTGGCATAGAAACGGACAAACCAGAACCTAATCTGTGTGAACTGCGTAGGCAGAACCTAAGGTGGGGGCTAAGGTGGGGTTTTAAGGGCAACAGCTGTTTGGTGTAAGGTGTAAGAAAGTGGTTCAATTTTTTCATGACTGGTTTGGTAGTACAGTGCATATGGCTGGCTATCAGTCCAGATATAGGGATTATGTGTTTTTGTCTGCCAAGAGTATCTCCTCCTGCTGAAAAAGGCTTCCCCCGCAGTGCCCCTTTAAGTAATCCTATCCTATATAATCTATCTATACTACTAAAAGGGTGATATGCTAATTAGACCAGGTGGACCGGCCATCTTTTGGATGTTCAACTTCCTTCCGGACAAAACCAGGGTGGTGGGGGCTGAGGCAGAGGCAGTTAGGGGCAATCAAGCCGGCAGGGGAGGGCCGTTGGGAATGAGATCAGGCCGGCAGGGGAGGGCAGTTAGGGGCAATCAGGCAGGCAGGGCAGAGGCAGTTAGGGGCAATCAGGCAGGCAGGCAGGTAAGCAGTTAGAAGCCAGCAGTTCCAGATTGCAAGAGGGATGTCCGACCCACAGGGATCGGGCCTAAGCCAGCAGTCGGACATCTCCCAAGGGGTCCCTGATTAGAGAGGGTGCAGGCTGGGCTGAGGGACGCCCCCCATGCATGAATTTCATGCACCGGGCCCCTAGTAATAAATAAAATAAAATGTTTCACATTTAATAACAAAATAATAATAAAATAAATAAATGAAAAATAATTCTTTATTGTTGAAAGTATTACATATGTCCCCTTCCCCCTGCCAGAGACCCCCTCCAACCCCCCCCACCCCTAACCTCCCGACCCAGGCCTTCAGCACCCTATTGTCTATG
Source organism: Ia io (assembly GCA_025583905.1). Lineage (NCBI taxonomy): Eukaryota > Metazoa > Chordata > Mammalia > Chiroptera > Vespertilionidae > Ia > Ia io. Next base: position 115,240,796 of record JAJQQW010000002.1, read on the forward strand.
TCCACTCACCCTCCCCCACATTACCTCTGAGATTTTGCACTCTGTTACATGCTTCTATGTTTTTGGATCCACTCCTTTTATCAGTTTATTTTATTACTCAGATTGCACATATGAGTGTGATCACATGATACTTGTCTTTCACTGACTGACTTATTTCACTTAGCATGATCCTCTTCAGGTTCCTCCATAATTTCTTCATAGTATTCTATGGTGTAAGTGTACCACAGCTTTTTTTTCTACTCATCTACCTATGGGCACTTGGGCTGTTTCCAAATCTTAGCTATTGTACATTGTGCTACTATGAACATAGGGGTGCATACATTCTTTCTGATTGGTGATTCTGGTTTCTTGGGATATATTCCTAGAAGTGGGATCACTGGGTCAAATGGCAGTTTCATTACTTTTTTGAGGAAACTTTGTACTGTTTTCCATATGGTTGCACCAGTCTGCATTCCCACCAGCAGTGTACTAGGGTTCCCTTTTTTCCACATTCTTGCCAGCACTGGTCATTTGTTGATTTGTTGATGATAGCCATTCTGACAGGTGTGAGATGGTACCTCATTGTTGTTTTGATTTGCATCTGTCAGATGATTAGTGACTTTGAGCGTTTTTTCATGCCTCTTCGCCATCTGTATGTCCGCTTTGGAGAAGTGTATATTTAGGCCATTTGCCCATTTTTAAATTGGATTGTTAGCCTTCCTTTTGTTAAGTTGTATGACTTCCTTATATATTTTGGATATTAACCCTTTATCAGATGTATCTTTAGAAAATAAGTTCTCCCATAGAATGGGCTCTCTTTTTGCTTTGTTGATGATTTCTTTTGCTGTGCAGAAGCTTTTCATTTTGATATAGTCCCATTTGTTTATTTTCTCCTTAGTTTCCATTACCTTAGGAGATGCATCTGTAAACATATTGCTACAAGAGATATCTGAGATTTTGCTGCGTATGATTTCTTCTAGGATTTTTATGGTTTCACAACTTACATTTAATTCTTTTAGCCATTTGAGTTTATACTTGTCTATGGTGTAAGTTGGTGGTCTAGTTTTATTTTTTTGCTTGTATCTGTCCAATTTTCCCAACACCATTTATTGAAAACTAGAGGCCTAGTGCATGATTGAATCATGCACATGTAGGGTCCCCTACATGCTTTCCCTTTCGATCACGGGGAGCTGGGTGCCTGTCCGCTGGTGCACCAGGCACCAGAGGCTTCTGAAAGGCATCCAGCTCCCATGCTTTTGCTTTCGATCGCTGGTGCACCAGGCCTTTCAGAAGCCTCTGGTGTGGCAGAGGCTTCTGAAAGGCCTGGTGCCTGAGTGGAGAGGCACCCAGCTCCCACGCTTTCCTTTCGATCGCTGGTGCACCAGGCCTTTCAGAAGCCTCTGGCATGGCGGAGGCTTCTGAAAGGCCTGGTGCCTGAGCGGACAGGCACCCAGCTCCCATGCTTTCCTTTCGATCGCTGGTGCACCAAGCCTTTCAGAAGCCTCCAGCATGGCTGAGGCTTCTGAAAGGCCTGCTGCCTGAGTGGACAGGCACCCAGCTCCCACGCTTTCCTTTTGATCGCTGGTGCACCAGGCCTTTCAGAAGCCTCCGGCGTGGCAGAGGCTTCTGAAAGGCCTGCTGCCTGAGTGGACAGGCACCCAGCTCCCACACTTTTGCTTTTGATCACGGGGAGCTGGGTCCGTGTCCGCTGGTGCACCAGGCCTTTCAGAAGCTTCTGGCGCCACGGAGGCTTCTGAAAGGCCTGGTGCCTGAGTGGACAGGCACCCAGCTCCCACGCTTTCCTTTCGATCGCTGGTGCACCAGGCCTTTCAGAAGCCTCCGGCATCAGGGGTGGCTTCTGAAAGGCCTGCTGCCTGAGTGGACAGGCACTCAGCTCCCCAGCTTTTGATGGTCTGCGGGGCGGGATGTCAGCTCGCTGCCCCAGATACACTTTCTGTGCCGCAGCACAGCCATGGCGCAGATGCTGAGCTCGTGCCGCTGCTGGCGACGCAGCTCAATGTCCTGCAGGCCCAATCAGCTACCCCGGCCACCCCGAGTCCCGCCCCCCCGTGCCTCCTGGCCAATCATGGGCATAGCAAAGGTACAGTCAATTTGCATATTTGTCTATTATTAGGTAGGATAACTGTCTTGATTCCAATGTATGCTCTTGCCTCCTTTGTCAAATATTAATTGAGTATAATGGCTTATGTCGATTTCTGGGTTCTTAGTTCTGTTTGATTGATCTATATACCTGTTTTTTGTGCCAGTACCAGGCTGTTGTGATTATGGTGGCTTTGTAGTCTAACTTGTAACCTGATATTGTGATTCCTCCTTCCTCTGTGATTTTCTGAAATAGTTTGAGGAGGATAGGTGTTATTTCTTCTTTGAATGTTTGGTAGAACTCCCCTGTGAAGCTGTCCAAACCTGGGCTTTTGTTTGCTGGGGGGTTTTTGATTACTACTTCTATTTCATGTTCTTGGCCTATTCAAGTTTTCTGATTCCTCCTGATTCAGTTTTAGGAGATTGTATTTTTCTAGGAATTTATCCATTTCTTCCACATTGTCTAGCTTGTTGGCATATAGTTGTTGATAGTATTTTCATACAATACTTTGTATTTCTGTGGTGTCAGTAGTTACTTTTCCACTTTCATTTCTGATTTTATCTATGTTGGTCCTCTCTCTTTGTTTCTTGATGAGCCTGGCTAATGGTTTATCAATTTTTTTTATCCTGTCAAAGAACCAACTTTTGACTTAATTGAGTTTTTTGTATTTTTTTTTCTTTTTAGTCTCTATGTTATTTATTTCTGCTCTAATCTTTATTATTTCCTTCCTTCTATTTACTCTTGGCTTTTCTTGTTGTTCTCATTCTAGTTCTTTAAATTGTAGGATTAAAGAGTTTATTGCTGATTTTTCTTGTTTTTTGAGTTATGCCTCTAGTGCTTTGAACTTCCCTCTCAGGACTTCTTTTTCTGTGTCTCAGAGATTTGGGGTTCTTGTGTGTTCATTTTCATTTGTTTCCAGGAAGTTTTTAATTTCTTTCTTGATCTCTTAGTAACCTATTCATTGTTTAATAACATGCTATTTAGCCTCCATGTGTTTGAATTTTTTTTGGCGGGGGGGGGGCATTACTATAATTGACTTCTAACTTCATACCACTGTGATTTGAGAAAATGCTTGATATAATTCCAATTTTCTTGAACTTGTAGACTTCTTTAGTTTCCTAACATGTGTTCTATCTTTGTGAATTATCCATGTGCACTTGAGAAGAATGTATATTCTGCTGCTTTGGCATGAAATATTCTATAAATGTCAATTAAACTCATCTGATCCAGTGTGTCCTTTCGAGTCACTGTTTCCTTGTTAAGTTTTTGTCTGGAAGATCTGTCCAGTGAAGTCAGAAGTAGTTAAAGTCACCTACTATAACTGTATTGTTGTCGATCTCTCTCTTAAAGTCCTCTAGAAGTTTTTTTTTATATATATTTAGGAGCTTCTATATTGGGTGCATATATGTTTTCCAGGGTTATATCCTTTTTTTCGATCAATCCTTTTAGCATTATGTAATGACCTTTGTTTTCCCTTATGATGGTCTTCATTTTAAACTCTATTTTGCTGGATATGAGTATTGCTATTCCAGGTTTTTTTTCTTTTCCCTTTACATGGAAAATTTTTTTCTATCCCTTCACTCTCATTCTGGTTTTTTTGTTTGTTTTGTTTTTTGTTTGTTTGTTTGTTTTGTTCTGAAGTGTGTCTCTGGTAGACAGCATATGGTTGGGTCATGTTTTTGTATCCATTCAGCTATCTTATGCCTTTTGATTGGAGCATTTATTCCATTTACATTTAGGGTTATTATTGAGAGGTACTTATTTATTGCCATTTTAATTCTGTATGGGTAGGTTTCTCTCTCTGTTTCTTCTTTTCATTACAGCAATCCCTTTAGCATTTCTTATAATGCTGGCTTGGTGATAATGAACTCCTTTAGCCTTTTTTTATTGTCTGGGCAGCTCTTTATTTGACCATCTATTTTGAATGATAGGCTTGCTGGATATAGTAATCTTTGTCTCATATCCTTGCTTTCCATTACCTTGAGTACTTCATGCCATTCCCTTCTGGCCTGTAGAGTTTCTGATGAGAAATGAGGTGTCAGCCTTATTGGAGCTCCTTTGTAGATAACAGTTTTCTTTTCTCTTGCTGCCTTTAATATTATCTCGTTGTCTTTAATTTTTGGAATTTTAATTATGATGTGTCTGGGCATGGGCCTGGTTGGGTTCTTGTTTGGGGTTCTCTGTGCCTCCAGAACTTGTGTTAATTTTTTCTTTACCAGGTTAAGGATATTTCTGCCATTATTTCTTCAAACGTGTTTTCTATTCCTTTCTCCCTTTTTGCCTCTGCTGGAACACCTGCTATTCTAATATTGTTATGTTTCATGTTGTCCCACAGCTCCCTTAAGCTGTCCTCCTGCTTTTTAATTGTTTTTTTTTTCTTTTTAGTTCTCCGCTTGAGTGATTTTTTTTCAACGCTGTCTTCTATTTCAGTGATTCAGTCCTCAGCTTCCCCTAATCTACTGTGTGTTCCTTCCAATGTGTTCTTTATTTGTGTTATGTCATTCTTTATCTCAACTCTTCTTTTTTCATAGTTACTATATATTTTTTCATGATGTTGAGCATATTTACCATCATTACTCTGAACTCTGTTTCAGATAAATTTCTTATCTCTGCATCATTTATCTCTTCTTCTGGAGAATTCTTTTATTATTTGTCTCCTCATTTTGGCTGTCTGATTGGGTTTTTATGTATGTATTAGGTAGATCCTCTACACCTTGTGTGTGTGTATATATATATATATATATATATATATATATATATATATATATATATACTAGTAGCATTGTCACTAGTAGAGTATATGATAACTGAAAGAAAGATTTCCCAACTCACACATTCCCTAAAAAACTGTATTTCTAAAATGGCCTCCACTTCCTGATGATGAGTAAGGTTTGAAAATGAGCTGTGTCAAACCTTGACATTGTAATCTGCAGACAGCACCAAGTGCAGAAGCCTGTGCCTTAAACTAGTCAGCATAAAATGAAGAAGCGAGCTTGAACTAAAGAGTACAAATATGTGACTGTTATACTATCTGGATATAAAATGAGATGCCTGATTGTCTATTTTATCAGTACATTCACTTTTAGAAAACTTTAAAAAGAGTTATCTATTTATAGTGCCTATTTATCTCCTTTTACACTCTTTCTTCAATGCATTGCAATTTTTTGCTCAATTATACATTTAAAGTAAATTTTAACAAGGTATCAATGACTAACATATGGCTAAATTCAATGGAATTTTTTAAAAAGTCATAATTTTGTTTTAGAATTCTCTCTTCTGTCTGTTTTTCTGAAACAGTCCTCAGTTGATTATTTCCCTCTTCTCCCTCCCTCCATTTATTTTTTCTGCTTTACCAATTTAATTTACCTGATGTTTAGATTCAGAATCCTAGTACATGTGTCAGCAAATGATGGCTGTGAGTCAAATATCAGTTTGCTTCCAGATTTTATAAACAAAGTTTTATCGGAACATGGCATGTTCATTCACTTATGTATTGTCTATGGCCAATTATACACAACGATGGCAAAGTGTGTAATTGTGAGAGAAACCACATAGCCTACAAATGTATACATACTAATTTCTATGACTTTTTTATTTTTTTATTTCTTTATTGATTACGGTGTTACATATGTGTCCTTATTTCCCCATTATCCCCACATCCCCCCACTCATGCCATCAACCCCCTGGTGTCCGTGTCCATTGGTTAGGCTTATATGCATGCATACAAGTCCTTTGGTTGATCTCTCTCCCTTACCCCCACCTTCCCTTTCCCTCCCTCTGAGGTTTGATGGTCTGATTGATGTTTCTCTGTCTCTGGATCTGTTTTTGTTAATCAGTTTATGTTGTTCATTAAATTCAATAAATGAGTGAGACCATGTGATATTTATCTTTCTCTAACTGACTTATTTCACTTAGCATAATGCTCTCCAGATCCATCCATGCCGTTGCAAATGGTAAGAACTCCTTCTTTTTTACTGCAGCGTAGTATTCCATTGTGTAGATGTACCACAGTTTTTTAATCCACTCATCTGCTAATGGGCACTTAGGCTGTTTCCAAATCTTAGCTATGGTTTCTTTTAAATTTTGGCGAAAAACTGTATGTTAATCAACATTGACTTTATAATCATTCAAAGTGTATACATTTTTGGGGGTCACCTTATGTATATAAACCTTCACAGAAAAAAATTATTGACCCCAATCCTAACTACCTAACTATGGATCTTAAGTAATTTGTCTTATATTTTTCTAGTTATTATTTTTTATGAGAGATCACACTGTCTCCTCTGCTTTTCGTTTTAAGTATGTCTCCAGTGAGGACATACAGATGGCCAATATACATATGAAAGTTTTCAATGTCACTAATCATCAGAGAGATGTAAATTAAAACCACAGTGAGATATCCACCTCAAGTTTGTCAGAATGTCTATCATCAATAAGTAAAGAAACAAGTGCTGGTGAGGATGCAGAGAAATGGGAACACTCATGCACTGTTCGTGGAAATGTGGATTGGTGCAGCCACTGTGGAAAACAGTATGGAGTTATCTCAAAAAATTAAAAATGAAATGGCCTTATGACCCATCAATTTTACTTCTTGGAATTTATCTAAAGAAACCTGAAATACTAACTCAAAAAAGAATGTATACACCTTTATGTTCATAGCAGCATTATTTATAATAGTGAAGATCTGAAAACAGCCCAAGTGCCCATCAGTAGATGAGTGAATAGAAAAGCTGTATATAGTACATTTACACAATAGAACTGTACAAAAAAAAATAAAGGAAATTTGCCTTTTGCAATAGCATGGATGGAACTGAAGATTCCTATGCTAAGTGAAATAAGCCAGTCAGAGAAAGATTCCATATTGATATCAGTACTGGTGAGCAGGAATTTTTCCCGGGGTCTTGTCTTATGGAAACAAAGAATGAAGTTGTGGACCAAAAGTTGTTCAAACAAGGCAGGGTTTATTGAAAAAAACACAAGACTCCCTGCTCAGGGATGAAATTCAAATGGGTTGCCCCAAGCAATCTGCTCTTCCTTTTGTATCTGCTAAAGGCCCGCTCTTGGTCTGTGCCACTTTCTGATTGGTCCCTGGTATTTTTGCCACATTTTATTTTGCACTTTCAAGAAAAACATCCTTGTTTCAAAACACTGTGTTTTTCTGTTATCCATCCTGTTTTTCTGCAAAACATTTTGTGCTTTCAGCTAGCTCCATAATTCCTCCTTCTTTCACCCTTTACAACCTGTCTACCTAATTCTGCTTTAACTCCTTTCAATATGATCTCACTTATATGTGGAATCTAATGGGAAAAATAAGCTGACAAACAAAATAGAAACAGAGGCATAGATGCATAGATACATGGAACAGATTGACAGCTGCCAGAGGGGATGGGGTTGGGGGTCTGGATGAAAGAAGGTGAAGGGATTAAGCCAAAAAAAACATAGTTATAGACAATAGTGTAGTGATAGCCAGATGGAAAAGGAGATAAAGGTGGGCAAAGGGGAGTGAAAATAGGGACAGAAAGAGAATTTGGGGCCGTGAGTGCACAATGCAGTGTACAGATGATGTTTTGTTGAGATGTATACTTGAAATCTGTACGATTTTGTGACCAATGTCACCCAAATAGAGTCAATTTATTTTTAAAAAATGGTGCAGAGGGTTTCATGACATTATCCTACTATCTTTAGATTATGACTTCAATGTACATAACATTTTTTAAAGAATTAAAAAAAATTTTTTTAGAGAGAGATGAAGGGAGAGAAAGAGAGAAAAACATGGATGTGAGAGTGAAACATCTGTGGGCTGCCTCCTGCATGCCCATAGATAAAATAAAGAACATAAAGTAAATCCACCTCAGGATTGAGACTGCAGCCCTTGTACATGATATTTTAATTTTGAAATCCATGGTGTCCTGAAATGCATACATAACTTTCAAAAAGAGAGTGCAAAAATTAAGAACATGAAACATAACAGGATTTGCTTATCCCAGGCAATATCTCTTGTCTTTGCTAATTAACTCCAGAAACCAAGCTGGAATCCAATCTTTATTTTTAAGCAGTTTATTTCTTAGATAACATTTTTTATCATTAATCCTCACCCTAGGATATTTTTCCCAATGACTGGGAGAGAGAGAGATACTCCACTGAGAAAGGCAAAGTTTTCTATTTTAATTCTTTTATTTTTTTCAGAAATCTAATAACATGCAAGGAATAGAATATTTTATTTAGAAGAAATCATGATTATTTTTCTGAATACTTGGATATCCATTGGTTGCTTCCTGCACATGCCCCAATGAGGACCATGGATCGAACCTGGAACTCTACCTTTGATCAGGAATTGAAACTGCAACACTTTGGTGCCCAAGCTAGCACTCTAACCACTGTCTTATAGCTTCAATTTTAAATTAAGGTATGCTCTCCTAGATGGTTTTTCTTGCAGAATTTTCTTTACATGATCACAGATACTCATCAAACTATTCCACTGCTGATTAAGCCATATTTTTATTCATAATGGTATTCAAAAATTGTTCTAATTCTTTAAACTTTGGAAAAATGTACACAAGAAAAGGCTCTAAAAATCATTTACTTTATAGTCTTTACTAGAGGCCTGATGCACAAAATTCATGCAAGAGTAGGCCTTCCTTCCTCTGGCTGCTAGCAGCGGCTTCCCTCTGGGACCCGGGACCCAGGCTTCCTTCCGGCCCTGGCTTCGTCCAGAAGGATGTCCAGAATGACTTCCAGAATGACATCCGGAATGACATCTGGTCTAATTGGCATATTACCCTTTTATTATTATAAATTTTATAATTTAGGAAACTGTACCATAGGGAGGCTGAGACATGCCTGAGCCACTCAGAGATTGAGAACTGTGGCTGACCCTCAAAGTTTTGATTCCCTTACATAGTTTTTCTATGAAATATCACATCTGAGTATCCAAATCTTATAAAATTTGCTAAGTTAAGAGTGCTATAATTAAATAAACATGATAAAGATAAGATTGCAAAAGATGAAATCACCCCTTTCATTGATTTTTAAAAATATGTAAAAAGACTAAACCTTAACTCATTTTAAATACAGAAACAATTTTAGATTCAAATATTTCTTAAATATTACTGAAATATTTTTAAAACAATATTCCATCAATGTAGCATGTATAACTAGAGAGTAAACTCTGGAAATTCTTATAAATGTGTTGATATAAATCCATTCTTATTCGTAAAATAACAAAAATAAGTGAAATGGGTTATTCAATGGCAAATATTTACATTTTTATTAAAAATTTTCACCCCTCAATTACATATCATTTTCATTTAATGCAATCCTAATATATAAAAACCCAGGGTCCATAACATCCATAACGACTGAAGGCTCGACTGGATGCCAGGCTGCGTGCACAGCATGCTGAGCGGGTTGAACTGCTGACCTCTTAGAGAGAGAGAGGCAGGGACTTGCAGCATTGGGGACTTGCGTGAGGCCACATCCCTCCCTCATGGCACCCCACATCCCTCCCTGACCAACCACCGTGACTCCAAGCCAGCGAGGGCTGTCTCCAGGCCGCAGCCCCAGGTCCTTCACCCCCACCCCAGGCCGGAGAGCGCGGTGCCAGGCAGAGGTGCCCAGGGGTCTGGGAACGCATGTGGGGGCTGTGTTTACACCACAGTTCCCAGCTTCCACCCCGGCCCGTGCATCCCTTCTCCTTCCCCTCGGAGCTGGCTCTTGCCTACTTGCATGCCGGGCAGGCCCAACTGCACCAGGGAGCGAGCCATGACAATTAGGACAGCCACTTCCTGGGACAGGATAGCCGGGCCGCAGCGATTCACAAGGGCGACGAGGCCCATGGGGCAAGTGCAGCCCTCGGGCGGTGGAGCAGCAAGCCAAGCCGAGTCTGGCTTCTGTGGGGCCAGTGTGAGCCTCAGGCCACCCCAGCTCCCACAGGTCCTGGGGCTGGACGGTGGCTCAGCGATGAGTGGTGTCTCCATGCACAGTGCCCAGGGTTGGCCGAGAGCCACTGCAACCCAGCCCCAAGCTTCAGGGAGGGGGAGGAGGCTTGTGGCCACCGGCGCCCTAGGCCACACCGCCTGCGCCGCTGCCTGCTGGACTGGCAGGGTCCAGAGCATCACTGCTCCTGCGCCCCTGGTGGTGGAATGGGGAGGAGGGCGCTGGGTGCAGGGAGGGGACCTCAGCTGGGGTCCTCCCGGCACAGGGAAGGGGCCTGGCCTGGGCCCGGTGGGGAGCTTAGGAAGTCCAGCTGAACAGGCGCTGGTTCATACCAACTCTTACTCTGCCATCTTCCTCCAGCTCTCCAAGCTAGCCCCCCTGCCCCACCTGCCCGGGGGAACAGGCTCCGGGCGACCTCCACGAGCCGCAGATTGTAGACCCAGAGACCTTGAGGAAGAGTGCCCGGTGGGGCCCTGGTAGGGGCCGTTGCAGAACTACCAGTGCAGAGCTGCTTCGGTGTCTCTATGAAGTTTGCAACCCACCCAAGGAGGAAACAAGAGGGGAGAGACCTGGAGCCGTGAATTTTAACCCTACTCCTTATTTCTGTATTTAATGATTTTATTCTTTGTGCCTAGTCTGCTTTGAGTCATCACTTCCCAATATTGAGTTTTCCATTTTGATTCATTTTTTTTCTGATATCTAATAACATGCAAGGAATTGAATATTTTATTTAGAAGAAATCATGATTAGTTTTCTAAATACTTGGATATCTGAAAATACCTTTATATTTGTTTCCACAAAAACTACAGAGTAACTTCCACACAATCTTAAGCTTTTTAAATATTAGAGGTTACTCAGTGTCTTCTGGCTTCTGGCTTTTAATGTCATTGGGTACTCTTCAATCATTTGGACTGATCTTCCTACGTAAGATTTGTTTGGTATCTTTTCATGGCCATTTTTCTGTGTGTGCATGAAGAATTATTGAATTATTTGTTTGTGTTTGAAAGTTAAATATGTGTATAAATATGAACTTCTTTTCATAAAATTTACTTAAATATGTGTCCAAACACACACTTCTTTTTATAAAATTGTGTGCTAGTTTCAAACTTTTTTAGATAAGGAAAGCTTTGTCATATCATGTCTTAAATTGTTTTACCTGTTTGATTCTCTTTTTCAGGAACATCAAATATTTTCTTTTAAAAAATACGATTTGTTCTCATATATTATCTTTTTTTTATATATAAATTCTACTTTTAAGATTTTTCTTCCTTTTCTGGAAGTGTTTATCAAATCTGTCACCTGCTTACCTATTTCATTTTCTGCCATATCAAATCTTATATTTATTTTACTATAATTTAGGTTATATTACTCTTCACGTTTCATATACTCATGATGTGTTTCTTTAAAAAATACTGTTCTGGTCTCTGACATCTTAATCAGAACTAGCGGTTATAACTTTTCATTATCATTGTTTCTTAGACCTCCCTGGTTTCACTGGTATAGTACAAAAAGGGAAAATAAAGGAAGGAAAGTTTGTTCTTCCAAAAATTATTGAAAGTTGTCCAAAAAGAGTAAACTTTCCTCTAAAAAGAGCTATAATGTAAAGGCCTTAGAAGGAAGTTAAGCAGTTGGGTATAAGGAGAAAAGAGGACACAATGGGAGAAGAAAAAGTGGTAGATGGAAAGTTCTAGCTTCTTGTTTATGTAGCAAGCCCATGGTAGTCAGTTTCCATTTACAGAAATAAAAAGAAATATATGCGATAAGCCTTATTTTGAGGAGGCTAAAAGGGCTGATTCCAATGTAACCTGATATTTGGGGCTGGTGATCTGAGTCCAGGCCAGTAAGCTCGGTGTACATTCCTGATGACCTATGATTAAGTCACTACCTCTTTCCCAGATGCTGGTCTTCAGAACCGGTTACAGAGGCCATTGGAATGTGGATAGTGCTCTGGCCAGAAGGAGGGCTGTTGACTCTGATGCCAGGCCAGACCACCAGATATGGCCTGGAGACCTCCAAAACCTGGGGGCCTTCTTGCAAGGCCTGAGAAGAGGACCGGAAGCATAATCCATGTTTGCGGGACAAAGATCACAGGGAGGGAGATATAAGGGAGGGTCCCATGTATGTTCCTTCACTCAGATTTGGAAGGCTGTTCCCTGAGTCTGCTGGCGTTATTAAACAGTGTCCCTCCAGCTTCCTCAGAAGCGTCCTTGGTCTTCTTGGTCTTCTGCAACAGATGGTTCCCTGACCGGGAAACCAACCGCGCTTGGCATATTTGGCCTCCGGTGAGGGGACAGGGCTTGGGGCCTGGGGGCGCGGGATAGGCCTCCAGAAGGCGCGCCCTGCTGATTTTAGCAAAATTGAACCAGGGGACTCCTGGCGCTCCCAGACCTCAGCCTAGGACCTGGCTGGCATCTGGAGAAAGTGGACAGACACTTCTGGACCTGTCAACAGAATTGGTAACTTAGGGGCCCCAGTCACTCAGGACCACTCCAGTGAGTGGAAGGGGGAGCTTGATCACCTCCCCAGAACTCATAGGACTTCATCAGTTAAAATGGTCAGGAATCAGAATCAGGAATTGGGTGGGTGGACTGTTTTTAAACTCTGAGTGAATGTCTTGTGAAAGTGTGTGAGTGTGGAGGGATAGGGCCTGCCCTCTCTTATCCTTTGTGTGGCTCCACGATCTTGGTTACGGAGTCCGATTGGGCCCCAACCTGTGGTTCCACGATTTTTCATATGGCACAATGGTGACTCACCCCCACGTGGAAGTGACCAGGCCCGGGATTTATACGGGTGCACCTTAGCTAAGACAAATATAAGCTCCCAAGGGACGCGGCCAGATGGGCATCTGAGTGAGGATCTGTGAAAACAGGTCACCCCCTCCCTTGTCTGTCTCTCGCCACCGATCATCATGGGGTTGGGACAAAGTAAACCCACTGTTCTCAATTGCATGTTGAAAAATTTTGAAAAGGGTTTCAATGGAGACTATGGTATTAAAATGAACCCCAAAACACTGAAGAAATTATGTGAATTATAATGGCCAGCCTTTGGGGTCGGCTGGCCCTCGGAAGGCTTCTTAGATAATGGACTGGTGAGGGCAGTCTGGAATGTAGTCACAGGAGATCCTGGACACCCAGATCAGTTTCCCTACACAGACAGCTGGTTAGAAATTGCTCAAACCTTGCCGCCTTGGGTTCAGTTCTGTATGTGTAACAAGGGACAGAGTAAGGTTTTAGTAGCAGGTGTGAAGAGGCAGGCAGGGCAGGTGCAGGCTAAGGAGAGGCAGGCAGGGCAGGAGCAGGCTAAGGAAAAGCATGCAGGAGAGGAGAAACAGGTCCCTCAGAAGGGAACCCAACCCCCTGTTCTGCCAGGACCCCCTGAGGAAGTTTTGCCAGTTTTACCACCTCCATATATGCCACAGGCAGCACCAAGTGCTCCCTCCGCTGGTCTGGAAGGTCTGGAAAGCCTGGAAATACCACCCCTCTCTGTCTCTCCTCAACCTGGCTCCCCAGAGCCAGTTGGGCGGTGCTTGCGTTCAGCCGATCAAGGGCCTAAGCCACAACTGGCACATCAGATGCCTCTCCGGGAGATTCAGGGTGCCCAAGTGCTTGGTGAAGATGGGACCTTGCAGGAGGAAAGGCCAGTCTATTATAATCAGCCCTTTACCACCAGTGACATCTTGAATTGGAAATATCACACCCCTGCTTATTCTGAAAAACCTCATGCCATGGTAGACCTCCTAGAAACGATTTTACAGACACAAAAGCCCACCTGGGTGGACTGCAAGCAGCTCCTTTTCATGTTCTTTAACACTGAGGAGCACATGAGAGTGGTATCAGAGGCTCAGAAGTTGCTCCAGACCCAGGCCCCGGCAAGAATATTAGATACAGACAGATGGGCAAGGGAGGCCTTCCCAGATGAGGAACCTGATTGGAACCCGAACTCAGAAGACGGAAGGGCCAGGCTAGAAAGATATCGGCTGGCCTTCCTCCAGGGGGTCAGGGCTGGAGCCAAGAAGCCCACCAATATAGCTAAAATCTCTGAAGTTTTCCAGAAGCCTGACGAAAGTCCAGCAGCTTTCTATGAGAGACTATGTGAGGCATACCGAATCTACACTCCCTTTAACCCTGAGGCCTGGAAAATCAGACCATAGTAAATGCCGTTTTTGTAGGCCAAGCCCAACCTGATATCAGGAGAAAATTACAGAAGCTGGAAGGGTTTCTGGGAAAAAATGCCACCGAACTGCTGGAGGTAGCCAACAAGGTTTTCATCAACCGAGACAGTGCAGCAAGGAGGGAAGAAGAAAAGAAAATACAAAAAGGGCCAATATAATAGCAGCAGCTTTTAGAGGCCCAGGCTCCCAGACAGATCAGAAAGGGAAGCAAGAATACAGACCAGGGGGGAAAGGAAGAGCAAGTCTGAGACGAGACCAGTGTGCCTATTGTAAGGAGACAGGACACTGGAAGAATGAATGTCCCAAACGACAAAGTAAGAAAACTGGACCCCCTTTTTCACCCAGTTGCTATCAACCAGAGCCACTCGAAGCAGATCTCATTGGGCTAGCAATGGCTGATTCTGACTAGGACAGACCGGGCTCTTTTCAGCTAGGCCCCCATGAGCCCATGGTCCGAATGAAAATTGGGGGCCAGACTGTGGACTTTATGGTTGATACAGGAGCTGAGAACTCAGTAGTCACACAGAAAATAGTGCCTCTCTCAGGAAAGGAGGTCACCATTATTGGAGCTACTGGGGATCAGACTCGTAGACCATTCTGCCGCCCTTGCCAATGCCAACTTGGTGGTCATCAAGTAATTCATGAATTATTGTACTTGCCAGACTGCCCTGTGCCTCTAATGGGTAGAGACCTTTTAGCCAAAATAGGTGCAGAAATCACATTTGCTCCAATGGCTCAGCACAGCTTCACCTAAGTGAGGAGACCTCCCCAATGATTCTATCCCTAGCAGTGCGAAGGGAGGAAGAATGGAGACTTTATGCCCCCAGTCAAAGGCCTCACCATTAGAACCTGAATTAGAAAAAGAATTCCCACTGGTCTGGGCTGAAGGAAATCCTCCAGGCCTGGCTAAGGACCACACCCCAGTGCTGATTGACTTAAAGTCTGGGGCACAGCCTGTTAAAATCTGCCAATATCCAATTCCAAGAGAAGCACGCCTAGGAATCCAGGTCCACTTAGACCAGCTGCCTCAGTGGGGACTGTTAAATGATGCAGGTCTCCATGGAACACGCCACTCTTGCCTGTCAAAAAGCTTGGAACTAATGACTACCGCCCTGTCCAGGATCTACGGGCTATTAATGAGTTCTAACCCAGGAGTTTGGACCCTGGCCAAGACCAGTAGCCTATCTCTCCAAGCAGATTGACCCAGTAGCTTCCGGGTGGCCCCCATGTTTCAGGGCCCTTGCAGCCACTGCATTGTTAGTCAAGGAAGTGGATAAGCTTACCTTAGGGCAAAACTTAAATGTCAAAGGGTCAGCACTGAAATCACGCTTGAATGACTCAATATGAAGCAGTAAGAACTCTTAATCCTGCCACCTTTCTACCTGTTGCTGAGGGGGCCCCTGAGCATGATTGCCTGGAAGTCCTAGAGGAGGTTTATTCCAGCCAGCCAGATCTAACGGATAGGCCCCTGCCAAACCCGGACTTGGTATTGTTCACAGATGGCAGCAGCTTCTTAGATGAAGGAAAAAGACGAGCCGGATATGCAGTGGTATCAAACTTTGAGACAATCGAGGCACAGGCCCTGCCTGAAGGATGGTCAGCGCAGAGAGCAGAACTTTGGGCCCTAGTAAGAGCCCTAGAACTCAGTAAGAATAAGCGTGCCAACATCTACACTGACTCGCGCTATGCCTTTGCTACCCTGCATGTCCATGGGGCCATATATAAGGAAAGGGGGCTCTTGACAGCCGGAGGAAAAGGATTCAAAAATCAGAATGAGATTTTAAAGTTACTAGCAGCAGTCTGGGAGCCCAAGGAAATAGCCGTCATCCATTGCAAAGGTCACCAGAAAGGGAAAGACTCAGTGTCAGAAGAAAACCAACGTGCTGATGCTGTTGTCAAGCTGGCTGCTAAAGAACAAGTGGCACCGTTACGGATCATGTTGGCCCCCGAATTATCTGAACCTCCAAAGTTCACTCCTCAGGAGGAGGAATGGGCCCAGCAAGAAGGGGGCAAGAGAACGAAGGAAGGCTGGTGGATACTCCCAGATCATAGGGTCTATGTCCCAGAACAGTTAGCACATAAGGTAGTCCTCCAGCAGCATGAACTTAATCATTTAGGGAAGACTGCCCTAGCAGCTTTGTTAGGCAGATACTACCTAATTGCCCGTCTTCCCTCCTTGTGTGCCTCAGTCTCTCAACATTGCCTCCTCTGTGCTCAGAACTATGCCAAACAGCGTCCTGTGGGACCAATAGGAGTTCAGCGATGTGGGCAAGCTCCTTTTGAGGACTTAGAAGTACATTTTACAGAAATAGGGCCTAGCAGAGGGAATAAATACCTGCTAGTTTTTGTTTGCACCTTTTCAGGCTGGGTCGAGGCATATCCCACTCGCACTGAAAAGGCGAGAGAAGTCACTAAGGCATTGCTGAAGGATATAATTCCACGGTATGGAATGATTCTGACCATAGGGTCTGATAATGGCCCAGCCTTTGTGGCAGAAATAGTACAACAGGTAGCTAAGGCTTTAGGAATTAAATGGAACCTACATACAGCCTACAGGCCTCAGAGTTCAGGGAAAGTAGAACGCATGAACCGGACTCTAAAGCAGACTATGGCTAAGCTATGCCAAGAGACAACCTTATCCTGGACAGATATTTTGCCTCTTGTACTTCTGAGGGTACACTGTGCCCCAAGGGCCAGGGTAGGTTTCTCTCCCTTTGAAATTCTATATGGTAGACCCCCTTCCTTAATTCGGCCAAAGGGAGATTTGGGGGAAATAGGGAACTTAGAAATCCAGAAACAACTACAAGGACTTGGAAAAACTGTCTTTGAGGTCCACAGATGGGTTACTGACCGACTACCCATCTCTCTAGGAACAGCAGTACATCCTTATAAACCTGGAGACCAGGTTTGGGTAAAGGACTGGAAAAGGGAGCCCCTCACACCTATCTGGAAGGGACCCTATCCAGTCATATTAACCACCCCCACAGCTCTTAAGGTTTCAGGACTGAATACCTGGATCCACCACTCCCGGGTGAAGGCAGCCCACCAACCAAGTGATGCCCAGCCTGAGTGGAAGGTGACCTCTGACCAAAAACACCCCCTGAGGATCACTCTCAAGAAGACAGTGAATCTGGCCAATCAACCTGCTCCAAGGAATTTAGAAACGCCCTGCTGAATTCTCCCTAACACTAATCTTTCTTATCTCCTCCTAAAGGTAATATGCTCTGGCATTTCTGGATAATCATTGGTTTTATCTTTCTAATAATTCTCATTTTGTCTTATGAGTGCCGCCAGAACCTGAGACTAGTACCAGGAGGAGAACTCATCTGCCCTTGCTGGGACACAGAAGCACCATAAAATTACTGCTTCCCACACAGCAAGGAAACAAAGGCCTCATCATGGATTTCTGGACTGCACCTTGTCATGCTATCCTTGGCTACATCTGCCTTGCAGAAATAGCCATAATACTGCTCTTTGTCCTAGCAGTTCACTGTTGTGGACCCCCACTGAACAGAAATAGAGGGAATAACATGTTCCCACTAATAATATTAGCTAGCACATACTTGCCTCCCATAGGGACCACTGCCACGTGTCCTTGCTTAGAAACTCACTACCCAAATATGCTAGACCGGGTAGCCTATGGGAAAGCTCCATCAAGCCAGATTTTTGTTAGCTATACTTATCAGCCTGCGGCATGTTATGACTCCACTACCAAATGTACATGGGGGGGCGGGATTGTATTGGATGGAAAAAAATGATAGGACCTGTCACGGCCAATGTGCAGCTAATTAATGTTGCTCCTATTTGTTTCAGCAGTACCCAAGGCCAACATCCAACAGGTCCCCACCCAGATGAACTATACAACTCTATCCTCAGGCTGAAACCACCTACCCCCGGTGCTCCTCTGCAGGAACATTCTACGTGTGTGGAACCGCTGCTTGCCTCTGCCTGCCTGCAAACTGGATGGGAATGCCTTTAAACTTCAGAATTCCCTACAAACCCCTCACGGGATGCTAACCCCTTTTTTCATCGTCCCTTTTCAGCTGGAAGCAGTTAAGAGTGATCGTCGCCCATGTTCATCATATCATCCCGTAGTCATTGTACCACAAGGCTAAGAGAAGCTTGTGGGACAAGGTGGGGGAATGAGGAGGCTAAAAGGGCTGATTCCAATGTAACCCTGATATTTGGGGCTGGTGATCTGAGTCCAGGCCAGTAAGCTCGGTGTACATTCCTGATGACCTATGATTAAGTCACTACCTCTTTCCCAGATGCTGGTCTTGCAGAACGGGTTACAGAGGCCATTGGAATGTGGATAGTGCTCTGGCCAGAGGGAGGGCTGTTGACTCTGATGCCAGGCCAGACCACCAGATATGGCCTGGAGACCTCCAACACCTGGGGGCCTTCTTGCAAGGCCTGAGAAAAGGACCAGAAGCATAATCCGTGCTTGTGGGACAAAGAGCACAGGGAGGGAGATATAAGGGAGGGTCCCATGCATGTTCCTTCACTCAGATTTGGAAGGCTGTTCCCTGAGTCTGCTGGCGTTATTAAACGGTGTCCCTCCAACTTCCTCAGAAGCGTCCTTGATTTTCTTGGTCTTCTGCAACCATTTAGGGTTCAAATCACCCAACTCCAGTCCCTCCCCACAACAAGCTGACTTTTCAGGTTATAGACCTTCAGTGTTTCCAATTTAGAAGACTTACATTTTTGCTTAGGATTTTTTTCCAATTCCTTTCTTAATTTTGCAGTTTTCTCTCCCAGAGAGGAAATTTATGTAAATCCTGGTAGAAAATTAGGAAAATAGTCCCTAAATATGTTTTATCATGTTACCATCTTATCTAGAATTTGCTTCTTTTATGACAATGATGAACTATTTTAGTGGGAGTGGGATGATCACACAAAAACTGTGCTAGCATTGTATGTTTAGGTGTCTCAAAATACTATAGTGCAATATACATGAAAGCAGCAAAGTTTATGTTAATCTTTCTTTATACACAGGCTATTCATTATGCTCACTGTGTGAATACAATGAGCAATCAGCTTCTGTGATGGTGGGCTGCTCAGGAGATGACTCATTTGTAAATACTGCAAGCAATTGTTAGAACACTGGCAAAGTCACATCAGCCCTTCTTGCCAGTCAAGTCTATAAATATCTCTGGCATTCTGGAGAATGAGTCTCCTGAACATATCATCATGGACTGTTGACAGAAAACCCAGATTGCTACCCAAACTGTACGGAATACAAATGAATGATTTCCTATCTGGTTATGTTGGAAAGAAAAAGAGTTTGTTGCATGATGCATATCAATGAATCAAAGGCTGAAAACATAAAACAATTTGAACTAGTTTAGTGCCAAATCAGATTGTAGCAACACAAAATACAGTTAGACAAGCATGTTTAATTAGAAAATTAATGTCATGAATTTCAGGCTGAAGGCAACAAACATGTTACTCAGGAATTCTTAGATTCCATTGTTGATATGGGGGTAGCATTGAATTTTATATTCATATGGGCATATGAATTTATATTCTCAATATTTACTACTATCACTGATTATTTTGAATTTAATTTCTATTAAATATGTATTTGGCTGAAATTAGTGCTATTCAATTTGGAAAGATGTACTACAAATAAATCCAATATATAATCTGTTTATATACAAAATTCAGTAGTGTATCTTTGAAGGTTTTCCACTATTTTTGGCTTTGTGAAGACATTATTCATTCAAAATTCAGCAGTTATGCTTTAATAACTGTATTAGTCAGCAGTCGCTAGGAAAACCAAACCAATAATATAGAGACTTATTCTGAGGGATTGGCTCAGATCCTGGAGGCTGAGAAGTCCATGGTCTTTTAGAAGCCCAGGGAAGCTGGTGATACAATTCCAGTCTAAACCTAAGACCTGAGATTGAGGGAGCCAGTGGTACAAGATAAGGTCTAAAGTCCTTAGAATCATGAACATCATTGTACAAGAGCAGAAGATAAATGTCCCAGCTCAATTAGAGAAAACTAATTAGTCTTTCCTCTGCATTTTTGTTCTATTTACCTATCAATGGATTGAATGATATCCAGCCATATTTGTGAACGTGATCTTTATAGTTTACCATTTCTGTAGGTTGTCTTTTTCTTCTGTTAATGCTATCCTTTGTTGTGCAAAAAAACTTTTTAGTTTGACATAATCTTATTTATTTATTTATTTATTTTTGTTTGTTTTCCCTTGCCTGAGGAGACAAATCAGAAATAATATTGCTAGGAGAAATTTCCAAGATTTTACTATCTATGTTTTTTTCTAGGGTTTTTATGATATTGAGTATAACATCTAAGTCTTTAATCCATTTTGAGTTTATTCTTTGTAGATGATGTACGAAAGTGGTCATTTTATTTTTTTGCACCTATCTGTCCAATTTTTCTAACACCATTTATTGAATAGACTATCTTTACCCCATTGTATGTTTTGCCTCCTTTGTCAAATATTAATTGACTATGAAAGCCTGAGTTTATTTGTGGGTTCTCTATTCTGTGCCATTGATCTATATGTCTGTTTTTATTAAAGTATCAATCTGTTTTGGTTATGATGGCTTTGTAGTATAGTTTGGTATCAGGTAGAGTGATTCCTCCAACTTTGTTCTCCTTTCTCAAGATCACGGTTGCTATTCGTGGACTTTTGTGGTTCCATATAAATTTTTAGAATACTTGTTCTGGTTCTGTTAAATAAGCTATTGGTATCTTGATAGGAATTTTATTGACTCTATAAATAGCTTTGTGTAATATGGGCATTTTAATGATGTTAATTCTTCCTATCCATAAACATTGTATATGCTTCCACTTATTTTTATCTTCTTCCATTTCTTTCTTCTGTGTCATATAATTTCCCAAGTACAGGTCTTTTTTTTTTTCCAATTTTTTTATTAAGGTATTATATGTGTACATATCTTACCATTGCCCCCCCCACCCCACTCCCATATATGCCCTCACCCCCCAGAGTTCTGCGTCCATTGGTTATGCTTATATGCATGCATACAAGTCCTTTGATTGATCTCTTATCTTCCCCACCTCTCCCTAACCTTCCTGCTGTAATTTGACAGACTGTTTGATGCTTTACTGCCTCTGTATCTATCTTTTTGTTCAAGTTGTTAATGTTCTTTATTATCCATAAATGAGTGAGATCATGTGGTATTTATTGACTGGCTTATTTCACTTAACATAATGTTCTCCAATTCCATCCAGGTTGCTGCAAATGGTAAGAATTCCTTCTTTTTTATGGCAGCATAATATTCCATTGTGTAGATGTACCATAGTTTTCTGATCCAGTCATCTGCTGATGGGCACCTAGGCTGTTTCCAGATCTTAGCTATTGTAAATTGTGCTGCTATGAACATAGGGGTGCATATTTCCTTTCTTATTGGTGTTCCCAGTTTCTTAGGATATATTCCTAGGAGTGGGATTACTGGGTCAAATGGGAGTTCCATTTTCAGTTTTTTGAGGAAACTCCATACTGTTCTCCACAGTGGCTGAACCAGTCTGCATTCCCACCAGCAGTGCATGAGGGTTCCTTTTTCTCCGCATCCTCACCAGCACTTGTCGGTTGTTGATTTGTTGATGATAGCCATTCTGAGGGATGTGAGATGATAGCGCATTGTTGTTTTGATTTGCATCTCTCGGATAAATAGTGACCTTGAGCATGTTTTCATGTGTCTCTTGGCCTTCCTTCTGTCTTCTTTGGAAAAGATTCTATTTAGGTCCGTTGCCCATTTTTTTATTGGATCATTTATCTTCCATTTATTAAGTTGTATAAGCTGCCTGTAGATGTTGGAGATTAAACCTTTATCAGTGATGCCATTTGCAAATATGTTCTCCCATGCAGTGGGCTTTCTTGTTGTTTTGTTGATAGTTTCTTTTGCTGTAAAAAAAGCTTTTTATTTTGATGTAGTCCCATTTGTTTATTTTCTCTTTAGCTTCCATTGCCCTAGGGGCAGTATCAGTGAAGAAGTTCTTTTGACATATGTCTAAGATTTTGCTGCCTGTGGATTCCTCTAGTATTTTTATGGTTTCCCGTCTTATGTTTAAGTCCTGTATCCATTCTGAGTTTATTTTTGTGTATGGTGTAAGTTGGTGATCTAGCTTCATTTTTTTGCATGTGTCTGTCCAATTTTCCCAACACCATTTATTGAAGAGACTGTCTTTATTCCATTGTATGTTCATGCCTCCTTTGTCAAATATTAATTGAGCATAGTGGTTTGGATCAATATCTGGATTCTCTATTCTGTTCCATTGATCTATATGTCTGTTCTTGTGCCAGTACCAGGCTGTTTTGAGAACAGTGGCTTTGTAATATAGCTTGAAATCTGGTATTGAGATCCCTCCTACTTTATTCTTCTTTCTCAGGATTGCTGTGGCTATTCAGGGTATTTTTTTATTCCAGATGAATTTTTGGAGAGTTCTTTCAAGGTCTGTGAAATATGCCGTTGGTATTTTAATGGGGAGTGCATTGAATCTATAGATTGCTTTGGGTAGTATGGACATTTTAATGATGTTGATTCTACCAATCCATGAACATGGTATGTTCTTCCATCTGTTTACGTCTTCCTCTATCTCTTTTTTCAGTGTCCTGTAGTTTTCTGCGTATAGGTCTTTTACCTCCTTAGTTAAGTTTATTCCTAGGTATCTTAATTTTTTTGGTGCAATGGTAAATGGGATTGCCTTTTTAGTCTCTCTGTCTGTAAGTTCACTATTGGTGTATAGAAAGGCCATAGATTTCTTGGCGTTAATTTTGTATCCTGCTACATTGCCGAATTCATTTATTAAGTCTATTAGTTTTGTGACGGAGCCTTTCGGATTTTTTATGTACAATATCATGTCATCTGCAAATAAAGACAGCTTTACTTGTTCTTTTCCAATTTGGATGCCTTTTATTTCTTCTTCTTGTCTAATTGCAATAGCTAATACTTCCAGTACTATGTCAAACAGGAGTGGTGAGAGTGGGCATCCCTGTATTGTTCCTGTTCTTAGGGGAAATGTTTTTAGCTTTTGTCCATTGAGTATGATGTTTGCTGTGGGTTTATCATATATAGCTTTTATTATGTTGAGGTATGATCCTTCTATTCCCACCTTGTTGAGAGTTTTTATCAAGAAAGGGTGTTGGATTTTGTCAATGCTTTTTCTGCATCAATTGATTTGACTATGTGATTTTTATCTCTCAATTTGTTTATGTGATGTATCACGTTTATTGATTTGCGGATATTGTACCATCCTTGCATTCCTGGGATAAATCCTACTTGGTCATGGTGTATGATCTTTCTGATGTACTGCTGGAGCCGATTTGCTAGAATTTTGTTGAGGATTTTGGCATCTATGTTCATGAGGGATAATGGTCTGTAATTCTCTTTCATTGTGTTGTCTTTATCTGGTTTTGGTATTAGGGTGATGCTGGCTTCATAGAAGGAGCTTGGAAGTGTTCCTTCCTCTTGAATTTTTTGGAATAGTCTGAGGAGGATAGGTTTTAGTTCTTCCTTGAATGTTTGGTAAAACTCTCCTGTGAAGCCGTCAGGCCCCGGGCTTTTGTTTGCCGGAAGCTTTTTGATGACTGCTTCAATTTCTTCCATAGTTATCTGCCTATTGAGATTTTTAGTATCTTCCTGAATAAGTTTTGGAAGGTTGTATTTTTCTAGGAATATGTCCATTTCCTCCAGGTTGTCCAGTTTGTTGGAATAGAGCTGTTCGTAGTATTTTGTAACAATCCTTTGTATCTCAGCGGGGTCTGTTGTTATTTCACCTCTTTCATTTCTGATTTTGTTTATTTGGGTCCTCTCTCTTTGCTTCTTGGTGAGCCTGGCTAGAGGTCCATCAATCTTGTTTATCTTTTCAAAAAACCAGCTCTTGGTTTTGTTGATCTTTTGTATTGTTTCTTTGGTCTCTATGTCATTTATCTCCGCTCTGATCTTTGTTATTTCCTTCCTTCTGGTTACACTGGGCTTTTCTTGCTGCTCTTTTTCTAGCTCTTTGAGTTGTAGGGTTAGGTAATTTATTACCATTGTTTCTTGTTTTTTGCAATAGGCTTGTAGAGCTATGAACTTCCCTCTCAAGACTGCTTTCGCTGTGTCCCATAGATTTTGGATTGTTGTGTTTTCATTGTCATTTGTTGCCATGATGTTTTTTATTTCTTCTTTGATCTCTCTGGTGACCCAGTCCTTGTTTAATAGCATGCTGTTTAGTCTCCATGTGTTTGATTTCTTTGGATTGTATTTATTGTAGTTGATTTCCAGTTTTATGCCACTGTGATCTGAGAAGATGCTTGATATAATTTCTATCTTCTTGAATTTGAAGAGACTTTGCCTGTGACCCAGCATATGGTCTATCTTTTGAAAATGACCCATGTGCACTTGAGAAGAATGTATATTCTGTGGCTCTGGGGTGAAATGTTCTAAAGATGTCAATTAATTCCATCTGGTCTAGTGAGTCATTTAGGATTGCTGTTTCTTTGCTGATTTTTTGTTTAGAGGATTTGTCCAATGGTGATAGTGGGGTATTAAAGTCTCCTACTATGATTATATTGCTATTAATCTCTCCCTTGATATCCTCCAGGAGTTTTTTTATGTATTTGGGTGCTCCTATATTGGGAGCATATATGTTTACCAGAATTATTTCTTCCTGTTGGATTTCTCCCTTTAGTATTATGAAGTGGCCTTCCTTATCTCTTGTTATGGCATTTACTTTGAGGTCTAATTTGTCAGATATAAGTATTGCTACCCCAGCTTTTTTTTCATTTCCATTTGCCTGGAAGATATTTTTCCATCCCTTCACTTTCAATCTGTGTGAGTCTCTTGTTCTGAGGTGGGTCTCTAGTAGACAGCATATATATGGGTCACGGTTTTTTATCCATTCAGCCACTCGATGTATTTTGATTGGAGCATTTAGTCCGTTTACATTAAAATTTATTACTGAAAGGTATTTGTTTGTAGTCATATCTATTTTTGTGTCTGTATTCCTTCTTACCTGTTTATTTCTTCTTTTTACAGTATTCCCTTTAGCAATTCTTGCATTGCTGGTTTGGTGGTGAGAAACTCCCTGAGTCTTTTTTTGTCTGCGAAGCTCCTGATTTCCCCTTCAATTTTGATTGATAGTCTTGCTGGATATAGTATTCTTGGATTCAGTCCTTTGCTTTGCAACACTTTGTATACCTCCTTCCATTCACTTCTAGCTTGTTGTGTTTCTGTTGAGTAATCATTTGACAATCTGATGGGTGTTCCTTTGTAGGTAACTCTCTGTCTCTCTCTTGCCGCCTTTAAGATTCTCTCTTTATCATTTATATTTGCCATTGAGATTATGACATGTCTTGGTGTGGGTCTTTTGGGGTTGATCCTGCTTGGGACTCTCTGTACTTGCGTAACTTTTATCTTTCCCATATCCGGGAAGTTTTCTGTCATTATTTCTTCAAATAGATTTTCTAATCCCTTCTGCTCTTCTTGTTCTTCTGGCACCCCTATTACACGCATGTTAATTCGCTTCATGTTGTCCCGAAGCTCCCTTACGCTTTCCTCCTGCTTTTTAATTTTTTTCTCCAATTGCTGTTCAGATTGAGCTTGTTTCTGTACCTGATCTTCTAACTCACTAATTCGGTCCTCTGCTTCTTGTAGTCTACTGTTGAAACTTTCCATGGTGTTTTTGATTGTAGCTATATCACTTTTCATTTCTTCCTGATTCTTGCATAAGTTGTTGATTTTCTCATCCATCCGATGTATAAATTCCACGACCATTACTCTGAACTCCTTTTCGGTCATGTTGCAAGCTTCAGTTTCACTAATTTCCTTTCTTGGCGACTCCACATTTTCTTTCCTCTGTGAGTTATTTCGTTTCCCCATTCTGGCTATCACCAGAAAGCTCAGGCTTCCGTTTGTGTGGACCTTGGCCGTGTGCGCTGTGGGGACTTCGCTCCACCCGAGTTTCACTGAAGTGCTCTGTACACTAGAACGTGTGGCTGCCTTTGGTTGGTGGGAACCAGACTTGCCCAGGGTCAGTGTCCCCAGTGTTCCGTGTGGTCTCGTGTGCACACTTAGAATCAGGGGCCCTGTCAGCACCACACTGTTGGTATGTGCCGAAAATGAGATCCTTAGCACGTGCCAGGAGTCAGAGTTTCCCTGTATCTGCACCAAGAATCGAGTGTCAGAGTCTCTGTTGCCTTGTGCAGTTTCTCGTTGAGAATCAGGGTCCCTGTGTGTGCATGCACCAACAATTGGGGTCGTTGGCTCTTAGTGTGAATGCGCTGTGAGTCAGGGATCCCAGGCAGCTGTGTCCGGCGTGCCAAATTCCCTGAAGTGGAGCTGCGTCCTGTGTGTGCTCTCTCTACTGAGCCAAACTGGCTAGGGCACACACTCTCAAATCCCTGAAGGTGAGCTGCCTTTGTGCACTCTCCCAGAATCCCCGAAGAGGGGCGGAGTCTGTCCTGTGCGCCAAATTCCCCAAAGGGAAGCCCCTTTGTGCACGCTCTAAGATTCCCCGAAGGGGAGCTGTGACCCGCAAGCCAAATTCCCCCCAATTCCCCAAAGGGGAGCCCTCTGTGCGCACTGACATATTTCCCTGAAGGTGAGCTGCTTCTGTCCTGCGCGCCAAATTCCCTAAGGCGGAGCACGTCCCTGCGCAAAGCTCTGCAGCTTGGGCGAGGGGCATGTTTATTAGTTACTATGGCGCAATCCGCGTGCGCCTGCGGGGAGGGGGATAGGCTCTTTGACTCAAGGGAATCTGCCAGGAAGTCTGGATTCTTGTTGTTTATTGGTCTGAAGCTGTGATAGCAGTTCTCTGTCCCCAGTGGCTGCAGGGTCCTGGTTTGTGTCAGAAGCCAGGATCCGAGTCTCAGGCAGCTCTGTTTCTCAAGATGGTGTGGTCTCCGCGTCCGCACCAGCCGCCGAGAAGTGTCCGCTTTGTGCGCGGGGCTCCGCCGTCTAGGACTGCCCGGTTAGGCAGCCCCTTGGAAGACCTGCAGAATCTAACTGACCCTAGCTCATACACACACACACACCACACACGTCTACACGTCTACACTCTCCTCTATGGGTTCCTCACTCACACTTTCTCTCTCCCTACCTTCTTGCCGGTCGCCATCTTTTTTTGGCAAGTACAGATCTTTTACATCCTTGGTTAAATTTATTCTTAGGTATTATATTCTTTTTGGAGTAATTGTGAATGGCATTGTTTTCTTAGTTTTCCTTTCTGATAGTTAATTATTGATATATAAAAATGCAACTGATTTCTGGATATTTATTTTGTATCCTGCTACTTTGCTGAATTTATCAGTTCTAGCAGTTTTTGGATGGAATCTTTAGTTTTTTTATGTACAGTATCATGTCATCTGCAAATAGTAACAGTTTTACTGTTCCCTTTCCATTTTGGATAACTTTTATTTCTTCTTCTTGTCTGATTACTGTGGCTAGAACTTCCAGTACTATATTGAATAAGACTGGTGAAAGCAGACATCCCTATCTTGTTCCTGGTCTTAAAGAAAATACTTCTAGGTTTTTTTCCCCATTGAGTGATGTTGGCTGTGGGTTTGTCATATATAGCCTTTATTACATTGAGAAATATGACATCTATTTCCCCTTTGCTCAGTTTTTAATCATAAATGGATGATGGATTTTATCAAATGCTTTTTCTGCATCTATTGATATGATCATGTAGTTTTCATCCTTCATTTATATTATGTGGTGTATCATGTTTATTGATTTGCAGATATTGTACTAACCATGGATCCTGGAAATAAATCCCACTTGATCAAGGTGTACAATCTTTTCCATGTGCTGCTTGTTTTGGTTTTATTGAGGATTTTAGCATCTATGTCCACAGACATATTGTACTATAATTTCATTATATTTGTCGATACATCTGGTTAATATCCAAAATTTATAAAGGACTTATAAAACTCAGCAAAAAACAAACAAACAAACAAAAATCCAATTAAAAAATGGGCAAAGAACTTGAATAGACACTTCTCCAAAGGGGACATACAGATGAACAATAAACATATGAAAAGTTGCTCAATGTCACTAATCATCAGAGAGATGCAAATTAAAACCACAATGAGATAATCAACTCCCACCTGTCAGAATGACTATCATCAATAAATCAACAAACAACAAGTGCTAGTTGAAAGGATGAGTCAAAATACAGGGCTCTACTTTAGTAGGGGCTAGTAAAATAAAGCTCATTCTGCTAGCCTAAGCCTTGCACAAACATGCTCCCCTTAAGTGGTTATTTTACAAAAATTCTTGAAGACCATAACCCCTGTACAGCCCCCTGAGAAAGGACATCTGGCGCCAGCAGAAGGACAAAGGGCAAGGTCATAAAACTACAATGGAGGCACAGTCCTGATACCTGGGTCAAGCCGAAGCCCTGTCTGCATCTCTCCCTTAATGCATAAAAATCCTGCTCCCTCCCCCATTCACCACTGACTCTTTCTCCAGATCAATCCACCTGCACCCAGGTGCCTGGAATAAATATTATTTTTATTACACTGAGCCCTGAGTCCGTTCTGTGAGACCCTGGCCCAACCAGAACCTTTCACTAGTGATGATGTGGAGAAAACAGAACCCTTGTGCACTGTTGGTGGGAATGCAGATTGGTGCAGCCACTGTAGAAAGCAGTATGGAATTACCTCAAAAATGAAAAATGGGCCCTGGCTGGTTTGATTCAGTGGATGGAGCATTGGCCTGTGTCCGGAAGGGTCCCAGGTTCAATTCCAGTAGAGGGCATATGCCCAGGTTGCGGGTTTGATCCCCAGTGGGCAGTGTGGGGAAGGCGGCCGATGGGTGATTCTGTCTCATCGTTGATGTTTCTGTCTCTCTCTCTCCCTCTCCTTTCTTCTTTGAAATCAATAAAAATATATTTTAAAAAATGAAAAATGGAACTGCCTTATGACACAGCAATTTCACTTCTGGGAATTTATCCAAAGATATCCGAAACAATAATTCAAAAGAATATATGCACCCTTATGTTCACTGCAGTGTTATTTACAATAGCCAAGATTTGGAAGCAGTTCAAGTGTTCATCAGTAGATGAGTTGCTAAAAATGCTGTGGTATACTGACACAGTGGAATACTACTTTGCTGTAAGAAAAAAAAAGAAAAGAAGAAGAAAGGAAGAAAGATGAAAGAGAGAGAGAGAAAGAAAGAGAAAGAAAGAAAGAAAGAAGAAAGAAAGAAAGAAAGAAAGAAAGAAAGAAAGAAAGAAAGAAAGAAAGAAAGAAAGAAAGAAAGAAAGAAAGAAAGAAAGAAAGAAAGGAAGAAAGAAAGAAAGAAAGAAAGAAGGAAAGAAAGAAGGAAAGAAAGAAGGAAAGCAAGAAAGAAAGGTTTACCTTTTGCGACAGCATGTGTTGATCTGGAGAGCATTATGATAAGTGAAATAAGCCAGTCAAAGACAAGTGTCATATGATTAAAATATATAGAATCTAATGAACAAAATGAACTACAAGCAAAATATACACAGATAGAGAGCAAGTTGACAGTTGTGGTAGGGTGTGGTGGTTGCTGGGTGTAGGGGCCTGAGGGATTGAGCAAAAAAAATAAATAAAAGGAAGATAAAAAAACTCATGGACATGGACAATAGTGTTGTGTTTTCTGAGGGGAGAGGCAGGGAGGGAAGTGGAGGAGGTTACATGGCTGATAAATGCTGATGGAGGAAGACTTGACTTGGGGCAGTGTAAAGGTGATATATTATAAAACTGTGTACCTAAGACCTGTATAATTTTGTTAACCAGTGTCACCCTAATAAATTAACAAAAAGGAAAAATAAACCCATAAAGTTTACCAATTTAAATGCTGACCTCTTCTAAAAACACTCTCATAGACACACCCAGAAATAATGTCTTTTAAGCTATCTGGGCATTCAGATTCATTTGAAGCCACTTCACTATCCTAATGGGTAGACTTTCCATAGAGGCTCACTTGAACTGCCAAATCACAGCTATTGTCCGATGTTAAATTAGTGTGTCCATTTATTTAACACAGATTTATTAAATTTCATCTGTATGTCTGACCTGTGTTAGATCAGATGGATAGTGACCCAGATAAAATGTTATCTATCTTCATGGAGCTTAAAGATGATTATATTTAATTTCACATTATTAATTCATTTGTTTATCTTCTTTTTCATATATTTATTAATTTATTTAAAAATGTAATATTGAATTTCTCCAAGTGTCCAGGCCTGAAGGACAGGTACCTGCCCCTCCCAGCACCTCAAACGGCAGACCAGTCACCAAGGATTTTGTATCCAAGGTCCAAAAGTTTGTTACCCAAGATGATGAATGCTGACATCATGGATGCAGTTGGTGCTGAAAATCAGGTGGAACTGGAGGAAAAAGCATGACTTATTAATCAAGTGTTGGAACTCCAATACAAACTTGAAGATTTCTCTGCAATGGTAGATGTAGTTAAGGAAGAAAATATGGAGCTAAAATCAGAAAACCAAGTTCTTGGACAATAGATAGAAAAACCTCATGTCAGCTTCTAGTGTTTTTCAAACTGACACAAAAAGCAAAAGGAAGTCAGAGATCGATATCCTTTCTGTGTTATGGATTGATGCTGATCATTCTTTTTTAAATTTGGATAGATTCCAGAAGTTATAATACTTTTGTTTGTGGCTTCCTTGAATATTTATGAAGATAATGTCAGATCTAGGCAAAGCATAACTGAGACTTCCATGAGTTTGTGTATTATGTTAGTCTATGAAAATGTGAAAATGTAGAGTCTTTGTAATTAGAAATGCATATATTTATGAAACTTGATGTTTTATAAAATTTAGGTTCAGCACTGTCTTTTATTATATAGTAGGAGATACAAAAAAATAACCATATTGTGAAAAGTGACCCAAATCATGTACTGAATGCACAGCTTTATTTATCCTACCATCTTGTGCCTCTTCTTCACCTGCTTCTTCCTCTCCATTTCCTTTATACTGAAGAAAAAACTGGTTTCACGTTTGTAAGAGTAATTTTAGTAGTTAATCATTAATGAGAGTAACCTGAACAGTACTGTTGAAATTTAACCAAAAGTTAGGGCTTATTATTTGTAATACAGCCATGTGCTTGAAGATGAGCTCTGGTTGTACGGATGCTTGAAACAGAAAATTTTGAGGAAAGATAGAAGTAGGATGGAAAAAGTAGTTTGTAAATAGTAGCAACCAACTCCAGATGTTTTTACATCAGATTTGTGTTATCTCTATCACAGATTATATCTTTTGGGAAATATATATGAAAGTGGATTAAGTTTTCCTCACCTATGTAAACCACATCTAGAATAGTTACAAAGAGTTTGGTCTCAAAGTATATTTATAGTACCTAGCAGATCAATTTTTGCAAAATTTTTGAGTGTATTATTATCAGAATCATGAATAAAATGGGAGAGTTTTACATGTATACTAATTGATAATGTTCTCAGTATTTTATCTCACTACTTCTTCCAAAGTTTTCTGTAAGCCCAGCTACTTGGTATGCAGATTTTTAGTCATTCTTTAACAATTTTTTAAAATGTAGTTTGTAGATTACATTTGCTAAGGAAATTAATATCAGAAAAGTAATATTAAAGTTTTAAATAGGAAAAGAGATTCATTAATATAAATTATAGTTATTAGATTTGGGCTACCTTTAATTATGGAATAATATTATGTTTGTATTTGTGAATGATTCAATGAATAACTTTAGCTGTATGAATATATAATCATACTGCAAAACATTTTGCATCCCTTTTGTGACCTAATTTACAAATGTTTAAAATTGTGTTGCAGTTTTGCTTTACTGTTTAATAAAAGGCTGTTTCATAAAAAAATATCTACACTAATAAAAGAGTAAGATGCTCATCAGTTCATGTTGCTCATTATTTCCCCTAGATGCGTGAGATCATGTGATACAAGAAATACACTTATAAGAACCGAAAATGAGACAAGCCATAATGGTTATGCTGAGAGGCAAATAAACAGACCTGGAGACAGGGAAGCATCGATCAGACTGTCAAACTTCAGAGGGAAGGTAGGGGAGGGTGGGGGAAAGAGGGAGGGATCAACCAAAAGACTTGTATACATGCATATAAGCCTAACCAGTGGTCAGGGGGGGTGGGGCATACATGGAGAAGGGTTTGGGATGGGAATGGGGGGATGAGGACAATTATGTGGTACCATAATCAATAAAGAAATTATAAAAAAAGAAAAAGAAAAAGAAAGAATACTACACGAAAAAAGGAGACATATGTACTACTATTTGTAATACTTTGAACAATAAAATAATTTTTTTTTTAAAAAGAGTAAGATGCAAATTTGACCGCACCTTCATGATGCCCACCAGCCAATCAGGAGTGAGTATGCAAATTAACCCAACAAAGATGGTGGGTTAATTTGCATACACAGGTGCCTAGCGGCTGGGGCGTTCTGCACTGCCCCAGCTGCTCTGGGCCTCTGGGCAGCGTGGGAAGGCAGAAAGATGTCTCTGGGCCGGAGCGAAGGTGGTGCCAGCAGCCAGGGGAAGGAAGGCCCATTCTTGCATGAATCTTCATGCATTGGGCCTCTAGTATATATATATTATTAAACATCTATCTTGTTTAAATTACTATGCTAGAAAAATAAGGTGTAAGACAAAGTTTCTTTTCCACACAGATTTTAAAAATTCATGATGCAGATAGACAAACTGGCCATTCTGAAAAAAATGCAATGTGTGTGCATGGATAGATAAAGAGCTCAGAGAAAGTTAGTCAAAATAAAAGATAAGAGGCTGAGGTTTCAATGGTGTCTAGGAATGTGTTGCACAAATCTGGGAGAGGTAAGAATCACTAGGATATTTCAGGCAGAATAAATAATATGTGCAGATATATAGAGACAAGGCAGAGAACAGTCATGAGAATGATGTGGCTTGAAGTAGGGCATATGAGGGAAAAAGGTTCAAGTCTTAAAGAGATTTTTCACCACAATAAGGAATTTGTCCTTGGAATGACAGGTACTATTGATTTATCTTACTAAGTGGACAGATATGATCAGCTCTGCATCATTGAGGAGATTGGATAATATTCAAGGAAAGAGTTGTGTTGGGCCAGACTGGAGTTCTAGAGACAGGAAGAGACTTATTGCTATTAGACCAAGTGAAAAAGGACGAGGTTTTAAAAGCATTGCAATTAATTTATCATTCATACCATTTCATGGGCCTAGTACACAAATGGATAAACAGTCTGACATGGAAATAAATCAAGCAAATGTTAAAATTGCATCTGGCAATGCTGATTGCATTTATCCAGTTAAATTAATTGTGTGTAATATCATCCTACTGTTTTCAGCTTTAAAAAATAAAACCATTAGATCAGGCATTCATTTATTAAACAGCTTTAATGTGATAAATAGTATCTTACCAAATTCTTTTGAAATTTGGGAGAAAAAATGAAACATTTTTTAAATAGCTCTGAACTAAGTGTATCCTAATATATAAAAACCCTGGGTCCGTCACATCCACAACAACGGGAGGCTCGACCAACCAGAAGTCAGTCCTGCAGTCAGCACTGGGTTGCCACGGCGACCCAGCACTGACTACTGTGACTGCAGGCACGGTGACCCAGCACTGACTGCTGAGGGGGCTGGGAATCAGGCCCTGAGAGAGACCTGAAGAGAAAAGCAGGGTCTGATCCATAGCCTCTGTGGCAGCTGTTGATCAGCACTTGCCTCTCTCTTTCTCTCTGGGCCTGGCCAGCAGCCTGCCTCCATTTCTCTCCAGGTCTCCACTGGGGCTGCTGATCAGCCCCGCCTTTCTGATCAGGCCCCATTGATAGGTGCAGAGACGCTGACTGGCATAGAATCTGACCAATCAAAACCAAATCTGGGTACAGTGTGAGGAGCCAATGGCTGCCTAGGAGGTGGAGCTTTTGACGCTAACTGGCATAGAAACTGACCAATCAGAACCAAATTGAGTGGCAGAGGAGGAGAGTTGTGGGAGAGATCAGGCCAGCAGGGGAGGACTGTTGGGGGCGAGATCAGGCCAGCAGGGGAAGGCAGTTGGGGGCAACCAGATCGTCAGGGGAGAGCCATTGGGGGTGAGATCAGGTCGGAAGGGGAGAGCTGTTGGAGGCAAGATCAGGCCGGCAGAGGAGGGCCATTGGGGGTGAGATCAGGTTGGCAGGGAAGAGCAGTTGGGGGCGAGATCAGGCCAGCATGGGAAGGCCATTGGGGACAAGATCAGGCCGGCAGAGAAGGGCAGTTAGGGGCAACCAGGCTGGCAGGGGAGGGCAGTTGGGGGTGAAAATCAGGCCGGCAGGTGAGGACAGTTGGAGGCGAGATCAGGCTGGCAGGGGAGGGCAGATAGGGGTGATCAGGCAGGAAGGCAGAGGCAGTAAGGGGTAATCAGGCAGGCAGGCAGAGAGGTTAGGGGCGATCAGGAAGGCAGGCATAGGGGTTAGGGGCAATCAGGCAGGCAGGCAGAGGCAGTTATGGGCGATCAGGCAGGCAGGCAGATGAGTGGTTAGGAACCAGCAGTCCCAGATTGCAAGAAGGATGTCCTACTGCCGGTTTAGGCCCAATCCCACAGACATCCCCCAAGGGGTCCCCAATCGGAGAGGGTGCAGGCTGGGCTGAGGGAACCCTCCCTCTGTGCACAAATTTCATGCACTAGGCCACTAGTAAATTTATAATAGCTAAAGCTTTGTGTTGAATTAAAATAGAATGGGATAATTTGTAGATTATTTTGAAATATATTGAAATATCACATCTTATTTGAAAAGATTTATGAAAAATCATATATTTATCATAACTTTATGAAATCATTCCATTATTCAGCTGCATTTAACAATTTTATTTCTATTAATTTCTTTATTCAAAAATAATAAATCCTTATCAGGGTTAATTGTTCTAGCAAATATCAGATATGTACATGATCCCATGTGTGTATGTTTATGTGTGTATAAACATATATGTATTTCCAAGTTATTTTTTTCTTATTTTATTCTATTTTATTTTATTTTATTTCATCTTATTTTATTGATTAAGGTATTACATATGTGTCCTTATCTCCCCATTAACCCTCACCCCCCACTCCTGCCATCACCCCCCTGTTGTCTGTGTCCACTGGTTAGGCTTGAATGCATGCATACAAGTCCTTTGGTTGATCTTTCCCCCTTATTCCACCCTCCCCTACCTTCCCTCTGAGGTTTGACTGTCTGAAAGATGCTTCTCTGTCTCTGGATCTGTTTTTGTTCATCAGTTTATGTTGTTCATTATTTTCCACAAATGAGTGAGATCATGTGATATTTATCTTTCTCTGACTGGCTTATTTTGCTTATCATAATGCTCTCCAGTTCCATCCATGCTGTTGCAAATGGTAAGAATTCCTTCATTTTTACCGCAGCATAGTATTCCATTGTATAGATGTACCACAGTTTTTTAATCCACTCATCTGCTGAAGGGCACTAAGGCAGCTTCCAAATCTTAGGTATGATAAATTTTGCCACTATGAATATAGGGGTGCATATACCCTTTCTGATTGGTGTTTCTAGTTTCTTGGGATATATTCCTAGAAGTGGGATCACTGGGTCAAATGGGAGTTCCTTTTTTACTTTTTTGAAGAAACTCCATACTGTTCTCCACAGTGGCTGCACCAGTCTGCATTTCCACCAGCAGTGCACTAGGGTTCCTTATTCTCTGCATCCTCGCCAGCACTTGTCATTTGTTGATGATTGCCATTCTGACAGGTGTGAAATGGTACCTCATTGTCGTTTTGATTTGCATGTCTCGGATGATTAGTGACTTTGAGCATGTTTTCATATGTCTCTTGGCCTTCCTTCTGTCTTCTTTCAGAAAGTGTCTATTTACGTCCTTTGCCTATTTTTTCATTGAGTTGTTTATCTTCCTTTTGTTCAGTTGTATGAGCTCCCTGTAAATGTTGGAGATTAAAGCCTTATTGGAGATAACATTTGCAAATATGTTCTCCCACACAGTGGGCTTTCTTGTTGTTTTGTTGATGGTTTCTTTTGCTTTGCAGAAGCTTTTTATTTTGATGTAGTCCCATTTTTTTTAAAATTTTCTCTTTCGTTTCCATTGCCCTAGGAGCTGTATTGGTGAAGATATTGCTTCACCATATGTCTAAGATTTCACTGCCTGTGGATTTCTCTAGTATTTTTATGGTTTTATCCATCTTATGTTTAAATCCTTTAACCATTTTGAGTTTATTTTTGTGTATGGTGTAAGTTGATGGTCTAGTTTCATTGTTTGCATGTATCTGTCCAACTTTCCCAACACCATTTATTGAAGAGACTGACTTGACTCCATTTTATGTTCTCACCTCCTTTGTCAAATATTAATTGAGCATAATGGTTTGGGTCAATTTCTGGGTTTTCTATTCTATTCCCTTGATGTTATATGTCTGTTCTTGTGCCAGTACCAGTGAGTTTTGAGAACAGTGGCTTTGTAATACAGCTTGATATCTGGTATTGAGATCCTACCTACTTTGTTCTTCTTTCTCAGGATTGCTGCAGCTATTCGGGGTCTTTTTTTATTCCAGATGAATTTTTGGAGAGTTTGCTCTAGATCTTTGAAATATGCCATTGGTATTTTGATGAGGAGTGCATTGAGTCTATAAATTGCTTTGGATAGTTTGGACATTTTAATGATGTTGATTCTACCAATCTACGAACACAGTATGTTCTTCTATCTGTTTATGTCTTCCTCTATCTCTTTTTTCAGTGTACTCTAGTTTTCCAAGTACAGGTCTTTTACCTCCTTAGTTAAGTTTATTCCTAGGTATCTTAAATTTTTGGTGCAATGGTAAATGGGATTTTTTTTTTAGTCTTTCTTTCTGTAAGTTTACTTTTGGTGCATAGAAATGCCATAGATTTCTTGGCATTAATTTTGTATCTGCTACATTGCTGAATTCATTTATTAAGTCTAATAATTTTTTGATGGAGTCTTTAGGGTTTTCTATGTATAGTATCATGTCATCTGCAAATAAGGACAGTTTTACTTCTTCTTTTCCAATTTGGATGCTTTTTATTTCTTCTTCCTATTTGATCGCAATGGTTAGTACTTCCAGTACTATGTTGAACAGGATTGGTGAGAGTGGGAATCCCTGTCTTGTTCCTGTTCTTAGGGGAAATGATTTTAGTTTTTGCCCATTGAGTATGATGTTGGCTGTGGATTTGTCATATAAGGCTTTTATTATGTTGAGGTATGATCTTTTTATTCCCACCTTGCTGAGAGTTTTTATCAAGAAAAAAACTGGATTTTGTCAAATGCCTTTTCTGCATCCATTGATATGACTATGTGATTTTTATCTCTCAATTTGTTTATGTGATGTATCACGTTTATTGATTTGCAAATATTGTACATCCTTGCTTCCCCAGGATGTCCTACTTGGTCATTATGTATGATCTTTTGGATGTACTGTTGGATCCGATTTGCTAGAATTTTGTTCATCAAGGACATTGCCTGTACTTCTCTTTTTTCCTGTGGTGTCTTTATCTGGTTTTGGTATTAGGGTAATGCTGGCTTCATAGAATGAGCTTGGAAGTGTTCCTTCCTCTTGAACTTTTTGGAATATTCTGAGGAGGATAAGTTTTAGTTCTTCCTTGAATGTTTGGTAAAACTCCCCTGTGAAGCCTTCTGGCTCAGGGCTTTTGTTTACTGGAATCTTTTGGATGACTGCTTCAATATCTTCCATAGTTATCGGCCTATTGAGATTTATAAATTCTTTCTGATTGAGTTTTGAAAGGTTGTATTTTTCTAGGACTATGTTCATTTCCTCCAGGTTGTCTAGTTTGTTGGAATAGAGTTGTTCATAGTACTTTTTAACAATCCTTTGTATTTCTGTGGGGTCTGTTGTTATTTTGCCTCTTTCATTTCTGATTTTGTTTATTTGGGTCCTCTCTCTTTGCTTCTTAGTGAGCCTGGGTAGAGATTCATCAATCTTGTTTATCTTTACAAAGAACCAGCTCTTGGTTTCATTGATCTTTTGTATTGTTTTCTTTGTGTGTGGGGGTTCTCTATGTCATTTATTTCTGCTCTGATCTTTATTATCTCCTTCCTTCTACTCACTCTGGGCTTTTCTTGTTGCTCTCTTTCTAATTATTTAATTTGTAGTGTTAGATGATTCACTACCATTTTTTTCTTGTTTCTTTAGGTAGGCCTGTAGTGCTATAATCGGACATCCACCAATAGGTACCTGATTGGAACCCTTATTCATCTTCCCTCTCAGGATTGCTTTCATTGTGTCCCATATATTTTGGATTGTTGTGTTTTCATTGTCAGTCATTTCCAGGATGATTTTAATATCTTCTTTGATCTCTTTGGTAACCCAATCATTATTTAATAGCATGCTATTCAGCTTCCAAGTGTTTGAATTTTTTGATTGTTTTTATTGTAGTTTATTTCTAATATTATGCCATTGTGGTCTGAGAAGATGCTTGTTATGATTTTAATCTTCTTGAATTTGGAGAGATTTTGTTTGTGACCCAATATGTGGTCTATCTTTGAAAATGTCCCATGTGCACTTGAGAAGAATGTATATTTTGTGGCTTTTGGGTAAATGTTCTGAAGATGGCAATTAAGTCTATCTGGTCTAGTGAGTCATTTAGGATTGCTGTTTCTTTGCTGATTTTTTGTCTAGAGGATTTATCCAGTGATGTCAGTGGGGTATTAAAGTCCCCTACTATGATTGTATTGTTGTCATTCTCTCCCTTGATATCTTGCAGGAGTTATTTTTAATGTATTTGGATGCTCCTGCATTGGGTGCATATATGTTTATCAGGGTTACATTCTCCTGTTGTATAGATCCCTTTAGTATTATGAAATGGCCTTCTTTATCTTTTATTATGTCCTTCACTTTGAGGTCTATTTTGTCAGATATAAATATTACTACCTCAGCTTTCTTTTTCACTTCCATTTGCCTGAAAGGTATTTTTCCATACCTTCACTTTTAGTCTGTGTGAATCCCTTATTCTGAGATAGTCTCTTTTAGACAGCATATACAATATATGGGTCATGTTTTTTTATCCATTCAGCCACTCAATGTCTTTTGATTGGAACATTTAGTCCATTTACGTTTAAAGTTACTATTGATAGGTACTTGTTTGTAGCCATTTTTATTTTTTTTGAGCCTGTGTTCCTTCTTCCCTTTTTATTTCTTGTTTTTACAGCATTCCCTTTAGCATTTCTTGCATTGCTGGCTTGGTAGTGATAAAGTCCCTTAGCCTTTTTTTTTCTGTGACGCTGCTTATTTCCCCTTCAACTTTGATTGATAGCCTTGCTGGATAGAGTATTCTTGGATTCAGTCCCTTGCTTTGCATCGCTTTGTAAATTTCCTTCCATTCTTTTCTGGTCTAATGTGTTTCTGTTGAGTAATAGTTTAATAATCTAATGGGAGATCCCTTGTATGTAACATTTTCTCTTTCTCTTGCAGCTTTTAAGATTCTCTCTTTGTCCTGAACATTTTCCATCATAATTATGATGTGTCTTCATGTGGGTCTTTTCAGGTTCATCTTCTTTGGGACTTTCTGTGCTTGTGTGACTTTTTTCTTCCACATAGGGGAAGTTTTCTGATATTATCTCTTCAAATGGGTTTTCTAACCTTTGTTCTTCTTCCTGTTGATCTGGCACCCCCATTATTCATATGTTGCTTTGTTTATGACAGAAACTCCTCTTAGGTGACCCTGCTAGCGGTTCTCAACCCGTGGGTAACGACCCACAAGTTGAGAACCACTGCTGTAGAGCCTAAGACCATCGGAAAACACATATATTTATATTATGATTCATTAACAGTAGCAAAATTACAGTTATGAAGTAGCAACGAAATAATTTTATGATTGGGGGTCACCACAACATGAGGAACTGTGTTAAAGGGTCGCAGCATTAGAAAGGTTGAGAACCACTGGTTTATGTTGTCCTTTAGGCTCTCCTCCTGTCTTTTAATTTTTTTCTCCTATTGTAGTTCAGTTTGTGTGTGTTTTGCTTCCCTGTCTTCTAATTCACTAATTCGGTCCTCCGCTTCTCCTAGTCTACTGTTGAAACTTTTCTTTGTCTACCCATTTTTATTCTCACTGCAGTACCTAGGTGTCGATTCGTTCAGGGGCTGCTCCTTGGGTGGCAATGGCTCTTCAGGTGGCTGCTCCTCAGGTGGTCGCAGCAGTGGCTGCTCCTCATTTGGCCGTGGCTCCTCTGGTGGGTGCTGTTCACAGCAGTGGAGGCTCCTCTGGTTGGTTGGGGGAGGCTGCTCCTCGGTTGGGGGTGGGCTGCTCATAAGGCTGCTGCTCCTCAGACCAGGGTGGGCTGCATGCAGCTGCTGCTCCTGGGACAAGGGCTGGTTGCTCATGTGGCTGTTGCTCCACAGATGGGGGCAGGCTGCTCATGGGCTGCTGCTCCTCAGGCGGGAGCGAGCTGCTTGCAGGGACTACCTCTCCTCGGACTGGGGTGGGCTGATCACATCAGACGGGGATGGGCTGCTCACACAGCTGCTGCTCCTCGGATGGGGGCAGGTTTCTCACGAGGCTGCTGCTCCTCATACGAGGGGGAGGGGGCTGCTCGCACAGCTGCTGCTCCTCGAATGGGGTCGAGCTGCTGATGCGGCTGCTGCTCCTCAGACAGGCAAGGGTTGTGTGTGGCTGCTGCTCCTCAGATGTGGGCGGGCTGCTCTGGCGGCTGCTGCTCTTCAGGTGGGGGTGGGCTGCGCACACGGCTGCTGTTGCTTGGACGGGGGCAGACCATGTGAGGCTGCCATTCCTTGGCCTGGGGCAGGCTGCTCTCAGGGCTGCTCCTCCTCAGACAGGAGAGGGCTGCTCACATGACTGCTGTTCATGTGGTCACAGTGCCCTGGGCTAAAGCTTTGGGCCAGTCAGTGGGGCGTGCTTTCTGGAACTCACAGGATCCTGTGCCCGGTGTGGCTGGAGTCTCAGTGACCATGGGACCACAGCCAAGGCAGAAGGTCCCTGGCAGGGGTGGCTGTAGAGTCCCGGGTGATATCTGAGGGCACCCTGGGTGGAGGTGAAGCTGGGCTCCTAGTAGCAGCAGCTGTCCCCTTCAAAAAGGCAAGGCTTCTGAGGAAGAGCCAGCAGCTCAGGGACTGTTAGCAATGGTAGCAGAGCCATCCTAGTTAGGTGACCCTGGTCAGCCTGCCCCTGAAGGTCCTGTGGGATTTATCTGTGCCTCACTCCCACATGCACACACCCCACATGACCACACACTCCTCTTTTGCTCCCTCATTCAAGCTCTCTCCCTCACTGACGACTTCTTCTTGCCTCTGTAGTTGCGTCTGGAGTGTTATTGACCCATTCGTGGATGGAGTCTCCTCTTCAGGTGTCTGCTTATGTGGCTCGCTCTCTAGCACATTGTCCAAACAGGATAAAATTCACCTTGACAAGACATGACATAAAGAGAACAAAACGTGAATGTACTCGCAACACCAATAACCCCAATATAAGTGAAAACCAGGGAAAACAGAATTAGGGGAGAGAAAAAAAGAGCACAAATGATATCGAAGAGAAAAACAATAGTATGAGAGAAAAAAAAACAGAAGAAAAAGGAAAAAAATATATATATATGGAGAAAACACCAGCGAACAAACAGGTAAACCAAACCATACAAACACCAAATTCCCAGTAAAGAGAGTAGGGGCAGAATCTTATATACAGAAAGTAAGGTTAAGAATTGGATGAATATGGGGAGGACCTCAGTTTAGTATAGAGGAAGTAGAAAGAGGATGAGTGTATAAGTGGAAAGAGAAAGAGAAAATAATAATAATAATAAAATTTTAAAAATTTATTTAAAAATAGGAAAAAACAAATAAAATAATTTAGAATGATGGAAAAATAATGTGAAAAGAAATAGAAGATAAAGAAACAAATGAAAAAAAAGGAAACAAAGAAAAAATTTAAAAAGAGATAACAAAACAATAATAAAATAAAAATAAAAATGAAAAAGTGAAGTATCGTTCCTTTGGCTGGCTTAAGACCCCACTCTTCTGTACTGTCTGTGGCTTTTCAGCTTCCTGTTGCTGGGACTGAAGGCCTCTCTGTAGGCCAGTCCCTATGGACTCTCAGGGACTATTCAGGTTTTTTTCCGTTGTTTTTTTTTCCTTTGTATCACTCAGGGTGTAGTCTGGGTGTGGCTTTATTGGTTGCAAGGAGCTGCAGGGCAGGGCTATCTCTTCAGAAGAAAATGTCAGGTATGACTCAGCACCAGACTCACGGCCACCTCTCCTGGGCCCTCTCCTCACCCCAGCCTCTCCCCAGACCCCATAAGTCTGCACCTTCTCCTGCACCCCAGCTACGGGTGAGTGCCTGTATCCAAAAGGTCCTATGAACTAGGTTCAGTGAAGAAAAGCAAAGACTACCGAGAGGGGAAAAGCTGAGCCTCTGCAAGCCCCTCTCTCCCCAGCACCACACGGTCTGGGCAGCTGTCCTGAATGCCCCCTCTGGACTCAGTCTGTCATGACTGTGGACCCAGATCTAGAATCCCCTGCCACCAACAGTCCTGTGGACCTCCTTTCCACAGTCAGACACTATGCCTGACCCAAGGGATGCACCTCAGTGCTGTGTGGTTTCCCCCCAACTCTCAGAGGTTCTGCAGCTCTCCCCAGCCCAGATCCCTGAATTTTACCTTTCTCCAGGTGTCCTCTGCCCTTCCTGACTGCAAATTGTCTCACCAGCTGAGTCTACTTTGCCAATTCAGGGTGGATGTTATTCGATTTAGTTGCTCTTTCTGTCTGCTCTGGGACAAGGCTCGGGTCACTCAATCTATTCCGCCGCCATTTTGTCTCCTCTCTCCAAGTTATTTTTATATGCTAATTTTTACTGTTAATTGTTTTATCCCTAAAACAATTATCTAACTTTATTACCCAAATAAATTTTAATTCATCTCATCATAATCTCAGGATACTACACAAAATCTCCTTAGGTGGACAAGGGGGAAGGAAATTCTTTTTGCTTCTCTCTCACATTCTTACTTGCATCTATGCTTATTACTTGTCTAAGGACAATATTGTTTTACTTTCTTAACAGCTGGAGGAGCTCAGATGAGAAGCAGATCTTAGGTCCTCTCCATGCTGATTGTGGCTCTTGTTCCTATTCCCAGGACACCCTCCTACACCTACACTTTTATATTTGACATGTGTAATAATATAACTGCAATTGTGTCGTAGGCAGCCAACACTTAGCAAGTATAAAAAGACACAAAAACACTTTTTTTTCTACTATCAGGTGTGCAGCTGACCAGTTATGCTGCCCTTTATGACATCTATGGCCCAACCCTGAGTGTTCTGTCTCACCCTACCCCTGATTATAGTTCTCCCAGGCAAGGGAGCAGCAGCATGGGAAGGAAACAGGCAACACCCATTTCTATTTGCCTTAATTTTGCTCATTCTCTCAGCTGTATCATACACAGAATAGGAGAGTGCATGCTGCCTTTCTGACTGAGATAGGTTGTCATATCTTTCCACTGTGTGCTCAATCAGAAAATGACATGGAGAGCATTATGCAAAGCAAAATAAGCCAGTTGGAGAAAGATAAATATCACATGATCTCACTCATTTGTGGAATATAATGAACAACATAAACTGATGAACAAAAATAGATCCAGACACAGAGAAGCATCGAACAGACTGTCAAACCTCAGAGGGAAGGCAGGAGAGGGTGGGGGTGGGTGGTAAGAGATCAACCAAAGGACTTGTAAGCATAACCAATGGACAAAGACACTAGGGTGTTGAGGGCATGTGCTGGGGGTGGGGGTTGCTGGGGAGAGGTCAATGGGGGAAAAAGGAGACATATGTAATATTATATGTAATACTTTAAACAATAAATAATAAAATAAAAACACAGACACACACACAAACAAAAAGAAAATGACTAGAGTCATCAATTACATTTGTTATTATAAGGAGACAACTTAACATTTATCCTTGTGACTCTAAACTGAATAGTAAGTGATACAGTTTCCATAGTCCTTAATTCAGCAACTCTAAAAATGCTAAGGAAATTA
This sequence comes from Ia io, assembly GCA_025583905.1. Classification (NCBI taxonomy): domain Eukaryota; kingdom Metazoa; phylum Chordata; class Mammalia; order Chiroptera; family Vespertilionidae; genus Ia; species Ia io. The sequence continues at coordinate 115,284,946 of JAJQQW010000002.1, forward strand.
TCCTAAAAAATTAGTTGTGCAAACATGTTCTACCTATCATTTTCTCTGTGTTTTCTAAATAGAAAATGCAGATACTTTATTATCACTACTAGAGGCCCAGTGCATGACTGAATCATGCACGTGTAGGGTCCCCTACACGCTTTCGCTTTCAATCACGGGGGAGCTGGGTGCCTGTCCGCTGGTGCACCAGGCCTTTCAGAAGCCTCCGGCGCGGCGGAGGCTTCTGAAAGGCCTGGTGCCTAAGCGGACAGGCACCCAGCTCCCACGCTTTTGCTTTTGATCACTGGTGCACCAGGCCTTTCAGAAGCCTCCAGCGCGGCGGAGGCTTCTGAAAGGCCTGGTGCCTGAGTGGACAGGCACCCAGCTCCCACACTTTTGCTTTTGATCGTGGGGGAGCTAGGTGCCTGTCTACTGGTGCACCAGGCCTTTCAGAAGCCTCCGGGGCAGCGGAGGCTTCTGAAAGGCCTGGTGCCTGAGTGGACAGGCACCCAGCTCCCCCACTTTTGCTTTCGATCACAGGGGAGCTGGGTATCTGTCCGCTGGTGCACCAGGCCTTTCAGAAGCCTCTGGTGCCGCGAAAGCTTCTGAAAGGCCTGGTGCCTGAGCGGACAGGCACCCAGCTACCCCGCTTTTGATGGTCCACGGTGGGACGTGAGCTTGCTGCCCCAGAGGCCCCTTCTGTGCCGCAGCACAGCCATGGCATAGACGCTGAGCTCAAGCCGCCGCTGGCAACGCGAGATCAGCGTCCTGCCGGCCCAATTGGCCACCCTGGCCACCCCGAGTCCCGCCCCCCATGCCTCCTGGCCAATTGGGGGCATAGCGAAGGTGCGGTCAATTTGCATATTTGTCTATTATTAGGTAGGATTACTAATATCAATATTATCAGTACTGTATACATTTTGTTTCATTTAATTATATTTTTAAACGTGAAATATTTTTTAAATTATAAAATATATTTATCCAGAAAGTCCTGCTATCTTTTATGTATAAAAATACATCTGATTTGCACTTTTTGCACATTCAGTGAAATGGGGTTGATTTTCAGAATAGTTCTGATAAATTTAAATATTTAGTTTTTAAAACATTTTTGTGTAAGTTGGGTGAACTGTACAGTTATTTACTTTCTTAGAATCATAAGAGAGTGAAAATTCAGCAATACTATGATACTTAGGGCAAGCAAATTAAAGTTGGTTACTTTGTACTACCTACTTAAAATTCTAAAGCCTAAAAGTGAGTTTTTGGGAACACAAAGAATTTTAAAATGTACCTGGTATGGTGTTAGTCTAGATCAAGTGAATTATAACTTTTTTTCCCATAGAAAGTAATTGATGGGATCTACAATATAGAAGAGAATTTTGTATTGTATTTTATTCTTTTATACATTATTATACTTTAAAGAAAATATGAAAGTATAATTTTGATTCTTCAGAATTACAATAATTGCATTTGGTCAAAGGACTTTTTAAGTTTCATGAGATTGATATTACTTTTACTTTTATATTGAAATGAAAATGAAATGTACTAATCTAGAAATTTTGGGTGACTAATTCTCGGTCCCCCAAAAAGGTCATGATTATCAAGTTTAGTCAGTCAGAGTGTCTTTGTCAAGAAGATATTCCTAGACACAAGAGACACAAAAACGTTATTAAAATGTTTCTGCATATGTTTAAGCATAAGTGGGATGCACCAAGAACATAATGCCTCATCAATAGAGACAGCAATGCTTTGCCAATCACTACGCTTCATATAGCAGCTCTTGGTTAGAGGATAGTGTGGCCTTCCCCTCATGTCAATAAAATAATGAGAAATATCCTCATATAAATGATATAAATAGTAACCATAGGTGAAGCAGTAACATTATCTTGGCTGCTTCATCTGAGAAAAAGATCGAGATAGGTGTTTGCACAACAGACAAAAGTTGAGAATGTAAGCTGGTTTAAGATTATGGGTGAAATTGATAACAGATGGAACCTGTTTTATTAATCCTACTGGCTTAGCTGTTCTTAGTGCCAATAAATCAAAAGTTCGAAATCCCCATTGCTTCACTTCCTCTAATGTCAGCATGTCTATCAGAGGGATCGTCAAGTGGAAAAAATAGTAATGGTCATGTGTGAGTGGGCTGGAAATTCTAGTAATTATAGTTGCATGCACCTTAGTGTAGCTTCCTACCTCTTACTATGATCACAGAAGGCTGATACCATCCAGTGGGAGTAAATTGACGGGTCAATAAGTTGAACCTCAGAGTTGTTATCACAGAAAACTAAGAACATATTCATGTAAATGATTAAAATTGTTGAACAATGAAGAACACTTACAAAATTGAGATTGAAAACTAGTTCATGTATTGCAATATTATGTTCATAGCCTATTTAGAAATCCTTATTTTTTATTTCAGAATACAATGGTGTTTTACCATAAGTCTTTGAAATAAAATGCATCATTAAGCCTCATACTCAAGGTGAAATGTCTTATTGATGATAACACACATCATTTTAAATTGTCATGATGTACCTTGCTGGTAATGGGATATTAAAAGAAGAACCAAGAAAATGATTTGTCTGGGATCACACCAATCAGTAGAAATTATGGGGAAAATCCTATGTTTTGCTGCTCAGTATTCAATTAGAACCATGAAAGAATGTTCTCTCCCAAATCATTTTTACTAGGATGTAATAAATATATTCCTACTTCATACACAAGCTAAATTCTTGATGAGGTTAATATTCTTCACTACATTAAATCCTTTGTAAATGAGCTGAAGTCACTGCTCTCTGACAACAGTTCAGTACTTTATGTCAGTGATCACAGTCCAGTTCCTAGTATTAATGTGTCCACATCATGAAATCTGTCGGGAAAATTGATATTAATGAGAGCCCTTGCTGGAAAACTCAGGACAAAGGACAAATGTAAAATTCTATGGACAGTGAACTCTTTCTTAACTTCCATAGGCTATATATATCTTCTTATTGGAATCAAAATATACCATCAGAAATATTTCACCATGAACACATATCATATAGTTGAGAAATCAGAAGATTCAAACCTTTAGTGCCAGAGGTTTTCATCTCTCATTGTGTGCTTCACTCAATACATTCTTCTGTATAAACTTGGTTAAACTATTTAAACTTTACTGGTTGCAGAAACAGAGCAATTTTAAGAACACTTTGTTTTGTTTGTTTTAAATTTTTATTATTGAAAGTATTACAGATGTCCCGTTTTATTCCCCATTGACCTGCACCTGCCCCTAGCCCCAGGCCTTAAATTCCTTGGTTAATCTCTTCCCACCCATTCCCACCTTCCCTCTGAGATTTGACACTCTGTTCTATGATTCTATGTCTCTGTGTCTTTTTTGTTCACAGTTTATTCTGTTCATCAGATTCCACTTACGAGTGAGATCATTTGATACCTGTCTTGTTTTGACTGACTTATTTCCCTCCGCATAATACTCTCCAGGTCTCTCCATGCTGTTTCAAAGGGTAAGAGATCCCTTTATCAGACGTGTCATTGGCAAACATGTTCTCCTATTGAGTGGGTTGTCTTTTCCTTTTGTTGATGGTTTCTTTTGCTGTGCAGAAGCTTTTTATTTTAATGTAGTCCCATTTGTTTATTTTCTCCTTAGTTTCTTTTGTCTTAGGAGATGTATTGGCAAACATATTGCTTAAAGAGATTTCTGAGATTTTGTTGCCTATGGTTTCTTCTAGGATTTTTATAGTTTCATGGCTTACAATTAAGTCTTTTATCCATTTTGAGTTTATTCTTGTGTATGGTGTAAGTTGGTGGTCTAAGTTCATTTTTTTTTGCATGTACCTGTCCACTTTTCCCAACACCACTTATTGAAGAGGCTGTCTACTCCATTGTGTGCTCTTGCCTCCTTTGTCAAATAGTAATTGAGCGTAAAGGCTTGTATCAATTTCTGGAGTCTCTGTTCTGTTCCATTGTTCTATATGCCTGTTCTTTTGCCAGTACCAGGCTTTTTTTTTTTATTACAGTGGTTATGTAGTATAGCTTGACATCTGGTATTGTGATCCCTCCAACTTTTTTTTATTGATTTCAGAGTCGAAGGGAGAGGGAGAGAGATAGAAACATCAATGATGAGAGAGAATCATCAATCAGCTGCCTCCTGCATGCCCCCCACTGGGGACCAAGCCCAAAACCTGGGCATGTGCCCTGACAGGGAATCAAACCATGACCTTCAGATTCATAGGTCGACATTCAACCACTGAGCCACGCTGGCCAGGCTGATCCCTCCAACTTTATTTTTCTTTCTCAAGATGGCTATGGCTACTTGCGGTCTTTTTTATTCCATCTAAATTTTTGGAGTATATGTTCTAGATCTGTGAAAAATGGGTAGCAGGATGCAAAATTAATATCCATAAATTGATGGCATTTTATACACCAACTAGTAGCCCATTTGCAGGAAGAATCCTGCAAGGGGCCGCTGCGACTGTGAGCACTGCCGCTGCCGCCACTGTTGGGGATGCTATGCCTGCACCTGCGCGCCATTTCCGCCCGCCCCGCTCCGCCCTGCCTGGGCTTTCCCTCTGGAAGCCACCTTGCTTTCCGCTTTTCCTCCCTCTTCCTTCTAAGTTGTCTTCAGTCTTCACTCCTCCCTCCCTCAGCATATGCAAATTAACCACCATCTTTGTTGGGTAATTTGCATACTTGCCCTGATTGGCTGGTGGGCGTGGCTTTGGCTGGTGTGCGTGGCTTGGGTGTAGCGAAGGTGCGGTCAATTTGCATATTACTATTTTATTAGGTAGGATAATAAATTATCAGAAAGAGAAACTAAAATAAGCAATCCATTTACCATTGCAACAACAACAACAAAAATTAAGATACTTAGGAATAAACTTAACCAAGGAGGTAAAAGACTTGTACTCAGAAAAATACAGGACATTGAAAACAGAGATAGAGGAAGATTATAAATATGTGGAAGAATATACCATGATCATAGATTGGTAGAATTAACATCATTAAAAGCAATCTATAGATTCAATGCAATTCCTATTAAAATACCAAGGGCATATTTCACAGATTTAAGAACACTTGGAAACACAGGTAGTTTGTTATGTGAGCACACAACCTCTTACACCCATCTCACAGACATGCACAGTATAAAACTCCAAGGAGTGGCTAGAAAATTGTTTCCTTTCATACAAATATTAAGGAAAAGATTACTGGGCACAGAAATATACATACAGGGTGTTCCAAAAAAATGTATACACACTTTAATAGCTGATAACTCAATTTGAAGATAAAATAAACTTTAATAAACACTGTTTTTATAAGTATTTAAAGTGTATGTTTACATTTTTGGAATGTATATATATATGTATATATATATGTGTATATATATATGTATATATACATATATATATACACACACACACATATATATATACACACACATATATATACATATATACATATATATATATATATACACACACACACACACCAGTGGACCAGTGGTCCGGTGCACAAAATTCATGCATGGGGGGAGGGGTTCCCTCAGCCAAGCCTGCACCCTTTCCAATCAGGGATCCCTTGGGGGATGTCTGACTGCTGGTTTAGGCCCAATCCCTGTCCCCAGGCAGTTGGACATCCCTCTCGTAATCTGGGATGGCTGGCTCCTAACAGCTCACCTGCCTGCCTGCCTGATTGCCTCTAACTGCCTCTGCCTATGTGTCTGATTACCCCTAACCCCTCTGCCTGCCTGCCTGACTCGCCCCCAACTGCTCTCCCCTGCTGGCCTGATTGCCCCTAACTTCCTCTGCCTGCCTGAATGCCCCTAACTGCCCTCCCCTGATGGCCTGATTTTGCCCTCAGTGGCCCTCCCCTGCTGGCCTGATCTCACCCCCAACTGCCCTCCCCTGCTGGCCTGATCTTGCCCCCAACTGCCCTCCCCTGCAGGCCTGATATTGCCCCAAACTGCCCTTCCCTGCCAGCCTGATCTCACCCCCAACTGCCTTAAAACCCCTTCTCAGCCACCACCTTAGGTTCTGCCTTCTCAGATCACCCAGATTAGGTTCTGATTGGTCAGTTTCTATGCCAGTCAGCGTCTCCAGGCCTGTCTCCAGGCCTGATCAGAGAGGCAGGGCTGATCAGCAGTGGCCACGGAGGCCTGGAAAGAAAGAGAGGTGCACTGCTGGCCAGGCCTGGAAAGAAAGAGAGAGACAAGGGATGATCAACAGCTGCAACAGAGGCTACAGATCAGACCCTGCTTCTCTCCCCAGGCATCTCTCCAGGCCTGATCTGCAGCGCCCTCAGTAGTCAGTGCTGGGTCACAGCGCCCACAGTGGCAGTCAGTGCTGGGTTGCCACAGCAGCCCAGCACTGACTGCAGGACTGACTTCCGGTGTTTGGTCAAGCCTTCGGTGGTTACGGTCACAGCCTTTTTATATATATAGATATATATACTAGAGGCTCGGTGCAAGAAATGCGTGCACAGGGGTAGGGGGTTCCCCTCAGCCCAGCATGCATCCTCTCCAATCTGGGACCCCTTGGGGGAGGTCCAACTTGCCCAATTCTGAGGATCGAGCCTAAACTGGCAGTCAGACATCCCTCTCACAATCCTGGACCGCTGGTTCCTAATTGCTCACCTGCCAGCCTGCCTGCCTAGTTGCCCCTAATTGCCCCCCCCTGCTGGCCTGATCACTCCTAACTGTCCCCCTGCCAGCCAGGTTGCACCTAACTTCTCCCCCCCTACTGGCCTGGCCACCTCTTACTGCCCCCCCTGCTGGCCTGGTCACCCCCAACTGCCCCCCTCTGCTGACCTGGTTGCTCCTAACTTCCACCCCCTGCTGGTCTGGTCGCCCCCAACTGACCCCCCCCACTGCCGGCCTGGTCATCCCTCATGACACCCCCTCCCACCTGCCTGGTCACCCCAGGCAGCCTGCTGTTCAGTCATTTGGTCATCTCTCACTAACCTCCCTGCTGGCCTGGTCATAGGAAGCCATCTTGTGAGGGTGTGACAGTCAATTTGCATATTACCTCTTTATTATATAGAGGTATTTATATATATTCCATTGAGTGAGAGACCATATATATATAAATATGTGTATATATGTATGTATATGTGAAATCTTCTGTACATTCTACTCATTTCACAGCTACCAAAATAGATAAGTAGTCATTCTCCTTCTCCTGTAGGGGATACAGTATATTTCTGGCCTTCCAATTGGGATTTTAGAAATGAATTGTTCAGGAGGTATATAAGTGAAATTGCCTGTGTAACAACCTAACCCGTTTATAACCATACCTTGTATTCGTACAGTTTGCTTCTAAGACAGTGTTCTGGATACTGAGTTAAAAACTTGTGAGTGTACAGGTGGATGTTTTAAGGTAGGAGTGTTAGGGGAGCCTCGTGTTAAAAAGACCCCTCAAATTCTTATATGCAACAGACATTGTCATTAGAAAAAAATTACTCTAGTTCACATTTAATTCCTTTACTAGTTTCAAAGTATACTTTAGGTTAATTTAATACAAATGCATGTAACAATGTTCAAGTTTTTAGCAATACTTTATTATAGCAAGAGTTTATATTAATGAGGTATTTTTATTGAGATCTTTAACACATTTTGACTTTATCCATGTTTTAAGACATCTGGGGAACTCCTGGTGTATTTATTTCAAACTATGCCTTCTAAATTATACTCCAATTTCCCTAACCTGATATTCCATTAAAAATGTTCTATGTATGAACACTTCACTATATTAGCATCCCTTCAAAATTTTAATTTGGTTTTGGGTTTACCATTATACTAGTACTAGAGGCCTGGTGCACAAAATTCATGCATGGGGGGGGGTGTCCCTCAGCCTGGCCTGCACCCTCCCCAACCCAGGATCCCTCAGGGGATGTCTGACTGGTTCTCACAATCCAGGACTACTGACTCCTAACCACTCGCCTGCCTGCCTGATTGCCCTGAGCCACCTCTGCCTGCCTGATCACCCCTAACTGCTCCCCTACTGGTCTGATTGCCCCAACTGCTCCCCTACTGGCCTGGTCGTCCCTAACCACCTCTGCCTCTCCCCACACCCAGGACCCAGGATATTCTCCTCCAGCCAGTTGCAGGCACTTGGGACCCAGGGTTTCCTCCCTCTGGCCAGCTGCAGGCACCCAGGACCCAGGCCAGCTTCACCAGGGCTGGCCACAGCCACAGGGCTCCATGGGCAGGTGGCTTCACCGAGGCCCCAGCTTCAGGTGCCCAGGACCACGGGACAGGTGGCTTGTCCCTCTCCCAGGCCACAGCCCCAGCCACTGGTGCCCAGGACCACAGGGCATGCAACTTATCCCTTTCCTAGGCCACAGCTTGGCTGGTCCCCATTCCTCTTTCATGAACTCATTTGTGCCTGGCTGGCCCCCATTCCTCTCTCCCAAGTTCATTTGTGCCTGGCTGGTTCCCATTCTTCTCTTGTGAGCTCATTTGTGCCTGTTTGGTCCCCATTCCTGTCTCCCCAATGTTGAATGTCTGAGCCATTACAGCGTGACAGCATGATGATGCAATGACCATTTGTATATTAGCTCTTTAGTATATAGGATATTCTGGTGTTTTCTAATCTGATTTTGAAATGTTATACTGATTTAGGTAAGAATTTATTATTATTCTAACCCTTTTAAAAAGCAATTAACTTTAGGAATCCTATATAATAAAAGGCCAGTGACCATAACAGTGTAACAACCAGAATGACTGATCGACTAGTCGCTATGAGGTGCATTGACCACCTCTTGGTCCCTTCCCCCAGCCCACAGGCTTCGATTGCTGGGTGGGCAATGGGGATCTGTGGGGAACAAGGGGAAGGGTGGTGGTGGGGTGCGGGACTGGGGACTGGTGAGCGGGCGGAATGGCTGACCTCTTGGACTCTCCCCATAGCCCGCAGGCTCTGATAGCTTGATGGTGAATGGAGAACCATGGGGAACCGGGGTGGGCAGTGGCAGGATGGGACTGGGGACTGGCGATCAGGCAGAAAATGGCCCTGATCGCAGGCTAGGCCTAGGGAACCTACCCACACATGATTTCATGCACTGGGTGTCTAATAGTCATCTAATAAAGTCCTTAACATCATTGCATTCAAAATATTTTTTCTTCCTTAACATTTTTTTTTCAGAAATATATTTTATTTTTCTCTAGATTACTGAAATCTTGTTTCTTTTTTATTTTTTTTCACAATTAATTTTTTTTTATTAAGGTATTATACGTGTACATATCTTACCATTGCCCCCCCACCCCACTCCCATATATGCCCTCACCCCCCAGAGTTTTGTGTCCATTGGTTATGCTTATATGCATGCATACAAGTCCTTTGATTGATCTCTTATCTTCCCCACCTCTCCCTAACCTTCCTGCTGTAATTTGACAGACTGTTTGATGCTTTACTGCCTCTGTATCTATCTTTTTGTTCAAGTTGTTAATGTTCTTTATTATCCATAAATGAGTGAGATCATGTGGTATTTTTCTTTCATTGACTGGCTTATTTCACTTAACATAATGTTCTCCAATTCCATCCAGGTTGCTGCAAATGGTAAGAATTCCTTCTTTTTTTATGGCAGCATAATATTCCATTGTGTAGATGTACCATAGTTTTCTGATCCAGTCATCTGCTGATGGGCACCTAGGCTGTTTCCAGATCTTAGCTATTGTAAATTGTGCTGCTATGAACATAGGGGTGCATATATCCTTTCTTATTGGTGTTCCCAGTTTCTTAGGATATATTCCTAGGAGTGGGATTACTGGGTCAAATGGGAGTTCCATTTTCAGTTTTTTGAGGAAACTCCATACTGTTCTCCACAGTGGCTGAACCAGTCTGCATTCCCACCAGCAGTGCACGAGGGTTCCTTTTTCTCCGCATCCTCGCCAGCACTTGTCGGTTGTTGATTTGTTGATGATAGCCATTCTGACAGGTTTGAGATGGTACCGCATTGTTGTTTTAATTTGCATCTCTCGGATAATTAGTGACGTTGAGCATGTTTTCATGTGTCTCTTGGCCTTCCTTCTGTCTTCTTTGGAAAAGATTCTATTTAGGTCTGTTGCCCATTTTTTTATTGGATCATTTATCTTCCTTTTATTAAGTTGCATAAGCTGCCTGTAGATGTTGGAGATTAAACCTTTATCAGTGATGCCATTTGCAAATATGTTCTCCCATGCAGTGGGCTTTCTTGTTGTTTTGTTGATAGTTTCTTTTGCTGTAAAAAAGCTTTTTATTTTGATGTAGTCCCATTTGTTTATTTTCTCTTTAGCTTCCATTGCCCTAGGGGCAGTATCAGTGAAGAAGTTCTTTTGGCATGTCTGAGATTTTGCTGCCTGTGGATTCCTCTAGTATTTTTATGGTTTCCTGTCTTATGTTTAAGTCCTGTATCCATTTTGAGTTTATTTTTGGGTATGGTGTAAATTGGTGATCTAGTTTCATTTTTTTGCATGTGTCTGTCCAATTTTCCCAACACCATTTATTGAAGAGACTGTCTTTATTCCATTGTACGTTCATGCCTCCTTTGTCAAATATTAATTGAGCATAGTGGTTTGGGTCAATATCTGGATTCTCTATTCTGTTCCATTGATCTATATGTCTGTTCTTGTGCCAGTACCAGGCTGTTTTGAGAACAGTGGCTTTGTAATATAGCTTGAAATCTGGTATTGAGATCCCTCCTACTTTATTCTTCTTTCTCAGGATTGCTGTGGCTATTCGGGGTCTTTTTTTATTCCAGATGAATTTTTGGAGAGTTCTTTCAAGGTCTGTGAAATATGCCGTTGGTATTTTAATGGGGAGTGCATTGAATCTATAGATTGCTTTGGGTAGTATGTACATTTTAATGATGTTGATTCTACCAATCCATGAACATGGTATATTCTGCCACCTGTTTATGTCTTCCTCTATCTCTTTTTCAGTGTCCTGTAGTTTTCTGTGTATAGGTCTTTTACCTCCTTAGTTAAGTTTATTCCTAGGTATCTTAATTTTTTTGGTGCAATGGTAAATGGGATTGCCTTTTTAGTCTCTCTGTAAGTTCACTATTGGTGTATAGAAAGGCCATCAATTTCTTGGCGTTAATTTTGTATCCTTCTACATTGCCGAATTCATTTATTAAGTCTATTAGTTTTTTGACAGAGTCTTTCGGATTTTTTATGTACAATATCGTGTCGTCTGCAAATAAAGACAGCTTTACTTGTTCTTTTCCAGTTTGGATGCCTTTTATTTCTTCTTCTTGTCTAATTGCAATGGCTAATACTTCCAGTACTATGTCAAACAGGAGTGGTGAGAGTGGGCATCCCTGTCTTGTTCCTGTTCTTAGGGGAAATGGTTTTAGTTTTTGTCCATTGAGTATGATGTTTTCTGTGGGTTTATCATATATAGCTTTTATTATGTTGAGGTATGATCCTTCTATTCCCACCTTGTTGAGAGTTATTATCAAGAAAGGGTATTGGATTTTGTCAAATGCTTTTTCTGTGTCAATTGATATGACTGTGTGATTTTTATCTCTCAATTTGTTTATGTGATGTATCACATTTATTGATTTGCGGATATTGTACCATCCTTGCATTCCTGGGATAAATCTTATTTGGTCATGGTGTATGATCTTTCTGATATACTGCTGGAGCCGATTTGCTAGAATTTTGTTGAGGATTTTGACATCTATGTTCATGAGGGATAATGGTCTGTAATTCTCTTTCATTGTGTTGTCTTTATCTGGTTTTGGTATTAGGGTGATGCTGGCTTCATAGAAGGAGCTTAGAAGTGTTCTTTCCTCTTGAATTTTTTGGAATAGTCTGAGGAGGATAGGTTTTAGTTCTTCCTTGAATGTTTGGTAAAACTCTCCTGTGAAGCCGTCAGGCCCCGGGCTTTTGTTTGCCGGAAGCTTTTTGATGACTGCTTCAATTTCTTCCATAGTTATCTGCCTATTGAGATTTTTAGTATCTTCCTGAATAAGTTTTGGAAGGTTGTATTTTTCTAGGAATATGTCCATTTCCTCCAGGTTGTCCAGTTTATCGGAATAGAGTTGTTCGTAGGATTTTGTAACAATCCTTTGTATCTCAGCGGGGTCTGTTGTTATTTCACCTCTTTCATTTCTGATTTTGTTTATTTGGGTCCTCTCTCTTTGCTTCTTGGTGAGCCTGGCTAGAGGTCCATCAATCTTGTTTATCCTTTCAAAGAACCAGCTCTTGGTTTTGTTGATCTTTTGTATTGTTTCTTTGGTCTCTATGTCATTTATCTCTGCTCTGATCTTTGTTATTTCCTTCCTTCTGGTTACACTGGGCTTTTCTTGCTGCTCTTTTTCTAGCTCTTTGAGTTGTAGGGTTAGGTAATTTATTATCATTGTTTCTTGTTTTTTGCAATAGGCTTGTAGAGCTATGAACTTCCCTCTCAAGACTGCTTTCGCTGTGTCCCATAGATTTTGGATTGTTGTGTTTTCATTGTCATTTGTTGCCATGATGTTTTTTATTTCTTCTTTGATCTCTCTGGTGACCCAGTCCTTGTTTAATAGCATGCTGTTTAGTCTCCATGTGTTTGATTTCTTTGGTTTGTATTTATTGTAGTTGATTTCCAGTTTTATGCCACTGTGATCTGAGAAGATGCTTGATATAATTTCTATCTTCTTGAATTTGAAGAGACTTTGCCTATGACCCAGCGTATGGTCTATCTTTGAAAATGACCCATGTGCACTTGAGAAGAATGTATATTCTGTGGCTTTTGGGTGAAATGTTCTGAAGATGTTAATTAATTCCATCTGGTCTAGTGAGTCATTTAGGATTTCTGTTTCTTTGCTGATTTTTTGTTTAAAGGATTTGTCCAATGGTGATAGTGGGGTATTAAAGTCTCCTACTATGATTGTATTGCTATTAATCTCTCCCTTGATATCCTCCAGGAGTTTTTTTATGTATTTGGGTGCTCCTATATTGAGAGCGTATATGTTTACCAGAATTATTTCTTCTTGTTGGATTTCTCCCTTTAGTATTATGAAGTGGCCTTCCTTATCTCTTGTTATGGCATTTACTTTGAGGTCTAATTTGTCAGATATAAGTATTGCTACCCCAGCTTTTTTTTCATTTCCATTTGCCTGAATAATATTTTTCCATCCCTTCACTTTCAATCTGTGTGATTCTCTTGTTCTGAGATGGGTCTCTTGTAGACAGCATATATATGGGTCATGTTTTTTTATCCATTCAGCCACTCGATGTCTTTTGATTGGAGCATTTAGTCCGTTTACATTTAAAGTTATTACTGAAAGGTATTTGTTTGTAGTCATATCTATTTTTGTGTCTGTATTCCATCTTACCTGTTGATTCCTTCTTTTTACAGTATTCCCTTTAGCAATTCTTGCATTGCTGGTTTGGTGGTGAGAAACTCCCTGAGTCTTTTTTTGTCTGCGAAGCTCCTGATTTCCCCTTCAATTTTGATTGATAGTCTTGCTGGATATAGTATTCTTGGATTCAGTTCTTTGCTTTGCAACACTTTGTATGCCTCCTTCCGTTCACTTCTAGCTTGTGTTTCTGTTGAGTAATCATTTGACAATCTGATAGGTGTTCCTTTGTAGGTAACTCTGTGTCTCTCTCTTGCCGCCTTTAAGATTCTCTCTTTATCATTTATATTTGCCATTGAAATTATGACATGTCTTGGTGTGGGTCTTTTAGGGTTGATCCTGCTTGGGACTCTCTGTACTTGCGTAACTTTTATCTTTCCCATATCCGGGAAGTTTTCTGTCATTATTCCTTCAAATAGATTTTCTAATCCCTGCTGCTCTTCTTGTCCTTCTGGCAGCCCTATTATACGCATGTTACTTCATTTCATGTTGTCCCGAAGCTCCCTTACGCTTTCCTCCTGCTTTTTAATTTTTTTCTCCAATTGCTGTTCAGATTGAACTTGTTTCTCTACCTGATCTTCTAACTCAATAATTCGGTCCTCTGCTTCTTGTAGTCTACTGTTGAAACTTTCCATGGTGTTTTTGATTGTAGCTATATCACTTTTCATTTCTTCCTGATTCTTGCATAAGTTGTTAATTTTCTCATCCATCCGATGTATAAATTCCACGACCATTACTCTGAACTACTTTTCGGTCATGTTGCAAGCTTCAGTTTCACTAATTTCCTTTCTTGGCGACTCCACATTTTCTTTCCTCTGTTAGTTGTTTCATTTCCCCATTCTGGCTATCACCAGAAAGCTCAGGCTTCCGTTTGAGTGGACCTGGGCCGTGTGCTGTGGGGACTTCGCTCCACCCGAGTTTCACTGAAGTGCTCTGACACTAGAACGTGTGGCTGCCTTTGGTTGGTGGGAACCAGACTTGCCCAGGGTAAGTGTCCCCAGTGTTCCATGTGGTCTCGTGTGCACACTTAGAATCAGGGGCCCTGTCTGCACCACACTGTTGGTATGTGCCGAAAATGAGATCCTTAGCATGTGCCAGGAGTCAGAGTTTCCCTGTGTCTGCACCAAGAATCGAGTGTCAGAGTCTCTGTTGCCTTGTGCGGTTTCTCGTTGAGAATCAGGGTCCCTGTGTGTGCCTGCACCAACAATTGGGGTCGCTGGCTCTTAGTGTGAATGCGCTGTGAGTCAGGGATCCCAGGCAGCTTTGTCCGGCGTGCCAAATTCCCTGAAGTGGAGCTGCGTCCTGTGTGTGCTCTCTCTACTGAGCCAAACCGGCTAGGGCACACACACTCAAATCCCTGAAGGTGAGCTGCCTTTGTGCACTCTCCCAGAATCCCCGAAGAGGGGCGGAGTCCGTCCTGCGCGCCAAATTCCCCGAAGGGAAGCCCCTTTGTGCACGCTCTAAGATTCCCCGAAGGGGAGCTGTGACCCGCAAGCCAAATTCCCCCAAATTCCCCAAAGGGGAGCCCTCTGTGCGCACTGACAGATTTCCCCGAAGGTGAGCTTCTTCTGTCCCACGCGCCAAATTCCCTAAGGGGGAGCGCGTCCCTGCGCAAACCTCTGCAGCTTGGGTGAGGGGCGGGTCTATCAGTTACTTTGGCGCTATCGCGAGGCTGAGGGCGCTCTGCAGCTTGGGCGAGGGGCGGGTCTATTAGTTACTATGGCGCTATCCGCACGCCTGCGGGGAGGGGGATAGGCTCTTTGACTCACGGAAATCTGCTGGGAAGTCTGGATTCTTGTTGTTTGTTGGTCTGAAGCTGTGATAGCAGTTCTCTGTCCCCAGTGGCTGCAGGGTCCTGGTTTGTGTCAGAAGCCAGGATGCGAGTCTCAGGCAGCTCTGTTTCTCAGGATGGCGTGGTCTCCGTTTCCGCACTAGCCGCCAAGAAGTGTCCGCTTTGTGCACGGGGCTCCGCTGTCTAGGACTGCCCAGTTAGGCAGCGCCTTGGAAGACCTGCAGAATCTAACTGACCCTAGCTCATACACATACACACACCACACACGTCTACACTCTCCTCTATGGGTTCCTCACTCACACTTTCTCTCTCCCTACCTTCCTGCCAGTCACCATCTTTTCCTCTCTCTTCCTTAACATTAATAGGTACAATATGGAAGGAAGATGGGCCCTAAAATAAAGAAAAGCTATACAGAAAGTAGATATGAGACTTCTAAAGTGTTGAGAATACTATTCTGAAATTATTTTTCTTATTGTAAAAAGAAATATTAGAAAATAGTATTTTCAACACTTTAGAAGTCCAAAGAACTTGTATGCATATATGCATAACCCATTGGCACAGACAATAGTGTGGTGAAGGCCTGGGGTGGAGGATGGTTGCTGGCTAGAAAGTGTCAATGGGGAAGTAAGGGGGAAATCTGTAATACTTTCAACAATAAAAATTGTTTTTTAACTCTACAAAATTTAGAAAAACTCTCTGAGTCTTTACTCTTGAAAATTAAAGAAGTTCTCAGGGGAAGAAAACATTGGTTTTACCGACAACTATCTTAGTCTTTTGTTAATTAACTAGAGGCCTGATGCACGAAGATTCATGCAAGAATAATCCTTCCCCTGGCTGCTAGCACCAGCTTCCTTCTGGCACCCAGGGCCCGGGCTGCTTCACTCCTGCCACCACCACCACCCACTGGGGCATGCTCCGAGCCATGGCGAGCCACACCGCAGCTGCTGAGAGCAGGCCCCCAGCCCTGTGTGCGTCCACTGGGGTGGGGGCGTACTCTGAGCCACACTGGTCGTGACTGTTAAGGCTTGGAGCCAGTTGTAACTGTTGAGGCATACCAGACAAATTTGCATATTACCGCTTTATATATATAGATTATATATATAGATTAAGTAATTTTAATTTAATTTTATTTTATGGTTTATTTTCATTTTTTAAATATATTTTTATTGCTTTTAGAGAGTGGAAGGAAGAGGGAGAGAGCCCATAACCAAGGCATATGACCTAACCAGAATCAAACCAGCAACCTCCTAAAGCATGGGAGATGTTCAACTAACACACTGGCTGGGGAAAAAAAAATTTTTTTCATTTTAAAATGCTCTTTATTTTGAAACTCAGGGGGCATGTGTAAGGCATGTTCACAAATTTGAAGTTATGTACAAAGCGCATTCTTTCACTTCCCATCTGCTCTACTATAAACTGGACCTTTTGTATCTTAATATATACAGTTCTTAGTCATTAGCAACATGCCATATGTTTTAGGGAACTGCATGGGGAATCTGCTTCAAAATAGGAAATAAGCATATATGGATTAAATTAGTAAGACATTAACACTCACTGAAACAAGACAGCAGAAGGAGGCAAGATCAACTCATAAAGTTGGGATTGTGAGCTTCCAGAGCAGCAAAGAACACACTGAACAACACTAATTGATCCTTTGAAACTGGACAATTGGGCCTGGGCTGCCTGTCACTACTTGAGCCAATTAAGCATAGAGGGTTGAATCACATATAAGCATTATCCCAATAATGCTGGCTGTATGGGAGAGCAGCAGGTCATCCAGGAAAATCTGCTACGCATTCCCCTACAAGCCAGTTGCTTATATGGGGGTAGAAGGACAAAGATTACATGGGAAAGCAGGCAAAAGGAATAAGAAAGGGTATGCAGAACTAGAAATGGGTATTACCAGCATGGGGAAGTAGGCAAAAGGAATAAAAATGGGTAGAGTCTTGGCTGGTCTAGCTCAGTGGTTCAAGTGTGAGTCCGAGGACCAAATGGCCAAGGAATCAATTTCCAATTAAGAGCACTGTTCCTGGGTTTCAGGTTCCCCAGCATTGGTAGGGTCACATGCGGAAGGCAACCAATGGCTGTGTCTCTCACATGGAAGTTTCTCTCACTCTCTCTCTCCCCTTCTTCCCTCCCTTCCACTCTCTCTAGAAATCAATGGGAAAATATCCTCCAGTGAGGATTAAAAAGGAATAATAAAAATGGGTATAATGGGTACAAGATTACAGGCAATGCAGGCTGGGAGTTTGCAAAGGTCAGGTGCCTCCAGTTTCCATAACAAGGTTGTTAATCCTTCGATAAAAATAGGCAGCTCTCAGATGAGGAGGATGGGCCACATTTCCAGGTTAGTTCCCAGGTCCCAGGACATACAGCTCCCAGCCAGGTTAGAATGTGTGTTCTTTAATCAGAACAAAACAGTCACTGTTAACAGAACATGCATATTTCTGTCCCTAACACTTTTGTTACAGAGCAGTAAGGAGCTAGGAAATTACATAGCAAATGAAATAGGGAAACTGAGACAGGAAAGTTAAAACAAGGCCAGACAGTATGGGCAAATGTGAGCCAGCTTGTAACTAGCATGCCATTATCTTCCCCAGCCAAGGACACTTAAGAGCAAATGTTAAAACCTCCCTAAGGAGAGCATGCAGAAAAGGAAGCAGGAATGGGAAAGGAAAAAGAGCAGTTTTACTCCTTAAGCAGAGAATCCAGCAGCTCAAGTCTTGGCAGGATAAAGTTGCCAGGTGCTTCTCCTGAGTTCTGGGAAGGTCACAACAAAGTAACAAGGGAGCTTGAGAATTAACCTGTTCCAAAACAGTCAGCGGAGGAATTTTGAAACCTGTAGACAGGAAGGTATATAATGCCTCGGACCCGCACCCAACTTGCTCTTCGGATAGGGTGAGAGCCCATCTGTGCTGCATAAGCCAGGTGTATAGGTTTACTCGCTTTGCTTCTTTAATAAAGGTGCACGCTTTAATTGATTTATGAAACTGGCTTCATCACAATACAATCAAGGTCTCTCGTATAAATGCATTCAAATGAGAAGAAGACAAGAATTGAGTTTGGGGAAAGCTCTCTCCCTCTGACTCTGGGGGCTGTACTATATATAACACCTCTCGCTGTCAGTGAGAGGTGCCTCTAACACTTCTGTTTGAGAGAATTTTTGTCTCTATATTTACCACTGTCCATAAGTCATTTAGGAGAACTAATTTTTTAACAGTCTCTAATGTAGTTATAGTTCTGTTCTCAAGGCCACAGCACAAGAGTGCATGTATTACTTCTCACAAGGTCAAACACAGAACAAGTGTAATAGGGACAACTTGGGATTGTCCAATACACAGGAACCTTTTTTTTTCTCTTAACTTTTTACTTCAAAATAATTATAGATTCACAGGAAATTGCAAAAATAATAGAGTCCTATCTACTCTTCACTTACTGTCCCCATAACTATAGTACACTATCAAAACCAGGAAATTGATATTGGTACAATATATGTGTATAGTTCTATGCCATTTTAGCAAATATGTAGATTTATGTAACCAGCACTGCAATCGAGATACAGAACTATTCTATTACCACAAAGATCTCCCTCATGCTACCCCTTGATAATCATATCTACCTGACATTCCACCACCATTTTTTTTCGTTTTTCTTTTTTAAAATTTATTTTATTTGTTGAGAGTATTACAGATGCCCCACCCCACCCATATTCCCCCTTTGGACTTCTCCACCCATCTCCCACCCCATCCTAGGCCTTCACCTGTCTATTGTCTGTGTCCATAGTTTGTCCATATGCTTATAAATTATTTGGTTAATCTCTTCCTGCTCTCCTTCCTACCTTCCCTTTGAGATAAGGACTGGAAATAATGGTGACCATTCCCCACAGTGCCTGCTGTGAGCTACAGAGAGATGCCCAAATACTTGTTGTCTGATTATGAGGCAGGGCAAATGCCACTAAGGAGAATGATAATGAAGTCAAAACATAAGTTCCAATATGGGTTTGGGATGATGAATAGGGAGCCTTGATTTCAGGGGTAAAAGGTCTTGGCTGATACAAGAAAGTGGCTTGTAAAAATTTTCAAAGAACAGATTATCCTACCTAATAAAATGGTAATATGTAAATTACCATCACTCCACTACGCCCACGATTGGGCCAGCGGGAGGCACAGGGGGCGGGACTCGGGGTGGCCGGGGTAGCCGATTGGGCTGGCAGGACGCTGGGCTCGCGTCACCAGTGGCGGCGCAAGCTCAGCGTCTGTGCCATGGCTGTGCTGAGGAACAGAAGGGGCCTCTGGGGCAGCGAGCTCACGTCCGCCGTGGACCATCAAAAGCGGGGGAGCTGGGTGCCTGTCTGCTCCAGCACCAGGCCTTTCAGAAGCCTCTGCCACGCCGGAGGCTTCCGAAAGGCCTGGTGCACCAGAGGACAGGCACCCAGCTCCCCTGCGATCGAAAGCAAAAGCGTGTAGGGGACCCTACAAGTGCATGATTGAATCATGCACTGGGCCTCTAGTATCTTTATAAGATGACAAATAAGCACTTTACAAATCTACTTTCAGAAAATAAGATAATGAAATGAACTCTAAAACTTTTTTTTTTTTTTTATTCTTCCAATCTTTCTCTAATTCTTTGACCATCAGATGGAATATACATTTTCCCTCATCTTACTTTCCAATGTAAACATAGCAATGAGAAAACATTGGGTATAAACATATCCAAGCCCCTCAAACATACATGGTTTGGTGATTATAAATATTAATGAATGATGTATATGACAACGTATTTCTTAAGTGATGAATTGCTTTCTAAAAGGACAAGTATAAATGTCTTCACAAATATAAGTAAGTCAGCTTTCTCTCTTTTATTTGCTATACTCAGTCTGTGTCAGAGTGACTCAAATTTAGTTTCCACTTAAATAACATTTCAGGAAACAATTCCTGTTAAGTTGATGAGATTTATTTTTACTTCATACTACTGTTTTTCAAAATTGCCAATTGCCTGTCTTGATACTAAGACATCCATGATGATTAACTTGGCTGTTTACTCAATTATTTCTTTCTAAAATTAGAAACTTCAAAGTGCTTTTATATTTAAATGACTAGCACTCCAGTAATACTGCTGATCAATCATTTTAAGCTAATGATTAAAAATAGTAAATGTTCCTTTACTCTCCATCACTACTCTATATGTGTCAAACATAGTAGACTCTATTTATTATCACTACAATTTAACACATGCCAGAAAGTATGAGGCAGCATGGATAAAACACTAGTCAGGGATTTATATTCTTAATATCTGTTTTAAATGGTTTTTAAAATGGCTAGTCTCAATTGAAATATGTTATTTAGTGAGCCATGTTCTTTTAAGATTTGTTATGTCCTAGGAAAAGTTTTGTATTTTAAAAAACGATTTTCATGATTACATTATAGCAGATAGAACATAACAATTTCCTAAATGTTTCCAAAATCACTTAATTACTCATAAAGAATTATTTTTGTAGAACAAAAAGTGAAGTGTTAATACTTCTTACTGTAGCAGCTATAATTTAGATATTATACAGATTAATTTGCCTTAATTAACAATTGAAATTATTAATTTAATCAAAAATGATAATGCTTATTTGTTCAAAGGATGCAAAATAACAATGAGCTACCTAGCTTGAACAATAAATTTCACAATATATTGTGTGTTTTTTATATTAATAGCTTCTTATGTCCTTGTAATTTAAGGACTCACTTCTGAGTCATTTCTTGATATTAAGATGGAAAAAGAACATAAATATGCATAATTTGCTCATCAACTGGCTGCTCTTTCTCACTAACCAGTCTTCATTTCTTTTTTTCTACCCGCCACCAGTTGTCCTAGGTCTCCTCTGTCTACACTCTCTTCTTAAGTGACTTTACTCTATTTCATAGTTGTATATTTCAACTAGCTTTCAATTTACAACACCTATGTTCAATATATAAACTCAATAAGGTTTGTTGGCATTTTGTCTTTCAACTTTTAAGAGTTCTTTTAGTAAAGCTATCAGTTCTTTGTTTGTGGTATAAGATCTACTGATTGTCAATTGCCTTTTGATTTTATTTATTATTATTTTTAAAATATATTTTATTGATTTTAGAGAGGAAGGGAAAGGGAGAGAGAGAAAGAAACATCAATGATGAGAGAGAATTATTGATTGGCTGCCTCCTACACACCCCCTACTGGGGATCGAGCCCGAAACCCAGGCATGTGCCCTTGGCCAGAATCGAACCTGGGACCCTTCAGCCTGAAGGCCAACACTCTATCCATTGAGCCAAACCAGCTAGGGCTGATTTTATTATTAACTAGAAGCCTGGTGCATGGATTCGTGCAACAGTGGGGTCCCTCGGCCTGGCCTCTGTGCACCCTCTCACAATCCAGACTCCTCAGGGGATGTTGGGGAGCTGGTTTTGGCCTGATCCCCACAGGCCAAGCTGAGGGACCCCACTGGTACATGAATCTGTGCACCAGGGCGGTTTCAGCCCAACTCATGTGGGCCAGGCTGAGGGACCCGACCGGTGCACGAATCCATGCACCTAGTCTCTAGTATGCATATAAGACCTTTGGCTAATCTCTTCCCACCCTCCCCACTTCCCCCTTCCCTCTGAGATTCATCAGTCTGTTCCATATTTCCATGCCTGTGATTTCTGCTCCTGTGTTGAGCATCTGCCCCCTGGTGGTCAGTGTGCATCATAGCTACTGGCCAGTCAGCTGGTTGGCCGGTTGGCTAGTTGCTTAGGCTTTTATCTATAACTAGAGGCCCAGTGCACAAAATTCGTGCATGGGAGGGGTGTCCCTCAGCCCGACCTGCACCCTCTCTAATCTGGGACCCCTTGGGGGATATCTGACTGCAGGTTTAGGCCCGATCCCACCCAACAGTCAGACATCCTTCTCACAATCCAGGACTGCTGCCTCCTAACCACTCGCCTGCCTGCCTGTCTGATTGCCCCTAACTGCTTCTGCCTGCCAGCCTGATTACCCTCTAACTGCTCCCCTGCCAGCCTGATTGATTCCTAACTGCTCCCCTGCTGGCCTGATCACCCCCAACTGCCCTCCCCTGCCAGCCCGATTCCCCCCAACTGCCCTCCCCTCCTGGCCTGGTCGCCCCCAACTGCCCTCCCTTGTTGGCCTGTTCACCCCCAACTGCCCTCCCCTGCTGGCCCAATTGTCCCCAACTGCCCTCTCCTGCTGGCCTGTTCAATCCTAACTGCCCTCCCCTGCTGGCCATCTTGTGGTGGCCATCTTGTGGCAGCCATATTGTGATGATGTCATGTGAGGGCATCGCACGAAGGCGTGACGCCACCTAGACTTTTATTATATAGGATAATAAATGGGTAATATGCTAATTAGGCCAAATGTCCTTCCAGACGAAGCTGGGGCTGGAGGGAAGCCAGCCTGGGTCCTGGGTGCCAGAGGGAAGCCAGTGCCGGCACCTAGAAAAAGGAAGGCCTACTCTTACACGAATTTCGTGCATTGGGCCTCTAATATATATATATGTATATATATACTAGAGGCCCGGTGCACAAAATTCATGCACGGAGGGGGGTTGTCCCTCAGTCCAGCCTGTACCCTCTCCAATCTGGGACCCCTCGAGGGATGTCCGACTGCCCGTTTAGACCCGATCCCACCGGGGGCCTAAACGGGCAGTCGGACATCCCTCTCAAAATCCAGGACTGCTGGCTCCCAACTGCTTGCCTGCCTGCCTTTCTGATTGCTCCTAACCACTTCTGCCTGCCAGCCTGATCACCCCCTAACCACTCTGCTGCCAGCCTGTTTGCCCCCAACTTCCCTCCTCTGCTGGCCTGGTCACCCCTAACTGCCCTCTCCTTCAAGGTCGATCACCTCCAATTGCCTTCCCTTGCAGGCCTGGTCCCTCATAACTGCCCTCCCTTGCAGGCCGGGTGCCTCCCAACTGCCCTCTCCTGCTGGCCATCTTGTGGTGGCCATCTTGTGTCCACATGGGGGCAGGATCTTTGACCACATGAGGGCAGCTATATTGTGTGTTGCAGTGATGATCAATCTGCATATTACTCTTTTATTAGGTAGGATAGAGGCCTGGTACAGGGGTGAGGGCCAGCTGGTTTGCCCTTTAGGGCATCCTGGATCAGGTGGGGGTTCCCTTGGGGTGTGGGGCGGCCTGAGCGAGGGGCCTGTGGTGGTTTGCAGGCCGGCCACACCCCCTGGCAACCCAAGCAGAGGCCTTGGTATCTGGAATTTATTTTCCTTCTACAATTGAAACTTTGTAGCCTGGAGCGGAGCCAAGCCTGGGGCTCCCTCCGCCGGCAGCCATTTGTGTTGGGGTTATAATTGAAACTTTGTTGCCTTAAGCGGGTGGGCCCAGCCAGGGTGTGCGGAAAGCTTTGCTTCCCCTGTTGCCGGCGGCAACCCTGGCCTGCTCTCTCAAGCTCCATTCTGCCGCCATTTGTTTGAATTTGTTTACCTTCTATAATTGAAACTTTGTAGCTTGAGTGGAGGCTTAGGCCTGGCCAGGGCAGGCAGAAAGCTTGGCTTCCTCTGTTACCTAGGAAACCTTGCTCTCTGTGGCTGTAGCCATCTTGGTTTGGGTTAATTTTCATACTCGCTCTGATTGGGTGGTGGGCGTGGCTTGTGGGTGTGTCGGAGGTATGGTCAATTTGCATATTTGTCTATTATTAGATAGGATATTTGCCATGCATTTCAATGTAATCAAATTTATCACTCTTTCTTATGTTGCCCCAGGATTTATTTTTATCAGAATTAGAAAGTCTTTCTCTACACCATATTTAAAGAGTAATACATTCAGTTTTCTTCAGGAGTTGGTATGATTTTATTCTTACTTTGAGATCTCTAGAATAATTAGAGTTTATTCTTGTGTATGGTATGAGAAATGGGTCAAACTTTATATGGCTGCACAGTTATTTATTTAAAAGTCTATCTTTACCCCAGGCGTTTGAGATGCCATCTTTACCATATACTAAATATCTGCATGTTCTGAGCTTCAGTTTTGGACTTCCATTCTAAACCAATGATGCGTGTATCTATTTCTCTGTCTGTACCTCCTGTCTCTAATTTTAGAGATAGTACAGCATGTTATAATATAGGGCAGGGATAACCCTGTCTCAGTCTTTAAAAATTTTTCTTGATTATTCTTTTTTTTTTAAATAATTTTTAGTGTTGCTCTATTTTTTGATTGATTGACTGATTGGTTTAAATTTTACTGAGAAGGGCTTTTTACAGCTCTGAAGGAAGCCCCTCCTTCTTGGGGCCTCTTCCTCAGACACTGGACTCTCCCTCTATCCACTGCAGAAAGCCGAATTGCGCCTGAAATTTCTGCAGACTTCAGATCCAATCCCAGATAGAGACCTATAAGAACGGCACTCCAGGTCCACCAAAAGGCACAAGAATTTTCACAGCTGCTCTGTTCGTAATAGCAAACTGGACACAAGAAGGACAGATAGAGGAGGAAGCCTCTGCTGTGGTCTCCAGGCTAGGCTGAAAGCTTATCACCAGGGAACTCAGAAACGTTCATAGGCACATGTGAAAGAAAAGCAAGAGTTGGCTTGCCTTGAGCTCTGCCCTCTCAGGAAATGAGGAACTTGGAGCCATGAAGCTGAGAAAGTCAAGTTCACAAACTTCCCTCCCATTTTTAGCACAGGGTCCCTCTCCCTACACTGCCACAATGCACTGGAACCTCACTCCCCTGTGCCGCCACACCCCCCCCCCCACCCGCAACCCCTCTCCCAAGCCACTTCCAAGAGGCAACCTTCAATGAGGATGATTCAGAACAGCTTCAGTCAGCAAAAATGGGAAGTGAAGCCCTAGCCGGTTTGGCTCGATGGATAGAGCTTTGGCCTAAGGACTGAAGGGTCCCTGGTTCCATTCCAGTCAAGGGCACATGTCTGGGTTGCAGCTAGATACCCAGTAGGGGGTGTGCAGCAGGCAGCCGATCGATGATTCTCCCTCATTAATGTTTCTCTCTCCCCCTCTTCCTTCCTCTCTGAAATCAATAAAAATATATTTTTTAAAATAGCAGGTGAGGATTAGATGGTCTGGAGAAACTGACCCACACGCTCTCCTGAAAACCGAGGCAGCTCCATTGTTCTTTACAAGACCAGGGAACCTTGTGGGCCAGCTGAAGGAAGCTTTGGCTCAGGGTTTTGTGATCTCTTCCTGCTGGTGGGAAGAATAGGAGCAAGCAGGAAGGGAAACCCACTGAACAAAGAAACAGAGGCAAATCTGAGGTTGCTTGCAGAGAAATTACAGCTGGCCCAGGAGCTCATTGTACTGAGTGGGAGCCACCTGGATGAGAATAAGCCAATGCCTGGGTTATGCCTAAAAGCCCAGGAGAGCCCCATGCTGCCACCACCAAACCAGGCTCTAAACCCAGAATTTGACTATCCAGATCTCAAGAGGGACTTAAATCAGAGTTTTGAAAAGTGGATCTTTTCCATATGCATGTAAAATAAAACTCATGTTAAAAAGCAAGTAAACAAACAAAAAACAAAACAAACAAAAGAAATGTTTCATGCCATAAACAGCACTCATGTTACAATAGGATATTCAATTAGATGTGGAGTGTATCAAGAAATCTCAAAGGAAAATTTGTGGGGTTTTTGTTTTGTTTTGTTTTTCTAATCCTCACCTGAGGATGTGTTTTTATTTATTTCAGAAAGAGAGAAAGGGAGAGAGACAGAGAGAGAAACATCAATGTGAGGGAGAAACATCAATTGGTTGCCTTCCAAACATGCCCCTACTAGTGATGGAACCTGCAACCTGAGTATGTGCCCTGACCTGGAATAGAACTCACAACCATTCTGTGCATGGAGGACACTCCAACCAACTGGGCCACACCAGCCAGAGCAAAGAAAAAGTATTTTTAATAAAATGAAAATGTAATTGTCTCCAAATGAGTTAGGTTTATGTCCCCAAAATTGCTCCTTCACAAAAAGGATCTATGGTCAGAATTTCCCAGATTCCACTTGAGAAGATACTATGATGATGGAGTAGCATAGACACTAGTAATTCCACTGACAGTCTTATTAATAACAGAGCTCCATAAGAGGTGCAGATAGCGACCAAACCAAGACATCTGCCTACATTTAGCCTTGTTTTGCCAGGTGTCATTAGATTTTTGCTTTATTTTGTTATTGTTTTTTTTTGTTGTTCTTTTAAAAATCCACTTTGGAAATCAGTTTTGTTTTTCCCTTTGATAAGGTTAGAAATATTGTAGCCTTACAAGCACCTTATTTCACTTTGAGTTCAAATTTTAATTCCTCAGTATCACTGTTATTTGTACTAGGCAGATTTAATTGCTCCGTTAGTTGCCCATGGAAGCATCAAATGGAGCAATTTAAACCAGACCTTATTTCCTAGTGTCAGATTCATAGAGATATCTTCAAGTTCTGAAAAAATTATATACTTTTCTATTTAGCAATATTGATACCACCCATGGTGGTTCTATACAGAAAACTGTATCTGTACATTTTGAAAAAAGATATATAATTTAAGCCCCCTGACAAGAGCAGTTAGGAAAAAACAGTTCATTTTCTGGTTGCATAAGATTACATACCTTGGTGATGGTGGAATCTGATTTACCAGTGCCCACTACTCCTCATTACCATTTTAGAGACTTCCCTGATTTTCTGATGGTCTGCCCAATTGGGCAGCATGTCTTAGAAGCTTAGCAAAGCTCAACTGTGGAAACAAACAAAAAAGTTTCTTGTGTCAAATGGCCACATTTTCAAATGTGATATTTTACTTCCCAATCTATTTTATTTTCAAGAAAATAAATCTAAAATTTTAAAAATGCTAGTTTGAAAGAGATTTTTATCACAACTGCCTTGAATTATGAGTTCAGTAATAGTTTCAAGTATTATTATTTCTTCGTTTCAATTACAAATGAGATTTAGAATGAAATATCCAGAAAGTAATGATTCAATACAAAATTAAAAAGAGATTTGGTGAAATATTGTTCACCTCTAAAATACTCATGAGGGGGTTGGAGGTCTGGGTGAAAGAGATGAAGGCATTAAAAAGTACAGTTTGGTAATTGCAAATAGTCACAGGGATGTAAAGTACAGAATAGAGAATATAGTCAATAATATTGTTGTAACTATATATGGTGGCAGGTGGTTATTGAAAATATTGGGATAAATACTTTGTAAAGTATATCATTGTCTACTATGTTGTACACTAGAAATCAATACAGAATAATATAAAAGTAAAATGGAGTTGGAACAAAATAAAAACATTAAAAATAATCTTAACTTTTATTTTTTATGTATTTTTATTGTTGATAATATTACAGATATCTCACATCCTTTCCTCTCCTCCCAGTCCCTACCCACCCTAACAAGTTCTTCACTACCCTATTACCCGTGTCAATGAGCTATGCATATCTATATTATAAAAAACCAGTGGCCCTAATGCTGTAGCGACCAAAGACCGATCACCGGGAGGCTGCATGAGCAGCGAGGTGCACGTGGGTAGGCGGGACTTGACACTGCATCCAGCAGCACACCAGGTCTGGGTCTCATGTGATTTCGCGTGCTGGGGCCCTAGTAAGTAGATAAGTTGTTTGGTTTACCTCTTTTCGTCCCCAAAATGTGGCCATTCAACACAAGAAACTTTTCTGTTTGTTTCAACAGTTGAGCCTTGCTAAGCTTCTAAGACATGCTGCCTAATTGGGCAACCCCACATCGAGGTATGTCAGTCTGTTCCATGCTTCCATGCTTTGGGTCTTTATTTTGTTGGTCAATTCATTTGGTCCCTTAGATTCCACTAATAAGTGAGATCATGTGATATGTGTCTTTCACAGTTTGGCTTATTTCACTTACCAAAATATTTTTCAGGTATATCCATACTGTTCCAAAGGGTAAGAAATCCTTATTTTTTACAGCTGCATAGTGTTCCATTGTGCAAATGTCCCACAGCTTTTTTATCCATTCATCTACTGACTAAGGGCCCAGTGCATGAATTCATGCACCTTGAAAGGAACTGTGGGCCGTGAGGCTGCAGTAGGTGCAGGGGCGGGTCTCGGCCCATTCTCTGCATCCCGCCCGGCCCCTCCAGCCATGGCCCCTGGTCCCCTGACTGCCGGCAGCCCCATTCCCACTGCCGCCACTCCCACACACTGACGGTGCCGGCCCTGTGTGAACCCGCTGATGGTGCGGAGCAATTGGGGCTGGCACCAGCAGTGGGTGTGAGTGAGGCCAGCACCATCAGTGGGTGCAAGCAGAGGCTGCTGCCCCAATCGCCCCTCAGGAGCAGGGGGAGGTGGAGAAGCCTTCAAATGCAATTGGGGCTGACAGCCACCACTCACACCCACTGATGGCACAAAGTGATCAGGACAGCACTGGGCACTGGCGGTGGGTGTGAGTAGTGGCTCCAGCGCTGGCTATGGGTGTGAGCATTGGGTGGGACCACAGCATGCGGGAGCAAAGAATTTTCAGTAACCACCAGGAGCTTACCCCAATGACAGCACCTTGGTCTGGCACCCCTGTTCACCTGCTCCACCATCCCACCATAGTCAACAACCGCCATGTTCTGCATATGTCCCCTGGTGGTTGGCACACATCATAGCAACTGGTTGTTCAGTTGTTTGTTGTTCTGGTTGTTCCGCAGTTTGGTCTATTTGAATATTAGCCTTGTATTATACAGGATGGGCACTTGGACTGTTTCCAAATCTTAAGTATTTTTTTTTAATAAATCTTTCTTGTTCAGATTATTATAGTTGTTCCTCTTTTTACCCCCTATAGCTCCCCTCCACCTGGTTCCCACCCCACCCTCTGCCCTTACACCCCCCCACTGTCCTCATCCGTAGGTATATGATTTTTGTCCAGTCTCTTCCCTCACCCCCCACACCCCTTTGCCCCCGAGGATTGTCAGTCCACTCCCTTTCTATGCCCCTGATTCTATTATATTCACCAGATTATTCTGTTCATCAGATTTTTTATTCACTTGATTTTTAGATTCACTTGTAGACAGATATGTATTTGTTGTTCATAATTTTTATCTTTACCTTTTTCTTCTTCTTCCTCTTCTTAAAAAATAACTTGCAGCATTTCATATAATACTGATTTGGCAGTGATGAACTCCTTTAGTTTTTTCTTATCTGTGAAGCTCTTTATCTGACCTTCAATTCTGAATGATAGCTTTGCTGGGTAGAGTAATCTTGGTTGTAGGTTCTTGCTATTCATCACTTTGAATATTTCTTGCCACTCCCATCTGGCCTGCATGGTTTCTGTTGAGAAATCAGCTGACAATCGTATGGGTGCTCCCTTGTAGGTAACTAACTGTTTTTATCTTGCTGCTTTTAATATTCTCTCTTTGTCTTTTGCCCTTGGCATTTTAATTATGATGTGTCTTGGTGTGGTCCTCTTTGGATTCCTTTTGTTTGGGGTTCTCTGCGTTTTCTGGACTTGTAAGTCTATTTCTTTCACCAGGTGGGGGAAGTTTTCTGTCATTATCTCTTCAAATAGGTTTTCAGTATCTTGTTCTCTCTCTTCTCTGGCACCCCAATAATTTGGATGTTGGTACGCTTGAAGTTGTCCCAGAGGCTCCTTACACTATCTTCATTTTTTTGGATCCTTTTTTCTTTTTGCTTTTCTGGTTGGGTATTTTTTGCTTCTTTGTATTTCAAATCTTTGACTTGATTCTTGCGATCCTCTAGTCTGCTATTGGATCTCTGTGTATTACTTTTTATTTCAGTCACTGTATGCTTAATTTCTAGTTGGTCCTTTTCCATATCCTCGAGGGTCTCAGTAAATTTATTGGCCTTTTCTAGAAAAAAAACTTTATAACCGTGGTTTTGAACTCTATATCCAGTCGTTTGCTTTCCTCCATTTCTTTCATTTGTGACCTGTTTCTTTGTCTCCACATTTTGGTTGCTTCCCTGAGTTGATAGAGTGGCTTTGTGTGCTAGGTGTCCTATAGGGCCCAGTGGCTCAGCCTCCCCAGTTACCTGAGGTGGACACTTTTGGTGCACCCCTTTGTGGGCTGTGTGTACAGCCTTGTTGTAGTTAAGCCTTAATTGTTGTTGGTGTCACTGGGAGGAATTGACCTCCAGGCCAATTGGCTGTGAGGATCAGCTGTGTCTACAATGGGAGAACTTCTGTGCTGGAGACACCCTTATGAGGCAAGACTTGCTTCAGTGGGGCTTTGGTGCTCACTGAGTCTTCCCCATGAGTGTGTCCCTCATGGATCTGAGGAGTTGTAATCTGGATGGTCCCACTCTGACCCCTGGGTACACTGGCTCTTGGATCTCCAAGGAGGTGCTAATTTAGCCTCTGCCTGAGGCCACCCAGCAGGAGCTACGGAAAGATCTGCAGATTCCTCTTCTTTGGGTTTTGGAGGTGCCCCAATGAGGCCCAGCTGTGAAGCAATGCAAGCTTCTGTGGGGCCTTGGGCCTTCTTTTGGATGTTCTGGGTCTTTCTGACTCAGCTGCAGTTTGTTAGGTAAGTTTAGATTTCAAAGTACCAGGCCATTCATATGCAAAAGCCTCTGCACACAGCTTGGATGGGGCGGAGTCTCAGGGCAGAGAAAACAGCAACGGCTTTCCATCAGCCCTGCCCTAAGAGGCCCCCGGGTCTTAGTGTCTCTTGGTAATTGCTGCAGCACCTCTGAGGGAAAGCCACCCTCGAGTTCTGCCTGCTGCCAGACAGTCCAGTCTCTCCCTGTATGAGTCTGGGTCCCCAGAGTCTTGCCCGGAACTGGAGTTCAGAGCTGTTTGGAGCTTGTGTCTCCCTGTGCATTGAAAAAGCCAGCTGTGTACTCAGTTGCCAGCCCTCTCCTCGCATGTGCCTCTGTACCTGTGCACTTTACTTCCACTGCTCCTCTGAGTCTCAGTGTGCTTTTCTCTTCCCTTCTAGTTGTAGAATTTCCACTTAGCCAGCCTTCCTGTGCTTCTGGATAATGTCCGTTTTGTCTTTTAGTTGTAGTTTTGAAGTTGTTATGCAAGGCAGCAAGTTCAGGTGTTTACCTATGCCACCATCTTGGTTTCTCTCAAACCTTAAGTATTTAAATAATGCTGCTATTAACATAGGGTGTATATATTCTTTCTGATTGGTGTCCTGGGGTTTTTAGGATATATTTTCAGAAGTGTGATCACTGGGTCAAACGGAAGTTCCATTTTTACTTTTTTGAGCAAACTCCACACTGTTTTCCACAGTGGTTGTACAAGTCTGCATTCCTATCAGCAATGAACAAGTGTACTCTTTCTCCACATCTTCGCCAGCACTTGTTTGTTGATTTTTTGATGATAGCCATTCTGACAGGTGTGAAGTGATTTTTTCATTGTGGTTTTAATTTGTATTTCTCTGATGATTAATGATTTTGAGCAATTTTTTTCATATGTCTCTTGGATATTTGTATGTACTCTTTGGAGAAATGTCTATTCAGGTCTTCTAAACACTTTTTTTTTAATTAGATTGTTTGTCATCTCTTTGTTGAGTTGTATGAGTACTTTATATATTTCAGATATGAACCCCTTATCAGATGTATCATTGGCAAATATGTTCTCCCATACAGTGGGTTTCCTTTTAATTTTGATGGTGGTTTCTTTTGCAATGCAAAAACCTTTTTTTTTTTGATGTAGTCCCGTTTATTTTCTCCTTAGTTTTCATTGCCCTAGGAGATGTATCCATTAACATATTGCTACGTGAGATGTCTGAAATTTGACTGTATGTTCTCCTCTGTGATTTTATCCACCTTAATTTTATTCTTTTATCCATCTTAATTTTATTCTTTTATTATTGTGTATGGTGTAAGTTGGTGATATGATTTCATCTATTTGCATGGGTCTGTCCAGTTTTCTAGCACTATTTGTTGAAAAGACAGTCTTTACTCCATTGTATGTTCTTGCTTCCTTTGTCAAATATTAATTGACTATAATAGTATGGGGAAATTTCTGGGGTCTATGTTCTGATTCATTGGTCTACATACCTGTTCTTGTGCAAGTACCAGGGTGTTTTGGTTAAATGGCTTTGTAGTATAGTTTGCATTTTAATTTAGACCCCCTCCTACTTCTTTCTTCTTTCTCAAGACTGCTGTAGCAATTTGGTGCCTTTTATGGTTCCATATAAATTTTTGGAATATTTGTTCTAGCTCTGTGAAGTATGGCATTGGTATTTTAATAGGAATTGCATTGAATCTGTAGATTGCTTTGGGTAGTATAAACATTTTAATGATGTTAATTCTTCCAATCCATGAACATGGTATACACTTCCATTTGCTTGTATCTTCCTCTATTTCTTTTTTCAATGCCCTATAGTTTTAACAAGTACAGGCCTTTTACCTCCTTGGTTAAGTTTATTCCTAGGTACCTTATATTTTGTTGATGCAATGGTAAATGGGATTGCTTTTTTAGTTTCTCTTTCTAAGAATTATTGGTGTTTAAAAATGTTATCAATTTGTGGATGTTGATTTTGTATCCTGCTACCTTGACAAATTCACTTATTAAGTCTTGTAGTTTTGTGGTGGAGTTTTTAGGGTTTTCTATGTACAATAACATGTCATTGGCGAATAATGGCGGTTTTACTTCCTCCTGTCCAATTTGGATGCTTTTTGTCTCTTCTTCTTATCTGATCGCTGTGGCTAGGACTTCCAGTACTATGTTGAATAAGAGTGGTGAAAGCAGATATCCTTGTCTTGTTCCTGTTCTCAAGGGAAATGCTTTTAATTTTTGCCCATTGAGTATTATGCTGGCTGTATGTTTGTCACAGATAGTAGATGGCCTTTATTATGTTGAGGTATGATCCCTCTCTTCCCACTTTACTGAGAGTTTTTATATATTAAAAAAGGTGCTATATTTTCTCTAATGCTTTTTCTGCATCTATTGATATGATCTTGTGGTTTTTATCTCAATTTGTTTATATGATGTATCACACTTATTGGTTTGTGAGTATTGTACTAGCCTTGCATCGCCAGAATAAATCCCACTTGTTTGGTCACGGTGTATGACTCTTTAATGTAATCCTGGATGCAATTTGGTAATATTTTGTTGAGGATTTCAATATCTGTGTTCATCAGGGATATTCGCCCATATCGAATGCTCAGTAAAATTCACCTGCAAATCCATCCGGGCCAGGACTTTTGTTTATTGGGAGCTTTTGTTTGTTTGTTTATTACTGCTTCAATTTCATCTGTTGTTATTAGCTTACTCAGGTTGTCTGATTCTTTTTGATTGAGTTATGGAAGATTGTATGTTTCTAGGAATTTGTCCATGTCAGCCAGGTTGTCCAGTTGTTGGCATAGCGTTGTTCATAGAATTTGCTTACAATCCTTTGTATTTCTGTGGTGTCCATTATTATATCACCTCTTTCCTTTCTGATTTTATTAATTTGGGTCCTGTCTCTTTGTTTCTTGATGAGTCTGGCTAGGGGATCATTAATTTTGTTTATCTTTTCAAAGAACCATCTCTTAAATTTCTTAATCTTTAGTACTTTTTTGTTTTTTGTATTTAGTCTCTATGTCAATTATTCCCACTCTGATCTTGATTATTTCCTTCATTCTACTTCCTCTGGTGTTTTTTTGTTGTTGTTCTTTTTATAATTCATTTAGTTGTAGGATTATAGGATTAGATAGTTTATTAGTCCTTTTTCTTGTTTCTTGTTATAGGCCAGTAGTGCTATGAAGTTCCTTATCAGGACTGCTTTTATAGTGTCCCATAGGCTTTGGTTGGTTGTGTTTTCATTTTCATTTGTTTCCATGATGTTTTTAATTTTTTATTTCATCTCTTTGGTAATCCAGTCATCCTATCTAATAAAAGAGTAATATTCAAATTGACTGTACCTCTGCTACACCCACAAGCCACACCCACCAGCCAATCAGGAGCGAGTATGCAAATTAACCCAACCAAGATGGCTGCGGCCATGGAGCGAGCAGGAGGCTTGGGTTTCCCTGGCAATGGAGGAAGCCAAGCTTTCCACCTGCCTTGGCAACCTAGGCCTCCACTCAAGGCTACAAAGTTTCAATTATAGAAGATAAATAAATCCCAACAAAAATGGTGGCAGCCACAGAAATGGAGAGAGCAGAAGGCTTGAGTTGCCCCTGGCAACAGAGGAAGCCAAGCTTTCCACCTGCCCTGGCCTGACTTGGTCTCTGCTCAAGGCTACAAAGTTTCAATTATAGAAGATAAATAAGTCCCAACAAAAATGGCTGTGGCCACGGAGCCAGCAGGAGGCTTGGCTCTGCTCAAGGTTACAAAGTTTCAATTATAGAACATAAATAAATCCCAGGTCCCAGGGCCTCTGCTTGGGTCCCCGGGGGGCATGGCTGGCCTGAAAACCACTACAGGCCCTTCACCCAGGCCACCCCACACCCCAAGGGAACCCCCACCCTGATCTGGGACACCCTTCAGGGCAAACCAGCTGGCCCACACACGTGCACCAGGCCTCTATGCTATCTAATAAAAGAAGAATATGCAAATTGACCATCACTCCAACACACAAGATGGCTGCCCTCATGTGGTCAAAGATGACTGCCCCCATGTGAACACAAAATGGCTGCCACAAGATGGTCAGCAGGAAAGGACAGTTGGGAGAGACCAGGCCGGCAAGGGAGGGCAGTTGGGGGAGATCAAGCCTGCAGGGGAGGGCAGTTAGGGGTGACCAGGCCAGCAGAGGAGGGAAGTTGGGGCCAACCAGGCCTGCAGGGAAGGGCAGTTGTGGGGGACCAGGCCTGCAGGGGAGGGCAGTTAGGGGCAAACAGGCTGGCAGTGGAGCAGTTAGGCATCAATCAGGCTGGCAGGGGAGTGGTTAGGGGGTGATCAGGCTGGCAGGGGAGTGGTTAGGGGGTGATCAGGCTGGCAGGCAGAAGCGGTTAGGGGCAATCAGGAAGGAAAGCAGGCGAGCAGTTGGGAGTCAGCAGTTCTGGATTGTGAGAGGGATGTTTGACTGCCCATTTAGGCTCGATCCAGGTAGGTTTGGGCCTAAACAGGCAGTCGGACATCCCTCAATGGGTCCCAGATTGGAGAGGGTGCAGGCTGGGCTGAGGGACACACACCCCCGTGCATGAATTTTGTGCACCAGGCCTCTAGTTGTTTAATAACATGCTATTTAGCGTCCATGCATTTGAGTGTTTTTGAGGGTTTGTTTGTTTGTTTACTGTAGTTCATTTCTAATTTCATGCTATTGTGATATGAGAAGATGCTTGGTATTATTTTAATCTTCTTGAATTTGTATAGACTTGTTTTGTGCCCTAACATGTGGTCTGGCTTTGAGAATGTTCCATATGCACTTGAGGAGAATGCATATGTTGCTATTTTGGGGTGCAATGTTCTGTACATATCAGTTAAATCCATCTGATATAGTGTATCATTTAAGGCCTCTATTTCCTTGTTAATTTTTTGTCTGGAAGATCTATCCAGTGATGTCAGTGGGGTATTAAAATCCCCCACTATAACTATATTGTTGTCAATCTCTCCCTTAAAGTCCATCAAGAATTTTTTTTTTTAATGTACTTGGGTGCTCCTATATTGGGTGGCCAGATTATTATGATCTCTGAACACATAATAATCTGGCCACTCAGTGTATATCCTATATAACAAAAGGCCAATATGCAAATTGTCCCCTCGACCAGGAGTTCAACCAGCAGGCAGGCCAGCCAACTGCACATGTCCCCTCCCCGTGGCCAGGCTGGGTGGACCCCACCCATGCACGAATTCATGCACCAGGCCTCTAATATATATATATACTGAGTGGCCAGATTATTATGCATTCAGAGATCATAATAATCTGGGCACTCAGTGTATGTTTACAAGGGTTCTATTTTCTTGTTGAGTAATTCCCTTGAGTATTATGAAGTGACCTTTTTTGTCTTTTGTTATGGCCTTTGTTTTGATGTCTATTTTGTCAGATATAACAATTATTACCCCCAGCTTTTATTTTCCTTTTCATTGGCATGGAATATATTTTTCCATCCTTTTACTCTCAGTCTGTGTGTATCTTTTGTCCTGAGGTGGGTCTCTTGTCGACAACATATATATGGGTCATGTTTTCTTATCCATTCACTCACCTATGTCTTTTGACTGAAGCATTTAATCCATTTACATTTGTTTACTATTGATAGATATTTATTTTTTCCCTTTTCATTTTCTTTATGGCTATGATCCTCTCTCTTTTCTTCTTAAAGCAGTACCTTTAACATTACTTGCATTGCTGGTTTGGTGGTAATGTACTCCTGTAACCTCTTTTTGTCTGGAAACCTTTTTATTTCACCTTCAAATTTAAATGATAGTCTCGCTGATACAGTAGTCTTGAATTTTGGCCCTTGATTTTTATTTCTTTGAGTACTTCATGCCACTCCCTTCTAGCCTAAAGTGTTTCTATTGAGAAGTCAGCTGACATTCTAATGGGAACTCCTTTGTAGGTAATTTTCTGTCTCTCTCCTGCTGCCTTTAAAATTCTTTCTTTGTCTTTAATGTTTGCCATTTTAATTATGATGTGTCTAAGTGTGGATCTCTTTGAGTTCTTCTTGATTGGGATTCTGTGACTCCTGAACTTGTGCTACTTTTTCCTTCACCAAATTGAGGAAGTTTTCTGTCATTATTTCTTTAAACAGATTCTCTCTTCCTCACTCACCCTCTTCCCCTTCTGGTACTCATATTATGTGAATGTTGTTACTTTTCACATAGTCCCAGAGCTCCTTTAAGCTATCTTCCTGCTTTTTTTTTTCTATTTGTTGATTTATTTGGGTAGTTATTTCTACCTTGTCTTCCAAATTGCTGATTCACTCCTCTGCTTCAGCTAATCTACTTTTAATGCCTTCTAGTGTGTTCTTGATGTAAGATATATCACTATTCATTTCTGTCTTGTTCTTGTTCATTGCCTCTATTTCCCTTTTTATACTGTTGTAATTTGCACTAAGTTCCTTAAACATCATTATAACCATTGCTTTGAACTCTATGTCTGATAGTTTGCTTTCCTCCATCTCATTTAGTTATTCTTTTTTTTTTTTTTGGAGATTCCTTCTTTTCTCTCATTTGTGGGTTGTTTTTCTTTTGTCTCCCCATTTTAGCTGTCTCTTTGTATTTGCTTCTATGTATTGAACTGCTATGCCTCCAAGTCTTTGTGGAATGGCCTTATGTAGAGTGTTTTGAGGGTTCCAGTGTGGTGGTCTCTTTGTTTACCTGAGCTGGATGCTCTAGGAATGCCCCTTGTGTGTGTGTTTGAGCTCTTCTGTTATAATTGGGACTTGATTGTTGTTGTCCCATTTGTGGGAGGAATCTCCCCTCCAACTTGCTGCCAGTGAAGTTCAAGTCCAATGTCATTGTGCCAGCTGTTATACAAGTTCTTTTGGTCTGCTATTTGTGGAGCTCACTGGGTTTTGTTCTGATGTTGTTGAAGCTGGTCCCTTGGTGGTATCCTTGGCCTCCTGGGAGCTTCTCTAGTGCAGGTGAATGTGAATAACTGTCCCTTTCTGGCCCTAGGCAACCTGATTAAGGTCATAAATGTTGAATCCCCTAATAGTCCAGTGGTCGAAGACTCCTTGGTCCAGAGGCTGGGTATGTCTTGAGTGTCATACCTTGCTTGTCCCTGTTCTGAGCTATACTTCCTTCCCCCACAAAGCTGGCCCACTAGGCATCAGCTGCAGGTTCTTGGGATACCACTGGTTTTTGACTCACTGAGCAGTCCAGGATGGTGTCTGCAGCTGGGACCCAAATTGCTGTTTCATCATCATAAGTTTTAAAAAGAAATATGGAATGACATTTTGAATAATATATGTTTCTTTATATTTATTGTCATATACATATTGGGGCATAAGTAGGTTTACAGTGGTGAGTATATGAAAATTTAATTTTGTATTGTGTATTATTATTTATTATTTTATTATTTTCTACATGAGCAACTGTAACCCTACTTTGCCACACCACATGTATCTGTATATTTTTCATAAAAATTACATTTATGTTTAGCAAATTTTAAGTAACAAGTTGAAATGTCAGTTCTTCAATTAAGAGGGGGAAGAACAAAACATGCAGTTTCTTATCCCCAAATGTTATATAGGTAGAGATGCCTCTACATACATAACTGTATATAGAGTTAATTTTATATCACATCATGAAAGATGTAACTTAAAGTGTTGCAAGAAGAAAAAGTAGAGATTTCTTAAGTTCCCAGTGTTATAAATCATAAGGTAAAGAATACTTGAATAAGTTTAATATCCTCTACGTGTACAGTATGATAAAATTTAAAGAAGTCATAAAACACATCAGTCCACCAAACATTAAAAAACTTAAAAAGTTAGGAAATTTTGGTAAATACTTTTTATAATTTATGCTGCCTACAATGGGCAGCAATCACTCTGAAATGTCTGTGCCAACAAAAACAAATTTGGAAGATCTAAGTTCTTTGTCTACGGGCTGAAATCAGATGCCAGCAAGAGTTTGGAAGCATGTGGGTCATGCACTTTGGAGAGTATGGGCAGAGTAGAGCACATTCAGGAGAGAGGTCACTGGTTGAATAGAGGACATACTACAGGGAGAGTGAAGTCAATACCAAAGCTTATATAGGACACACTCAAAGCTAAACTGAGTTCTTCAAAGCAAAGCAAATAACTCAGTTAAAAGGAGAGCCCACAAATCTATGAGCTATGCACAAGAAACAAAGACTGGAGAGTTTATACAAAACCAGATAAAAATCAAAATGGGAAAACTAAACATCTCTTATAAACGATCCAGATAAAATGCTGATATTATGGTGGAACCTATCCTAATGACCCACAGCTATCACCCCCACACAGCTTAACCTTTTGCACTCAGATGTCGAGTGTGACTCGACACGGTTAGCATCGGTAGCCCATCCCTACCATCCCTCCATCCTTCCTCCTTTATTTGGGCTTTTCTTACATTAAATAAATAAGTTTGTAAGAAAAGAAACTCCAGTTTTTTATTCTACTGCCGCACTTTGTAAAATCTGGGGTATTTAAAAAATTAAATCCCGAGTAGAATAAAGGAATCGAGAAAAAAGCAAGCGAGTGCAAAGGGTTAAAGAGAGGACACACTGATTCCAAGGGTTGACAAAAGTGATGGTCTACTCTGGATTATTTAAATAATGTTATGACTTGTTTATTAGTTTTCTAGAGTTGCTATCACAATGAACCACAAGCTGAGTGGTTTAAAACTATGGACATTTATTGACCTATAAGGGAGGCTAGAAGCCCAAAATCAAGATATCAGCAGGACCACATTCCCTCTGAAACCTGCAGAAGAGAATCCCTCCTTGCTCAGCTTCTGGTGGTTTTCCAGCAATCCTTGCATTCCTTGGCTTGCAGCTGCAACACCTCAACCTTTGCCTCCATCCTACATTATAAAGAGGTAATATGTAAATGGTCGTCACATCCTCAAGCCATCATGCCATAATGGCTCAGACACTCAACAGTGGGGAGACAAGAATGGGGACCAGCCAGGCACAAATGAGCTCTTGAGAGAGGAATGGGGACCAGCCAGGCACAAATGAGCTCACAAAAGAGGAATGGAGACCAGCCAGGCTGTGGCCTGGGAGAGGGACAAGCCACATGCCCCATGGTCCCCACAGTCCCAGGCACCAGTGGCTGCACCTGCGGCCCAGGAGAGGGACAAACTACACACAACGTGGTCCTGGGCACCAGCGGCTGTGTCTGCACCTGTGGCCTGGGAGAGGAACAAGCTGCACGCCCCATGGTCCTGGGCACCAACACCTGGGGCTGCAGCCCAGGAGAGGGACAATCTGCATGCCCCACGGTCCCCACGGTCCTGGGCACCAGTGGCTGTGCCTGCGGCCCAGGATAGGGACCAGTTGCCTGTCCTGTGGTCCTGGGCACCTGTGGCTGCAGCCCAGGAGAAGCCACCCAGGTCCTGGGTTCCTGCATCCGGGCAGAGGGAGGGAAGCCCAGGTTCCAGGTGCCTGCAACTGGCCGGAGGAGAGAATCCTGGTCCCAGGTGCAGGGCGAGGCAAAGGTGGTTAGGGGTGATCAGGCCAGCAGGGGAGCAGTTAGGGGTGATCAGGCAGACAAGCAGAGGGGTTAGGGGTGATCAAGCAGGCAAGAAGGTGAGGGGTTAGGAGCCAGCAGTCCTGATTGTGAGAGGCAGTCGGACATCCCCCGAGGGGTCCCGGATTGGAGAGGGTGCAGGCTGGGCTGAGGGACACCCCACAATACACGAATTTTGTGCACCGAGCCTCTAGTCATTTTATGTCCATTTTCTTCTTGTTTGTGTCTGTCTCTGTTTTGTTTCCTCTTCTTATAAGGAAATCAGTCATATAGAATTAAAAGTTTACCATAATCCTGGATGACATCATCATAACTTGTATGTTACATCTGCAAAGACCCTATTTACAAATATTCACAAGTACTTAAGCATATCATTTTGGAGGACACAATTTAACAATGTTTTTGACTAATTGAAATAGTGGTGTGTATGTGAACCTTAGATTTAAAAAATACAAGAATTATTTCTTTAAGGAAAAAGTCAAAAGCAAGATGCACTGATTGGTATAATTCTAATAGCTAATTTGAGAAGTCACTCTATTTATTGCAGAAACCGTTTTAACCATTTTAAAATATTGACATGTTTTTGCCTCACTATGATGATATGAGGTTGTATTTTTCTATTCATTTAAAGATGAAGAAACTAAAGCACAAGGTAATGAAACTGCTTTGTTGTGTCAAAGATGGAATTTAAACTCAGTTAGTCAGGCCCAGAATCTATGTGCTTAACTAGAATATGATTTCAAATAAAACAAGCTGGTTCCTTGGATACCTATGAATTGTTTGTCATTAGCTCCATATTCCTCCTTTCTCTTGATTAGCAACATGGTGAGGTGCTAATGGGTGAAGGTTGAATCTGACTTGGGAATGGCCACAAAAGGATTACCAAAGTTACAAAATATAGGTCTCAGCTCCAGCCCTGTACTAAGGTATGATCATACTTATATGCATACTTAAATCTTTATTTGTTCTTATGACAATACCTAACTCTATCTATCTGAGATAGGGATCTGACTGAATTATAAACTTTATATACCCCCAACTCCCCTACACATATTTTCTAGTCATTACCTACATTGTATTTAAGCTCATGTTAATGATCAAATTTGATTTTTAAAAATAATGTTTGTCTATTTTTGGACTCCTAAATTTTTTCTTTACACAGAGCAGAAGAAATATTAAATCAGAAATTAAATATTCATTTTACTCTTTTTTCTATCTCTTTTAACACCTTCAAATCATGTATAAGTATTAAAAATGAAAATACAATTATTCCAAACACTGCAGATTGCATCTACACAATATGAGACTAGGTAGTTTCCTGAGCCCTTTTGCTTCTATGGTCAGACTCTAAGCACAAGTGATACAATAACAACCATAAACAGGAGAGTTTCATAACTTTCTTGTGGGTTCACTTTATAAAAGAAATACACACTAAGTGTGTAAAATTTTTAAAATACAGAAAAGCATCCATTCATTCCTACAACAATCTTTAACAGAATGCCTACCACATGTTCCATGTCTGCCCAAGTCCTCGTAATGACAGAAGTGAATAAGTCATATGAGGTTCCTGTTTCCATGAAAATTATCTTGTGAGTGGGGAGATTAATAAGAAACAGGGAAACTGTTACATTAGATTGCATTAATTATTTCAAATGATAGGTAGTGGCAACACTATTACTAAGTTTCATGGCTTTTAAATGTATGAGATTATGAATTCTGGATTCCATTATGCTTTGATTTATACCTGACTCTTAAGCCCTCTCCTCCATATGGTAGCTGTTGGAACAGTAATAAACCCACTTGCCCTGAATGTAGTACCATTGTCTGGTTATGATTCTTCTAACAATGTTCACACATAAAAGCAGAACTCATTTTAAAGTCATTGAATTAAATTAAATATTCAAGGCACTACAAAAAAAATGTTGTCCTAAAATTAATCTATGCTTACTGAATTTCTTTCATTTAGTGCCATTTTCTGACAAAAAGGCAATCAAGGTTTTTTGCATGACTTCTCCTTCTTATATATATGCCATGTTATTGGTTATGGCTCTGCCAAACTCTGGCTGCTTCCCTTCTCCCATTTTTCATTCTATTAGTTGAAACAGAATTTTATACAGGTGAATATTAACATTGATATACTCTAAGATAAGCCAAACTTTAGAAAAGACTTTACTTCATTTAGTAACTATACGTTTTTACAAAGAACAGGGTGTAAAGCAAAGAATGAAGGAAAATCATACATAAACATAATCATAAGTTAATTTTTGAAAAATATATTAACATATGTTTTTAAAAATATTTTTGCATAATCAAAACCTATTGTAGTTATTTTACCTGTTGGATAATTCTTGCCACCCCAGTGTCATTTGTTAGTGACCAGGGACTATCATGAAAACATCACCATCCTATAAAGGCTTGCTGTGGGTCAGAATCAGAGACCCTGTCAGATAAAATTTCCAGTCACTAATGGAAAATTTCTAATCACTGATTGAAAACAACAACAGAAAAGACACACATTGTGCTGACAGGATATTGTCATCACCTTTACATGTAATAAGAAATTTATATAAACCATCATTCTTCATTATATTTATACACTTTAAATATTCAACAGGATCATATCTATGAATACTCAATTAAAGTAGTATTTTTCATATTATTAACGATAAGTCAGACCTAGATAATAGTATGCATAGTGAAATAAGCCAGAAAGGGAAAGACAAATACCATGTGTTTTCATTTATATGTGTAATCCAAAGAATTAAATAAACAAAACAGAAACAAATTCACAGATACAGAGTACAAAATAATAGTTACCAGATGGGAGGGGGGTTGGACAGATGGGTGGAAAAGGTGAAGGATTAAGAAGTACAAATTGCTAGTTACAAAATAGTCATGGGAATGTAAAGTACAACATAGGGAATACAGTCAATAATAATATAGAAACTATGTATGGTGCTAGGTGGTACTTCACTTTGTAAATTATATAAATGTCTAATCAGTATACTGTACACCTGAAACTAATCTATACTAATAAAAGGGTAATATGCTAATTAGACCTGGTAGACTGGATGTCTTCCAGACGTCCTTCTGGACAAAGCCGCAGCGGCTACAAGGCCCAAGGAGGGCCGGTAGCCACGGCGGCCGGCAGTGGCAGCAGCAGCAGAGTGATGGGAGCAGTGCTTTCCCCTGATCAGCCTGGTCGCCTTCTACAGAGGGAGGCCAGACTGCGCCCACAGGGAGTGGGCCTAAGCAGTCAATAGGACATCCCCTGAGGGCTCCTGGACTGTGAGGGGGCAGGCCAGACTGAGGGACTCCACCCCAGTGCACGAATTTTCATGTGCTGGGACTCTAGTATAAAATAATATTGAATGTCAACTGTAATTGAAAAATAAAAACACATAAGTCAAAGACAGGAACCCAATATTAAGTTAATAAGTAATATGAGTTAATGCCTGAAAATATTTGTGATTATAAAAAATGTTAATAGTATATATAAATTCTTACTATAAATAAGTATATTATATATATATATACTGTATACATATATACATATATATTTATATATAATACTCAAAAGTTGTTAACTTCTGTCTTACTTATTTTTTAATGCCTTGATATTTTAGGAAAAAAATGTATACCTAATATTTTTAAGTAAACAAATCTAAAAGTCTAATCAAGGTTTGCTATAGCTACATCAAAGCCATCCACAAAACACCAAGTCAATAAATCTTCTACTCTGCTAAATGTATCTTATTGTTTGAAAACTGAGCCTTTAATCCTAGGATATAGTTATATCTTTAGTTTAAAATTAGTACCTATTAACAAATACTACAATAGTTCAATTTGCTTTCTGCTTAAATGTGTCGCCGATTTGCCATTGATGGTTTGGAAAATTTCAAAACTCTAGTAATATCTTATATAATTTTCTTCTCTTAAAAATGAGGTTAGATTATATTTGACCTATCAGTATTCTCAATATACTAATGGTCTGATTGTTTTGAGTATGCACATGATTCATGGGTAAGCATCTGCATTTGGCCCACTAAAGTTAATGCCAAAAATGGTTCTAGGATATTCAGAATAAACCTACAATAGGCTAGAAATTAAAAGGCATGCCATGTTCTTGGACTGAGGTGAATAAATAATGACTTTACCTTTACAGAAATGTCAGCATGGAGCTTGCCATGGCAGTAAATTAAAGGTGACATACAATATGCACTTTGCATGCAAAATATCCTTCTACCAATTAAAGTCTTACCTGTGTCACTAAATGCTAATTTTAAATTATTTTAAGGTCTTGTATATTTTTATTGATGAATCTTTCAAAAGGATGCAAGTTCTGAATAATTATACAAATTTCACTGCATTACAAACAAAAGCTAGTAAAGAAAACCATAGAGCAGAGAGATTAAATGTCAGTTCTGCCTCAATGCACCATCAAGAATGGATTTCTAGTACACTGCTGGTGGAAATGCAGACTGGTGCATCCAC
Source organism: Ia io (assembly GCA_025583905.1). Classification (NCBI taxonomy): domain Eukaryota; kingdom Metazoa; phylum Chordata; class Mammalia; order Chiroptera; family Vespertilionidae; genus Ia; species Ia io. Next base: position 115,329,486 of record JAJQQW010000002.1, read on the forward strand.
TATGGAAACAGCATGGGAAGGAGGGGGAGAAAATGGCAGCTGAATAGACCGACCTGTCCGGCACCTCATCCCAGAGCTAGACTGGAAATACAACTAAATTGGAGAATATCCCCCTAGAATTAACATGTGAGGCCCAGACATTGAGATTGCCAGAGGGGTTGCAGGCCAGTGGGCTGAGGGGAAGAGGAGGAAGCTGCATTACAGGAGAATCTGTTCCCTCAGAAAAATAGAAGCCCGGCCCAGGATGAGCACCAGAACCCAGTCCCATGGTGTAAAGAAAAAACTGTGAAAAGAAAAAACTGCATGGCTGTTGGACCTGAGAGCACAACCAAAAAAGGCTGTGCGGCAAAAGGCAGCACCCCAAAAGGTGGCCCCTGAGAAAGGATAAAGCAGCATGATGTTGATGGGAGAGAAAGCCACAGTTTCTTGGAACGTAGACTTCCAAACCTAAAAACAGCCATTTCTCTACAAACGAGTTAGCCCTTCCCAGTAGCCTCAGGGCTGGTGATATAGCCTGCCACACCCTGCGTTTTGAGCTTTTTGGAGTAAACAAAGGCAAAAGACAAGTTTATGGCTCTGAATAGTCTCAAGGAGCTCTCAGTGACTGGAATGGAAGAGGGGCTGCCTGCTCAGCTATTCTGGGAACCAGAGTGATAAAAACTCCAGGGTCCCAGCTGACCCCATTGGTCTCCATACGAGGATCTCTGTTCAACCAAGTGCAGAGTAATATTGTGGGCCACTAGTGGAGGAATAGCTCTGGGACAGGAAAAAACACCCACATATTCCCTGAAATTGAAATAGCACCAAACCCAGCTAAAGCTCTGTCGGAAATAGTTAGTTGAGTAATTAAGATTGACAGCTGGCAGAAGGCAAAGAAGGCAGATTGGCCCTGCCTGCTTGCAGCCAAGGCCTGTGGAGACAGACACAAGCATTAGACCTGTGGATCGTTTGCAGCTTTAAGCAGGGTGCGAAAAGCCAAAAGACAGTGCCTGACAGTGGTTAGTACCTAAGTATCTAACAGGAAGCCCAGAATTGGGAGACACAACAGAAGAGTAGAGTTCTAAGCCAGCTCCAATGGGGCATTAGAATGCAGTTGAAGCAAACAACACTTCACTTTTTGTTTTATTTGATTTATTATTTCATTTTTTGCACCTTTTTCTTCCTCTCTTCTTTATTTTTCCCCACACCATTTTTCTTCTTTCTCCTTTTTAGTTTTTATCTTGCCTTTCTTTCTGCCCTTTTAAAAATTGATCCTTTTTATCTATCTGCTTTATTGATTTGTTATTATTTTAGTTTCTCTTAGTTTATTTATATATCTTATTTCCTCTTTCGTGCTCCTACTTAATTTCCCTTTATCATTTCCTTTTCTTCACTACTAAATATTTTTCTCTATCTTCTCTTATTCTTTTCTTCTTCTCTTAATTTTTTTAACTTGTTTCACTTCCAGTATTTAGGCCTATCTGTTCTCTCCTTTATTCTCCTTTTCAAAAAATTGTTTTTCTTATCTTTTCATTTCTTTTCTCCCTCCTATATTCTAAACTGTGGTTTTCCCACTATTCATCCAATTTCTTAACCTTATTTTATTTATTGAGGCACTGCATCTGCCCCCCACCACCCTTTCTGGGTGTTTTTTGTTTGTAGATTTTGGTTTATTGGTTTGTGGTTTTTTTTCCTCCCCATATTTTTTCTTTTCTTTTTTTCTATAATTCTTGCTCTCTTTTTTATTTCCTAATTTTCTTTTCTCTGGGGGTCATTTTTGTTGGGATTATAGGAATATTGTATATATTCGTGTTCTGTTCCTTCTGTGACGTGTCTTATGTTGTTGTATTTTGTCCTATTCAGTCAGCACCTCCACAAAAACAGGCACAACATGGTAGGGAGTGAGCCACATAATCAAACACACTGAGAAGAGAAACCATCCATCAATGGGATAATAACATTCAAGATCCAACTACATCAGGAGAACCCACATATCTCAAGTAGGGGGCCCTCTTAATACACCTAGCCCAGGAGACCTGAGAAACTGCACCACTGGATCCCACAAAACATCTACTACATAAGATGAACCCCTAAAATCTGTGTGGCATAGCAGTTTGATCTAATATATAGAAATAAATACCAAGGAACAACAAAAATGGGGTGACAAAGAATCAACTCCCAAATGAAAGAAAAGGAGGAGTCACCAGAAAAGGAATGAAATGAAATGAAGGCAAGTAATTTTTAAAAGAAAGAATTGTGAGTAATGGTTATTAGGATGCTCAAACTTTTGGATGAGAAATACACGCAACTCAATGATAATTATAAGGAGCTGATGAGAAATGCACCAACATGAGTTGAATAATGACATAGGTACAATAAAGAACAAAATGGAAGGTTTCAACAGTAAACTAGAAGAAACTGAGGACTGAATCAGCAAGTTAGTAGACAAGGAAAAAACACCCAAACAGAGCAGCAACTAAAGGAAAAAAAGCAGGAGAGTGTAAGGGAGTTTTGGGACAACATAATAGGGAACAACATCTGCATAATAGGGGTGCCAGAAGGAAAGAAAGCTGAGAAAGGAGTAGAAAACATATTTGAAGAAATAATGACTAGTAACTTCCCTGACTTCAGAAAGATAAAAATTTACACAACTCCAAAAAGCACAGAGAGTCCCAAACAAGAAGAACTCCAAAAGACCGACACCAAGATACATCATAATTAAGTTGGAAAAGGTAAGAGACAAAGAAAGAATTTTAAAGAGAGAGGCTATACCCAGAAAGGCAGGCTGAAGAACTGCCCGAGCCACGTGGTACCAGAGGGAGAGAAACTTGCAGTGGCATGGTTCTTTTGCCTTTATATTTTCCCTGCTTTTATTAGCAAAACCCAATTCATAGGACTTTTCAATTACAAACTCTCACCAAGGCTACTGTGTAGGTGGACATGCAGTATTGTGAAGGCTGGGAAGATGCTGAGGAGAGGAGCAGGACAGGGCGAGGTGAACAGGAATCTGGCACTGGGGCATTCCAGACCCTCCAACCCTATGCTGCCATTTTTCTGCTGAAGCGTTAGCCCCTCCAAGCACCCGCATGGCAACTAGTACAACTGCATCCAGCCTCAAACTTTGCAGAGGATACGAGGAATCTGAATAGCTCCAGGGAGCCCTGGGAGACTGAGTTGAGGGGTGGTTGGAACCTGGAAACCAATACAGCAACACGCTACCTAAATCCTGTGTCAGAAATAGATGACTGTGTAAATAAGACTGAAAGCAGTAGAAAAGCAAAGCTGGCAGATTGGTCCTGCCTGCCTGAAACCAAGGCTGTGGAGACAGACACAAAGGAGCAGGGGATCATTGGAAACTTCAACACGGTGCTGAGGATTTAACAGGAAACTGAGAAGTAGCAGAAAGAACGTTAGAGAGGGATGTTAAACCAGCTCCCATGGCACGTTAAAACTCGGCTGAAGTGAAAGACATTGCACTTTTTTATTTTTTTATGTTTCACTTAACAATTTTTTTTCTTCTTTAATTTTTTTAACCTTTTATTTTTTGCATTATTTTTCTTCATTCTATTTTTATTTTTTATTATTATTTTATTTTATCTTATTTTTTTTTTCTTTTTTCCCCTACCCTTTTCTTCCTCACACCTCCCTTTTTTATCCTGTTTCTCTTCTCCTGTCCCTGCTTTCATTTTTCTCTCTCCTTTCTTTTTACCCATAGTTAAAAATGCATCTTCTTTAAACTGATGAACAAAAATAGATACAGAGGCAGAGAAACATCGAACAGCAAAACTGCATCAAGAAGGCTGGGGAGGGTTGGTGGGGGGGGGGCAGGTAAGAGATCAACCGAAGGACTGGTATGCATGCAATAAGCATAAACAATAGAAGCAAGACACTGGGGGGTGGGGTGAGGGTATGTGCTGGGGGGCAGGGGAGGCCAGGGGAAGGTCAATGGGGAAAAAATGAGACATGTACTACTATTTGTAATACTTTAAACAATAAAGTAAAATTTTAAAAAAATGAATCTTCTTTATCTGCTTTATTGACATATTATTATTATTGAAGTCTCTGTTGGCTTATTCATATATTGAATTTCCTCTCCCCTGCTCCAAGACCATGCACACTTCTCTTTTCTCTTTCTTAGCTAGCCATTTTTTTTATGCTTTTGTTTTTCCTCTCCTCTCTTGCTCTCTTCTCCTAACTGCATAATTAGTTTCACTCACTAAACTCAAGGCTATCTGCTCTCTCCTTTATTCTCCTTTTCCAAAAATAGATGAATATATAGATAAATAAAAACATATTTTTGTGTTTTTAATATTTTTTATTTATTTTTAATTTATTGACTAGAGGCTTGATGCATGAAATTTGTGCAAGAGTAGGCCTTTCTTCCCCCGGCTGCTGGCACTGGCTTCCCTCTGATACTTGGGACCTGGGCTTCCCTCTGGCCATTGGCAGGCACCCACCAGTAACCCGGTTTCCCTCCAGCCATGGGCAGAGACCCACCTGGGACCCAGGCTTCCCTCCAGCCACTGGCAGGCACCCAACCAGACCCTGGCTTTCCTCTGGCCACCAGCAGGCACCTGAGACCCGGGCTTCATCCAAAAGGTCGTCCAGAAGGACTTCCGGAAGGATGTCTGTTCTAAGTAGCATATTACACTTTTATTATTATAGATTATTTTGTTTTTTACTTTTCTTCTTATTCACTCATTCTCTTTCTACTTCCTCTATACTGAACTGTGGCCATTCCCCTATACATTCACTTGCTTTACCTTAAATTCTGGATATAAGCTCTGCCTTTACAGATTCTGTCCCCCACCCCCCTTTATTCAGGGTGTTGTTTGCATTTTTTGGTTTATTTGTTTGTTTTGTGGAGTTTTCTCTACATATATGTATTTTTCCCCCTTTTTTTCTTCTTTTTCTATTCTCTCTAACCTTTTTTCAATTTCTCAATATAATTTTTGCTCTCTTTTCTCTCTCCTAATTCTCTTTTCTTTGGTGGTCACTTTTATTGGGGTTACCGGTGTCGTGAGTACATTTGTGTTTTGTTCCCTTTGTGTCATGTCTTCACGAGTTGTTTTTTGTGCTGTTCAGTCAATGTGGTAGAGAGTGAGCCACATAACCAGACACCCTGAAAGGAGGCTCCATCCACAAATGACACAATAACACTCAAGACTCAACTACATCAAGAAAACACAAATATCCCAAGTAGGAGCCATCCCTAGAATACTTAGCCCAGAAGACCTGAGATATTGCACCACTGGATCCCACAAAAATCTACCATTTAAGACAAACTCAATTGCTTTACCTTACATTCTGGATATAAGCTCTGCTTATATCCAGAATGTAAGGTAAATGGGTGACATAGAAGTTTGATCTAATACATAGAAACAACCACAAAGGAACAGCAAAAATGAGGAGACAGAGAAACAACCCCCAAATGAAAGAAAAAGAGGAATCACCAGAAAAGGAAGTAAAGAAAATGGAGGCAAGCAATTTGTCAGAGAAATAATTGAGAGCAATGATTATAAGGACGCTGAAAAAGATGGAAGACAAATTCAAGAGCATGTGTAAGAATGAAGAGAAAATGAAGAAGAACCAAGAGGAAATGAAGAATGGAATAGATGTAATAAAGAACACAATGGCAAGTATCAATAGTAGACTAGAAGAAACTGAGGACAGCACCAGAGAACTAGAAAACAAGGTAGGATAAAAACATGCAAGCAGAGCAGCAACTGGAAAAAAAAACAAAACTTAAAAAGCAAGAGGAGAGTATAAGGAAACTTTGAAACAACACAAAATGAAATAATATCCATATATAGTGGTGCCAGGAGAAGAGGAACCTGAGCAAGGAATAGAAAACCTGTATGAAGAAATAATGACATAAAAATTCCCTGACATTGGGAAGAAAAAACTCACACAAGTCCAAGAAGCACACAGGTCGCCAACAAGATGAACCCATAAAGACCAACACCAAGATACATCATAATTAAATTGGCAAACACAAACGACAAAGTAAGAATATTAAAGGCTGTCAGAGAGAGACAGAAAGTTACCTATAAAAAATCTCATATTAGACTATCAACTGATTTCTCAACAGAAACACATCAGGCCAGAAGAGATGGAATTAAATATATAAAGTGATACAAAGCAAGGGGCTGAATCCAACAATACTCTATCCAGCAAGGTTATCATTCAAAACCGAAGGTGAAATAAGGAACTTCACAGACAAAAAAGGGCTAAGGGAGTTTATTACCACCAAACCAGCAATGCAAGAAATGCTAAAGGGACTGCTGTAAAAACAATAAATAGAAAGGGAAAAAGGAACACAGGCATAAAGAATAAAAGTTGATACAAATACCTATCAATAGTAATCTTAAATGTAAATGGACTAAATGATCTAATCAAAAGACATCGGGTAGCTGAAGGGATAAGAAAACATGACCCTGTTGTCTACAAGAGACCCAGCTCAGAACAATAGACTCACACACACTGATAGTGAAGGGAAGGGTAAATTTTTTTTCAGGCAAATGAAAATACAAAAAAAAAATAGCTAGGGTATAAATACTTATATCTGACAAAATAGACCTCAAAGTGAAGGCCATAATAAGATAAGGAGGGCCACTTCATAATACTAAAGGGAGAAATTCAACAGGAGGATATAACTCTGGTAAACATATATGTACACAATACAGGAAGACACAAAAACATAAAGATATCAAGGATGAAACCCACAGCAATACAATCACAGTAGGGGATGGTAATATCCCATTGACACCACTGGATACATCCTCTATACAAAAAATTAGCAAAGAAACATCAATCCTAAATGACTCACTAGGTCAGATGGAATTAATTGACATTTTCACAACATTTCACCCCAAAGCTACAGAATATACATTCTTCTCAAGTGCATATAGGATATTTTCAAAGATAGACCACATATTGGAACACAGGCAAAGTCTCTTCAAATTCAAGAAGATAGAAATCATATCAAGCATCTTCTCAGATCACAATGGCATAAAACTAGATATCAGCTACAATAAAAACAATGAAAACAAATTTTAAACATTTGGCAACTAAATAACATGCTATTATACAATGATTGGATTACCAAAGAGATAAAATAAGAAGTAAAAAGTTTCCTGGTAACAAATGACAATGAAAACACAACAATCCAAAATCAATGGGACATAGTGAAAGCAGTCCTGAGAGGGGAGTTCATAGCTCTACAGTCCTATCTCAAAAAACAAGAAAAAAATGGTATTAAATTATCTAACCCTACAACTTAAAGAATTAAAAAGAGAGCAACAAGAAAGGCCCAGAGTAAGCAGAAGGAAGGAAATTATAAAGATCAGAGTGGAAATAAATGACATAAAGACCAAAAATAAATAAAATTACAAAAGATCAATAAAACCAAGAGCTGGTTCTTTGGAAGGATAAAAAAGATTGATGAACCTCTAACCAAGCTCATCAAGAAACAAAGGGAAAAGACTCAAACAAACAAACTCAGAAATGAAAGAAGTGAAGTAACAGCAGACCCCACAAAAATACAAAGGATTGTAAAAAAAATACTATGGACAACTCTACTCCAAAAATACTGGACAACATAGATGAAATGGACATATTCTTAGAAAAATATAAGCTTCCAAAACTCAATCAGGAATAAAAAAAACAAACAAACAAAAAAACTGAATAGGCTGGTAACTACTGACAAAAATGAAGCAGTAATCAACAATCTCCCAGAAAACAAAAGCTCTGGTCTGGATGGCCTTACAGGGGAGTTTTTCCAAACATCCAAAGAAGAACTAAAACCTATTCTGCCCACACTATTCTGAAAAATTCAAGAGGAAGGCACACTTCCAAGCTCTTTCAGTGAAGCCAGCATTACCATAATTCCAAAACCAGATAAAGGCACTACAAAGAAGGATAATTACAGGCCACTATCCCTGATGCATGTAGATGCCAAAATCCTCAACAAAATTCTAGCAAATCTGATCCAGCATTACATCAGAAAGATCATACACCATGACCAACTGGGATTTATTTTGGGGTTGCAAGGCTGGTACAATATCTACAAATCAATAAACATGATACATCACATAAACAAATTGAGAGACAAAAATCACATAACTATATCATTTGATGCAGAAAAAGCTATTTGACAAAATCCAACACCCTTTCTTGATTAAAAACTCTCAGCTAAGTGGGAATACTATAGGAGGATCATACCTCAACCTAATAAAAGTTTTATATGGCAAACCTACAGCCATCATCATACCCAATGGGAAAAAACTAAAACTATTTCCCCTAAAAACAGGAACAAAGCAGGGATGACCACTATCACCACTCCTGTTTTATTTTACACAGTACTGGAAGTGCTAGCCATAGTGATAAGACAAGAAGAAAAAATAAAAGTCATCCAAATTGAAAAATTAGAAGATAAACTGTCATTATTCACAGAGACATGATATAATACATAGAAAACCCTAAAGACTCCATAAAAAACTACTAGACTTAATAAATGAATTCAGCAATGTAGCAGTGTACAAAATTAACATCCAGAAATCTATGCCTTTTCTATACGCCAATAATGAACTCAAACAGAAAGAGAAACTAAAAAAACCAACCAAACAAAAAAACAATCCTATTTACCATTGCACCAAAAAAAAAAAAAAAAGATATCTAGGAATAAACTTAACTAAGGAGGTAAAATACCTGTACTCATAAAACTACAGGACATTGAAAAAAATGCTAGAGGAAGACATAAACAAATGGGAGAATATACCGTGTTCATGGACTGGTAGAATCAACATCATTAAAATTTCCATGCTACCCAAAGCAATTTTTAAATTCAATGCAATCCTCATTAAAATACCAATGGTATATTTCAAAGACCTAGAAAAAATGCTCCAAAAATTTATATGGAATAAAAAAAAGACCCCGGAAGAGAGGACCAAGATGGTGGCATAGGGCAGACGCCTGATTGTTGCCTACCACAACAATTTTGAAACTACAACTAGAAAACAGAGTGGACACCATCCAGAACCACTGGAGGGCTGGCTGAGCGGATGCTCTACAACTAGAATAAAAGAGAGGGGGATGCGGGATGATGCTGATGCCGGTGAGCCAAAGATCACACTTTAAGAACTATGGCTCTGGGAGACCGAACCAAGATGGCGACAAAGTTAAACAAATGAACTGCGCCGCGCACAGCAATTTCAAAAATACAACTAGAGGACAGAGCGTCTGCCACCCAGAACCACAGGAGAGCTGGCTGAATGGTGGATTTACAACTAAGAGGGAAGAGGAAAGAGAAAACACCGAGGGGCTGAGGTGCGGAGGCGCAAGGGTAGGGCTGGTGGCTGGGGAAGGGACGCGTGGCTTTTTTTCCAACCCTAAGGGAGATAAGCTCCCCATCACTCTGAAATCCAGTTTCTGGGCACGCGCGGGAGACCCAGATACCTACGTGGAGAAGCTGGACTCTCGGCCATCGTGTTGGAAAGTGAGAGAGACTTTTTTACAGAGGTGCACCCAGCAATCAGTGTTTACTGCACTGGAGCACGGGACGCGGGGACTTGGAAACGCGGAAAGGCAGAAAAGGCAGACTTGCAGCCATTGCTGTTTGCCACGCCCTAGCCTAATGATGCCCTGAGACCTCGCCCCGCCCTGAGACCCGCCCCGCCCTGAGACCTGCCCTGCACATTCCACAAACCCGCCCAGGCTCCAAACAGCAGCTTTTGCATATAAGATCACACTTTAAGAACTATGGCTCTGGCGACATGATGGCGGCCTGGAACGTGCTCGGCGCAGTTCCCCCAGCGGTCTCTGGCTGAGGAGACAGCTCCACTCGCTGCCAAGCACGAACAGATGAGCCCCTGGGAGACATGGGGTGGGAGACCCTGTGCTTGCTGACCTCCGAGTCCTTCGAGAATCTCAGCGCACCGGAAGTGGCCAGGTGCGCACACCCAGCGACTGGCCGCCGCTGCAGACCCGAGTGCCACCACAGCGACCTTGGACCAGCCCGTTGCCGTGCACCAGGCGCACCGGAGCTTCGCCGAACCCGCTGCCCAGTGAGTTCCGCGGCAGCCGCCCCAGAGCTTTGAGAAAACGGCAGGAGGAATTGCTGAGAAGGAATTGACTGATGAGAGTTGGGATCGGGAAGACGAGGCCCCGCTGGGTCCTGGATCCAGGAGCACTCGCCCGGCGACAGGTCGCTGCTGCAGACCCGAGTGCCGCCGCAACGACCTCGGACCAGCCTGCCGTCGCGCACCGGGCGCACCGGAGCTTCGCTGAGCCCGCCACCCAATGCATTCCACGGCAGCCGCACCAGAGCTTTGAGAAAATGGCCGAAGGAATTGCTGAGAGGGAATTGACCAACAGGAATTGGGATCAAGAAGATGAAGCCCCGCTGGGTCCCGGGTCCGGGTGAGGCCGCGCCCCACTGGGTTTGGGTGAAGCTGGATCCCGGGTCCGGGTGAGGCCATCCGCCCCTGAGTCCGGGTGAAGCCGTGCCCCTGGGTCCGGGCGAGACCAAACCAGAGGGAGTCAGACCTACATTACCACCATTTGTCCACCATCCAGAGCTGAAAAGTCAGTGCCGACATGTACACATAAGGAACTGGTGGACATTGAAATTGGGTCTCAAAAGAACTGTTGGTCCAGAAAGAAATTTACTACAGACTGATTCATTTGCCTGTCAGCATAACTATTATTGCTCGTCTCACATTCGGTTCTTATAAGTATATTTCTAGTAACACATGATCTCACTCATCTAGGGGAAATGATGAACAACATAGACTGATGAACAAGAACAGACCCAGAAACAAGGAGGCATCGATCGGACTGTCAGGCCTCAGAGGGAGGTTAGGGGAAGGTGGGGGGAGGGGGGAGAGATCAACCAAAGGACTTGTGTGCATGCATACGAGCCTAATCAATGGTTAAGGACAACAGGAGGTGGGGGCATCCGTGGGGAAGGGTGTGGGATGGGAATGAAGGGATGAGGACAAATATGTGACACCTTAATCAATAAAGAAATTAAAAAAAAAAAAGACCCCGAATAACCACAGCATTCCTGAGAAAGCTAAACAAAGTTGGAGGGATCTCCATACCAGATAGCAAGCTGTATTACAAAGCCACTGTTCTCAAAACTGCCTGGTATTGGCACAAGAACAGACATATAGATCAATGGAACAGAACAGAGGACCGAGAAATTGACCCAAGTCATTATGTTCAATTAATATTTGACAAAGGAGTCAAGAGCATACAATGGAGTCCAGACAGTCTCCTCAATAAATGGTGTTGGGAAAATTGGACAGATATATGCAAAAAAAATTAAACTAGACACCAACTTACACCAAACACAAAAACAAACGAAAAAAATGATAAAGGACTTAAATATAAGATGTGAAACCATAAAAATCTTAGAAGAATACATAGATACCAAAATATCAGACATATATCATAGCAATATTGTTACCGATACAGTTCCTACAGCAATGGAAACTGAGAAAATAAACAAATGAGACTACGTCAAAATAAAAAGCGTCTGCACTGCAAAAGAAACCATCAACAAAACAAGAAGGCCCACTGCATGGGAGAACATACTTACCAACATTATCTACAGTAAGGGTTTAATCTCCAAAATTTACAGGGAACTCATACAACTTAACAAAGGAAGATAAACAATCCAATCAAAAAATGGGCAGAGGACCTAAATAGACACTTTTCAAAAGAGGACATACAGAAGGCCAAGAGACCTATGAAAACATGCTCAAAGTAACTAATCATCCAAGAGATGCAAATCAAAACAACAATGAGGTACCATCTCATACCTATCAGAATGGCTACCATCAACAAATCAACAAATGACAAGTGCTGGCGAGGATGTGGAGAAAAAGGAACCCTCGTGTACTGCTGGTGGGAATGCAGATGGTGCAGCCACTGCAGAAAACAGTATAGAGTTTCCTCAAAAAGTTAAAAATGGAACTTCCATTTGACCCAGTAATCCTACTTCTAGGATCATATCTCATAAGTCAGAAACACCAATCAGAAAAGACATATGCACCCCTATGTTCATAGGAACACAATTTACAATAGCTAAGATTTGGAAACAGCCTAAATGCCCATCAGCAGATGAGTGGATTAAAAATCAGTGTACATCTACAGAATTGAATTCTACACTGCTATAAAAAAGAAGGAACTTTTATCATTTGCAACAGCATGGATGGACCTGGAGATCATTATGCCAAGCAAAATTAGCCAGTTGGAGAAAGGGAAATATCACATGTTCTCACTCATTTGTGGAATATAATGAACAATATAAATTGATGAATACAAACAGATACAGAGACAGAGAAACACTGAACAGACCATCAAACCTCAGAGGGAAGTCTGGGGAGGTTTGGAGTGGGTGGGTGGTAAAAGATCAACCAAAGGACTTGTATGCATGCATATTAGCATAATGAATAGACAGGTACACTGGGGCAATGGAGGCTTGTCCTGGGGTTGGGAGTGGCCAGGAAGGGGTCAATGGGAGAAAAAGGAGACATATGTAATACTTTAAACAATAAAAAAAGAAGAAGAATGGCAATAAACAAGTACCTATCAATAATAATCTTAAACGTAAGTAGATTAAGTGCTCCAATCAAGAGACATAGGGATCTGAATGGATAAGCAAACACGACCCATAAGCAAACATGACCCATATACATGCTATCTTATCTATAAGAGACCCACCTTAGAACAAAAGATCCACAAAGTGAAGAACAAAGTGAAGGGATGGAAAAAAATTTTCAGGAAAATGGAAATGAAAAAAAACAGCTGGGGTAGAAATTTTCAAAAGTGTATAGATTCCTGATCAATTCACCAACTTTAGGATATGGCAAAATATTTAACTTTGATTACTCATAAAGATTCATTATAATCCGGCTATTGATTGGGAGTTCTGAACACAGATAGTGGGCACATCCTTCAGCAAAATTAGAGAAGTGTCCTGCTTCTCCCTATTTGCTTCCTGCAGGTTCAGCAGGATTTGAAGTTGTCTTTTTCTTATAGCACATTAATGAAAGTTTTTCTAAATAGAAGAGATATTCAGCATTTTAGCATTTTGTGACCATATCCTAGATGACTCAGCCTCTCTGGACTTGTGATCTGAGCCAGGAGAGAGCCAGAAATAGTTTTAACAAACTGATAACTATTGCCCTGAGGGGCCATTGTTCTCGCTTTCACTTGCACAACTTAGAGAGTTCCACATTTTTGTTTTCAACAATAACAATGCCATGATTCTGATTATGTATTTCCATATTTATTGACACTAGAAGTCTCAGAGAAAACCAGCCTAAACAAAATTAAATTAAAAGAGAAACTCATTAGATATTTATGTACAAAATCTCTGATAAAGCAGGGGATGTTTTATAACACAGTCAAACCCATCGGGAAACCTATCAGTTTCTGTTATGTCTTTCTTCAGGCCCCTCACTGCCCCTCCTTGAAGGTACCTTGCTTTCCCTGATCCAGTTGTTTGCTGCCTCCTGAGCTTGCTGCACAGCTAGTATATTGTATCTTCCTTTCTGTAACCCTAGAATTGCCTCTCATTTCTTTCCTACATGAAAGCCTGTTCATTTCCTGGATATCATGCATTTCCTTTCTATTGTTTCACTACAGCTTTTGTATGGAACGCATTGTCTAGAGGCTTTTTGGAAATGATACGTAGAACCTAGCTTTTTGAATTCTATTATGTCTGAAAATAGTACTATAACAAACTCAGTATCAACTTATAGCTTGGTGGATAGTTTTAAATATTTTTTTCTCTAAATATGAAGACATTCTTTCATTGTCTTTTAGCTCATTTTTCTGGTGTTAAGAGATCTGATAACATTGCACTTTCCTAACTTATTTCCTACATGTATGCTTTAAGCATCATTCTTTGTTTTTCTGATGGTCAGTTTTAGATGAAGAAGAAGAGGAAGAAGAAGAAGAAGAAGAAGAAGAAGAAGAAGAAGAAGAAGAAGAAGAAGAAGAAGAAGAGGAAGAAGAAGAAGAGGAAGAAGAAGAAGAGGAAGAAGAGTGTGTGTGTGTTGAAAACAAAGTGCTTTACTGTAAGGTCCCCAGATATAGGTTTCTGTTCATTTTTTCTTTTTCGTCTGTCAGGTTCCCTGAGATGAATTTCCCAGTCTCTTTCCTGGGAATGGGAGCCAAGCTGTCTACCCTCCTGAAGGAGTATAGGGAAAAACTTTCAGGTACATTTTCACATAAACTCTCCATGTACAGTACATAAACTTCTCTATTCTTCCAGTGTCCCTTGGAGCAGAACTTGGTTCAGAGTATCCAATGTCATTCCTGAAATAAGATGGAAAGGTATCTGGGAGTACATTGTTTCTTTACAAGAACTTTTAACCAAAGCTCCATATCTCCAATTTCTAAGTAAATTGGGAGTTCTTGGGCTTGGATCACCTTGAGCCTAATTGACTCTTTATTCTGCATTTTAAGATTTGAATGCTTCCCAGTGTCCTAAGTCAAATGTTACTCTTCCATCTACTGTCAGTGTTCCAAAATATTGTTGTCATATCTGGTCTCCTTTATCTGCTGGTGGCCCTTCTTTCTCCAGTTTGTCCTAGTAAATACTTAGTTCTTTTTATTAGAGTCATTTTAGTGTGGTTCCTGAGGGTGAGCTAAAAGCACATTACTAATGTCCATTTTTCACTGACACCCTTTCACTTTTTAGGTTTATGTATTAGTTTGATAAAGATAAATTGAAATAAGAAAATGTCCTTTAAATAATAATTTTAGTGTAGCAAATATTAAATTATTATTATAAAAATATGCCTTGGAAAGTGAGAACTTATTTTTTTTTTAATTTGTCACTGGATTTTCCATATTGGTTCTTCAAGTATTTTTTCTTCACAATGTAAAAAATACTCAGTCTTTTCTTTGAAAGACAGTCAACATCAAAGACACAAACTACCAAATTTTACCCTTGATCTATAAAATTTTAAGAAAATACTTTATCCCCAAGCCCACAATTAAGCATATTTCATTATTACAGGACCCACCTCTTTGCCTTTGTCAGCTAGTTGTTTGGATTAAGTATTTCTATTTCAACCATCTGTCTCAACACACACACACAGAGAACTACACTGACACATTATACACACACAAATATTCCTTTTCAAAGTATCAAAGAGTGTTATTAAAAAAAACTTTCCTGTTTCAAAATATTTGTACAACCCCCTTTCATTATTATCAGAAAGCAAAGTAAGATTTCAAACAGACACAGAAGTCACTGTGAAGACTAAGACAGTGATTGGAGTCACATGAAAGCCAGGGATGCCAAGGATTGCCAGAAAACAAACCCTAATCAGAACTCCAGGATTATAGAGCCAAGATGAGGTGTCATGGGAGTTAGGGTCACCCCTAGAGCCCTCTGACTGATGTGCTATACTGAAGGAGGTGGCCTGTGTGATTCAAAGAACTTTTACTTCAGCAAACAGGTGTTATTGGCTGACAATAATAGAAGTCTAGGATCAGTAGGATACCACACCCTTAAACCATGCTATTAACTCTACCCCATAGAATAATAAAGCTGAGTATTCAAGTATTTATAAAATATCAGTTCTATGGTCAATGTGTGAATCATTTTTTAAAAAATAATGTTTTAATTCAACCCACTTGGTGATTAAAAACAGGACTATTATAATTTTAAGCAACACCAAACAAATTATATCATTAGTCTTTAAATAGATCATCATGCCCTAACCGGTTCGGCTCAGTGGAAAGAGCGTCGGCCTTCGGACTGAAAGGTCCTAGGTTCGATTCCGGTCAAGGGCATGTACTTTGGTTGCGGGCACATCCCCAGTAGGAGGTGTGCAGGAGGCAGCTGATTGATGTTTCTCTTTCATCAATGTTTCTGACTCTCTATCCCTCTCCCTTCCTCTCTGTGAAAAATCAATAAAATATATTTAAATAGATCATCATGATTTTTTAGGAAATTTTTGATTTGTCAAAGGAAACATCCTAATGTATTCTATTCTATATAATAAAGAGCTAATATGCTAATTAGACCGAACAGCAGAACAACTGTCCAGACAACCTTCTGGATGACTGTCCAGACAGCCTTGTGGCTGGGGCTGTGAGGGGCTGCGAGGGCCAGCCAGGGTTGTGAGGGCCGAGCCCCTTGTACAAATTTCACGCATTGGGCCTTTAGTTTGGTATAATATTCTTCTTTAGATATTTTAGTGCACATTTCTGACAATCAGATAACTAGATAAATGTCCTTCACATTTATAGGAGTTAAATAAATTGTGCCATAATATTTAGTATACTAGAAGCCTGTTGCACGAAGATTCATGCAAGAATAGGCCTTCCTTCCCCTGGCTTCGCTCCCGGCCACCCAGGAGCCTGCAAATCCTCACTCCCAGCTGCCCAGGAGCTTGCAAGTCCTCGCTACAGGTGGAGCACCACTCCTGTAGCTCCCTCCGCCCCCTGCCCTCCCACTCATAGCAGGCATCCCACCCCGCCTGGCCACTCCGCGCCTGCATATGCAAATTAACCTTCCGTCTTTGTTGGGTTAATTTGCATACTCACTCATGATTAGCTGATGGGCATTGTGGAGGTATGGTCAATTTGCATATTTCTTTTTCATTACTGTAGATGAGTAAATAATATTTGGTAGGTAATATACTTTAGTAATTTTTCCCTTCTTTTAATGTAGCTACAAAAGCATAAGAAATAAAATGGACATTACTTTTATTCATGTTTAAAAATATATCCCAGCAGATCTTCCCTGCTTTGTTCTGTAAAGTCAGGAATTTTGTGGTTTCATAGAGATTTTTCTATAATTGCATTATAAGAAAAATTGTAACAGAAATCTAGGGCAATTCATTCAACAAATAATTATTAAGCATCTTCTATGAGCTCAGCTTTGTGCTCAGTGCTGAAAATCTAGGTTTTATTATTTTATTTTCTTATTGAATCAATTTTGAAACATTGATATTAACACATACAATGATAACAACAATAAACTTTATAGAAAATTATATCTCTCTTCTAAGAACAGTCAGGTGAGAGGATTGCAATGAGCTGTAAAAGTTAAGGAGTATTAATTATGCCTAAACATTATACCTTATAAAAACTGAATTTATTGAAATGTATTGAAGTTCTACAGCTATATCTGAATCCAAATAAGTAATGATTTAATTTAAAATCTAGTGTATAATGGTAAAGGTATCATAGCTTAGGAGATATGGAGATGTACTAGTATGACATGGTATAGTCCAATAAGACATTATAAGGCATAGAATATTATTTCTCTCTTTCTCTTGGAATTTACCTTTAGTTTTAGATATAATTGTTATTTTATATGTATGTTTAAACATTAGGAAATAGACTATGTTTCTGTTGTATAGATCACTTTTGTTTTGATGTTCAAAATCTATACTTGCCCAAATGATGTTTAGTGTCCTCAAACTATTTCCATACCAAAGGTTCTGCTAATTTGGTTTCTGTACCTTTTTAAAATCTAGATTAATGGAGAAGTATTCACTATTCCACAATAAGCCACATATTTTTTTAAAAATCTAAAACCTTGGATCTCGCCATCTTAAAGGGGAGAGTGGCTGTGATCGGAAGCCTAGCCATACCTTCAACCAGGAAGAACTTGGATACCTCCAGGGACCCTACACCCACAACACCCAGGGACCAGCAGCGAACCCACAAACACCGAGTCTCAAGCAGTGAGAATACATAGATGCCGATAAGCCCTGCACCTTCTCCCAGAAAGGATAACTATCACCTAGAGAAAGATGAGGTCTACGATCCAGGCTGGAGGGAGAAACACGTGCAGAGGAATCTACAGTTTCAAAGGAAGTCTATGCCCCACAAAAATCCGAGGCTGTTGGGGTTAGCATAGCCCGCAAATGTGGAAGAGGGTCCACAGGCCTGCTTGCAGAAGGGAACTCTAGAAATCAACCCAGAGCTTGGCTGAGCACAGAAAGGCAGCTGGAAGTTCTATCACTATACTGGTTGCGCAGTCCCAAGAAAAAAAGACCTGCACAGAGAGGTGCACAGAGACACGCACAGTGCTGGGGAGAAAAGTCATGAGTCTACTCTTACTCTGGCTTTTTTTTTTCCCTCTTTAAATCCTTGCTTTTGATTACTAAGCCTGGTACAAAGGATCCCTCAATTAAAAACACTCAGAGTCTGCAGGGGAAAGTTGTTTTATGGAACCTGGGAGTCAGAGCAAGGAGAAACAATCAGAAAACCAGCTCTGGGGCAGTCCATTCCCCCAACTCAGTATTAAGTGTGGCAGGGAAAACAAAAACTAAATACTGGGTAGAGAGGACTTATAGCCCCAGATGTCAATACAGAAACACTGCCACCCAGGGGTTGAATCACAAATTGACTCTTGTGTAAATATATCTAAAAGCAGTCTGAGAAACAAAGTAATACTGCCTGCTTGCAAACAGGATTGTGGCTTACGACAAAGAGGAGCAGTGGAATGCAGGGAACTTTGATACTGTCCTGACTACCTGACAGAAAACAGTTGTGCCAAACAGAACAGTAAAGGAAGTGAATGAAATTCACTACTGCACATTTTTATTTTTTATCCTTTACTTAAAAAACTATTTTCTTCTTTTTTCTCACTTGATTTTACCTTTTTAATTATTCTATTTTTATTTTTAATTAGTATTATTACTACTATTATTTTACCTTTTTTAAAGTTTCATTTTATTTTTTCTTTATTTTATTTTATTTTGTGATTAGTGACCTACATTATATTTTCATTTTTCCTTTAGCATCATTTTACTCTATCTCAACTTTTCCTTTATGCCAACATTCTCTTCTTCACTTTTCCCCTTTTGTTGTCCTGTTTCTCATACCCTATTCCTGCTTTATATTTTCCCTATTCTTTCTTTTTACCCCCTGTTAAAAAATTCATTGGAAATTAATAATTTTCGCTCCCCCAATTGAGCAAGGAATAGGAAACCTGTTTGAAGAAAACTTCCCTGATATAGAGAAGAAAAAACTCACACAAGTCCAAGAAGCCCACAGAATCCCAAACAAAATGAATCCCAAGAGACTGATGCCAAGGCACATTATAATTAAATTGGCAAACACCAATGACAAAATAAGAATCTTCAAAGTGGCCAGAGAGAGACAGAAAGTTACCTACAAAGGTCCCCCATCAGAGTAGTGACTGATTTCTCCACAGAAACACATCAGGCCAGAAGGGAATGAAATGAAATATACAAAGTCATCCAAAGGAAGGGTCTGAATCCAAGAATATTATACCCAGAAAGTCTATCAATCAAAATTGAGGGTGAAATCAGGAACTTCACAGACAAAAAATGACTAAGGGAGTTTATTATCAGCAAACCAGCAATGCAAGAAATGCTAAAGGGTCTGCTGTAAAAAGAAGATATAGGAAGCAAAGAAGACACACAGGCATAAAAAATAAAAATGGCAACAAACAAGTACCTACCAATAATAACTTTAAATGTCAGTGGATTAAATGCCCCAATCAAAAAACAAAGGTTAGCTGAGTGGATAAGGACACATGACCCATGTATCTGCTGTCTACAGGAAACCCACCTCAGAACAAAGGACTCACACAGACTGATTGTGAAGGGATGGTAAAAGGTTTTTCAGGCGAATGGAAATAAAAAAAAAGTTGGGGTTGCAATACTTATATCTGACAAATTAGACCTCAAAGTGAAGGCCATAACAAAAGATAAGGAAGGCCACTTCATAATACTAAAGGGAGCAATTCAACAAGAAGATATAACTCTGGTAAACATATACGCACGCAATACAGAAGCACCCAAATACATTAAAAAAAGCACAAAACCTTCTGGAGGATATCAAGGGAGATATTGACAGCAATACAGTCATAGTAGGGGGCTTTCATAGCCTACTAACACCAGTGGACAAATCCTCTAAACAAAAAATTAGCAAAGAAACATCAATCCTAAATGACTCACTAGATCAGATGGGATTAATTGACATATTCAGAACAATTCACCCCAAAGCCACAGAATATACATTCTTCTCAAGTGCACATGAGTCATTTACAAAGATAGACCATATATTGGGACACAGGCAAAGTTTCTTCAAATTCAAGAAGATATAAATCATATCAAGTACCTTCTCAGATCACAATGGCATAAAACTAGAAATCAACTACAATAAAAACAATTAAATAAATCAAACACCTGGAGACTAAATAGCATGCTATTAAACAATGACTGCGTTACTAAAGAAATCAAAGAAGAAATAAAAAGCATCATGGCAACAAACGACAATGAAAACACAACAATCCAAAATCTATGAGACACAGTGAAAGCAGATTTGAGAGGGAAGTTCATAGCTCTACAGGCCTACCTCAAAAAACAAGAAACAATGGTAATAAATTATCTAACACTACAACTCAAAGAGTTAGAAAGACAGCAATAAGAAAAGCCCAGCGTAAGGAGAAGGAAGAAAATAATAAAGATCAGAGTGGAAATAAAGGACATAGAGACAAAAACAAAAAAACAAACAAAAAACACAAAAAGAAAAAAAAACAGAAGCAATACAAAAGATCAACAAAACCAAGAGCTGGTTCTTTGAAAGGATAAACAAGATTGATGAACCTCTAGACCTCTAGCCAGGCTCACCAAGAAGCAAAGAGAGAGGACCCAAATAAACAAAATCAGAAATACAAACTATTATGAAAAAATACTATGAACAACTCTATTCCAACAAAATGGACAACTTAGATGAAATGGACATATTCTTAGAAATATACAAGAATCCAAAAACTCAACCAAGAAGAATCAAAATATCTGAATAGGCCGATAACTACTGAAGAAATTGAAACAGCGATCAAAAATCTTCCAGCAAACAAAAGTCCTGGTCCACATGGCTTTACAGGGGAGTTCTACCAAGCATCCAAAGAAGAACTAAAACCTATCCTCCTCAGACTATTCCAAAAAATTCAAGAGGAAGGCATACTTACAACCACTTTCTATGAAGCCAGCATTACCCTAATCCCAAAACCAGATAAAGACATCACTTAAAAAGAGAACTACAGGCCAATATCCTTCATGAACATAGATGCTAAAATCCCCAACAAAATTCTAGCAAATCAGATTCAGCAATACATTAGAAAGAGCATACACCATGACCAAGTGGGATTTGTACCAGGGATGCAAGGATGGTACAATATCTGCAAATCAATAAATGTGATGCATCACATAAACTGAGAGACAAAAATCACATAATCAGATCAATTGATGCAGAAAAAGCATTTGACAAAATCCAACACCCTTTCTTGATAGAAACTCTCAACAAAGTGGGAATAGAGGGATCAGACCTCAACATAATAAAAGTTTTATATAGCAAACTTACAGCCAACATCATACTCAATGGGAAAAAACTAAAATTATTTACCCTAAGAACAGGAACAAGACAAGGATGCCCACTTTCCCCACTCCTGTTTGACATAGTGCTAGAAGTACTAGCCATAGCGATCAGACAAGAAGAAGAAATAAAAGCATCCAAACTGTAAAAGAAGAAGTAAAACTGTCCTTATTCACAGATGACATGATACTATACATAAAAAAACCCCAAAGACTCCATCAAAAAACTACTAGACCTAATAAATGAATTTGGCAATGTAGCAGGATACAAAATTAACACCCAGAAATCTATGGCCTTTTTATATGCCAATAATGAACTCAAACAGAAAGAGAAATGAAAAAAAATCCGATTAACCATTGCACCAAAAAAGTTAAGATACTTAGGAATAAACTTAACTAAAGATGAAAATTACCTGTATTCGGAAAACTACAGGACATTGAAAAAAGAGATAGAGGAAGACATAAACATATGGAAGAACATACCATGTTCATGGATTGGTAGAATCAACATCATTAACATTTTGCACTCGGATGTCGAGTGTGACTCAACACGGTTAGCATTATAATAAAGGAATCGAGAAAAAAGCAAGCGAATGCAAAGGGTTAAAATGTCCATAGTACCTAAAGCAATCTATAGATTCAATGCGATAGCTATTAAAATACCAATGGCATATTTCAAAAATCTAGAGCAAACTCTCCAAAAATTCATCTGGAATAAAAAAAGACCCCGAATAGCCACAGCATTCCTGAGAAAGATAAACAAAGTTGGAGGGATCACAATACCAGATATCAAGCTATATTACAAAGCCACTGTTCTGAAAACTGGCTGGTACTGGCACAAGAACAGACATATAGACCAATGGAATAGAACAGAGAACACAGAAATCGACCCAAGCCATTATGCTCAAATACTATTTGATAAAGGAGGCAAGAGCATACAATGGAGTCAAAACAGTCTCTTAAATAAATGGTGCTGGGATATTTGGTCAGATACATGCAAAAAAATGAAACTAGATCACCAACTTACACCATACACAAAAACAAACTCAAAATGGCTAAAGGACTTGAATGTAAGATGGGAAACCATAAAAATCCTACAAGACTCCATAGGCAGCAAAATTGCAGACATATGTGAGAGCAATATCTTTACAAACACAGATCCTAGGGCAAGAGAGACTAAGGAGAAAATAAACAAATGGAACTACATCAAAATGAAAAGCTTCTGTACAGCAAAAGAAACCATCAACAAAACAACAAGAAAGCCCAGTGCATGGGAGAACATATTTGCCAATGTTATCTCTGATAAGGGTTTAAAATCCAGCAGGGAACTCATACAATTTAACAAAAGGAAGATAAAAAATCCAATCAAAAAATGGGCAAAGGACCTAAATAGACACTTTTCGAAACAGGACATTCAGAAAGCCAAGAGAAATATGAAAACATGCTCAAAGTTACTAATCATCCAAGAGATGCAAATCAAAACAACAATGAGGTACCACCTCACACCTGTCAGAAAGGCTATCATCAACAAATGAACAAACGTCAAGTGCTGGAGAGGATGTGGAGAAAAAGGAACCCTCCTTCACTTCTGGTGGGAATGCAGACTGGTGCAGCCACTGTGGAAAACAGTATGCTGTTTCCTCAAAAAGTTAAAAATGGAACTGCCATTTGACCCAGTAATACCACTTCTAGGAATATATCCAAAAAAATCAGAAACACCAATCAGAAAGGATATATGCACCCCTATGTTCATAGCAGCACAATTTACAATAGCTAAGATTTGGAAACAGCCTAAATGCCCATCAGCAGATGAATGTATTAGAAAACTATGGTACACCTACACAATGGAATACTATCCTACCTAATAATAGAGTAATATGCAAATTGACCATACCTTCACTACATCTAAGACATGCCCACCAGTCAAGCCACACCCACTAGCCAATCAGGAGCAAATATGCAAATAACCCAACCAAGATGGCTACAGCCACTGAGAGCGGGAGGGTTTCCATGGTAACAAAAGAAGCCAAGCTTTCTGCGCCTCCTGTTGCCGGCCTAAGCCTCCACTCAAGGCTACAAAGTTTCAATTATAGAAGGTGAATTAATTCCAATAGAAATCGCTGCTGGCCGCGGAGCGAGCAGCAGGCTTGGCTTTGCTCCAGGCTACAAAGTTTCAGTTGTAGAATGTAAATAAATTCCAGATACCAGGGCCTCCTCTTGGGTCGCCAGGGGGCGTGGCCAGCCTGCAAACCACCACAGGCCCCTCGCTCAGGCCGTCCCACGCCCCAAGGGAACCCCCACCCTTCAGGGCAAACCAGTCAGCCCCACCCATGCACCAGGCCTCTATCCTATCTAATAACAGAGTAATATGCAGATTGACCATCACTGCAACACACAATATAGCTTCCCCCATGTGGTCAAAGATCCTGCCCCCATGTGGACACAAGATGGTCACCACAAGATGGCCAGCAGGGGAGGGCAGTTGGGAGGCACCAGGCCTGCAAGGGAGGGCAGTTGGAGGCGATCAACCCTGCAGGGGAAGGTAGTTAAGGGTGACCAGGCCAGCAGAGGAGGGAAGTTGGGGACAAACAGGCTGGCTGGGGAGCAGTTAGGCATCAATCAGGCTGGAAACAGAGTGGTTAGGGGGTGATCAGGCTGGCAGGCAGAAGCAGTTAGGGGCAATCAGGAAGGCAGGCAGGTGATCAGTTGGGAGCCAGCAGACTTGGATTGTGAGAGGGATCCCAGATTGGAGAGGGTGCAGGCTGGGCTGAGGGACACGCCCCCCCTCCGTGCCCAAATTTCATGCACCAGGCCTCTAGTGCTACTATAAAAAAGGAATTCTTACCATTTCCAGCAACATGGATGGAACTGGAGAGCATTATGCTAAGTGAAATAAGCCAGGCAGTGAAAGAAAAATACCACATGATCTCACTCACTTTTCCTACCTAATAAAAAGGTAATATGCAAATTGACCATACCATCAACACACCCACAAGCCACGCCCACAAGCCATGCCCACAAGCCAATCAGAGCAGGTATGCAAATTAACCCAACCAAGATGGCTACAGCCACAGACAGCAAGGTTTCCCAGGTAACAGAGCAAGCCAAGCTTTCTGCGAGCTGTTGCAGGCCTAAGCCTCCACTCAAGCTACAAAGTTTCAATTATAGAAGGTAAACAAATTCAAACAGAAATGGCAGAACAGAGCTTAAGAGAGCAGGCCAGGGTTACCGGCGGCAACAGGGGAAGCAAAGCTTTCTGCACACCCTGGCAGGGCCCAGCCTCTGCTTAAGGCTACAAAGTTTCAATTATAGAAGGTGAATTAACTGCTACAGAAATGGCTGCCGGCCACAGAGGGAGCAACAGGCTTGGCTCCGCTCCAGGCTACAAAGTTTCAATTGAAGAAGGAAAATAAATTCTAGATACCTGGGCCTCCGCTTGGGTTTCCAGGGGGCGTGGCTTGCCTACAAACCACCACAGGATCCTTGCTCAGGCTGCTTCATGCCCCAAGGGAACCCCCACCCTGATCTGGGACACCCTTCAGGGCAAACCAGCTGGCCCCCACTCCTGCACCAGGCCTCTATCCTATCTAATAAAAGAGTAATATGCAGATTGACCATCACTCCAACACACAATATGTCTGTCCCCATGTGGTCAAAGATCCTGCCCCCATGTGGACACAAGATGGCCACCACAAGATGGCCAGCAGGCGAAGGCAGTTGGGAGGCACCTGGCCTGCAAGGGAGGGCAGTTGAGAGGGACCAGGCCTGCAAGGGAGGGCAGTTGAGAGGGACCAGGCTTGCAAGGGAGGGTAGCTGGAGGTGATCAACCCTGCAGGAGAGGGCAGATAGGGGTGACCAGGCCGGCAGAGGAGGGAAGTTGGGGGCAAACAGGCTGGCAGGGGAACAGTTAAGCATCAACCAGGCTGGCAGCGGAGTGGTTAGGGGGTGATCAGGCTGGCAGGCAGAAGCGGTTAGGAGCAATCAGGAAGGCAGGCAGGTGAGCAGTTGGGAGCCAGCAGTCCTGGATTGTGAGAGGGATGTCCGACTGCCCATTTAGGCTCAATCGGGCCTAAACGGGCAGTCGGTCATCCCTCCAGGGGTCCCATATTGGAGAGGGTACAGGCTGGGCTGAGGGACAACCCCCCTCTGTGCACGAATTTCATGCACCGGGCTTCTAGTGGATAATAAAGAACATTATAACCTGATGAACAAAAAGGTAGATACAGTGGTGAGAATCATTGAACAGACTGTCAAATTACAGCGGGAAGGCTGGGGAGGGTTGGTGGGGTAGGTAAGAGATCAACTGAAGGACTTGTATGCATGCATATAAGCATAACCAATGGATACAAGACACTGGGGAGGGGTGATGGCATGTGCCGGGGGGTAGGGGAGGCTGGGGGGTAGAGGAGGCCGGGGGAAGGTCAATGGTGAAAAAAAGGAGAAATATGTACTACTATTTGTAATACTTTTAACAAAAAAAATAAATTAAATTAAAAGAATCTAAAACCTTACTTTATAAATATTATAAATTCTCAACATTTTTGAAGTCTCAATAGGAAATACAATTACCAGAATGTTGAGATAATAATAGGTAGGTAGAACTGCCACTCATGGTCTAAGAAGACAAAGCTACAAATTCAGATGATCACAAGAGAGTGCATTGCTTGATACAGCATTAATTAATTTTTAATTAGTTTTTTCCTGTGAAGTTGTGAAAGGACATAAAGCCCTCAGGAGTAGCAAGCCCAGAAAATAATCCTCAATCAGTGGCTCGGGGAATATATAAAGACTATTGGCCCCTTCCCTCTTGGGTGGGTTACTGCTGAAATGTGGGTTTTACTCTGTTTCTTGGTTCCCCATATGTTAACTTCTATCATCCCTTAATAACGGACCCTTTATTAGCAGACTTTCTTCCTCTGTATGACTCCCCACCTTTTCTACAAGGTTTTCTTCTACCTCTCAAATAAACTTTTTGCACTTAAATCCTGTCACGGGTCTGGTTTTCGTGGATATTTGATAATACCTGTACACCTACAAGTTGTCTTAGAAAACAAATTCTATGAATTAGACACTGCAATTGAAAAACTATCAGACAAATGACAAACTCATTCCCTCTGAAAATAGCCATAGAGGAATGGTAACACCTGGCATGCTAGAGTGTCACATTCTATGATTCCCACATGTGGTGAACTGGGACAAGATGCAGGTAGGGGAGCAAGTACTAGCTTATGCAATATCTCCAGTACTTGAGAGATGTGATGAGGATGGAAATTCTAAGTATTTGGAGTTGATTGTTTTTGGGAAAGAAAGTAATACACTGCAGGGGAGAGGGACATGCTTAAATCAGACAATTATTAACTCAAGGCATAGTGTGAAGGCCAGGAATTATTTATTTCAGCAATTAAGGAAAGCCTTATCTCTCACCAGCAGATGGAAATCTGGACTAGGACCCAGGTGTAAAACTAGAATCACAAAGAAAGTCAAGTTGAAACCCCTGAAATTGTTGCCCCCTACAAATTCCCCTGTCAAGGTCATTAAAAATGCCACATATCAGATGGATTAATGCCATACTCAAAGTCTTAAAAATTGCCCCAAACCAAATTGATTAGGAGAGATAACCTTACTCAAATGAAAGCCACAATCACTTTATCATGATTGATATGGTATCATTTTGTTTTGTAAATATAAGTTGTATAAATACAAATTTTGGTGTTCTTCAGTAGATTGAATAATGCCTCCAACCCAAGAAGACATTTCTAAATCATATTCCTTAGCACACACAAATATAATTAATTTCAGATGTAATTAAGGTAAATATTGGGATATGATCATATTGGATTAGAATGGACTCTAAATCCAATAAGAATATCCTTAATAAGTGACAGAGAAAGACAAACAGAGATTAAGAAGAAGCCATATAAAGGATAGGCAAAGGTTGGAGTTATGCTGCCACAAACTAATACATGTACAAGTGGTCTTAAGAACCACCAGAAGCTGGAGGAGGTAAGGAAGAATTCTTCTCTTGAGCCTTTAGCTGGAGCATGGCTCTGCCAACACCTTGAGTTTCGTGTTCTGGACTCTAGACTGTGAAAGAATAAAATTTTGTTGTTTTAAGCCAATATAGAGGCTTTTTAAAATCCCCACAATTAAAGGGCTTCCTCCAACTTTATTGATATCAGTTGGTTCTTGTGGATGCTGAGAGAAACCTAAAAATGATCAGTTCAAGTGTGTGTAGATGGCTTGAGCAGAGTGTGCATTTAAAAAGTGGGGGTGTAGCACATGTTTAGGGCACAATTACAACTTGGAATGAAAATCTGTTTCTTTTGCATTTTTTAAAAATTAGAATCCTTTGCATCCATACAGATTTTTAATTTAGTTTTAGAAGTTAATTGTAGTACTTTTGACACAACTAGCTAACCAGATATAAATTAACTTCTTTGAGACTTAGTTCCTTGATACACAAAACAAAGGATTTAAAATTGCAATGCGCACTTTTTGTTCTAAAATAATCCCATTCTAATTTTCTAGTAAATTTTAAACATAAAATCAATTAATTTTGTCATAAAATTATGTTAATCAATAAAACTACATATATAGCATTGATAAATTTTGTTTAATTACTGACAGAGACTTATCAGTTAGTTGTCTGCATTTTAATCTATTTATCCTTCATTTGTGAAGTATTACAATGCTTCAATCACCTGGATTTAGTTAGCACTAGCAAAATCAAGCTTTGATTTGACTCTTCCAACTCAGTGGTACAACTGTATAACATTCAACAGAATTGAGTCTGTGACCTATTTTACATACTAACTAATTGTTACTATGTCCTTAATGTTGAGTTGAGAAACTTGTCTCTAATAATTAAACTTTTATTGAAACCATTACAATCTCATTATTTTTTTCTTATTATAATGAAGTAAAGTAAGTTAGCATTTATATTTGAATACAAAAGTTGACATATGATAAATAAATTGGGGATTTAATGGATGCAACTTACACAAATACACATCAATATGTCCAGTATTATTTCAATTTACTGTTTATTTATTGTACAAGAAGATTTTTATCTACAAACTAGAGGCCTCGTGCACGGATTCGTGCACTGGTGTGGTCCCTCAACCTGGCCTGTGGGGAATGGGGCCAAAACCAGCTCTCTGACATCTGAGGGGTCCCAGATTGCAGAAAGGCAGTTCTTGGGTGACAAGAACTGAAATCGGGCTCCCTCGTCTCTGGCTCTGAGTGCATCACCGGAGAACCGCAGCTGCCAAGTCACCACAGTTCAGCAGCTCCTGCTTTATTTATTTATTTTTTTAAATATATTTTATTGATTTTTCACAGAGAGAAAGGGAGAGGGATAGAGAGCTAGAAACATCGATGAGAGAGATACATCGACCAGCTGCCTCCTGCACACCCGCCACCAGGGATGCGCCCACAACCAATGTACATGCCCTTGACCGGAATCGAACCTGGGACCTTTCAGTCCACAGACCGACGCTCTATCCACTGAGCCAAACCGGTTTCGGCTGGCAGCTCCTGCTTTAAGCATCTGCCCCCTGGTGGTCAGTGTGTGTCATAGCTACTGATCGGACGGTCACTTAGGCTTTTATATATATATAGATGTGTATCAAATATTTCTTTTCGCCTGTTCTAACTCATCAAAGAGCAGTTTGTTTCCCTAATGCTTATATAATTAGAAAGCTTTTTAGATATGGCTTATAAATATTCAGTATTAGTTATAAACATTAGGATTATTTTTTGTTAATTCTCACCTGAGGATATTTTTCACATTAATTTTTTAGACAGAGTGGGAGGGAGGAACAGAGAGAGAGAAACATAAATGTAAGAGAAACATATCAATTGGTTGCCTCCCTCACATGCCCTGACCAGGGCCCGGGAATGGATCCTGCAATGAGGTACATTCCCTTGACCAGAATCAAACCAAGACCCTTCAGTCTGTTGGCTGATGTTCCAACCACTGAGCCAAACGGGCTAGTGCAGGATTTCTTTTGTTTCAAGTAAAATATTAAGGGATAGTCACCAGCAATATGTAACTACTGAGACTCAAAATGTGGCTAGTCCATACTGAGATAGGTTATATATCTAAAATGCATAGCAAGTTTAAAAATTTAGTACAGGGGGAGAACCAAGATGGCGGCAAAGGTAAACAACTAAACTGCTGCCTCGCACAATTTCAAAACTACAACTAAAAGACAAAATGTCTACCACCCAGAACCATGGGAAAGCTGGCTGAGTAGAAGTTTTACAACTAAGAAGGAAAGAGAAAGGAGCACAAATGCTGAAAAGCTGAGGTACAGAGGCACGCAAATCGGGCTGGTGGCGGGTGACTGGGCGCATGGCTTTTTTTCAACCCGAAGGGAGACAAGCTCCCAATCACTCTGAAATCCAGTTTCTGGGGACACGCGGGGGACCCAGATGCCTACGGGAGAAGCTGGACTCTCAGCCATCGGGTCAAAAAGTGAGAGTGACTTTTCTGCAGAGGTGCACCCAGCAATCATTGTTTACTGCGCTGGAGCGCGGGACGTGGGGACTTGGAAACGCGGAAAGGCAGAGACGGCTGATGGCAGCCATTGCCGTTTGCCACGCCCTAGCCTAGTGACACCCTGAGACCCCAACCCACCCCACCCTGAGACGCCGCCCCGCACATTCTACAAACCTGCCCAGGCTCCACACAGCGGCTTTTGCATATAAATGGCCTGTTCTGTGGAAGCTTAACCAAATAAACTGCAGCTCCAGTCAGACTGCTCCAAAATCGCCAAACCCCAAGCAAAGAGGAGAAAACTGTAGTTCTTGCTGTAGCTCCTGCTGGGTGGCCTCAGACAGTAGCTGACCTGCACCCCATTGGAAATCCAGAACTAGCGTATCTAGTGATCGGTGTGAGACACCAGATTTCAACTACTCTCATAAGGGACATTCAAGAGGCAGACTCAGTGAGCGCCAAAGCCCTACTGAAACAAGTCCTGCCCCATAAACGTGTCTCCAGCACAGCAATTCTTCCATTATAGATACAGCGAGTCCTCACAGCCAATTGGCCTGGAGGTCAATTCCTCCCAGTGACACCAACAACAATCAAGACTTAACTACAACAAGGCTGTATACACAGTCCACAAAGGGGTGCACCAAGAGTGTCCACCTCAGGTAACTGGGAGGCTGACCCATTGAACCAATAGGACACCTAGTACACAAAGCTACTCAACCAACTCAGGAAAGCAGTGAAAATGAGGAGGCAAGGAAACATATCACAAACGAAAGGAATGGAGGAGAACAAACGAATGGGCATAGAGTTCAAAACCACGGTTATAAGGTTTTTCAAGAATTTCATGAAAAAGGCTGATAAATTTAATGAGACCCTTGAGGATATGAAAAAGGACCAACTAGAAATTAAACATACACTGACTGAAATAAAAAATATTATACAGAGACCCAAGAGCAGACTAGAGGAACGCAAGAATCAAGTCAAAGATTTGGAATACAAAGAGGCAAAGGACACTCCTCCAGAGAAGCAAGAATAGAAGAGAATTCAGAAAGTTGAAGACAGTGTAAGAAGCCTCTGGGACAACTTCAAGCGTACCAACATCAGAATTATGGGGGTGCCAGAAGAAGAGAGAGAGCAAGATACTGAAAACCTATTTGAAGAAATAATGACCGAAAACGTCCCCCACCTGGTGAAAGAAATAGACTTACAAGTCCAGGAAGTGCACAGAACCCCAAACAAAAGGAATCCAAATAGGACCACACCAAGACACATCATAATTAAAATGCCAAGGGCAAAAGACAAAGAGAGAATCTTACAAGCAGCAAGAGAAAAACAGTTAGTTACCTACAAGGGAGCACCCATACGATTATCAGCTGATTTCTCAACAGAAACCATGCAGGCCAGATGGGAGTGGCAAGAAATATTCAAAGTGATGAATAGCAAGAACCTACAACCAAGATTGCTCTACCCAGCAAAGTTATCATTCAGAATTGAAGGTCCGATAAAGAGCTTCACAGATAAGAAAATGCTGAAGGAGTTCATCACCACCAAACCAGTATTATATGAAATGCTGACAGGTATTCTTCAAAAAGAGGAAAAAGAAGAAAAAAGTAAAGATAAAAATTATGAACAACAAATACATACCTACCAACAAGTGAATCTAAAAGTCAAGTGAATTAAAAATCTGAGGAACAGAATAAACTGGTGAATATAATAGAATCAGGGGCACAGAATGGGAGTGGATTGATAATTCTCAGGGGGAAAGGGGTGTCTGTGTGGGTGGTACGGTAAGAGACTGGACAAAAACCCTACACCTATGGATGAGGACAGTGGGGGGTAGGTAAGGCAGGGGGTGGGAACCAGGTGGAGGGGAGATATGAGGGGAAAAAAGGAGAAACAATTGTAATAATCTGAACAATAAAGATTTATTAAATTAAAAAAAAAATAATGCCCTGGCCAGGTAGCTCCATTGGTTAGACCATCGTCCTGATACACCAAGGTTATGGGTTCAATCTCTGGTCAGGACACATACAAGTATCAACCAATGAATGTAAAATAAGTGGAAAACAAATTGATCTCTCTCTCTTTTCTCCTCCCTCTCTAAAATCAATAAAGAAAATTTTTTCTTAAAAAAAAAATTTAGTATATAAAAAATGAGTTACCTCAATAAGTTTATATTGACTTCATATAAAAATGATAGTATTTTGACATTATAAAATTAAATAAATATTTAAACTAAGTTTATTCTATTTAATTTTTTAATCTGGATACTAGAAAATATATACTTAAATATAGTCATACTTATGACTCATGGTTTTTCTATTGAACAGTGGTGGCCAATCCTATGTAATAAAGAGGGAATATGCAAATTGACCATCACGCTGTCACAAAGAATGGCGGCACCCATAGCCACAGGATGATGACGCCCAGTCCCCTCAGCCCTGCCAGAGTCCCCCAGTCCTTTTACCCTGCCAGGGGGTGTGGGTGGCAGGCGTGTGGTGCAGCCGGACCCTCCCTCAGCCCCCTAGCCACCGAGGGCCAGGCCAAGGTGCAGGCAAGCCTCGGATGTTGGCTGCCCAGCTGCCTAGGGCCAGCTTGAGGCGCAGGCAAGCCTTGTATGTCGTCTGCCCAGCCAATCCCTGAGGCGCAGGCAAGCCTCACATGTCGTCTGCCCAGCCAACCCCTGAGGTGCAGGCAAGCCTTGTATGTTGGCTGCCCAGCTGATGCCCGAGGCGCAGGCAAGCCTCGGATGGTGGCTCTCCTTCCGCCCAGGGCCGCCCGAGGCTCAGGTAACCAGGGCCACCTGAGGCTTGTGCTGCCGGCAGTGGCAGCAGCAGAGGTGTGATGGAGGTGTCGCCTTCCCCTGATCACCGGGTCACCTCCCGCCCCTGAGGGCTCCAGGACTGTGAGAGTGGGCAAGCCAGGCTGATGGACCCCCCCACTCCAGTGCATGAATTTTCATGCACCGGGCCTCTAGTTTTTATATAACCATTAAATCTCCTGTAGGACTATAGATTAGCTGACAAGGAAAGAAGTTATAAGAAAGGATGGATAACACTTACTGAATAGATGTTATGTATATGACTTTAACCTATTCTTTTTGTATATGATCAATCCTCACAATAATTTTCTGAAGAAAATGTCATTATTTTTCCATTTTACTGTTAAGACTTCTAAAGCTTAGAGTGGTTAGTTAGCTTATCTTTTTTACAGGGTTAGTTAAAAATAAAGTCAGAAACCAAATCATTTATTATCTGCCACTTGCAAATTTCTTATATTTAACAAATTTAATTTCTAGTAGACGATCTCAGAGATTGCTTATTGTCTTCAAAATATATTTCCCCTTTATCATAGTAAAGTAATTTCCTTTTTTAGTCAGACCATGCATTTCTCAACCACTAGCAGTTATGTATAAGTACAGCTAAGGTGTAACCAATGCCATATTAGCAGATGGAAATCTTCCTCAAAAGACAGAATATGTTATTTGACCCCTCTTCTTCAGCCTTTCCCCTTTAATGGGTGTGATGTGTGGAGTCAAAATAACCATTTTGGACAATAACACAGCTTTAGGGATAAAACCCACTCCTAGGAGAACCACAAGATAAAGTAACTTGTTTCCAGAGATTTCATACAGGAGACTTGATATAAACACAGTTGGATGGTTTACCTCAAGACATCCACATGTGAAAAAAATAAAAGCAGACATCATTTAAGCCACTAATGTGTTTGGTCTTTGTTATTTTAAAATAAATTCAGTCCTGCTTGTACCAATAGTAACTAGCCTTTAAAATGGAATGAAAAATGTTTCTGTAAAAGGTTTTACATTTTTTGATAAACAGTAATTGAAAAGCCTGAAGTATAATGACAAATTGGCAGTAGGAAATAGTATTATTTTAACCAAGGGATTTGAGGGTTTTCTGGCCATGGTAAGAAGCCGAGGGGTAGAAAGGGATGAAGGAACAAAATGTAAATGCCAAGCAAGAAAATTCAACCTGATATATTTTCTCTATAATTGTGCACAGAGCCCATTTTGCTTGTATCTCAGGGATACCTTTCACTCTTAACTAGTACTATGTGGTATTCAGATCTCTTTTCAAGCACCATCTTGACAGCAGAGATGGTATAAATATTCTTTTAAATTGTAGAGATACACTAAAAGCAGGAACTTTTGGTACTTTCCTGATTTACCTAAAGTCATTGGGATGATAAAACTGGCGGAGAAAAGTGGCTATCCCTGAGGTCAGGGACAGTGCACAGTACATGAGAGCAGACTATCTTTGTATACCACTGCTATCCAAATGCAGGGCTGTAAAGCAATACACAGTGCGGGCAACCACTGACACCTCCAAATGCAAAGTAGATAGCTAGAACCTGGGGACTCTATTTATTTTATTATGCTACATGCTCAAGGCTTAATTTTCATTTTTCCTACTTTCAAATTGTCATTATGCCCATGAATCTTCTCACTAAATTTTCAGCTGACAGACAAGTGATAATCTTCACACCTGGGATTCAGTAATAGGAATCTTCTCTTGAGCTCAATCTGCATTTCCAAGGCAGAGCAGTGTCCAGAAGGTCTGGCAGTGGGAATATTTACAGGTGGGAGCAGATTTTAGATTAAGGATTATCTCCTAGTACAATCCCTCAACCCAAACCCTTCCATTTAGTCTTATTGAATTTATTTAAACAGTCTTGAACTCTTGGAATTCAAGCTGAGGAAGAACAGGCAAACATATAAATTGACCACCAGAGACAGTGCTGCCTGTCATGACTATTGAAATACAAATCAGTATGAAGACTAAAGAGCCAGATTTTAAGGAAATTTAGTAAATCTATGAACTGAGTTCAACAATAAATCTAAGTGTCCTGCTGAAATTGTTTTTCTCGTTGACATTTTTACTAATTATTCTAATTACATACTTCTATTTGGTATATATACATATATATATATATATATGTATATATATATATATATATATATATATATATATATGTATGTATGTATGTATATATATATAGTACTAAAACAAAACTTACCCTTTAAAAATTATTGGAAACTAAAAGTAGATAAAATGAAAATTTATTTAGGTTATTGTTCTATACCAAATAATGTGTTTAGGGCTGACATATTTAAGAAATGGAAATGTTGCTTTAGTAGAGTAGAGTAAGCAAAAATCAAGCAAGGTGTGAATCTGTAACTTAGAAAACAATGGGTTAAGGATTTAAAACTAAGGAGCAAACAAAATAAACACAATAATTTAGAAAATATTTATTACCCTTCCTCATCTTAGTGTTTTAAAGGCATTGCCTCTATACAGAAAATGCCACTGAAATGATTCAGTTTGCTTAAGCATTTAAAATAACTGTCAAGTTTTATCATGCCTGGGATGTAACTAAATTTCTCAGATAACCTATAAATATTTCTTTGATGACTTCGAATATATGATGTGACTATATATAAGCTAATAAAAATTGAATGAGGGTTGGTGTTTTTCCTCAAAGTCGAATGTTTAGAATTTTAATTTACCATATTCAGTCAGCCCTAATTAGAGGACTTCAGCACAAGGCAGACATCTATCACCATGATGTGACTCTGGGGAGGCATGTGTGTGATTAATCACCAAGAATCCCTGCTGGCTTCTCTTTTCTCTTGTGAAGATCAGAAGGTAGAGAGACCAATAGAGTCACTGGATTGTGTAAACAACTCCACATTTAATTGGTTCAATTATTCTACTTTTTTAAAAGAAAGGCCTTTTAAAAAAATTTACTGTCTATTTTTTTTTAGTATTTTAATGTATATATTCATGAGCATTTTCTTCTCACCTGTAAAAGAAACAAACAGAGCTGTTTCACTGAGAGAGGCTGGGGGAGGGCGTTTCCAACTGTCTTATGAAGAGTGTGCTATTCTGTTGCCAAGGACAGAGTTCCTCCCTGTGAATCCCCAGTGCTTATCTATGAAACACTTGGCTTTTCTTTGGAGATTTCCATCCAAGAACTCTGAGAATCTGACCTTTCTTAACTCTTGAGATAATGACAAAACTGTAAAACCTGTGTTGTCTCATAATTGCTTTTACAGACCTTGCCATTAACTATGATTAAACACTAGGAAAAGGTCACTAAAAGATAAAATAAAGAAAATGGTTTAATTATGAAAATTAATGAATTTACAATTCTGTAGCACCTATGTATAAACCACATATACAGTGAAACAGTATGTATTATTGAACTTCAAATGTTGAAGAATATTTTTCTGCTGGGCCATCAACAGTTTAAGTATGAATGGAAGCTTTTGTATATTAAATATTTACACTCTGCAGGACAGTAAGGAGAAAGCAGGTGGGAGTTGTCTTTCACTATAATAGTAAAGTTACTCAGCCCAAATTTAAGTGTGTCACATTCAAAATGTCAAATTAAAAATTTTGAACAAAATTTGCTTTTGTGACAACTCTTCTCATTAGATAAAGTGATGCATCTTGAAGACATGATGTTTACATTTGGGGCCATTGGTTTGAAGACAAGTCAAGAGGTTCTTAGAGCTTTGAGGAACAGCTGATAAAGCAGGAAGCTTATATCTGAAAACAGAAACAAACAAAAAACCCTCCAGTGAAAAAGCCCCAAGATGAATGCAATGAGAGCAAATGTAACTCAGACAAAAACGACGGCTGTAGCAGAAGCAGAGTACCAGAACTTGATTGTATATTAGACTTTAGACTTAATAAACAAAGACAGAATTAAATGAGCTGTCTCCATGCAAAGAGAAGCAAGATTTTAGAAGAGGATTTAAAAATCAGAGTAGGATCAGAGTGATATTCTGCTTCTACCAATCTTAAGCTAACTTAATACCTAAATTTCCTAATTGGAGAAAGTGTATCTATGTTAGCAAGACCCTTGACATTGCCATTTTAGCAATTCACAATCCAAGGAACAAGTCAAAAAAGAAAGCACTAGTCATTCAGTCTTACCAAGTTTTATTTAAGTCTTGGCTCCAACCCTTACCAGGGAAGCAGATTATGACCAACCCCAAGTCTGTCTCAGGCAGGAAAATATTCGGGAAGATCTATTTTTATAGGTTTTAAAGTTTTTATTATTCCTTCTTCTACCACATCCTTTCAGTTTAGCCCTCCACAAATGCTCTGATTAATGATGATTATAAAACTATTATTGGTAAGAAAGTTGGTATTTTGGGGAGTCTTTCTCTTCTTTTTGTTTAGTTATGTTATTCTTCACATTGTTCCAGACACTCAAGATCCTGATTTTCTCTCTGCTATGTTACCTGTCAAAGATTCCATATTATGTAACTATTTTTCTAGTAGATAGTGATGTCAGAGCTACATTCAAGCAGATTCTAACCATGTCAAAGACGTAATGCACCAGGCAAAGGAAAGCAACAGAGAAGAAAAGAAAACCATTCAATCAACAAAACAAAACAAAAAGGGAAAAATACTAACTGATTACTAATCTGGGTAAAACATGTTAACTATTATTGCCTTTATTTCCAAAATTCCAAGTGAAAAAAACCTGAAATCCATCTTTATGTATGTAAAAACCTTAACCCCATGTGGAATATTTCCTTGTGACTGACAGAAAAGCCATTTGTTAACATAGTCATCTTTTATAAACTGGCATCTGGCAGGATTGTCCCTAATTTTGATATTTTCAAATTATTTCTAACTAGAATAGCAAAACCTCAGTTCTAGAATGTCTCCCATATCAAACAATGCAGTTCTCCACCAATTTATTCATGGAAACAATGTCTCGGTTATCAAGCAAAACTTTGGTTCTTGACCCAACACCCTTTCATGCTGATACCTGTATGATCAGTCACATGAATCTCAGGCAACAAAGGAGAGAATGCACAAGTATGATCAGTTTATTGTTATACTTTGAATTGTTAATATCTCAGGAAATTTTACTGTGAATATTTTCTGTTTTGTTTTGTTTTTTGTTTTTGTGTTTGTTTGTTTTTGCTTGTTGTGGCTGATTCTGTTTTCAAACTAATTGCTTCTCAAACAGTTTTCTGGAACAAATTAACTTAGAAAACCTAGATTACACTGTAGTGTTTTCTTTACCTATCCTCTATTAGCAATCAGGCAAAGAGTAACATTTTCCTAGTGGTAGGAAATGAGGGCCTGAACCTTCAGAGCAGGTCAGTAACTAGTATGAACAATGAATACAATACTTCCTAGCACCTTGGACTTACATCTAGCTCATTATAATTTGTACTAGAGGCCCGTTGCATGAAGAGACTCATGAAATAGGCCTTCCTTCCCTTGGCTTCCAGCACCGGTTTTCCTCCGGTACCCAGGACCCAGGCCTTGGCTCCGGCCAGAGTCTGCCTTCTTCGTCTTCCTGCAGACTCAGGCCAGAGTCTGCCATCTTCACCTTCGCTGCAGACTCCGGAGTCTGCAGTCTTGTCTTCGCTGCGGCACTCCGCTCCTATAGATCCCTTCGCCCCCCTCCCCCCACCCTCCCTCTCATAGCAGGCTTCCTGTCCCGCCTGGCCACTCCACACCTGGAGCAGCTGGGCAGCTGCCATCTTTGGCCTTCTAATTTGCATACTTACTCTGATTGGCTGTGAGCATAGCAGAGGTACAGTCAATTTACATCTTTGTCTACTATTAGGTAAGATTGAATATTTTCAGATCATACTAGCAATAAAAAGATACAGATAGTATCAGACATTATTTTTTACAGTTAATCTGAATTCAAGTATATATCAAATATCTAGCAAAAGGAGGGTTGATACAGTCTAATCACAACATAGTGATAACCCCAAATCTAGTACACTTCTAGCACCATACATAGTTATTATAACATTTTTAAATATATTTCCAATGTTGTACTTTTCATCCCCTTGACTACTTTTATAATTGGAAATTTGTACTTATTAATTCCTTTTACCTTTTTTGCCTATTCTACCACCTTCCTTTCATCTGTATACACACCAGTGTGTTCTCTGTATCTGTGAGTTTGTTTCTGTTTTATTTGTTCATTTAATTGGTTTTTAGATTTCAAATAAAAGTGAAATCATAAGTTATTTGCCATTCTCTGTCTGATTTATTTCACTTAGTATAATATCCTCTAGGTCCATCCATGTTGTTGAAAATGGTAAGATTTAATTCTTTATTATGGCTGAGTAGTTTTCCATTGTACATATGTACCACATATTTTTTGTTCTTTCATGTATCAATGAGTTGTTTTCATATCATGACTATTGTAAATAATGCTGCAATGAACATAGGAGTACGTATATTGTTTTTCAGTTTAGTGTTTAGGTTTCTTGGGTTAAGTACTTAGAAGTAGAATTGCTAGGTCAAATGGTACACCTAACATTTAAAGCAATTCTCCCTTAAATTTTGGAAAAGGATTTAGAAAGAATATAATTCCAAAGATTATTTTTAATTTAAAGTCTTTGTTGTTGAAAGTTTTACATATGTCCTCTTTTTCCCCCATTGACCTCTCCCTGCCTACTTCCACTCCTCAGCACATGCCCTCACCCCCTTACTATCTGTGTCCATTGGTTATGCTTATATGCATGCATCCAAGTCCTTTGGTTGATATCTACCTCTCCTCCTGCCTTCCCTCTGAGGTTTGATAGTCTGATGTTTCTGTCTCTGGATCTATTTTTGTTCATCAGTTTGTTATTCATTATATTCCACATATGAATGAGATTATGTGATGCTTACCTTTCTCCAACTACCTTATTTCACTTAATATAATGCTCTCCAGGTCTATCGATGCTGCTGCAAATGGTATGAGTCCCTTCCTTTTTACTGCAGCATACTATTCCATTGTGTAGATGTATCACAGATTTTTAATCCACTCATCTGCTGATGGGCACTTGGGCTGTTTCCAAATCTTAGCAATTGAAATTGTGCTTCAATGAACAAAGGGGTGCATATGTCCTTTCTGATTGGTGTTTCTGATTTCTTGGGATATATTCCTAGAAGAGGGATCACTGGGTCAAATGGAAGTCCCATTTTTAACTTTTTGAGGAAACTCCATACTGTTTTCCACAGCAGCTGCACCAGTCTGCATTCCCACCAGCAGTGCACAAGGGTTCCTTTTTTCCACATCCTTGCCCGCACTTGTCGTTTGTTGATTTGTTGATGATAGCCATTCTGACATGTGTGAGATGGTACCTCATTGTTTTGATTTGCATCTCTTGGATGATTAGTGACTTTGAGCATGTTTTCATATGTCTCTTGGCCTTGTGTATGTCCTCTTTTGAAAAGTGTCTGTCTATTCAGGTCCGTTGCCCATTTTTTTATTAGATTTTCTTCATTTTGTTAAGTTGTATGAGTTCCCTGTAAATTTTGGAGATTAAACCCATATCAGAGATAACATTGGCAAATATGTTCTCCCATGCAGTGGGCTTTTTTGTTGTTTTGTTGATGGTTTCTTTTGCTGTTCATAGGCTTTTCATTTTGATGTAGTCTCATTTGTTTATTTTCTCCTTAGTTTTCATTGTCCTAGGAGCTGCATTGGTAAAGATATTGCTACAACATATGTCTGATATTTTGTTACCTATGGGATTATTCTAAGATTTTTATGGTATACGGTCTTATGTTTGAGTCTTTTATCCATTTTGAGTTTATTCTTGTGTATGGTGTAAGTTGGTGGTCTAGTTTTATTTTTTTGCATGTATCTGTCCAACTTTCCCAACACCATTTATTGAATAGACTGTCTTGACTCTATTGAATGCTCTTGCCTTCTTTGTCAAATATTAATTGAGTGTAATGGCGTGGTTCAATTTCTGGGTTCTCTATTTGGTTCCATTGGTCTATATGTCTCTTTTTGTGCAAGCACCAGGCAGTTTTAAGAACAGTGACTTTGTAATGTAGCTTGATATCTGGTATTGTGATCCTTCATACTTTATTCTTCTTTCTCAGGATTGCTGCAGCTATTCAGGGTCTTTTTTAATTCCATATGAGTTTTTGGAAAGTTTGTTCTAGGTCTGTGGAATATGCTGTTAGTATTTTAATGGGGATTGAATTAAATCTATAGATTTCTTTGGGTAGTATGGACATCCTAATGATGTTAATTCTACCAATCCATGAACACGGTATATTCTTCCACTTGTTTATATCTTCCTCTATCTCTTTTTTCAATGTCCCGTAGTTTTCTGAGTACAGGTCTTTTACCTCCTTAGCTAAGTTTATTCCCCAGTATCTTAATTTTTTGTTTGTTTGTTGCAATGGTAAATGGGATTGTTTTTCTAGTTTCTCTTTCTGTGAGTTCATTATTAGTGTATAAGAATGCCATAAATTCCTGGGTGTTAATTTTGTATCCTGCAATGTTGCCAAATTTATTTATTAATTCTAGCAATATTTTGATGGAGTTTTTAGGGTTTTCTAAGTATGATATCATGTCATCTGTGAATAATGACAGCTTTACTTCTTCTTTTCCAATTTGGATACCTTTTATTTCTTCGTGTCTGAATGCGATAGCCAACACTTCTAATATTATGTCTAACAGGAGTTGTGCAAGTTGGTATCATTTTTTTCTTTTAAAAATATATTTTATTGATTTTTTTACAGAGAGGAAGAGAGAGGGATAGAGAGTTAGAAACATCGATGAGAGAGAAACATCGATCAGCTGCCTCTTGCACACTCCCTACTGGGGATGTGCCCGCAACCAAGGTACATGTCCTTGACTGGAATTGAACCTGGGACTCTTGAGTCCGCAGGCTGACGCTCTATCCATTGAGCCAAACCGGTTTCGGCAACAAGTTGGTATCTTGTCTCTGCTTTTAGGGGAAATGGTTTTAGAATTTGCTCATTGAGTATAATGTTGGCTATAGGTTTGTCATATAAAGCGTTTATCATGTTGAGGTATGAGCCCTTTATTCCCACTTTGCTAAGGGTTTTTATCAAGAAAGGGTGTTGGATTTTGTCAAGTGCTTTTTCTGCATCAATTGATATGCTCCTGTGGTTTTTGTCTTTTAATTTGTTTTTGTGATGTATCAAATTTATTGAATTGCAGATATTATACCAGCCTTGCATCCCCAGAATAAATCCCACCTGGTCATGGTGTTTGATCTTTTTAATGTATTGCTGGATGCGATTTGGTACTATTTTGTTGAGGATTTTAGCATCTATTTTCAACAGAGATATTTGCCTGTATTTCTCTTTTTTTGTAGTGTCTTTATCTGGCTTGGGGGTTAGGGTAATGCTGGCTTCATAGTAAGAGCTTAGAAGTGTTCCTTCCTCTAGAATATTTTGGAATAGTCTGAGGAGTATTCATGTTAGTTCTTCTTTGAATGTTTGGTAAAACTCCCCTGTGAAGCCTTCTGTACCACAGCTTTTGTTTGCTGGAAGTTTTTTGATTACTGCTTCAATTTCATCTGTAGTTATCAGCCTATTCAGGTTTTCTGATTCTTTCTGATTAAGTTTTGGAAAGTGTATTTTTTCTAGGAATATGTCCATTTCATCTAGGTTGTTCAGTTTGTTGGAGTAGAGTTGTTTATAGTATTTATTTATTTATTTTTTTTTTTACAATCCTTTGTATTTTTGTGGGGTCATTGTTACCTAACCTCTTTCATTTCTGATTTTGTTTATTTCAGTCCTCTTCTATTGGTGAGCCTGGCTAGAGGTTCATTAATCTTGTTTATCCTTTCAAAGTACCAGCTCTGGGTTCTATTGATCTTTTGTATTGTTTTTTTTTGTTGTTTGTTTGTTTGTTTTTAGTCTCTATGTCATTTATTTCTGCTATGGCCTATATCATTTCCTTCTTTGTACTTACTCTGGGCTTTTATTTTTTTTCTCCTTCTAATTGTTTAAGTTGTATGGTTAGATAAATTATTACCAGTTTTTCTTGTTTTTTTTTGTTTTGTTTTGTTTTGTTTTTTGAGGTAGGCATGTAGTGTTATGAACTTCCCTCTGAGGACTGTTTTCATTGTGTCCCATAGATTTTGGATTGTTGTGCTTTCATTTTCATTCGTTTCCAAATGTTTTTTTTTTATTACTTTTTGATCTCTATGGTAACCCATTCATAGTGTAAAAGCGTGCTACTTATCCTCCATGTGTTTGATTGTTTATTATTATTATTGTAGTTGATTTATAATTTTATGCAATTGTGATCTGAGAAGATGTTTGATATTATTTCCATCTTCTTTACTTTGTAGAGACTTAGCCTGTGCCCTAATATGCCATCTATCTTTGAAAATGTCCCATGTGCACTTGAGAAGAATGTATATTCTGTAGCTTTGGGGTGAAATGTTCTTAAGTTGTCATTTAAGTCCATCTGATCTAGTGAGTCATTTAGCATAGCTGTTTCCTTGCTGATTTTTTTGTCTAGAGTGATGTCAATGGAGTAATAAAGTCCCCTACTGTGACTGTATTACTGTCAATCTCTCCCTTGATATCTTCCAAAAGTTTTTTGTTTTTTTTAATGTATTTGGGTGCTCCTGTATTGGGTGTATATATGTTTACCAGAGTTATGTCCTCTTGGTGAACTGATCCCTTTAGTATTATAAAGTGGCTTTCTTTATCTCTTGTTATGGTCTTCACTTTGAGGTCTATTTTGTCAGATATAAGTATTGCTACATCAGCTTTTTTTCCATTTCTATTTGCTTGAAAATTTTTTTCCCCATCCCTTCTCTTTCACTCTGTGTGAGTCTTGTCATGAGGTGGGTCTCTTATAGATAGCATATACACTGAGTGGCCAGATTATTATGATCTCTGAACCCATAATAATCTCGCCACTCAGTGTATATATAACACGGAGTGGCCAGATTATTATGACCACCCCATCAGTACTTCGTTGGGCCACCTTTTGCCTTCAATACTGCAGCGATTCTTCTTGGCATTGACTCTACGAGATGTTGAAAGGTGATGCGAGGAATCTGACACCATGCCTGATGAATAGCACTGTCCAGTTCTGTGAGATTTGATGGTTGTGGAACCAGCTGCCTGATGGCTCTTTTAACTTCGCCCCACAAATGCTCAATTGGATTGAGATCTGGTGATTGTGGGGGCCACTTAAGCAAGGTAAAGTCTCCCTCATGTTCTTGAAACCACTCCTGCACAATACAAGCACCGTGGCATGGCGCATTGTCTTGTTGGAAGAAGTCATCTCCATTGGGATACGCCACCAACATGATAG
Source organism: Ia io (assembly GCA_025583905.1). Taxonomy (NCBI): domain Eukaryota; kingdom Metazoa; phylum Chordata; class Mammalia; order Chiroptera; family Vespertilionidae; genus Ia; species Ia io. Next base: position 115,373,457 of record JAJQQW010000002.1, read on the forward strand.
GATGAACTTGATCAGCAACAATACTTAGGTATGTTGTGCTATTCAGACGTTGTTCCACATGAATTAAAGGGCCTAAATCATGCCAGGAAAACATGCCCCAAACCATAATACTGCCCCCACCAGCTTGAAGGGTTGTACTCATGCATGTGGAGTGCATGCTTTCATGCTGTTTCCGCGAAATGCTCACTCTGCCATCTGCATGATGCAACTGGAAATGTGATTCATCGGACCACATGACTTTTTTCCAATGCTCAACTGTCCAATCCTTGTGTTCCTGTGCAAATTGGAGACGCTTTATCTTGGTAACTGCAGACAGCAAAGGTGTTCAAACAGGCCTTTGGCTTCCATATCCTATGTACAAATTTTGAACTAGATGCAGTGTACAGCTAATTTGCCTACAAACGTCAAGTGGTCATAACAATCTGGCCACTCAGTGTATAAATTAGAGGCCCAGTGCATGCATTCATGCATAGGTAAGGTCCAGCCAGTCTGGCCAGGGGAAGGGACATAGGTGGTTGGCCGGCCTGCCTGCTGGTCGAACTCCTGGTTGAGGGGACAATTTGCATGTTAGCCTTTTATTATATAGGATATACACTGAGTGGCCAGATTATTATGTGTTCAGAGATCATAATAATCTGGCCACTCAGTGTATGTGGATCATGTTTTCTGATCCATTAAGCCACTCTATCTCTTTTGATTGGCACATTTAATCCATTTACATTTAAGGTTATTATTGATAGGAATTTGTTTGTTGCCATTTTTATTCTTTATGCTTGTGTTCCTTGTTCCCATTCTATTTCTTTTTACAGCAATCCATTTAGCATTTTTTGCATTGCTGTCTTGGTGGTAATAAACACCTTAGCCTTTTTTTTTTGTCTGTGAAGCTCCTTATTTCCCCTTCAATTTTGAATGATAGCCTTGCTAGATAGAGTATTCTTGGATTCAGTCTTTGTTTTGCGTCATTTTGTATACTTCATTCCATTCCTTTCTGACCTGATGTGTTTCTGACAAATTATTTAATAGTCTAATGGGAGATCCCTAATAGGTAAAGTTCTGTCTCTCTCTGGCAGCCTTTAAGATTCTTTGTTGTTTGTGTTTGCCAATTTATTTATGATGTGTCTGGGTGTTGGTCTTTTTGGGTTCATCTTGTTTGGGACTCTGTGCTTCTTGAACTTGTGTGATTTTTTCTTCCCGAAGTCGGAAATTTTCTGTCATTATTTCTTCAAATGGGTTTTCTATTCCTTGCTCTGCTTCCACTCCTTCTGGAACCCCTATTATGCGGATTATGTTTCTTTTCATGTTGTCTCAAAGCTTCCTTAGACTATCCTGCTGCTTTTTAAATTTTTTTTTTTTTTCCAGTTCCTGCTCTGCTTTGGAGTTTTCTACCTTTTCTTCTAACTCGCTGAATGGGTCTTCAGCTTCTAATCTACTGTTGAAATCTTCCATTGTGTTCTTTATTTCAGTCATTCTTCATTCCCTCTTGATTCTTACACATGTTGGTGAATTTCTTACCCAGCCTTTTGAGCATCCTTATAACAATTACTCTGAATTCTTTCTCTGACAAATTGCTTGCCTCCATTTCATTTATTTTCTTATCTGGTGAGTCTCCTTTTCTTTCATATGGGGGTTGTTTTTTCCCCATTTTTGCTATTCCTTTGTGGTTGTTTCTATGTATTAGATCAAACTCCTATGCCACCCAGATATTTTGAATTTGTCTTGTGTAATAGATATTTTGTGGGACCCAGTGGTACAGTCTCTCAGGTCTTCTATGCTGAGTATAGTATGGATGCCCCCTACTTGAGATATTTGGGTTCTCTTGATGTAGTTTGGTCTTGAATATTATTGTCTCATTCATGGATGGAATCTCCTGTCAGGGTGTCTGGTTATGTGTCTCATTCTCTACCCTGTCATGCCAACTGTTGTGGAGATGGTGACCAAACAGCACAAAATACAACATGACAAGACAACACAAAAGGAACAAAACACAAATGTACAAAAGACACCTATAACCCCAATAAAAGTGACCATCAGAGAAAAGAGAATTAGGAGAGAGAAAAGAGAGCAAATATGATAGTGAGAAAAGAAAAAGAAAAAAAATATGGGGTAAACCCATAAATCAAACAAATATTTCAAAAATAGCAAACAAACAAACAGAAAACAAGAAAAAGCAGGGACAGAAACTATACAGGCAGAACTTAAATACAGAGGTTAAGGAATTGGATGAATAGGGGAAGGACCACAGTTTAGTATACAGGAAGTAAAATGAGAATTAGTGGATAAGAAAAAAGCATTAAAAAAGATTTCATAAGAATTTAAAAATTATTGATTGATTTATTGATTTTTAAAAAGTAGAAGAGAGAAGAGAGCAGATAGGTCTGAATTTAGGAAGTCAAACTAAAAATTAGAAGAAAAGTGCATAAGAGGAGAGGAAAAAACAATTGACTAGCATAGAAAGATAAAAGAGAAGGATAAATGAAATAGGAGGAGGGAAGAGGAAATTAAATATATAAATAATGCAACAGGTACTACAATAATAATGACACATCAAGAAAGCAGATAAAGAAGGAAAATTTTTAACAAGGTGTAAAAAGAAAGGAAAGAGGAAAACTAAAGCAGGGATGAGAAAAGAAAAAAACAGGATGAAAAAGGGACACAAAAAGAAGAAAAAGGTGAAAAAATAAGATAAGATAAAATAACAATAAAAAATAAAAATAGAATATAGAAAACATAATACTAACATTTTAAAAAAATAAATAAAAAATAAGAAAGTGATGTGTCCTTCACTTCAACTGAGTTTTAATGCCCATGAGGGCTGGTTTAGGACCCCACTCTTCTGTTCTGCCTGAAAATTCTGGGCTTCCTGTTAGGTAGTTAGGTGCTGACCACTGTCAGGCACTGTCTTTGGCATTGCGTGATCGCCCCTAACCCCCCTGCCTGCCTGATTGTCCCTAACTGCCCTCCCCTGCCAGCCTGATCTTGCCCCCAGCTGCCCTCCCCTGACGGCCTTGTTGCCCCTAACAGCCCTCCCCTGCCAGCCTGATCTCACCCCTAATTGCCTCTGCCTGCCTGATCACCCCTTACTGCCCTCCCCTGCCATCCTGATCTCACCCTCAACTGCCCTCCCCTGCCAGCCTGATCTCACCCCCAACTGCCCTCCCCAGCCGGCTAATTTGGTTCTGATTGATTGGTTCCTATGCCAGTCAGCATCAAAAGCTCCACCTCCTAGGCAGCCATTGGCTCCTCACAGTCCACCCAGATTTGGTTCTGATTGGTCAGATTCTATGCCAGTCAGCATCTCCGGGCCTATCTCCAGTCCTTATCAGAGAGGTGAGGCTCCCATGGAGGCCCGGAGAGAAACAGAGGCACAGCTGCTGGTGAAGCCCAGAGAGAAAGAGAGAGCAATGGCTGATCAACAGCTGCCACGGAGGCTGTGGATCAGACCCTGCATCTCTCTTTGGGCCTCTCTCCAGGCCTGATCTGCAGCCCCCTTGACAACCCAGCACTGACTGTAGGACTGACTCCTGGTGTTCGGTTGAGCCTTCGATCGGTCCTTACAGATACTGGGTTTTTATATATTAGGATTGATTTCAGAGAGGAAGAAACAGGGAAAGCAATAGAAACATCAATTATGAGAGAGAATCATTGATCACTTGCCTCCTACACATTTCACACTGGGGATTGAGCATGCAACCTGGGCATGCGCCCTGACCTGGAATCGAACTGTGACCTCCTGGCTCATAGGTCGACTCTCAACCACTGAGCCATGCCCGCTGGGCAAGAAGGGAGCATTTTATAAAGTGAAGTGAAGCAAAGACAATGCCTGATTACTAGCATCTTAAAGACGAAAGCAGTGAAAATAAGAATGAATTACCTTAGGTAAAAGCTTTATCTGTTTATTTTACTCCTGTTTTAATTCATTCTTTCATTCAACGGTGCTGTTTCATCAGCTTGAAGAAATGATTACATTCCATGCTAGGTATAGTGTCATGTTCTTTGTGGGAGTTTAGTGAACATTAATCAAGGGAGCTGATGAGAATTTACAAAGCAGAAAAAAAGTATCATCCACACATTTGTAACATACAATAAAAAATGTCATAGCTCTGGCATTGAAACTATTGGCTGGATTTCACTTTCTTCTTTCTTTTATTTTTAAAATAAATTTTATTGATTTTTTACACAGAGGAAGGGAGATGGATAGAGAGCTAAAAACATTGATGAGAGAGAAACATCAATCAGCTGCCTCCTGCACACCCCCTACTGGGGATGTGCCCACAACTGAGGTACATGCCCTTGACCGGAATCGAACCTGGGACCCTTTAGTCTGCAGACATTGGCTCTATCCACTGAGCCAAACCAATTAGGGATCACTTTCTTCTTTTGATACTCCTATTTCAAGTATAACTTGACTCTTATGACAAGTGGATAATTCTATGTATCATACATTTTTAATCACTTTATCATGTAAAGTTCCATTAAAAATGAGAAAGAAACTGAAGTATCAACAGTTGTTTATCCAAATTGTCAACAAGTTTAACATCTTTCTAAATAATAAAAATGATATTGTTAAGGCTTCAATGTAAAAGATATAATTATTGAGGCTCTGGCTGGGTAGATCAGCTAGTTAGAGTGCTATCCTGATACTCCAAGGCTATAGGTTCTATCCCTGGTCAGTTCACACTTATACATTTTAATAATTAAATAGATAAATATCTTGGTAACTTACTATGAGCCAGCTTTCAAAAATATAATTACCACCTGTGTCAATTATGAAAATTAATTATAATTTAGCTGGTGACAGAGATGTGTGCAACTGTGTTCCAGGGGTAAAATAAAGGGATGAAGGAGGCACAGGTCCAATAAGGAGAAAGATAGAGAAGAAACTTACATTTAGACATTCTGTGGGTAATTTCTTATACCTCACTTCACTTAGTCTTTAAACTGTACATCACTCCTCCAGTATAAGAGTAATTACCTGTCTTCCCTATATGTTTATTTTTTATTCTTAACAAGTGAAAATTCCTTGGTTTGAAGTTATATAATTCTCTTAGCAATAAAGTTATGTAGCTAAAATACGAAGTTATGTCTATTTTATTTGTGATTTTTATAGTTTTTACTACATTTACCCAGAATCTAGGGGAAACACTTCTGCTATCACATCCCTTCTCAGGCGTGTTATATCATCCCTAGTTAGAAAGGAGACTAATAGTTCCAGGAACCCATAGCAGCAAGTTTCAACTAATGACCCACTTTGATCAATGGCAGTCATTTGAAATACCACTGCTTACCAATGTTTATTATGGAAAACATTTGTAATTTCCAGAAACAAAGTATTTCAGTTTATGCATTAACACCTGAACTCTTTCTTACTATCTTAGACATCCCTTGATGCAATCTCATCTTTTGTCCCTTTTGTGAGAACCAAGATTAAAACACTATTCTCTTGAAGCTCTGAATCAGTAATTAACAATCTATAAATTTTAAGTATCTTACTTCTGCTCACCTCCTAATCTTTTCTAAGATGTAATTGTTCCATGATGATCCTTGTTTCATTATTTTAAAAAGTCATAGTTGAGAGATAATTCCTCATGGATCTCTCACATTTCTACATCCCTTTTTTCTAGACCCTCTTTCAAATCTGTCTTCATAGCAAACAACCTTGGAAAATATAATGTCCCCTTCTGAAAAAAGGAGGGATCTCACTTACTGTCCACTGTAAAAACTTAGAGGTGCCTATGCTCAGGATTCTCTTCTGTAATGAAACACATTGCTTGTGCAGTTATCGTCAGGCCCTCCCTTCATTGCAATGTGAGAATTGAGGCTTGGGAACTGGTGCAAAATGATGTTATTTGGGTTACTGCTATTGCTTTGGCTCTAACCTGGGATTCATATGCCTTCTACAAGCGTCTATGTATATCATTGTTTGTGAGTAGGTTAAAATTTCAGATCATTCACAGTTCTTAATAGTATTTATCTGGTAGTCTATGAGCAATCAATGCCTTTTGTTTCTATGTGGTAGTATCTATCTCCCATTATTAACTATTTGAATAGCATTATGGTATGTTGTGTATTGAATAGACCACACCCTGTTAAAATGAAATTCTAAATTCTATAGTACTGTATAAATATCTACAACTCTCTATTTTTTCTGTCTTTTAAAAATTAACCTTGACTTTTTGTTTTATTTACTCTACTAGGAGCCCGTTGCACGAAGTTTCGTGCAATAGACCTTCCTTCACCTGGCTGCCTGCACCAGTTTTCTGCCAGCAGCAGTTTTCCTCTGGCCACCCGCTGATCAGAGCGCCTCCCGCCAGCACGATCGGCCACCCCGAGAGGAACTCCGATCGGGAAGCACTCCGATCGGGTGGGTGGCCAGAGGAAAACTGCTGCTGGCGAAAAACTGGTGCCAGCAGCCACGCAATCGGCCACCCCGCGTTTCGCCACCAGCGTCTTCCGCAGCGCCGGCCTAAGCAGCGCAGGCCGTTTAAGGCGGTGGAAGGAGCAGGGGTCGGGGACTCGCGAGTCCCCACCCCCCACTCCTACCGCCAGCCAATCAGCCACCCTGAGTCCCGCCCCCCCCGTGCCTCCAGCCGGCCCAATCGTGGGTGTAGTGGAGTGATGGTAATTTGCATATTACCATTTTATTAGGTATGATTCTTGAAAAAAAAAAACATAAAAGTAAACATTTGTGTTTTTATTTAAATTTAGAAAGTATTGTGCTAGAGATGTGTTCCCACAAAAATACTAAGATGTTTGGTGTGATAATGAAAAATCAGTCTCTGTTACATAGCAAATTCACTTCAAAATGCGTAAGTTGAAATATACCACAAACTGAATTATTGTTACATTAGGAGTTCTTCGTAGCTTTGTTAGGCATAGACATTTAAATAATTTCATTGACTGTAACACATCTCCCTGATTTGTTTGTTTGTTTATATATTTATTCATTCATTTTGGAGAACAGTAACTGAAAGAGCTACCCAACTTGTGCTTTTAGTCCTTCAGATAGAAAAACAAAGTCGTGCCTGGCTGGTGCAGCTCAGTGGTTGGGTGTTAACCATGAACCAGCAGGTTACCCATTCTATTCCAAGTCAGGCACAAGCTTGGGTTGCAGGCTTGATCCCCAGTAGGGGGCGTGCAGGAGGCAGCAGATTGATAATTCTCTCTTATCCTTGGAATTTCTCTCTCTCTCTCTCTCTCAAATCAATTTTAAAAGACATTTATAATATATATATATTAGAGGCCCAGTGCATGAATTCGTGCACAGGTGGGGTCCAGCCAATCTGCTCTGATCGGGGCTGATTGGGCTGGGCCTGCAGTGGGGAGGGTCCACAGGCAGTTGGGCAGCTGGCCCCAGCACCTGGTCGAACTTCTGGTCAAACTCCCAGTCAAACTTTTGGTTGAGGGGACAATTTTCATATATATATATTTCTTTATGTATATTTTTCTAAATGGACTCATGGAATATCTTGATACTCACAATTAATGGGATAACAAGATATTTCAACAACTCATAAAATTTAAACAATAATAATAAGAAGAAGAACTGCTGTGATCATGTACATTTAAACAAAAAGTTTCTGTCCTAGAATTTTGATGCTTCAGCAGAAGATACAATGGAATAATAGGAGTGGCCAAAATACATGATTGCCCTGATAGTTTCTAGGAAATTCACATACAATAAATTTAGCCATATATGAGAGTCAATAGTTTGATCATACAATTATTAGAGAACACAGATTTCAAGTCACTGTAATATTAAGAGTGATATTAGGGAAGCCAGATTTGAATTTAACAAATCAAAATTTTATAAAACATATATCAAACTGCCTTAGTCCATTTTGGCTGCTAAAACAAAATACCACAGAGTGGGAAGCTTTTAAACAACAGAAATGTATTTCTCATAGTTCTAGAGGCTGGAAAGTTCAAGATCAAGGCACCAAAATAATGATGGCCCTTTTCCAGGTTTTACATAGCCAGTGCCTTCTCTCTGAATCTCTAGAATATCTTTTATAAAACAAACAAACAAACAAACAAAAAAACTTGTCCAATTCATGAGGCTCCACCCTTATGACCCAATCACCTCTCAAAGGCTCTACCAACTAATACTTCCATGCTGGACATAAGGATTTCAACATAAGAATTCTTGGCAGGACACATTCAGACCTGAGTACAAGCCAAGTTTAGAGTCTGAAGCTTGTTTGTAATTTTTAACATACCAAGAAAAAAAATTACCTAATGCTTACTTTGTGTCAAGCATAGTGAATAAAATAATAATCAAAGCAGGAAAGCTATCTGACATCAGGAGCTTACAGTTCAATAGGCATTGAGTAAACAGTTATTTAAAATTAATTAAATTCACAATTTTGCTAAATGCTATGAGGAACCTATTCCACTACTATAAAAGGGACCTAATGTCCAGATATTCTAGACACATTGGGGTGAAATATAAGATGATGTAAGTATTGTAGAGTCTCTCTGAGGTTGATTGTGGAGAAGGGGCTTGTGGATATGTAGAATCATTGATGTTCCTTTGGCTTCCCAAATTAAAGGACAGTATCTGTTGCTAGCTAGATACAAGAGACTTCTTCATATCTGCTGATTCCCTGGTTCTGCTTCCATGACCACCAGACAAACTTTTGATAATGTGGTGTTTGATATAACACCTTTGGTGAAGGAGCACATGAGTCATATTTCACATAATTGCATATTTATTAAATATTATTTGGATTATAAATTGAATTTACATTAGGCTGCAAGAAGAAAATATAAGCTGAAGTTAAACTAACTTCATTTTTATTATGAATTAATTTTATTATGAACTAGAAGCCCGGTGCAAGAAATTCGTGCACGGAGGGGGGTTGTCCCTCAGGCCAGCCTCTTCCCTCTCCAATCTGGGACTCCTGGAGAGATGTCCGACTGCTCATTTAGGCCCGATCCTGGTGGGATTGGGCCTAAACGGGCAGTCGGACATCCCTCTCACAATCCAGGACTGCTGGCTCCCAACTGCTCACCTGCCTGCCTTCCTGATTGCCCCTAACCGCTTCTGCCTGCCAGCCTGATCACCCCCTAACCACTCTTCTGCCAGCCTGGTTGATGCTTAACCGCTCCCCTGCCAGCCTGTTTACCCCCAAATTCCCTCCTCTGCTAGCCTGGTCACCCCTAACTGCCCTCTCCTGCAGGGTTGCTCACCTCCAACTGCCCTCCCTTGCAGGCCTGGTCCCTATCAACTGCCCTCCCTTGCAGGCCTGGTCCCTCTCAACTGCCCTCCCTTGCAGGCCTGGTCCCTCTCAACTGCCCTCCCTTGCAGGCCGGGTGTCTCCCAACTGCCCTCTCCTGTTGGCCATCTTGTAGTGGCCATCTTGTGTCCACATGGGGCAAAATCTTTGACCACATGGGGGCAGACATATTGTGTGTTGGAGAGATGGTCAATATGCATATTATTCTTTAATTAGATAGGATAGAGGCCTGGTGCACGGGTGGGGGCCAGCTGGTTTGCCCTAAAGGGTGTCCCGGATCAGGTAGGGGTTCCCTTGGGGCATGGGGCAGCCTAAGCGAGGGGCCTGTGGTGGTTTGCAGGCCAGCCACGCCCCCTGGCAACCCAAGCAGAGGCCCTGGTATCTGGAATTTATTTTCCTTCTACAATTGAAACTTTGTAGCCTGGAGCAGAGTCAAGCCTGCTGCTCCCTCTGGGGTGGCAGCCATTTCTGTGGCAGTTAATTCACCTTCTACAATGGAAACTTTGTAGCCTTAAGCAGGTGGGCCCTGCCAGGGTGTGCAGAAAGCTTTGCTTCCCCTGTTGCCGCTGGCAACCCTGGCCTGCTCTCTCAAGCTCCATTCTGCCGCCATTGTTTGAATTTGTTTACCTTCTATAATTGAAACTTTGTAGTTTGAGTGGAGGCTTAGGCCTGCACCGGCTATGGAAAGCTTGGCTTGCTCTGTTACCTGGGAAACCTTGCTCTCTGTGGCTGTAGCCATCTTGGCTGGGGTTAATTTGCATACTCGCCCTGATTGGCTGGTGGTCATGGCTTGGCTGGTGGGCGTGGCTTATGTAGTGGAGTGATGGTTAATTTGCATATTACCATTTTATTAGAGAAGATTACTATATTAGCATTAGGGCTTTTCTCAATCAGTCTTATGACTTTAATTAATATGGTGCCAACAAAAAAGCATGGATACCTTTAAAATGTGCCCCCCCAGGTTAGACTGTGTAGATCAAAGTCTTTACCAGACTTCAGACAGTGCTGAATTCATTCAGATAAATGCTGTCTTATAGGGTTCAGGGACCAGGTTGGTTGACCAGAAAGATCTCTTCAGTTTACACACTCTTTTCTTTGTTAAATTAGTACTATTTATTCCTGCAAAATTCACTTATAAATAACAATGCTTATTCATGCCTGTTCAGTGATTAGACGTGAGTAAGAAAATAATTGAATGAAAGTTATACTGAATGGCATAAGTATATATGTCTATATTTGATAGCCAATATTACTTTTTAAAACATGATGAAATGTAAATTAAAAGATAAATAGAAGATAAACTCTAGTTATTTTTTATGTTCACCTATGACATTTATCAAATACTAGAGTCCCGGTGCATGGATTTGTTCAGAAGTGGGGTCCCTCAGCCTAGCCTGCGCCCTCTCTCAATATGGGACCCCTCGGGGGATGTAGCAGTGTGCAAAGTGGCAGGCAGCAGGGGCGGATCCCGAACCCAGGTCAGGCATCACACCGTTCTCACGCATCCCAGCCCTGCTGCACCTGCCGCTGCCGTAGCTGCACTTGGCAACCATTGGTCAGCTGAGCATCGCTCCCACTGTGGGAGTGCACTGACCACCAGGGGGCAGTTCCTGCATTGAGTGTGTGCTCCCTGGTGGTCAGTTCACATCATAGCAATCAGTTGTTCAGTCATTTGGTTGTTTGGTCGCTTAGGCTTTTATATATATATACTAGAGGCCTGGCACACAAAAGGTACAATCCCTAGGACTGGCCTGTGATCAGGACCATCTTCCCTGGCTGCCTGCAGCCAGCCCCACCCCCTGCCATCACACACCTCCGGTTCCCCATTCGCCATCGGGCAATCAGAGCTTGCTGGCTGGAGTGAAAGACCAAGAGGACCAGTGGGGTGGGGGACTTGGCCTGGCACTGCCCACATCCCACACCACCCACCTCCATTTCCCATTTGCCATCGGGCAATCGGAGCCTTCCGGCTGGGGGAGGGACCAAGAGTGATCAGTGCGCCTCATAGTGACGGGTCATTCTGGTCGTTCCACCATAGGGTCAATTTGCATATTACCCTTATATTATATAGGATATATAGATAGATTATTGAAAATAAAATTATTTTTGAAAGTTATTAATGATTGTGAATATAAAATCAAGTCAAAAGTGTCATAGTAAATAAGTGCTAAGGAGAATCCTATATAATCAAAGCCTAATATACTAAGTGTCTGGTTGTCCAGTCATCCGTTCAACCAATCAAAGTGTAATATGCTAATGATACGCTAAGGCCACTCAACTGCTCGCTATGACATGCACTGACCACCATGGGGCAGACAGTCAACACTCTCTGACTGTAGGTTAGCTTGCTGCTGGGGTCTGGCCAATTGGGACTGAGCTAGATGGGCTGGACATGCCCTGGAGCTGTTCCATGGTCCCTCCCTGGCTAGCCAAATTCCTGCATTCCTCCTCGGCCTTGAACATGCACTGGTGGGGTTCCTTAGCCTGGCCTGTGCCCTTTCACAATCCAGGACCCCTCAGGGGATGTTGGAGAGCTGGTTTTGGTCCGATCCCACAGGCCAGTCTGAGGGACCCCATTAGTGCACGAATTCATGCACTGGGTCTCTAGTATATAGATAAAAGTACTGCTAGGAAATGATCTAATGACTTTGCCTATTTCATCTTAGGGGGACATTTAGAATGAACATTCTTTTGTGTTGTCCCAAAGTTCTCTTAGGCTCTCCTCCTGCTTTTTAAGTTTTTTTTTTTTTCTAGAAGCTGCTCTGCTTTTTCTTACCTTGTCTTCTAGCTCACTGATGCAGTCCTCTGTTTCTTCTAGTCTACTGTTGATGCTTTCTATTGAGTTCTTTACAACAGCGATGTCATTTTTCATTTCTTCTTGGTTCTTTTTCATTTCCTCTTCGTTCTTACACAGATTGTTGAATTTGTCTTCCATTCTTTTCATCCACCTTATGACCATTTCTCTGAATTCTTTCTCTGACAGGTTGCTTGCCTCCATTTCGTTTACTTCCTTTTCTGTTGATGCCTTCTTTTCTTTCATATGCGGGCTGTTTTTTTGCCTCCCCATGATCTCTCTTCTCTGGGTGTCTGGTAATGTAGTTCTCTATCTCCTGTGTTGATTTAAAGGCACAAATTACAACACAACAAGGCACAACACACAATGCACTGAACACAAATGTATTCATGATACTAATAACCCCTAATAAAGGTGACCACCAGAGAAAAGAGAATTAGGGGATAAGAAAGAAGAAGAGAATAAAAAACAAAAAGAGAGAGAAAAAAAAAGGAGTGCAAAAATGAAATTAGGAAAAGGAAAGAAAAGTAAGAGAGAAAAGAAAGAGAATAAAAAAGAAGAGGGGGGGAAACTATTTATATAGGGAGGAAACTCCAATAGAACAGCCAATAATCCCAACAAATTCCAGCAACAAATACCTAAAGATGAATGCAAACTACAAACAACAACTAATATCATGCGAGGTGAGGGAAAACAGAAGCAAAAAAACAAAACAAAACAAAAAACAGAAAGAAAAAGCAAAACAAGCTCACAAACAAGCATAAAAGAACCAATATAATCAACAATAAAGCAAACAACAAAAGGACCAAGAGAAAAATAAATTTGGATAGTGAAGAAAGAGAAGAGAGAGGTGTGTATGGACTTAGTGCAGGGGATTGGAAGTTAGATATATAAGTAGGGTGAAATTTTAACAGGGGGTAAAAAGAAGGAATAGGGAAAATCTAAAGCAGGAATAGGGTAAGAGAAACAGGACAACAAAAGGGGAAAAGTGAGGAAGAGATTTTTGGCATAAAGGTAAAGTTGAGATAGAGTAAAATGATGCTAAAGGAAAGATGAAAATAGAATGTAGAACATTAATCCCAAAATAAAATAGATAAAATAAAATGATACTTTTAAAAAAAAGGTAAAATAGTAGTAGTAATAATACTGATTAAAAATAAAAATGTAATAATTAAAACGGTAAAATCAAATGAGGAAAAAAAGAAAAAAATTATTTCTTAAGTAAAAGATGAAAAAAAATAAAGATAAAAATGTGCAGTAGTGAAGGTCATTCACTTCCTCTACTGTTCTGTTTGGCACTTCTGTTTCCTAGTCAGGACAGTATTAAAGTTCCCTGCATTCCACTGCTCCTCAGTGTTGTAGGCCACAGTCCTGATTTTCAAGCAGGCAGTACTTCTCTGTTTCTTATACTCCTTTATTTGTGTTTACACAAGAATCAATTTGTAATTCAACCCTAAGTGGCAGTGTTTCTGGGTTGACCTCTGGGTCTATGGGTCTTCTCTAGCTAGTGTTTAGATTTTGTTTTCCCTGTGGCACTTAATACCAGTTTGGGGTAATGGGCTGCCCCAGAGCTGGTTCTCTGATCGTTATTCTTCGCTCTGATACCCAGGTTCCACAAAAACAACTTTCCCCTGCAGTCTCTTAGAGTGTCCCCAATTGGGTGATCCTATGTATTGGGCTTAGTAATCAAAAGCACAGATTTAAAGAGGAAAAAAAAAAAAGACAAAAAAGAGCCAGAGTAAGTGCACGAAATCCGGTGCTGCAACGCAAGTCTGTGCAGTCTTTTTTCCCCTTGGGTCTAAGCAGCTGGCACACTGTTAAAAATTTTTTTTAGGCTTTCCTTTTGCACCCAATTCAGCTATGGGTTGCTTTTTAGAGTTCCCTTCTGTTAGCAGCCCTGTGGATCCCCTTCCACATTCGCGGATCATGCTAGCCCCAAAGGCCATGGCCTTTTCTGGGCGCAGACTTCCCTGGATCCTCCAGCTCCCATGTGCGCATTTCTCTCTCCTTCCCAGGCCACAGATCTCACCTTATCCCAAGTGAAATCTGACCTTTCCATGAGGAGGTGCAGAGCTCCTCCGAATCTGCGTGCTCGCGCCACTTGTCACTTGGGGACCAGTGTTCCTGGGTTTGCAACTGTTTGCTGGGTGCCATTGTTGCAGAGTCCCGGGATTTTCAGGCTTCTGACAACATCCACTCTCCCCTTCAAGATGGCATGGTCTCCGCATCAGAGCCGGTCACTCAGGGAGGGATCCCAGCAGCAATGGAGGCTGCCTGGTCAGGGGAACCCCGTTCGGCAATCCCCCACAGTCCCCTGGAGTATAGCTGTTCCTCAACTCAGAAACAAACACTCCCCGTGCGACCACACACTCTCCCTTTGTTCTCTCACTCATGCACTATCTTGCAGTCTGCCTTCCCATCGGCAGACATCTTCCTTCTAGAATGAACATTCTTGCTGTTATATTAGTGTATGTGTGTTTTCTTAACTACTATAACATTTACCACATAGATTATATTTTCCATGTCATAAGTAATTTAGCTGCATATTAACATTTTGATCTTGTATTATATAGCACTATACTGTACTCTCAAACTGACATCTCTCAATGACAAAAAATAGCATTGAAAATGGGAGTCAACTAAATCACAAATCAGCATCCAATGAATTTGTCTCATAACCTTTAGAATCCCTAAGAATCTTTAGGTCATAAAGGTTTGAGAGTTTTCCTAACATAGTTAAATGCAATAAATTTTGTTAATGTTATTAATTGGAAAACAAAATCATAATTATTTAGCATTACTATTAAGCCTCCATATAATAGGCAACAAATTATATAAGATTAAATATAATTTGCTGTTTAATAATAAACATCTACCCTTAATATTCTAAAATATTTTAAATATTGCATGATACTCTCTTAAATGTTAATTTATGTTGTATATTAGATACATAGAGATAAATACCCCCCAAGAAACAGCTTAAATATAGAAATATAAATTTCTATAAGCTTTATGAAAAGTCCTTCCCTTTAAATTGTCACATTTAAAAAATAGGATTAAAATTCTCAAAATTAATTATTTTCTCATATCATTTTTTTTATTATGTTGCTATATTGACAAATCATCCTAGTTAACAAAAGCTAATGCCATTTCCTCATATTTTTAATTATGAGATTGTGCTAATTTTTTTCTGAGTTCATGATTTTTAAATTCATACTTTCGGTCCTTTTATAACATAATCTCGAATACATCTCCAGTATTACAATATGAATAGGCACATTTTCTTTTTGTTAAATAAATTTGCACTGCACTTGATACTGTAAAAATGATCTCCGACATGAAACCATTATTGAAACAGCATGATTAAAACTTTTATAGAGGGAAAACAAAAGACTAATAGATTTTTCCATTGAGTGAATACTAACCTCAAAAAAAGGCAAAACATACACTTACTTTTTTTTGGTCATGGTATTTTGATTAAAAATGAAAACACAACTCAATCTATGGACAACACAAAAATGTTATTGATTCAAAGGAAGGTGCTATCTTCAGACATGGCTAGATTCAGGAATGCAGAGTCATGGAAAGCCTCTGTCTCTCCCTTTCTCAATTCTGTTTAACTTCATTCTCAGTTAGATGCTGTTCAAAAGTAAAGCAACATGCAGCCCCATGAAACTGTCCATTTATGTGTTCCTTGGACGCTGGTATGCAAGAGAGAAAAATTAAAAAGCATATTTTTTCCAGATATCTCTAGTGAATGTTCCAACATTAGCTATACAATTACTTGTCCATAAAATGAGAATTCTGATTAGTCAGACATGTGCACATACTTACCTACCAACTCCCCTATTCAAACCAGTCATTAATCAAGGTAATAGGAAAACAGGTCTTTAGAGACAGGGATCCTGGGTAGATGAGAAATTAATGTTTCTTATTCTTCCTGAGCACAAATCTACACATTAACCATTGTGAAGAAATTCAGATAATGCATTTTTTATAATTTTGTGTTAAAACATATACTGAACAAAATTTTTGGAAGTTTCTTCTGAATTTAGTCATTATTAGTAAGTTAAAACATATTTCTCAAAATATTTCATCTATTATAATAAATTAAATATATGCAAAGTATTCTGGATGCTGAGTAGGATTGCATTCCAAGTAGTGAGCAATAGTGATATTTATGAATTGGGGAATAATTCTAAATTAGGGTTAAAATAATCCACTCAGGATTATTTGGAGGAACAAAACTGAGTTTGTGGCAGTTCTAAACTCTTTATTTCTTCTCCTTTAGTCTCCTATTATCTTCCACTAGATTCTACATTCTTAATAATTTTGCTATATAAAAACAGACATTGAGAGAAAGTAGATGAGAATATGAACTTTAATCCAGGTGAATGTGTTATATTGGAAATCAGCGAGTTGAACAGAAGGTGCCTTAGTAAGCCAAATTTGGAGTCTTTATTACGCCAGCCATCTCAGAGGAGTTGCTTCTCAAAATCTGAACAAAGTAATATGGAGGAAGCTTTCCCTTTATACTGCCCCCCCAGTTCCTTTGTCTCTTGAATATGGGGTTTCCGGACCTTTTGCAGGCTTTACAAAGAGCCCCATGCACTGGGAGATATTTTGCAGGAAGCTTGTAGCCTTGAGCACAGCACAATTCAATTACCTTGAGCACAATACAATTCAGATAACTAAAAGATATCTGGCATGGGAGTAACCAGGGACAGACCAGACCCTTATGTCAGCAGAGCAGCTTGCAAGGCCAGATAATTGAGCTTATTTTCCCTATTATTCGAGCAAGCGTGTTTACAGAAGCCAAGAATAGCAGAGTTAATTCACAGAACAAAGGACCATCTATGTTTAGTGGAAAATTTCAAATAGCAGTTTTTACAACATAGAGGTTACGGGAAGAAGATGGAGTGCCTATGCTTCAAATGGAGGTTTATGAGTACAAGTCTGTCCTTTTTTACCAGCTGCGTTTCCTTGGGTAAATGTCTCACCTTCTCTCAACAGCACTTTAAAGCATATATGTTACAGGCACCTCTCACCAACACAAGAGAGATGTTACCAGACAGCCCCCTGAGTCAGTGGGAGAGAGATATTCCCAACCTCGATCCTCATTTTCTAATATAAGTGAATTTATGCAAGAGACCTTGACTGTGTTGTGAAAAGCCAATTTATTAAAAAAGCAAAGCAAGCGAACCTATACATCTGGTTTATGAAACACAGACAGACTCTCAGTTGATATGAAGAGCAGGTTGGTTTGGGGGCATCCAGGGCATTATATACAGTCTCGCCTGTTGGTTTCAAAATCCCTCTGCTGGAGAGATCAAGATGGAAGCTGGCAGGATGACAGGGAGAGAGAGGGTGTGAGTGAGTGAGGGAAAGAAAGGGGCATTTGTGGACGTGTGTGGTTTGTGCATGTGTGAGTGAGCAACAGTTAGATCTCGCAAAAGTCTCAGGGGCTGGCAGACCAGGCTCTCCTGAACAGGGAGCCTCTGCCACCGCTGCAGGCACTCCCCTTTTGCAGGACTCATGCACAGAGCCCACACCATCTTGAAGCGGAGAGCAGACTCCACTAAGAGCCCAGCCTCACCACCACCCAGACTGGTCTTGGAAATTGCCTGGGACCCTGCAGCCACTCTGGCCAAAGTCGTGCTGCCTCACTCACAGACCCACAGACCCCAGGATGTCCACATCCCAGCTGCCAGGTACTGGGCTCCTTAGGTGTATGGCACCAGCAGCAGAAACCACAATTTCCCCATCCCTGGTTGCCGGCTTCTGGACACTGCAGTTGTGCTGCTCTGGCAGCAGGCCCTGAGAACCCATCTACCCTACTGATGGCTCCTGAACCCTCAGTGAGCTGCTGGGTGCACACATCTCCAAACAAGGGCACTCAGACCCAGCAGCAGAGCCCACCACTTACCCCTCCCTGGCTGCCAGCTTCTGGACACCTAGGTGAGCTGCTGAGGGCTCGCCTTACTGGCCAAGTTTGTGCTCTTTCAGCCACAGACTCTGAAATTCCCACATCCCCAGCTGCTAGCTCCTGGACCACCTTGTGATTCACAGAGTGAAGCCACCCTGGCCAGAATCCCACTGCCTCATCTGCAGATTCTGGGACACCTGCCCCTCCACCCCTGTCATGGGCTCTGAGACCCTCGCAGTGATTTGCAGAGTGACGCTATCCCAGCAAGAGTCACACCACACCGGCCAGAGTCATACTACCTTAGCCTCAGGCCCTGAGATGCCTTCCTCCCAGACTGTGGACTCCAGCTCCAGGATCTCATAGTGAGCACATGCTAGTGAGACCTCAGGCATCTCTTGCCACAAGAGCTGGAACCACAAGCACATCCACAAAAGGTTGCATGATGAGGCCAGGGGTAAGTCATATTGTCAAACAAACTGTGACTAGACTTCATCCACGAATGAGAAACTAACATTCAAGACCTAGCTATATCAAGAGAACCCAAATAGTTCAAGTAGGGGCCTCCACTAGAACACCATGCTCAGGAGACCCAAGAAACTGCACCACTGGGTCCCTCAAATCACCAACTACATAGGAACACCCCCAAAAGAACATCAGTAGCATAGCAGTTGGATCTAAGACATAGAAATAATTAAAACAAGACAGCAAAAATGGAGAGGCAAAGAAACAATCCCCAAATGAAAGAAAAAGAGGAATCACCAGAAAAGGAATTAAATAAAATGGAGGCAAGTAATTTTTCAGAGAAAGAATTCAGAGTAATGGTTATAAGGATGCTTAAACATCTGGATGACAAATACACACAACTCAATGAGAATTATGAGGAGCTGAATGAGAATTTCACCAACGTGAAAAAGAACCAAGATGAAATGAATAATGACATAGCAGCAATAAAGAACATAATAGAAGGCTCCAACAGCAGACTAGAAGCTGAGGACTGAATCAGTGAGTTAGAAGACAAAGTAGAAAAAAAAACAACAACAATACCCAAGCTGAGCACCAACTGGAGAAAATAATTAAAAAAAAAACAAACAAAAAAAAAAAAACAGGAGGAGAGTCTAAGGAAGATTTGGGACAACCTAAAACAAAACAACATCCACATAATTGGGGTACCAGAAGGAGTGGAATTTGAACAAGAATAGAAAACCTATTTGAAGAAATAATGACAGAAAACTTCCCAGACTTGGGGAACAAAAAAGTCACACAAATCCAAAAAGCACAGAGATCCCAAGCAGGATGAACCTAAAAAGACCCACACTATTGCCAATCGTAATTAAATTGGCAAACGTAAAAGACAAAGAAAGAATCTTAAAGGCTGCCTGAGCTCAACTCTCTTCATCTGCCTTTGATTACCTAAAAGACATATCCCATTAAACAATCAACTGATTTCTCAACAGAAACATGTTAGGCCAGAAGGGAATGGAATGAATTATACAAAGTGATGCAAAGCAAGGGACTGAACCTGAGAATATTCACTCTATCAAGGCTATCATTCAAAATTGAAGGTGAAATCAAGAGCTTTACAGATAAACAGGCTAAGGGAGTTTATTATCACCAAGCCAGCAATGCAAGAAATGCTAAAGGGACTACTGTAAAGAAGAAATAGTAATGGAGAAAGGAAAACAGGCATAAAGAACATAGATGGCAACAAACAAGTACCTATCAATAATAACCTTAAATGTAAATGGATTAAATGCTCCAATCAAAAGACATAGGGTAGCCTAATGGATAAGAAAACATGACCCATATATCTGCTATGTACAAGAGACCCACCTCAGAGCAAAGGACTCTCACAGACTGAAAGTGAAGGGATGGAAAAAATTCTTCAGGTAAATGGAAATGGAAAAAAATCTAGGGTAGCAATATTTATATCTGAGAAAATAGACATCAAAGTGAAGGCCATAATAAGAGATAATGAAGGCAACTACATAATACTAAAGGGATCAATACAACAAGAGGATATAACTCTGGTAAACATATATGCACCCAATATAGGAACATCCAAATACATAAAAAATAACTTCTGAAAGATATCAAGGGAAACATTGACGACAATACAATCATAGAAGGGGACTTTAATACTCCATTGACATCACTGGATAAGTCTTCTGGACAAAAAATCAACATGGAAATAGAAATCCTAAATGACTTACTAGATCAGATGGAACTAATTGACATCTTCAGATCACTTCACCCCAAAGCTACAGACTATACATTCTTCTTAGTCTCACATGGGACTTTTTTTTTTATTGTTTAAAGTATTACATGTCTCCTTTTCCCCCCATCAACCCCTTCTGGGCCACTCCCACCCCTCAGGAC
The DNA here is from genome assembly GCA_025583905.1 of Ia io. NCBI lineage: Eukaryota > Metazoa > Chordata > Mammalia > Chiroptera > Vespertilionidae > Ia > Ia io. The sequence continues at coordinate 115,393,789 of JAJQQW010000002.1, forward strand.
AAGCCCCCACCGCCCCATTGTCCGTGTCCATTGGTTAAGCTCATATGCATGCATACAAGTCCTTTGGTTGATCTCTTACCTCCCACACCCCACCACCTTTCCCTACCTTCCCTCTGAGGTTTGATTGTTTGTTTGGTGTTTCTCTGTCTCTGGATCTATTTTTGTTCATCAATTTATGTTGTTCATTATATCCCACAAATGAGTGAGATCATGTGGTATTTATCTTTCTCTGACTGGCTTATTTCACTTAGCATAAAGTTTTCCAGTTCAATCCATGCTGTTGCAAATGGTAAAAGTTCCTTCTTTTTTATATCAGTGTAGTATTCCATTGTGTAGATGTACCACCGTTTTTTAATTCACTCATCTGCTGATGGGCACTTAGGCTGTTTTTAAATCTTAGCTATTGTGAATTGTGCTGTTGTAAACACAGAGAGTTCCATTTTTAACTTTTTGAGGAAACTCCATACTGTTCTCCACAGTGGCTACACCTGTCTAAATTTCAACCAGCAGTGCATGAGGGTTACTTTTTCTACACATCCTTGCCAGCACTTGTCATTTGTTGATTTGTTGATGATAGCCATTCTGACAGGTGGGAGATGGTACCTCATTGTCATTTTGATTTGCATCTCTTGGATATTAGTGACTTTAAGCATGTTTTCATGTATCTCTTGGCCTTCTGTATGTCCTCTTTGGAAAAGTGTCTATTTAGGTCCTTTGCCCATTTTTTTGATTGGATTGTTTATCTTCCTTTTGTTAAGTTGTATGAGTTCCCTGTAAATTTTGGAGATTAAACACTTATCGGAGATAACATTGGCAAATATGTTCTCCCATGCACTGGGCTTTCTTGTTGTTTTGTTGATGGTTTCTTTTGCTGTGCAGAAGCTTTTCATTTTGATGTAGTCCCATTTGTTTATTTTCTCCTTAGTTTCCTTTGCCCTAGAAGCTGTATCAGATGATCTCACTCATATGTGGAATATAATGACCAACATAAGCTGCTGAACAAAAATAGACCCAGATATATAGCAACATCAAACTGACTGTCAAACCACAGAGGAAGGCAGGAAAGGGTGGAGGGGTGGGGGAAGAGATCCACCACAGAACTCATATGCTTATATGCATAACCCAAGGATACAGACAGTGGGTGGTGAAGGCTTGAGGGGTGGAGAGGAAGAGGGCAATGGGGGATAAAAAGGGAGGTATGTAATACTTTCAACAATAAAGATTTATTTTAAAACTCGTGGCCCGGTGCACAAAATTTGTGCATGGTAGGGGGAGGGGTCCCTCAGCCCAGCCTGCACCCTCTCCAATCTGGGACCCCTTGGGGATGTCTGACTGACAGCCAGTAAGTACAACACAGATGAGTAAGAGCCTATAATCTGATAAATAAAATTATTGGGAGGTACTGTTTTGAGGTATTATTACATATTCCCACACATTCTCCTTTGTTTTCTCTTTTTCCTCTCTCCAAGATAAGTAGCTGGTTTTGCCTTTATTGCTAATGGAGAAAGATTCAACAGAACATTCTGGATGGTGGATACCTGGGTTTAGACATAGGTAAACATTTATTGAGCTGTACAATTGAGATTTCTGTATTTTACCTGGCATTTGGCTCTTGTGTTTGCATAAACATAAGCAGTGGCTTCTAACCCACAGGTTAGAATCATTCAGGGACACTTAAAATTTACTGTTGGCTGGATACTCTCCAAATCAGCAAAATCAGAATCTATGGAAATTGAACAGAATTGGAACTCTAATTTCTGAAGGGGTAGACTTGTTGTTTGGAATATTTTACACACACACACACACACACTCCTCAAGTAATTCCCATGAACAGCTATCATTGAAAATCAACCCCCAAGGGAATTTAGAGTCCTTGTAAGGGGGTAGAAGAATTCAGGCACAATAAATAGACAATTGTGTTGCTAGAAACAGCAGGAAATATAGGCCTTCCCTCATGCCCTACAGCAGCCTAAAAAGCCTTGCGCTGCCCACCTGGACTCCCAGGCCCCCAACAGAACGGGACTTTTCCTGCAGGGCATGGCGCTGCCTGTCCTGCCTCCCGGGTCCCCTATGGACCTGGACCCTTCATTTGGGGCCTGGCGCTGCCCACCCCACCTCCCCCGACCCCCGATGGACCTGGACCCCAGGGTTGGGGCCTCAAGCTGCCTGCCCCACCACCCCAGGCCCCTTATGAAACAGGACTTTTTGGGCAGGGACTGGCGCTGCTCTCCCAGCCTCCTCCGACCCCTGATGACACAGGACTTTGCAGGTGGGGACTGAAGCTGCTCACCCCGCCTCCCCGGGCCTCCGATTGGACCTGGACCCTCAGTTGGGGCCTGGTGCTGCCCGACCTGACTCCCCAGGCCCCCGATGAAACAGGACTTTGCAGGGCAGGGACTGGAGCTGCCCACCCCACCTCCCCTGGCTCCCGATGGACTGGGACCCCTCGGTTGGGGCCTGGCACTGCCCGCCCCTATTCCCCAGGCCCTGATGAAACAGGACTTTGTGGGCAGGCCCTGGCGCTACTCGCCCCACCTCTCCTGGCCCCCCAATGGAACAGGACTTTGCAGGCAGGGCCTGGGGCTGCCCACCCTGCCTCCCCCGACCCCCGATGGACTGGGACCCGTGGTTGGGGCCTCGCGCTGGTTGAGTCCACGATCGGGGCTTGGGACATCGCCTGCCGGCGGCAGCGGGCACTGACCCAAGACCCACCTGCCCCGTCAGCGCTCCGGGCTTGGGTCTGTGATTGGGGCTTGGGAAAGTGCTTGCCGCTGGCAGCGGGGCTTGGGTCAGCATCCGCCGGTGGCGGGCGCTGACCCAAGCCCTGCCTTCCCCAGTCCACGCTCGGGGCTTGGGTCTGTGATTGGGGCTTGGGAAAGTGCCCACCGCTGGCAGCGGGGCTTGGGTCAGCATCCGCCGGTGGCGGGCACTGACCCAAGCCCCACCTGCCCCGGCAGTGCTCCGGGTGCTGACCCAAGCCCCACCTGCCCCAGTCCGTGCTCAGGGCTTGGGTCTGTGATCGGGGCTTGGGAAAGCACCCGCCGCTGGCAGTGGGGCTTGGGTCAGTGTCCGCTGGTGGCAGTGGGTGCTGACCCAAGCCCTGCCTGCCCCGTCAGCTCTCCGGGTGCTGACCCAAGCCCCGCCTGCCCCAGTCTGCGCTCGGAGCTTGGTTCCGTGATAGGGGCTTGGACAGCGCCCGCCTGCCTTGGTCCTCGATCGGGGCTTTGGTCCCAACGGCTGCAGTGGGCGCTACCCCTTCCCCCTGCCATCTTTGCTGGGTTAATTTGCATAGCACCCCTGATTGGCTGTGGGCGTAGTGAAGGTATGGTCAATTAGCATATTACTCTATTATTAGGTAGGATAACACAGACAAAATATAACAAAAACCTCTGCTGAATTTTTTGGTGCAGATTAACTCTCAAGGTCACTTTTTACTTTGCCGTGGCCTTCCCAGAATTCATGGGAAGCACATGGCAACTTTATTTGGCCAAGCCTAGAGACTGCTGGCTTCTCTGCTTAGGGGGTAAAACTACCTGTTTTTCATTTCTACTCCCTTTCTGCTTTCTATCCTTAGGGAGGTTTTTAACCATTTGCTATGTGTCCTTGACTGGGGAAGATAATGGCTTGTTGTACAACCTGGCTGACAATTGGCCACACTGTTTGGCCTTGTTTTAATTTTCCTATCTCTGTTTTTCTATTCTTACTAGCCTGGAATCCTGTAACAGAAAGATTTAGAATCATAGCCAATCCTTCTAGCTGATACCGAATTTTTGTATGCTGGAAGTGAAGGATGAATCCATGGATAGAAAGTGGTATAGCAAAGATGGAGATTTATTGAAGAACAAGTACAGACTCCCATGTGGGGAGAAGGAAAGAGTCCCACAGAGCTGACTCCCATGTAGGGAGGGTGAAAAGGGTCCCACTGGGTTCCCTTTCCCTAAAGGCTGCAGATCCTGGTGCCCCAATATCCCCTCTGATTGGTCATTAGTCTCTTAGACTGGTTACTATAGTAACTCCTGGGCTCAAAGGTTGAACCTCACATGGGACATGTGAGGTACTCCCTCCACCCCTCCTTCCTTATTGTTTTCCTATTCCCTTTGGACTTCCTTCTTCTCCTTCTGAATGAAGGGCTTCCTTCTCTTTATTTTGTAAATATAGACCTTTCTAGGCTACTTCCAGATTCCTTGTCTTATGGAAATATAACTGTTGCTGCCTCCTTGTCTTATGGAGAGGTAACTGCACCTGTCTTCCTTGTGTTATGGAAATGTAACTTCTCCCAGTCTGCAGCCCCGAGCTTTTCCATGGACCCCAATTCTAAAAAATCCCTAAGCTTGCCTATGTTCCCCCAAAATTTCTGCTTCATAGTCACATTCTTTCCAGTGATATAATTTCCTTTGCTCTAATGTCCCATTTAAAATCAATCTAACCCTCTGACTTTTCTGAATTTGAACAAATGAACAATTACAAGTAAACTTGCCTAACCAAGCAGGCAGGTGCTGCTTTGTATGTATAGACTTCCATCTCTACAAGGTCTATATCACTTCCTGGAAATTCTCTGTATTTTCCAAGGTTCTTTTCTAATCCATTCTTAATTACATCAAACCTTTCTTTATTTTCTCAGACCTCCCATATGACCACCAACACTCTTCATATTCCACCAATTTCTAGCCTCCTAGACCCCAGGCTTTTCCACACCCTCATCCTCTGGCTCTAGTCCTCCTGCCTGAGCTCAACTCTCTTCATCTGCCTTTGATTCAATGTTCTTTGTCTCAGGACCATTCTATTATTGATTTCCCTTCTATATTCTACATTTTTTCTCTGTATTATTTTCATATTTTTGCTGTAACAAATTACAGTAAACCCTCAATTTTGCAAACCTTAATTGAACAGACTTCAGATTTAACAGACAAAATTTCCGGTCCATATGTCATATTTGAAAATTAACACCTTGTTAATTTTAAATTATTTTAACCATGATTTGCTTATAATTAAATTAACATGTTATTTTTTTGTTATTAATTCAATGTTATTTTAAACAAATTTTGGTGAATAGACCATATTGTTAGAGAGTGGGAATTTTTGAGCATGCTTTCTCCTAGTCGACTTGGCCATAAATCCCAGCTGCAACTAACAAAATAGCCTTACAAGATAGACCACTGTCAACTTTCCTGATAACGGGATGCAGTTACTTACTCCACCAGGCACCAGGACCCTATAAATGACATGTTGACTTTACCTAAGAAAAACTACTTTGTTTAAATTGTTTTAAAATTGTTTGCTCTGCAAAAACAGGAGGTAGTGAATGGGTATAAATACAGTCGGACACAAAGGGTCGGGGCTGCGTGGAGAGAGCAGTCAGCTGGGCGGTTATTAAAAAGGCTCCCTAAATTTTAATTTGGTCTGGACTCCAGTGGTCGTTTACTCGCGTTGGCTCCACAACAATATGTTGGAAAAACACTGTAGTAATTTTGCCCACATAAATAAATATTACATATCTACAACTATAGTCTACATATTTAAATCCAAGAGTCACAGCTCTTAAACAATGTTCTTTGAAAGATTAGCACATGATCACACCATATCTTGGGTAGTAATTGGTTCTGTTGTCCGTAGTCTGACTATCTGCAGCAGTTTTAATGAATACGGGCCAGTGTTCCCATGTGCACTAAGCCATGCCTCAGCTATGTGCATTTGTTTACTCTCAGTGGCTGGTGAATGCACACATTTATTTACCAGACCTATTCAATATAAATTTATAATTATTGTAATTACATATAGAAAATTTTCTGTAAAATTAAACTTTTCAAAAATACTTAAATTTAATTACACAAATGTGTCTACATTAGTAAAAACAAGTAAACTAATTTGTCAATTTTTAACATATGCATTCAAAAACCAACTTTATTATGTAACTAGAGGTCCATTGCATGAAAAGATTCGTGCAATAGGCCTTCCTCCCCTTGACTTCCAGCACAGGTTTTCCTCTGGCACCTGGGACCCAGGCCTTCGCTCCTGCTGGAGTCTGCCTTCTTTGTCTTTGTTGCAGGCTCTGTCCAGAGTCTGCAGCCTTTGTCTTCGTTGCAGACTCTGGCTGGAGTCTGCCATCTTCGCTGCAGACTCAGGCCAGAGTCTGCCATCTTTGTTTTCATTGCTTTGCTGCAGACTCCAACCGGAGTCAGCCATCTGCCATCTTCACTGCAGATTGCCATCTTTGTCTTAGCTGCAGACTCCGGCTGGAGTCTGCCATCTTCATCTTTGCTGCGGCCGGAGTGCCCTTCCTGTAGATCCGTTTGCCCGCCCCCCTCCCTCCCCCTCTCAATGCAGGCGTCCTGCCCTGCCTGGCCACTCAGTGCCTGGAGTAGCTGGGCGGCCACCATCTTTGTCTTCTAATTTGCATATTCCCTCCTGATCTGGTGGGTGTAGTGGAATGATGGTCCATTTGCAGTTTCTCTTTTATTAGTGTAGATGGACTTCTGGCTTTAATGGACATACCTTTGCCCAAAGTAGTCCTTTATATCAAGATTTTACTGTACCACAAATTTATTGGTCTAAAGTAAGACACATTTTTTATCTTATGGTTTCAGAGGCTGAAAGTCTAAAAACTGGTCTTAGAGGGCTAAAATCAAGATGTCAAGAGGGCTCTGTTTCTCAGAGACTTCAAGGGACAATCTATTTCCTTGTGTTTTCCAAGTTCTCAAGGAAGCCTGGATTTCTTACCTGTGTTCCCCAGTTAGCAATTATATGATTCCAATCTCTGCTTCTATTGTCACATCTTGTCTGGTTCTGACACTCCTGCCTAACTCTTATAAGAACTCTTTTTATTACATTGAGCCCACCTAAATAATCTAGGATTATTTTCCAACTCAAGACACTAATCTTAACATATCTTCAAATTCACTTTGCTATAAAGTTAACATAGTCACAGGTTTCAGGATTAGGGCATAAACATCTTTGGGGAACCATTATTCTGACTATCACATTTTCCCATCACCATTACTTCAAATTTATTTCTTTTCTATTTTTTCCTAACCCCACTTTCTGATGATCTTATTTATTTTTTACCTTTACAGAGCCACTCTTCTTGAATTGACTACACATTTTTTTCCTGGTCACCCTACATAAACATACACAAACATTCCATGGAAAACAATTTCTTCAAGGCCACTTTGACTTTTTTTATCACCTAATTCTTTTCAGTTTTTATTTTACTTGAACTTTTACCAACACTTACATCATTGACAACACATTGCTTCATGAAAAACATATCCATAAGCTTTTATTGAAACACGGGAATTAAACTGGAACACATGTTTTTTCCTCCCTGCAGGATGAAAGGTGATTTCTGGGTTCTTGTCCAGGTGGATTTGAAGAATGAAGCCACAAACAAAAGTGGTATAGGAAAAGGTGGAGATTTATTGAGAAACAAGCACAGATTCCCATGTGGGGACGGGTAGAGAGAACCACTAAGTTCCTCTTTCTTAAGGTTTATAAAGGCTGTTTATCTTTGTGTCCTGATATCCCCTCTTATTGGTCACTATAGAGGCTTAAGAGCTCAAACCCTATGTGGGGTTCCCCTTTTCTTCTCCCTTTTGTTTTTCTATTCCCTGTGGCCTTCTTCTTTATTCTGTGAATGGGTGGCTTCCTCTCCTTTATTCTGTAAATGTCTACCTTTTGACAGCTCCCAGACCCCTTATTCTGTAGATGTATACCTTTAGGTAGCTCCCAGATTTACAGCCCTGTGGTTCCCCCTCATGGACCCCTTAATTCCTAAAACTTCCTTATCCTGCCTATTTTACCCCTAAAATCCCCCTTCACTACGATACCTAATTTTCTGGTTTTCCAGTTATGTCTCTTATTGTTTGTTAGTTTAGAAATTTGTTTATATTGCTTATTATTTTTATGTTAGTTTTTTCTCTAAGTTTTATTCTTAGCCTTAATCTCCACTCACTGTATACAACCTCTCTAAATTATCACTGAAACGCCATCATTTTAAATTAAATGATTTCTAGTTTCTGTTTTTTAGAGTAGATGTTTTTTAAAAATTTTATATTATCTATACAACTGATTACTATAATTCCATTTCTTATAGTCTTTATAATTAACATGTCTTGAAATTCATTCTTGAAAATGCCTCTGTATTTTTGCCCTCAATCTGTCATGATTTTTGTATTCTTTCTTCTAAATCCTGCATCCTGAAATTTTCTAATTCACTCCATTTTTATGGCCACTAGCATAGTTCATATAAAGATTATTTAAAACAAATAAAAAAAATAAATAAAAACAAATAAAAACAAATTTCTAAACTATAATCATTTTATAGCCTTCAGGGCAAGTGTCTTTTCTTCAAATATAGCTTCGCTTTCAATCTTCACTCTATGATGGCATATTTCTAAAATTCAAATGACCATTTAGCATTCTCATACTTTAGGCTTTTCATAGTTTCCTATTCTTAGATGAGACCAGCTTCCTGGGTATATGATATGAGCAATTTCACAGGGACCATTTCTTAGAATGGACCCATACTTTGTTTGATTGTTACAGAGAACTGGAATAATCAAACAATACCTGAGAGTTTGGAGTTACACTTTATTCACCGCAGTGGGCTTAAAGAAAATGAATTCAAATTCTAAGCAAGGCTACAAGCAGAACTTCCCTTTTTATTCAAGAGCCAGTCCTATGTGCACTTAGTGGTTATCTCGCTGCTGGCCTTGAAAACAACACAGTTCTAACAATTAAAAAATGCACCTGGCATGGCATTGAAATTATGGGCATAGCTAGTCTCTGGCCTACAAGGTCAGACAGCTAAGTTTATCTTCCTCATTATTCAAGCAGGCTAAAGCAGGCTAGAAAGCAAAGTTATTTTTTTAGAATAAGAGGCCGTCTAAGAAAAACAGCAGAGGATTCCAAACAGTAGTTTTACAAAATAGGGGTTTGCCTTCTCATTCCACCCACCTTGTCCTACAAGCTTTTCAACCTTGTGGTACAATAACCATGGGATGTTATGGTGAACAGGGGTGACGAAACTCTTTTACTACTTCCTGCTGGAAAGGGGCGACGTCCAAGGGCTTAACATCCCATTTCTTCCTCTTGGAGAGGTTTTTAGGGAATTCTTCTGGCTTGTAGGACCATTTGAAGTTTAAAGGCATCTAGACAGGCTGAGATAAAGTGAGTTAACAGATTTAGAAGGCGTGGTCCTAGGGTTATGGCTATGAGTAGCATTAACAGTGGTCCTGTCAATGGAAGGAGCCATTTCTAGACTCCCCCACCATGCAGCCTAGGTCTCAGATAACTCCTGTCTTATTTTTGAAGCTCGATCATCTAGTTTCTTGTCCCCATCCCTTACAATACCAGACTGGTTAGCATAAAAACAGCATTCTTCCTCAAGGAACAGGCACAGCCTCCCTTTCTCCGCTGTGAGAAGGTCTAGTCCTCTTCGATTCTGGAGAATAATGGCTACCAGTCAGTCAATCTGATCCTGTACTGCAACAATACTTTGAGCTATTTCTTCTAAACTGTCAGCAAAGTCTTTGGATAGGCTCTGATAGTAGGAGAGGGAAGTTGCCAGTCCCCCTATTCCAGTGCTAACCCCTGTTGAAATGCCAAGTGTTATAAGGAGAGGAATTAGCTGGACTGCTCTTTTAAGAGGGAGAGGGTGAGATCAAGTGTTCAGTAGAGATAGTGAGGACTCAGAAAGCTCTCAAGAGGCAGAGCGTAGACCTGAGAGTGGTTGAGATTAAGAGAGTTCAGAAACAGTAGAAGTATTAGCTTTAGCTTCATCTTGTTCCTTTGCTGTGTAGGAAGCAGTAATTTTATGGTGCCTCTATATTCCAGCAAGGGCAGAAGAGTTCTCCTCCTGTGACTAGCCTCGGGTTCTGGCGGCACTCATAAAAAGACAAAATAAGAATTATTAGAAAGATAAAAGAAATAATTATCCAGAAATACCAGAGCATTTTGTATTTAAGAGAAGATAAGAAAGAAAGATTAGTATAAGGAAGAATTCAGCAGGGCATTTCTGAATTCCTTGGAGCAGGTTGATCAGCCAGGTCCGTTGTCTTCTTGAGGGTGATCCACAGGGGGTGTTTCTGGTCAGAGGTCACCTTCCACTCAGACTGGGTGTCACTCGGCTGGTGGGCTGCCTTCACCCAGGAGTGGTGAATCCAGTTGTTCAGTCCTGTAACCTTGAGGGCTGTGGGAGTGGTTAGTATGACTGGATAGGGTCCCTTCCAAATTGGCTTAAGAGGCTCTTTTTTCCAGTCTTTTACCCAAACCTGGTCTCCAGGTTTATAAGGATGTACAGCTATTTCTAGAGAGATGGGTAGTCAGTCAGTAACCCATCTGTGGACCTCAAAGACAGTTTTTCCAAGTCCTTGTAGTTGCTTCTGGATTTCTAAGTTTACTATTTCCCCCAAATCTCCCTTTGGCCAAATTAAGGGAGGGGGTCTACCATATAGAATTTCAAAGGGAGAGAAACCTACCTTGGCCCTTGGGGCACAGCGTACCCTCAGAAGTACAAGAGGCAAGATATCTGTCCAGGATAAGGTTGTCTCTTGGCATAGCTTAGCCATAGCCTGCTTTAGAATCCGGTTCATGCGCTCCACTTTCCCTGAACTCTGAGACCTGTAGGCTGTATGTAGGTTCTATCTAATTCCTAAAGCCTTAGCTACCTGTTATACTATTTCTGCTACAAAGGCTGGGCCATTATCAGACCCTATGGTCAGAGGCATTCCATACCGTGGAATTATGTCCTTTAGCAATGCCTTAGTGACTTCTCTCGCCTTTTCTGTGCAAGTGGGATATGCCTCGACCCAGCCTGAAAAAGTGCAAACAAAGACTAGTAGGTATTTATTTCCTCTGCTAAGCCCTACTTCTGTAAAGTCTACTTCTAAGTCCTCAAAGGGAGCTTTCCCACAGCGCTGAATTCCTATTGGTCCCACAGGACCCTGTTTGGCATTGTTCTGTGCACAGAGGAGGCAACGCTGAGAAACTGAGGAACACAAGGAGAGAAGACGGGCAATTAGGTAGTATCTGCCTAACAAAGCTTCTAGAGCAGTCTTTCCTAAATGAGTGAGTTCATGCTGCTGGAGGACTACCTTATGGGCTAACTGTTCTGGGACATAGACCCTATGATCTGGGAGTATCCACCAAACTTCTTTTGTTCTTTTGCCCATTTATTGCTGAGCCCATTCCTCCTCCTGCGGAGTGTACTTTGGAGGTTCAGGTAATTCGGGGGCCAACATGATCTGTGCTGGTGCTGCTTGTTCTTTGGAAGCCTGCTTTGCTGAGGCGTCAGCACGCTGGTTTCCTTCTGATACTAAGCCTTTCCCTTTCTGGTGACCTTTGCAATGAATGACAGCTATTTCTTTAGGTTCCCAAACTGCTTCTAGTAACTTTAACATCTCATTTTGATTTTTGATTCCTTTTCCTCCCACCGTCAGGAGCCCCCTTTCCTTGTATATAGCCCCATGAATATGCAGGGTATCGAAGGCATAGTGTGAATCAGTGTAGATGTTGGCACGCTTATCCTTAATGAGTTCTAAGGCTCTGGCGAGGGCCCAAAGTTCTGCCCTCTGTGCTGACCATCCTTCAGGCAGGGCCTGTGTTTCAATTGTCTCAAAGTCTGATGCCACTGCATACCCGGCTCATCTTTTTCCTTCATCTAAGAAGCTACTGTCATCTGTGAACAATACTAAGTCCGGATTCTTTAGGGGCTTATCTGTTAGATCTGGCTGGCTAGAGTAAACCTCCTCTAGGACTTCCAGGCAGTCATGCTCAGGGGTTCCCTCAGCAACAGGTAGAAAGGTGTCAGGATTAAGAGTTTTCACTGCTTCTGATCATACCCGCGGATTCCCACTTAACAGTCCTTGGTATTGAGTCAGCCGAGCATGAGTTAGCCAATGCTGCCCCTTAGCTTCCATTAGAGTAATAACAGAATGAGGTACTTTTACATTTAAGTTTTGTCCTAAGGTAAGCTTATCTGCTTCTTTGACTAATAATGCCGTGGCTGTAAGGGCCCTGAGACACAGGGGCCACCCGGATGCAACTGGGTCAATCTCCTTGGAGAGATAGGCTACTGATCTTTGAAAAGGTCCAAATTCCTGGGTTAGAACTCCTAGGGCTACCCCGTTGTCCTCATGGACGAAGATATTAAAGTCCCGTGTCACATCTGGTAGCTCTAGTGCCAGGTCCTCAGTGAGCTTTGCCTTTATGGTGACGAAGGCTTTCTCCTGCTCGGTGCCCCGTTCAATGGGTGCCTTCTCTTCTCCTCTTAAAGCTTCATAGAGGGGCTTGGCCAGGTCTGAAAACCCTGGGATCCAGATTCCACAGAATCCTGCTGCCCCCAGGAATTCCCAAATCTGCCACCAGGTGCTAGGGACTGGGATGGCACATACTGCCTGCTTTCTTTCAGTCCCTAGCCTTCGTTTCCCTTGGGTGATTCGGAAGCCTTGACTTCCTTCTGACAAATCTGTGCCTTTTTCTTGGACACCCGATGACCTGTTTCAGTTAACAGTCTCAGGAGGGCTCGTGTCCCTTCCCAGCACTGAGCTCGTGTGGAACTGGCCAGTAGGAGGTCGTCTACATACTGGAGTAGAACACACCCCAAGTCCTGTCCTGGGAACTTAGATAAATCAGATGCTAGTGCTCCACTAAAGAGGGTAGGGGAGTTTTTGAATCCTTGTGGAAGTCTGGTCCAGGTGAACTGCTCCTTGGCTCCCGTATTTGGGTTTTTCCACTCAAAAGCAAAAAGCGGCTGGCTGATGGGGGCTAATCGGAGGCAGAAAAAGGCATCTTTCAGATCTAGGCATGTAAACCATTCCGCTTCTGATGGAATGAGTCCTAGAAGTGTGTAGGGGTTTGGCAGCGTCACATGCAAGGTTATAACAGCCTCATTAACAGCCCGTAAATCATTAGTCCCAGGCTTTTTGACAGGCAAGAGGGGAGTATTCCATGGTGACTGGCATCTTTTAAGGAGTCCCCACTGAAGTAGCTGGTCTAAGTGGACCTGAGTTCCTAATCCTGCCTCCCATGGAATTGGATATTGGCGGATTTTTACAGGCTGTGCCCAGGCTTTAAGTCAATTAGCACCGGGGCGTGGTCTTTGGCCAGGCCAGGGGGATTTCCTTCTGCCCAGACCAGCGGGAATTCTTCCTCTAATTCAGGCTCTAAAGGTGAGGCCTTTGACTGAGGGGCATAAAGTCTCCATTCTTCCTCCCGGGGCACTGCTAAGGACAGGATCATTGGAGAAGTCTCCTCACTTAGGCAAAGCTGTGCTGAGCCATTTGGAGCAAAAGTGATTTCTGCCCCCATTTTGGCTAAAAGGTCTCTACCCATTAGAGGTACTGGACAGTCTGGCAAGTACAGGAATTCATGAATTACTCGGTGGCCGCCAAGTTGGCATCGGCGAGGCCGGCGGAATGGTCTACGGGTTCGGTCCCCAGTAGCTCCAATAATGGTGACCTCCTTTCCTGAGAGAGGCACTACTTTCTGTGTGACTACTGAGTGCTCCGCTCCCGTATCAATCATAAAGCCCACAGTCTGGCCCCCAGTTTTCATTCTGACCATGGGCTCGTGGGGCCCCAGCTGAAAAGAGCCCAGTCTGTCCTAGTCAGAGTCAGCTGCTGCCAGCCCAATAAGGTCTGCTTCAGGTGGTTCTGATTGATAGCGACTGGGTGGAAAAGGGGACCCTATTTTCTTGTTCTATCTTTTGGGACATTCATTCTTCCAGTGCCCTGTCTCCTTACAATAGACACACTGGTCCCGTCTCAGGCTTGCTCTTCCTTTCCCTCCTGATCTGTCTTCTTGCTTCCCTTTTTGGGCTGTTGGGGGGCCCGAACCTCTGAAAGCCGCTGCTATCACATTGGCCCTTCTTTGCATTCTCTTTTCTTCCTCCTTTTTTGCTTCCGTCTCGGTTGATGAAAACCTTGTTGGCTATCTCTAGCAGTTCACTAGCATTTTTTCCTGCAAACCCTTCCAGCTTCTGTAATTTTCTCCTGATATCAGGCTGGGCTTGGCCTACAAAAGCAGCATTTACCATGGTTTGAGTGTCCGGGACCTCAGGGTTAAAGGGAGTGTAGATCCCGTATGCCTCACAGTCTCTCATAGAAAGCTGCTGGACTTTTCATCAGGCTTCTGGAAAACCTCAGAGATTTCAGCCATATTGGTGGGCTTCTTGGCTCCAGCCCTGACCCCCTGGAGGAAGGCCAGCCGATATCTTTCTAGCCTGGTCTTTCCATCTTCTGAGTTCGGGGACCAATTAGGTTCCTCATCGGGGAGGGCCTCCCTTGCCCATCTGTCTGTGTCCAATGTCCCTGCCGGGGCCTGGGTCTGGAGCCACTTCCGATCCTCTGTCATTACTCTCATGCGCTCCTCTGTGTTTAAGAATGCAAAAAGGAGCTGCTTGCAGTCCACCCAGGTGGGCTTCTGGGTCTGGAAGATCATTTCTAAGAGATCTACCATGGTCTGAGGTTTTTTAGGAATAAGCTGGGGTGTGTTGCTTCCAATTCAGAATGTCACTTGTGGTAAAGGGCTGATAATAATAGACCGGCCTTCCTTCCTGTAAGGTCCCATCTTCACCAAGCACTTGGGTACCCCGAATCTCCCTGAGAGGCATCTGATGTGCCAGCTGTTGTTTGGGCCCTTGATCAGCTGAACGCAAGCGCCGCCCAACCAGCTCTGGAGGGCCTGGTGGAGGGGAGATGGAAGGAGGCGGTGTTTCTAGACTTTCCAGACCTTCCAGACTAGCAGTGGGAGCACTTGGTGCTGCCTGTGACTTATATGGAGGTGGTAACACTGGTGGGACTTCCTTGTGGGGGGAGGGGTCCTGTAGAATAGGGGGTTGAACTTCCTTCTTAGGGACCTGCTTCTCCTCTCCTGCCTGCTTTTCCTTAGCCTGCTTCTGCCCTGCCTGCCTCTCTACTCCTGCTACTAAAACCTTACTCTGTCCCTTGTTACACATGCAGAACCGGACCCAAGGTGGCAAGGTTTGAGCAATTTCTAACCAGCTGTCTATGTAGGGAAACTGATCTGGGTGTCCAGGGTCTCCTGTGACTATATTTCAGACTGCCCTGACCAATCCTTCATCTAAAGAGCCTTCCGAGGGCCAGCCAACCCTGAAGGCTGGCCATTATACTTCATAGAATTTCGTCAGTGTTTCAGAATTCATTTTAATTCCATAATCTCCATCAAATTCCTTTTTAAAAATTTTCAACATGCAATTGAGAACAGTGGGTTTACTCTGTCCCGACCCCATAATGATCAGTGGCGCAAGACAGACAAGGGAGGGGGTGACATGTTTTCACAGATCCTCACTCAGATGCCCACCTGGCTGCATCCCTTGGGAGCTTAGATTCGTCTTAGCTAAGGTGCACCCATATAAACCCCGGGCCTGGTCACCTCCATGTGGGGGTGAGTCACCGTTATGCCATATGACGAATTGCAGAACCACTGGTTAGGGCCCACTTGGACATTCTGTAACCAAAATCGTGGAGCCACAGAAAGGAGAGGAAAGGGAAGGCCCTCTCCCTCCACACTCACACACTTTCACCAGACATTCACTCAGAGTTTAAACAACAATTCACCCAATTCCTGATTCCTGATTAATTTGCCTGAGGAAGCTCTATGGCTTCCGGGGAGGTGATCAAGCTCCCCCTTCCACTCACTTGGAGTGGGCTGAACTGATGAGGCCCCTACCTTACCAATTCTGTTGACAGGTCCAGAAGTGTCTGTCCGCTCTCTCCAGATGCTGGCCAGGTCCTGGGCTGAGGTCCGGGAGCACCCAGAGTCCCCTGGTTTAATTCTGCTATTCAGCAGAGCGGCGCCTCCCAGAGGCCTGTCCAACGCTCCCGGGCCCCAAACCTGGTCCACTCACCAGAGGCTAAAAAACCAAGCATGGGTTGGTTTTCCCGGCCAATGCACCAAATAATGTTACAGAGAACCAGAATAATCAAACAATGCTGGAGAGTTTGGAGTTACACTTTATTCACCGCAGTGGGCTTAGAGAAAATGAATTCAAATTCTAAGCAAGGCTACAAGCAGAACTTCTCTTTTTATTAAGAAGCCAGCCCTCTGTGTGCTTAGTGGTTATCTCACTGCTGGCCTTGAAAACAACACAGTTCTATTCAATTAAAAAATGCACCTGGCATGGCATTGAAATTATGGGCATAGCTAGTCTCTGGCCGACAAGGTCAAACAGCTAAGTTTATCTTCCTCATTATACAAGCAGGCTAAAGCAGGCTAGAAAGCAAAGTTATTTTTTTAGAATAAGAGGCCGTCTAAGAAAAACAGCAGAGGATTCCAAACAGTAGGTTTACAAAATAGGGGTTAGCCTTCTCATGATGTTCTGCTCTGCCATCTTGAAGTTCTTATAATTTTTTATTGAGAAGCCCCATTTTCTCATGTTGTTCTGGCCCCACAAATTATGGAGCCAGTCCTGATCTTTGATAAAATTTTTATATCTTAATATAGCTTATAAGATTTATATGAGTAGGTCCCTTTATCCTCTCATATTCACTTTTTGTCTGAAACCACATAAACATACACACATATGCACACACGTGCACACATACACATGTATTACTCAAACATTTGTACTCTGTCCTCTGTCTCCAACCCTTTTTCTAAAAATATTTTTTATTGATTTCAGAGAGTAAGGGAGAGTAAAAGAGAGATAGAAATATCAGTGATGAGAAAGAATCATTGATTGGCTGCCTTCTGCATGCCCCAAAATGGGGATTGAGCCCACAACCCAGGCATGTGCCCTTGACTAGAATTGAACCCAGGCCGCTTTGGTCTGCAGGCCAATGCTCTATCCACTGAGCCAAACCAGCTAGAGCTGTCTCCAACTCTTTATTAAGCTGCTATTCAGTCTGTAGATCTCTGTTTCAGCATTACTTTTTTGAGAAGCCTCGACACACATTATTGCATGGCTCGTCCCAATCACAGTTACTGTTACTTCCCTCCTAGGGCACTTACTTGCCTCACTGTGTCCTCCAAAGGATGCTAATATGTCCATGTCTCTGTTCACTACTTTATCCATACTGTAGTAGACAGCTTTCATTGAATTTTGGTTATTTATATGTAGGACTTAATTGTGAATAGTAAACTGACAGTAATTTTCATTTTTACAACAGAAATCCTACCTAATAAAAAGGCAATATGTAAATTACCATCACTCCACTACGTCCATAATTGGGCCAGCGGGAGGCGCAGGGGGCAGGACTCGGGGTGGCCGGGGTAGCCGATTGGGCCGGCGGGACGCTGAGCTCGTGTCGCCAGCGGTGGCACAAGCTCAGCGTCTGCACCATGGCTGTGCTGAGGAACAGAAGGGGCCTCTGGGGCAGCGAGCTCACGTCCCGCCGCGGTCCATCAAAAGCGGGGGAGCTGGGTGCCTGTCTGCTCCGGCAGCAGGCCTTTCAGAAGCCTCCGCCATGCCGGAGGCTTCTGAAAGGCCTGGTGCACCAGCGGACAGGCACCCAGCTCCCCCGCGATCGAAAGCGAAAGCGTGTAGGGGACCCTACACGTGCATGATTCAATCATGCACTGGGCCTCTAGTAAAAATATAAATGTTAAACTCTCTAGTTCATATGGACCTGTACCAGCAAATAACATATAGTTATTATATTCCTATTGATCATATTTACACATTTAGCAAAATTCAGAGACACATTAGCATATTTGGTTTACTTCTGCAATTATGTCAAGAAAAGAAAATATTTTTTAAATCAGAATGAAAATCCTTAAAACTACATTATTAATCATTGATTACTCTCTTTTTTTACTTTTACAGGGGTAATGTTTTATAGTTATTCAATTATTATTATTATTATTCTGAGATAACAATTCATTGCTAGTTAAACCTTAGTGAAAAAAAAATGAAGGTCAATTTTCCGGTCTTACTATGATTGTCAAAACAGACTTTATTTGCTACTTGTAAATAAAAGACAATGGGAGAAGTGCTATTAGCATAAAACCTAGAGGAAAGATTTCCTAAGGTAACTATTATTATTATTATTAATGAAGTAGAAACATGGTATGGAAAGGCATTGAATTGTGACCTTATGCAAATGTTGATAGTGGATCAGGGTGGCAAATGCTTCTCCACCATAATTTTGTCCTAATGCTTGTCCTCAGAGGCACTGGCAGTAGGCTGGCCCTGCACTGACTACATAATTGTCAGGGATCAGTGTAATAGGGTGAAATGCTCCCTCTCCCCATGACCTTCAGGCTATAGCTCCTGCTTTGATATGCTAATTAGAGAAATTCTGCTGGAGGCTTGAGTAGCCCCTGTGTCAGAAAGAGATGGGGAAATATGCATGAAGAACAGAAGTCTCCAAAAGTGAACTCAGATCAGTGGGGTCAACAGACCAACCAGGAACAAAGGAATTTAGAAATTTCCAGCTTTTTCTTGGATCCTTTTTCAGGTCTGGCAGACTACAGTCCCCACACACCTCTTATCTCACCCATCCTCTCCTCCCTTGATATAAAAGAAACCACTTTTATATCAAGCTTTCTTAAGATAGATTTAAAATTAGTTCTCCCCTCTTCTCGCTAGGTCTTCTTGATCAATAAACCTTTTCTTGCTTCAAAATCTAGTCTATCAAATACTGGTCTTTCTTTTGAAGCATTAGACATATGAACTTTGCACCTGTAACATCAGGACTTTATACCATCATGCACTGAATGATAATCATCATTCTCATGAAGCAAGGTTTATTAAGACTCCACTATGCTCAAGGTACTAAGGAATTGCAATAGGTAAGAATCAATACAGCAATCTTAATTAACTTAAAATTTTATTTTAAATTGTATTAAAGTAGAGCTCAGGACCTTATTCCATATTATAGAAATGAAAACATAATTTTGCTTTCTTAAGACTTCTCATTTATCATTTCTCCAAAGTGGTTTTGCCACATGTTTACCTATCTCCATTAACTTAAAACTTTTATCATATATTTAAAGAAGTAAGCAGGAAAATTAAGTTAAATCAAAATTTACAGATACTATCAGCTTTAGTGATACTAATGCAAAATAACAGACATAAAACCAATCTATAATAATAAAAGCATAATATACTAATTAGACTGGACAGCCAAATGACCTTCTTGACATCATTCCGCAAGTCCTTCCGGATGAAGCCGTGGCAGTGGGGGCCGAGGCAGAGGTGATTAGGGGTGATCAGGCAGGTAGGTGAGTGGTTAGGGGCAAGCAGGCAGGCAGGCAGAGGCGGTTAGGGGTGATCAGGCAGGCAGGCAGAGGGGTTAGGGGTAATCAAGCAGGCAGGCAAGCAGTTAGGGGCATCAAGCAGGCAGGAAAGTGGTTAGGGGCAATCAGGCAGAGGGGTTGGGGTGATCAGGCAGACAGGCGAGTGGTTAGAGGCAATCAGGCAGGCAGGGGAATGGTTAGGGGAAATCAGGCAGGCAGGCAGAGGCAATTAGGGGTGATCAGGCAGGCAGGCGAGCAGTTAGGGGCAATCAGGCAGGCAGGCAAAGGGGTTAGGGCAATCAGGCAGGAGAGAGGTTAGGAGCCAGCTATCCTGGATTGTGAGAGGGATGTCCGACTGCTGGTTTAGGCCTGATCCCGCAGTCGGACATCCCCCAAGGGGTCCCGGATTGTGAAAGGGTTCAGGCCAGGCTGAGGTACCTTCCCCTCCCCGGCCCTGCACGAATTTCGTGCATCGGGCCTCTAGTTAGAAAAGCAAGAAAAATCATGTGATTATATAACTAGCACCCAGGAAGAAAGGATCTGCATGCTGGGCAAAGATATGGCACCAGCACAAAAAACAGGTGTTCTCCCTACCCCTATTACATAATCTTATTTGGGTCCAGCTTAGGGGGTGGGGAACATTGCCTGTCAGATCCAAATAGTGATCATTAGAGAAGCAGTGACAAGTGATAACAGGAACTCATTTTTCCCTACCAAGAACTATCTGCTAAAACAGAGTTGTCAGTCAGCCTTCGGGAATCTTCGCCCATGTGCACATGTCACTATTCTCTTGGTGCATAATCAGATGTCATTAACACCCCCTACAGTCTTCTCTATTTAGGCAGATACAAGAGCATTGCCCTATTAAGAGAAAATCTAAGTATTTTGCTATGCCTTAGTCAAATAAAGTGGAAATTATTTCTGGGATCTTCTTTATGCTTTATATGATCCAGTGTGAAATTTAGGTTTCCCTTCAATGTTATGACAAGTTTTTCAATTTGTCTGAATAAGTCTGTGCCTGAGAAAATGGAAGGTTGATTAGCCAGGCAATAGACCATGCCTTAACCTGTGTTCACTTTTACCATTTATTTTCAATGCTGTTTTACCCTTGACTATAAAAGCTCACTATTTGCTGAATGTTTTGCCTCATAGTTAAAAAAAAAAAATTTAAAAATTATCTCAAGTATCTTAAAAGTCTGTTGATTCTTCAAGGATGCTCTGGTTTTGCAAATTAGAGACTGAGTGGTTAATTAATGGTTGGAGGGTTGATTTCCTGTTCTCTTCAAGAGCAAGGTTAGTGTGCTATGCTAATTAGTAGTAAATAACTTAGAAGTTGTTAGACATAGTATAGGCACTTAGGATACACAGAATTTAAAATATGTATAACCAGGGCATATCAGGATCAATATGATAGCTTTTATTCCCTTGATGACCACAGCGATGGTCACACAAGTGCCAGTCCTTCTATTGGACACACTGTAGGATTGCACTCACACTCCCATTTGAGTTAGCTATGTTCAGATGACTTGCTTCAGTTTATTAAATGTGGGAAGAAGTGACATGTCACCTTTTAACTGGAAACCTGAAGAACCAGTGTAAGTAAGGTGTGTTTTATTTCCTTCTCTATTCATTAACTGCCATTATAATCCTGAAAGGAAGAGATAGGATCTCTGCCAGCCTTGAGGGCCTTCAATTAATAGAACCTCCCTCCTGCCAATACATCAAACATAAGGATGGATGAAAAATAAATATTTGATGTCATTAGTTATGAGGTGAGTGGATTAGTTACTTAAATGTAATGTAGCTATCCCAAACTACATGAAGTGAGATCAAAAATCAATCTAAAACAATGAATAAAAGTTAATGAGAAGATTGAATAGCAAATTAACTAATGGTTGGAGGGTCAATTTCCTGCTCTTACAAGAGCAGGAAGGAGAGAAATGTTCTAAACAAAAATGGGGTATCATAAGCAAAGGGACAGACAGATTTTGAAATCCATCATTGGGGGAGAATTAAGATTAGTGACTCAGGTTTTATAAAACCAGCAGAAAATCTCTCCTCAGAGAGTAGGCTTTTATACATATGTTGAAGACAATGAACAGGAATGGTGAAGTTTTTGAGGGAATGAGTGATGAAGCAAATGTCAAGCATGTATTGGAAAGAATCAGATTC
This sequence comes from Ia io, assembly GCA_025583905.1. Lineage (NCBI taxonomy): Eukaryota > Metazoa > Chordata > Mammalia > Chiroptera > Vespertilionidae > Ia > Ia io. Next base: position 115,415,158 of record JAJQQW010000002.1, read on the forward strand.
TCTTTTTCCTAGAGGATACACATTCCCTGGAAATCTTTGTGTTACCCTTCCTACTCCTTTCCATAGACTTTGGCAATTACAATCAGCCCAGGATTCCTCAAACCCAGGTTTTGACCTGTTAGAAAATCTGCTTTTTTTTTTTTTTTTATGCCTTTCATAGCCTACATGTACTTTAAAAAATGGGCAGGAAAATTAAACCAGATGAAATATATAGATAATTGCTGAAATTAATAGTCCAGGACCAATTGAAAATAATGCAAATAAGGTTGAATCTTAATAGAAGAGAAGTTATCCTATATGATAAAGAGGTAATATGCAAATTGACCATCACTCCAACACACAAGATAGCCACCCTCATGTGGTCAAATATGGCCACCCCCATGTGGACACAAGATGGCCACCACAAGATGGCCATCAGGGGAGGGCAGTTGGGAGGGACCAGGCCTGAAAGGGAGGGCAGTGGTGGGGGGGGACCCAGGCTTGCAGGGGAGGCAATTGGGGGCAACCAGGAAGGACAGTTGGGAGCAACAGCAGGGGAGGACAGTTGGGGGGAACCAGGCCTGCAGGGAAGGGCAGTTGGGGGCGACTGGGCCTGAAGGGGAGGACAGTTGGGGGGGGACCAGGCCTGCAGGGGAGGGCAGTTGGGGGAGACCAGGCCTGCAGGAGAGGGCATTTGGGGGCGACCAGGCCTGCAGGGGAGGACAGTTGGGGGCGACCAGACCAGCAGGGGAGGACAGTTGGGGGGGGGGGGACAGGCCTGCAGGGGAGGGCAGTTGGGGGGGGGACCAGGCCTGCAGGGGAAGGCAGTTAGGAGCAATCGGGCCAGCATGGGAGCAGTTAGGCATTGATCAGGCTGACAGGGGAGTGATTAGGGGGTGATCTGGCTGGGAGGCAGATGTGCTTAGGGGCAATAAGGCAAGCAGGCAGGCGAGTGGTTGGTAGCCAGCAGTCCTGGATTGTGAGAGGGGTGTCCGACTACCCTTTTAGGCCTGGTGGGATTGGGCCTAAATGAGCAGTTGGACATCTCTCGTGGGTTCCCAGATTGAAGAGGGTGCAGGCTGGGCTGAGGGACACAACCCCCCCCATGCACGAATTAAGTGCACTGGACCTCTAGTATCATTATATTTAATTTTAAGTTAAATGTTTTTAAAATATTATATTTGAATAGTAAATATTGCTGATGGAATTTTGTTTGTTTGTTTCCAAACTGAAGTTATATTTGAAATGTACAAGTAATAGTCTTGAGAAATAAAGCAAAAGGATACTCAGTACTCTCCCCCTACTAGTAAGCCACCCTATCCAAGCACATGGTAATATTCAGGACAAAGGTGCTGATAGAATTTTACAGTAGTTTAGTGTTAGGATATATAGAGAATCTCAGTGTGTGATCTGTTCTGGGTTTACACCTTTATTGAGCATGAGCAAGCAGTCTTGACCATAGCCAAAGCCTTTAGGCCCAAAGTTCTTTGTAAAGCACCCTTTACAATTGATTTCACTCTTTTTTTCTCAGAGTTGTTCAAAACTCTTCCCTGACTTGGCACAATGGAAATAGTTGTGCCAGGGCTTTCCAGCTCTAATTACCTTCTGGGCAGCAAATATGGAATCCCTACACAGGGAACAGTTATCAGTAGTTTCCTATTGCTGAGCAAATTTAGAAGTGTCTGGATTGGTTGTGAGGTTGAACAATCTCTGGTTTGATGCCCAGTCTCTCACTACTATCTGCATTGTGCATGTGGGCACCTCAGGTAACCATATCCTTTGGCCCAAGTGCCTTTCCATAGCAGGATTTGCAGTAGATCATGAATTGTCACTGTTGTGCTGAGTTTTCCCTACAAACCATGCACAGAAAGCAGCAGGTGGAAGCTTCTCCTGTCACAGTGCACTTTTCTACCTGGTACCAGGTGCTCACATAGGCCCCATGCTATTTCCACTTCCCCAGACATGCATTTGGAGTTTGAGGTAGGACAAAGCACAGTGGGCAAAGCTAGGGAGGAAGGAGTGCTTGGGGACTCAGGGAGCCCAGGGAAGTTTTACAAGTTTGGATACAAGCCCCCATATTTCATGTAATGAAACTTTTAGAGTTGCTAGCAAAGCATTCTCCTACAGAAGCTTTATATTGTTATTTTTTTCTAATCAATATTATCTCAATAGTGATTGATTTATGCATTTAATTACTGAACATTGGACCTTAAAAAAGCACAGATTATTTTCAATTTCACTAAAGTTATTTGAAACTGTTCTTATTCCTTAAGAGCCATAATTTATGTTTTAATAAGATGCATGTTCAAGTATTTTTCTTTAGATTCTTAAAAAATAATAACTTTATTGGGATAAAGTTTAACCACCATGTGCGAACTAATTCAGTAACCAATCTTCAAAATAACAGTCATATTTTATTGCCTCTTTTTCTATAGTTATTATGGAAATAAATAGACTATAAATAATTAGGCTTGTGGAGTATAAATCTAAACTTGTCAGGCTTAGCTAGTTAGAAACTATTTTTTGGTATTTCTATTAGTCATGAAAGATATGCAGAATTGCTTCCATGACACTTTTAAAAAGCTGAACATTTCTATATATGCATATTCCCTAGGGATATTTGAAATAGAAATTTCCCCAAAAATTAAATGCCAGATTGTCTGGAAGCATAAACACAAGGGGAAATTTTTTACCTTTAGCTATGTTAATGCAAATCTGGCCACAGTCATGAATATATTATTTTTATTATTATGTATCTGAGATTGCTACATCAGAAACTGGATTTGAGCCCCTTTACCCTGTGGATATAACACATTACATATGTACCAGAGAGCACATCATTTTTTTCTGATATTACAAAATATAGCTGGTGGACCATTTATAATATAATCTAAAAATTCTCTCCAACTTTGAAATGATTGTACCACTAACAAGCTATTATTCCAATGTAAACCAGAGTAGTGCTTGAAGCAACTGAACCTGGTATACTACCTCTCTAGGGTTATCAGATTAAACAAGATGACTAGATTGATCTGTGAACTTAGTGAACCACTGGCTAATTCCAGAAAACAACCTTATGTCTCATGAAATTGATGAGTTGTTTCTCACTTTTGATGGAATTGAAGAGTCAGGTTAAAATTGTATAGGCAAAGTTAATTTTTTAAAAAATATATATTTTTGTTGGTTTCAGAGAGGAAGGGAGAGGGAGATAGAAGCAGCAATGATGAGAGAGAATCATTGATTGGCTGCCTCCTGCATGCCCCCTACTTGGGATCGAGCCTGAAACCTAGGAATGTGTCCTGACCGGGAATCAAATCTTGACTTCCTGATTCATAGGTCAATGCTCAATCACTGAGCCATACGAGCCTGTTCAAATTTACCAGACTTTATCCAGGACCCTTTTTAGATGGCCATAGTTCCCATATATATGTATTTGGATGTGTGGTGTAGTGTGTGTGTGTGTGTGTGTGTGTGTGTGTGTGTGTGTTTAGAAGGTGACAGGATTTTGTAGAACTTATATATATTTGTTACATTATCACATAATTATGTTTGCTTAATTTATCCACTCAAAATGTAGAAGCCATATATAACAACTAAACATTATACCAGGCAAGAAATATAATGTCTTTGTGTTTTCATTTAAAATTAAACACAAGAAGAGAATTTGAAACTGGCTTCATTAATACTTTAGCTTATATTCACAATGCTGATATACATACCAAAAGTATTTTTTCCTGTCATATATTTTTACTTGTTTTCATAAACTCTCAGATTTATTGTAGATATGTACATACTGGACAATCTATAAATAAAATGTATTTAACTTATCTAGGAGTTAATCTTGAAGGAAAGAGATTACGAATCATAATAATCAAAGTGCTGGGTCCAGGTACATAAAGATAGCTAATATTTAATGAGTAGATACATAGGCCAGGCACAGTCCAAGTGTTTTACATAAATTATTCCATTTAATCCTCTCAACAGCCCTATGATATGTGCACTGTTACTATTATTTGCACATGAGGGAAGTAAGTCTTAGAGACCTTAAGTCATTACTTTTAACTGCACAACTTGTGTTCTTTTTTCCCCAGTTTTATTGGGAAATAATTGACATACATCACTGTATAAGTTTAAGATGTACAACATGATAGTTTGATTTACATATATTGTGAAATGATTACCACAATAGGTTTAGTTAACATTCACCATATCTTATAGATACAAGAAAGAAGAAAAAAGAAAAAAAAATCCCTTCTAATGCATAACTTGTGTTCTTAAATAACATGCTGTAACAATGTGGGATTTTCCTCAATGTGAAGGTTTCCTGAATTGTAAGACTATATTTATGCAATCACCAAAGTAAAATTCAAACCGAGCCTTTATTTTCTCTTTAAAACTAATCACACATACAATTGAAGACTGGACTTCCCATTGTTGTTACCAGTGCTCCTTTGGTTGTAACACTCATAGAATGAATATGATCCCTTGACCAAAAGGCAAAAGAAGAATGTTGTGGAGATGTATGGGAAGAGGACTAACAGAATTTCCTAAGTTTAGCATGTGACTATACTTGAAACATTAGATAATAGAGTATTTAAAGAATCAGAGCTAATAGGTCAGTCCATTTGTTTACACAAGGTGCTCTTATTCTTTTTGGATATAAATTAGCCCAATCATGCTAAGTATCATGCACTGTGTGTAGAGTTGGATAATGATCTCCATCAAATGAGTGCAGAGGGTACACTTTACTCTCAGTGCCTTCTGTTCCAGCTGTTTCTACTTATCTTAATTTTCGTAATTGGGTTACAATTAGGCTGTAAATGAGACTTTAACATGGGAATTGGAATTTTCAACAAAGGGATTTACTTTTATTGTTTTGTGGTTCTTAACTTTCAGAGGACTATTTCTTGCTACATGTTAATCAAAAAAATATTACAGAGTGTTTAAGATAAGCTTATGGCATACTAAGAATAACCTATTTTCATTTCCACAGATCTAACAATGTGGCTGCAAAAAGAGCACTGTTCGGGAAAATTCTTCCATTCATTCAGGGCATTAGAAAAGGCTTATTCTAAAATTATTACAATATCTCATATCTGTTTGTGACTGTCTCCAGGCCTTACTTCACTTACTAATATTGTTACTGTAGACAGTCAGAGGGGCAGGACACATAAGGACTGTTCAGAGGACACAGGCACGCTGGGAACTAAGGGTGCTCTCAGACTCCAATTTCTCGCTCCGGTGGTGTGCTGGTACTGTGTCCAGTGTCCAGAGATTGGCTGAGGACTACAGCATCTCTAGGCTTCCTGATGGTGGATCCTGCATCCCCACCTGCACTGACCCTGAGGGAGCACCAGAGAGCCTCCCCAATTGGCCAAGATGTCACAGGGGAAGGTTCTTACACTGTGTGCGGCCAATAGCTAGAAAGATGAATGCACAGGGCCTGAACATGCCAAAAGCTAGCAAGATAATTGGATAGAAAAAAAAAAAGCCCTCTCCTCCCTATCCCTATAAGAACCACAGGCTTGAGCAGGAAAAAGAAATGGTCCCTGAGACAAAAGTCCATCATTCTCTCTGGTTGCAGCACCTGAATAAAAACTTCTTTTCTTTTGCGCAAGTACCTGTCTCACAGTTCGGCTTTGGTTGTGGCAGGCCACTGAGCCCACTTGGTTGGTTACAATATGAAAGCTATCAGCTAGACAAGGTTTGAATTAGAATGGTAAAAGTGAAGTCTAAGCCCTTGCATGTGGGAGCTTGATGCAAATGCAGTATTTTAGACCAATTTCCATATTATTCAAGTAGAATCTTTATTTTAGCAAGTATTTTTTATGCACATTATAGTTTGAGAAATCCTGTTAGAGACTAATTAAAGCAACAAATCAAATGCAATTCCAATTTAAAAAAAATAATTCTTTGTCTCATCATGCATTCTTATCATACTTTTAGAAAATATGAAATCTTAACTAAGAAGTCAAGTGACAGATTTAAAATTTTAATGAAACTACTACTTTAGATTTTAAAAAATAGGTTAGAAGATTTAAAAAGCGTTATGTAAGAAAAGCCAGAACCAAAGTTGCAAGTGTTTTATGTTAGTTTTTTAGGCTGTTATTCCTATAGAAGCTAGACAGTCCAATTTTCTTATCCTCCATGGGTCAGTGGTGCTGTAAATTTGAAGACTGATGTAAGGCTCTAGAGAAAGTGGAAAATATTTCATTCCATCCACAATTTTCCTTACTATGTTTCTTATTCATTTTAGTAATTGGAGACCTCTCATTTGTTATTTAACTTCATTTTATCTAATTAAGTACACTTTATCATTAAAAAATCATCTATTATATATTTTCAAAAATCCTGTTTCAGATGAACAGATTCCTGAAAATTGGCTGTGCAACTCTTTGAGTGTCATTTGTTGCCAAGCACTGATGTGAATGTGACTTAGCTGTCATCCTATGAGAAGGATGACACATCTGTGAAGCTTTTCTTCCTGTTGGTGGTCCTTGTGCTATTGGTTTTGGGGTTTTTTGTTTGTTTTTAGGGAGAATTGTAAACAACATGTTTAGTTACTTTGGAAACAAAACGTCCCAAATAATGCCTGAAACCAAAGGGTACATACAAATGGCCCCAAATAGTTTTGAACAATAGATTATTTGTAGTTCCCCTCATAATATGGCTGCTTCCAGCCAGACAGTAAATTACAAACAATACCAAATCATGTTAAGGCAGATGATCAATCTGGTTACAGTTTTAACTATTCCTGGGAAAGTAATATTGTTGGAGAGCTTCCTTCCAGCGGGTCCAGGAAAGGGCAGTCCAGGAATTGGCAGGTGGGGAGCTGGGCCCTGCCAGTCTTGTCACTGCTCATTCTGCTGGCCCTCTCTGAGTGAAACAGACATGGAACCCTGGCCCTTGTTTACATCACTGATGCACACCCACTGCCCGTGGACTGACTCCTTCCACAGGGTCACCTTATTGTCTCCACCTGAGATGGCCTGGATGTTGGCTGGGATGGACTGGCTCACGTGCCACACAACATCATTGAACTTGTGCAGTAGTTGGGAGACTACGTATTGCTTGAGGCATTATCACAGATCCATATGAATATACAACCACCCTGGGAACAGCTGGAGATTGTGCTGGTGGGTAGACCAATGGCAGGGACTACTGTGGCACCAGGCCATGTCTGGAACCCAGTCACTGTGTGCGCCCAGCTTCTGTTCCTCCTCCCACTGGCCATCCTCTTCCTCCTTCCACAGCTTGATGAGGTGTCACAGCCACCTGAGGCAAATTTCTTGATGTAGTTGGACTTCTGTCCTGATGGCTGGTCTATGAGGCTTCCAGGTACAACAGCAGGGGCCCAGCTGAGGCATAGCAGCCAATAGTGTGAGCATTATCTTCACTTCCCATTGGCCCTCCCTGGTGTAGGTCAGCAGGGAGATGGCCTCATCTGAGCTTCCACAGGCCAGGATTAGGCTGTAGTCATGGGGGCCCAGCAAACAGAATTTACTGAGGAGTCGTGTCCTGTGTGTTCATGAGTCTTCTTCCAGTCGTGTCCTGTGTGTTCATGAGTCTTCTTCCAGGTTTCGTTTTCCTTTATCCAGAAAATGACTTTCCAATCATAGGAGCAGGATGCCAGGATATTGCCATACATGGGGTGGTCTCAGGCCACTTGCCACACTGGTCCCTCATGACCCCTGAGGTCTGCGATAAGGATCTGCCCTCCGTTGTATACATCAAAGATTTTGACGGACCTGTCTGATGAGCAGGTTGCTAGGCGGGTGCCACAGTAGTCCATCTGGGTTTCATGAATCATGTCCTCATGGGAGGTGTCCAGAGTGTTAATTACTGACACCATGGCTTCTGCGGAGGCAGCTCCCAGCCTCTGATATGGCAGCTTCCTGCGAAGCCTCCCACAGCTCACTTGTGTCATTGTTCTTCACCTGTCTCTTTGTTGTCCTGAGATTTGAAAATGTTCTCTATAAGTTTCATCTGTACTTTCTTTTTTAGACTACTCAGTTCCTGGCTGAGGAGGGGTTTTATAATTTTTGTAACTTGTTTCATGGCTAGGAATGGTACTATTTGAAACAAGTTCTTGGAGGGACAATTTACTAATGCTTAATGATTATGACTGCTGCAATTTACTATGCACTTCACTTTATCCACATTGTAACCAATATTCAGAATATCCGTATATCCCAGCTTTTTTTTCCTCTTCCTTCACAGTCATCACCAAGTATTACCTGTCCAAAGAGCTCAAGGACGCAGGATCTGGGTTCCTTGTTGCTTCCATAATTGTTACAGCACCCTAATATATCTCCTGATCTACGGCTGTATCCTGAGATAATGAAAGGATTGCCATCTTTTGCATTTTGTTAAGTCAGCAAACACTGGTTCCTTATATTGCTAGACAAGTATGTCCTTTCTTGTTTTCCTTCCTTCTCTTCATTGAAAGAAATCTATATATTCCTGACCAATTCAATCCTTTTCATGTACTGGTGTAGGGGATCACACAGGACATTTCTCAAAGTGGATGGATTTCTGTGGCCTTCTGTACTGTTTACTGCCTGGGCACCATTTTTTGGATGGGGATCTTTTTGTGTGTTTGCATATCATCCTATCATTAGAGAATATGGCAACCTGTGTGATTTTTGTTCCTTGCTAGATTGTGCCTTTGTAGTTTACCTAGCAATTAGAAGTTCTTTTGTAGAGTGTCCCCTCCCTGGTAGCTGTTCTTTTCATTGTGGGAACTCTCTTTGTGCTGACTCTGGATGGGTTATTTCTATTTACTGATGGATCTATTGTATGCTATGAACACTTTTACATTTTTGGTGCTAGCATCATCATGCAATCAGGTCCTCACACTATTTAATGTTATTTGCAATAATAAACACTAAATAAATATAGGTACACTAATGTCTTTCTTGTTTCTCTGATGCTTTAGTTCCTTAACAGAATTTTAGAAAACATGCCCAAAAATATAAGATTAAACCTGGGTGGATGTTTAGCAGAGTCTGTTTACTTTTTTGAAGATTTGAATTATTTCATAATAGTTTAAAAATATAATATTGTTTTCTTCAAATAGTTTTAAAGACTAAAAAAATAGAGAAGACTATATTTCACCTTTTCTTATGGCTTAGTAGTATTACATTGCATATATATATATAACACATCTTTAACCAATCATCCTTTGAAGGACACTTCAGTTGTTTCTTTGTCTTGACCATGGTAAGTAATGCTGCAGTGAACATAGATGAACATTTGTGACAACATAGAGTTTGAGAATGGCATGCTAAGCAAAACAAGTCAGACAGAAAAAGTCAAGTACTATATGATACACTCATATGTGGGATACAAAATTGAATACAACAAAGGAACAAACAAGACAAGAAACAAAAACTCTTAGACACAGACAACAGTATGGTGGTTATCAGAGGGGAAGGGGTTTGAGGATGGAAGTATTAAAGGGTAAAGGGGGTCAAATACATGGTGAAAGACGGAAATTTGGCTTTGGGTGGTAATTGTACACTTAAAACCTATATAGTTTTGTCAACCAATGTCAGCCCAATAAATGTAATAAAAGAAATTTTTAAAAAGAAAAGTAAAAAAAATGGAGATAAGTGCAAAACTCCTATGAATAACTTTGTCAAACATTTATAGCTTTTTGTGCTATTGATGACTTAGGCAGAGCAACACTTAGGCAGAGCAACAAAGTTTAAACTTTGAGCCAAGCAAAATTTTCCTCTTATTCCCTCTTTGTGAATGTTTTTTCTCCCTGAAAACACAAATCTTGGTCTCTACTGACCAAATAGTTTATTAATTGTAACCTTCTCAAAAATGCATTTCCTGGTCAATAACTAAAAATTTTCCATCTCAGTTTTCACTATTTCTCTTCTATACTTCCCTCTGCAATAATTAACATAATTTTAATTTATATATGTATTTTAATTGAATATCTGTCTCCTAACGCTAAAATATAAGCTCCATGGGCGCAGTGTATGTCCAGTACCTATGTATAACATTGTTTACCACTTGATAAGCACTAAGTATTTGTTGAGTGGATAAATAAAAAAAAGTTAATATCAGATAATGTCCCCAAACCCCTTAAGATGTCTTGGTATATATGAAAGAGGGAAAGATTAATATTTATTAGGAATCTCATTGGACCCTCTTTTCTTGACATTTGCCACTTCTGATGCTCTGTAGCTTCCTGGCATCTGAATTTAGACAGATGAATTCACGAATGGATCAAATACATAGAAGCATCTAGTAAGATTTACAACCAGCAGGAATAGATAGTATGAATTACCACAGTGATCCAAGATAATCTAACCCTGGATATAGCAGACACTGTGTCAATGTAGGAGCTCTTGGGATTCTTTGTTCCTCATAGCTACTTCACTAAATGTTAGCTAAAATAAATTGGGGTTCTTTCCTTAAGATCTAAAACACCCAGGCAAAGGGTAAGTAAATTTGATATTCTTTATCCTCCTCAGTGATGAGAACTTATAGCAGAACCTGAGAAAGAAAAGAAATGATAAGCAATCAAAACACAGAGGCAGTAATAAATTGGATACATAGCCCAGAGAAATACAAATAACATTGCAATAAATATCAACTTTAGAACACCACATTTCTGATTCCTTTTCATACTTTATATCTTCTAGACAGGTACTTAAGGAAGATGTCTATATGGAATTAGTGATGTGAAAGCTACCTCTGATGTATTATGAGGTACTTTCAGTTAAGAGTGGTACTTTACCCAGTTATTCCAATTTGTCTTAAAATCATAAGATGAGAAGCAGGTCAGGCCAGACCATCACGCAAAGCAAATGCACGTGGTTACATCACTACAATACTATCCTGTGATTATGATGTAGCCACCTTAGAATGAGGAGGATATTTTAATTCAACTGACAGAAGTGGAAAAGTTAAAGACAACTATTTCTATTAACAGTTACATTTTTCACAATCTGAGAGTAAAAATGTATTTTCTTTTCAGTTTTTGTTCAAAGAACACAAGGGACTCTCAATGACCCAGAAAACCTCCCAGAGTAAGTGCATTTCTTTTTCTGTGAAGTTGAGATCCAGAACAAATAAGCCTCCAGTTTTTAAAAGCAAGGAAGTACATGGTGTTATGTTGGAAGTACATGGTGTTATTTGAAGTAAGGCAATGAAAGATGAAGAAGTGATAAGGAGAGGGTATGGAAACATATTTCCTCTACTTGGCTTCAATAATTACTATGTAGTTTATTCATTCACAATTAGCTTCCTCAATACCATTATTTTTCCTGTGATTTTTTAAATCTTTTATAAGAATAAGAATCCAACTAGGCCAATGAGTTTTAAAATGTGCAGGCTACTCCTTTCCTCACACACATAGTGTTGTCTATTTACTAAATTTACTAAGTATACCCTTAGACCATAAGATCTACTACACCAAGTGGATGTTGTGGTAAACTGAGATTCCCACTTGTTTTAGCCCCAATGAAAACTATCTTTGTGTTTTTATAACTCATTTTCTATCATTAGTAAATAATTACTGGAATTTATGAAATAATTTCCCATTTAGCATGAATGCAGATTGGGAGATTGCTAAAGACATCTTTTATTGGGCATTTACAAATTTGTATAAATTAGTTTCTTCTTCCTCTCCTTCTCCCACTTCCTTTTCTTGTCTCCCCTCCTCCTTTCTTCTTTGTCCTTGTCTAAGATTACTAAGTGATCTCAGTGTTCTTAGAAATAATGGAAAAAGCAAAAATGCCCTTACTGTCTTTGCAAATATTTATCACCCTGTCAAAAGAACCATAAATACTGGCAGTTTACTTCTAGTCAAATGTAAACCATTAGATGTTTTCCTAAGATGCCTATATTCCATTAGAAGATCCATGGCTAAATATCTGTCAATTAATGGAATATAATTCCAGCTATTTCAACAATAAACTTGAGAGAACTGAATGTTGGTTCTGCCTTTCTGTTTTCTTTTCAATGAAATGAAGAGACCACAAGTTTTTTATAAGATACAGTTATCTTATAGCTGCAATTAGTCAGCTCTGTGTTTATATCCAGGAATTCCTGATTCTGGGCCAAGATAAGAATGAGATATGTTAGTTATTGTTAAAGTCCAGCTTATAATTTGAAACCTGCCAGGTACCTAGTGCCAAATGCTCTCCATTGTTTAGGGATAGATTAATGGTTTCTTGTTGGTTTAATCTGGTTCAACCTATATAGCTCGGCTTGAGCTAAATAATCAGTAGGGTATAAAAAAATCATGCTTTAAACTTTTGACTGGCAATCCTAAAACAAGACATATGTGTTGTTGGTTTATAATCTGAAGACAAACAACCTCCTCTATAATTGAGTAATGACCCTAGGGCTGTACCTAGAAATGTCAGATCCTCTATGATGGTGTGTTCTTTCTTTCTCCTGCTGTGCTATACCTTTTACTTGAATCAAAGTTTTGTATCAGTACACAACATAGGAAGCTTGCTAGTCATCAATTATTGGGCCCGTTGTAACCTTTGTACTTGACCCTTTTCAGATATAGTTGAGAGGTCAATTAAGATTATATATATATGTATATATATATATACGTATATATATGTATATATATATACATATATACATATATATACATATAAGTGTGTATATATATATATATATATATATATATATATATATATATATATATATACACATATATATATACTAGAAGCCCAATGCACGAAATTTGTGCAAGGGCCATGGCCCCGGCCCCCACCCACCACCGCTGTGGCTGGGGCCTCTGCTTCCTCTGCCACAGCCCCTGACCGCTAGGGCTTTGTCCGGAAGGAAGGACGTCTTGTCTAATTAGCATATTACGCTTTTGTTATTATAGATAGATAGATATTTTTTTAAATTTATCTTTATTGTTGAAAGTATTATAGATGTTCCTTTTTTTATCCCCATTGACTACCAGACTTTCACCACACTATTGTCTGTGTCCATGGGTTATGCATATATGCATGCAAGTTCTTTGGTTAATCTCACCCCACACCAGCCTTCCCTCTGAGATTCATTAGTCTGTTCCATGCTTCTATATGTCTCTGGATCTTTATTGTTCACCAATTTATTTTGTTCATTATATACCAAATATAAGTGAGATCATGTGATACTTGGACTTTCTCTGAATGGCTTATTTCACTTAGCATAATACTCTCCAGGTCCCTTCATGCTGTCTCAAAGGGTAAGAGATCCTTTTTTTTTTTTTTTTTTTTTTTTAATAGCTGAATAGCATTCTGTTGTGTAAATGTTCAACAGTTTTTTAATCCATTCATCTATTGATGGGCACTTGGGCTGTTTCTAAATCACACCTACTATAAATAACACTGCTATTAACATGGGGGTGCACATATTCTTTCTGATTGATATTTCTTGCTCCTTAGGATATATTCCTAGAAGTGGGATATCTGGGTCAAATGGCAGTTCCATTTTTAATTTTTTGAGGGATCTTCACACTGTTTCCCATAGTGGTTCTACCACTCTGCTTTCCTAACAGCGGTTTACTACGGTTCCTTTTTCTCCACGTCTTTGCCAGCATTTGTTGTCTGTTTATTTATTAATGGTAGCCCTTCTGGCAGGTGTGACTTGGTACCTCATTGTCATTTTAATTTGCATTTCTCTGACAAGTGACTTTGAGCATTTTTTCACGTGTCTCTTAGCTATTTGTATATACTCTTTGGAGGACTGTCTATTCAAGTCCTCTGCCCATTTTTTAATTGGGTTGTCTTCCTTTTGTTGAGTTGTATGAGTACTTTATGTATGCTGGAAATTGACCCCTTATCAGATGTATGATTGGCAAATATGTTCTTCCATATAGTGTGTGCCCTTTTCATTTTGATGCTGATTTCTTTTGCTGTACAGAAGTTTTATATTTTGATGTAGTTTATTTATTTTTTCCTTTGTTTCTCTTGCCCTAGGCTTTGTAGCAGTGAAAATTCTGCTCCATGATATGTCTGATATTTTGCTGCCTATGTTTTCTTCTAGGATATTTATGGATTTATAACCTACATTTAAGTCTTTTATCAACTTTGATTTTATTCTTGTGTCAGTGGTCTAGTTTCATTTTTTGCATGTACCTGTTCAACACCATTTATAGAAGAGGCTGTCATTGCTCCATGGTATGCTCTTGCCTCATTTGTCAAATATTAATTGACTGTAATGGCTTGTGTTGACTTCTGGGTTCTCTGTTCTGTTCATATGATCTATATGCATATTCCTGTGTCAGTACCAGGCAGTTTTGATTACAGTGGCTTATAGTAGTACTAGAGACCCAGTGCATGAAATTCATGCACAGGTGTGTGTGTGTGTGTGTGTGTGTGTGTGTGTGTGTGTGTGTGTGTTCCTCAGCCCAGCCTGTACCCTCTCCAATCTGGGATGCCTTGAGGGATGTCTGATTGCCCATTTAGGCCTGATCCCTCTCACAATCCAGGACTGCTGGCTCCCAACCTCTCACCTGACTGCAAGCCTGATCACCCCCTAACCACTCCCCTGCCAGCCTGATAAATGCCTAACTGCTCCTCTGCCTGCCCAATTACCCCTAACTGCCCTCCCCTGCTGACTCAGTCACCTCTAACTTCCCTCCCTTGCCGGCCTGGTCACACCTAACTGCCCTCCACTGCAGGCCTGGCCTAACTGTCCTCCCCTGCAGGCCTGGTTGCCCCCAACTGCCCACCCCTATTGGCTCAGTCACCCCTAACTGCCCTCCCCTGCTGGCCCGGTCCCCCCACAACTGCCCTCCCCTGCAGGCCTGGTCCCTCCCAACTACTCTCCCCTGCAGGCTTGGGTGCCCCCCAACTGTCCTTCCCCACTTGTCTGATCCCCCCCAACTGCCCTCCCATGCTGGCCTGGTCCCACTCAACTGCCCTCCCCTGCAGGACTGGTTCCCCCCAACTGTCTTCCCATGCAGGCCTTGTCACCCCTACTGTCCTCCCCTGTAGGCCTTGTCCCCCCACAACTGCCCTCCCCTGCTGGCCTGGTCCCTCCCAACTGTCTTCCCCTGCAGGCCTGGTACCCCCAACTGCCCTCCCCTGCTGGCCTGGTCCCACCCAACTGCCCTCCCCTGTAGGCCTTGTCCCCCCACAACTGCCCTCCCCTGCTGGCCTGGTCCCTCCCAACTGTCTTCCCCTGCAGGCCTGGTACCCCCAACTGCCCTCCCCTGCTGGCCTGGTCCCACCCAACTGCCCTCCCCTGCAGGCCTGGTCCCCCCAACTGCCCTCCCATGCTGGCCTGGTCCCACCCAACTCTGCCCTCCCCTGCAGGACTGGTTCCCCCCAACTGTCTTCCCATGCAGGCCTTGTCACCCCTACTGTCCTCCCCTGTAGGCCTGGTCCCCCCACAACTGCCCTCCCCTGCTGGCCTGGTCCCTCCCAACTGTCTTCCCCTGCAGGCCTGGTACCCCCCCAACTGCCCTCCCCTGCTGGCCTGGTCCCACCCAACTGCCCTCCCCTGCAGGCCTGGTCCCCCCAACTGCCCTCCCATGCTGGCCTGGTCCCACCCAACTGCCCTCCCCTGCAGGACTGGTTCCCCCCAACTGTCTTCCCATGCAGGCCTTGTCACCCCTACTGTCCTCCCCTGTAGGCCTGGTCCCCCCACAACTGCCCTCCCCTGCTGGCCTGGTCCCTCCCAACTGTCTTCCCCTGCAGGCCTGGTACCCCCAACTGCCCTCCCCTGCTGGCCTGGTCCCACCCAACTGCCCTCCCCTGCAGGCCTGGTACCCCCAACTGCCTTCCCCTGCTGGCCTAGTCCCACCCAATTGCCCTCCCCTGCAGGCATGGTCCCCCCAACTGCCCTCCACTGCAGGCCTGGTCCCCCAACTGCCTTCCCCTGCAGGCCTGGTCCCCCACAACTGTCCTTCCCTGCAGGCCTGGTTCCCTCCAACTGCCCTCACCTGCAGGCATGGTCCCCCCCCAACTGTCCTCCCCTGCAGACCTGGTCCCCCCCAACTGCCCTCCCCTGCAGGCCTGGTTCCCCCAACTGCCCTCCCCTGTAGGCCTGGTTCCCTGTCAACTGCCCTCCCCTGCTGGCCTGGTCCCCCCCACAACTGTCCTTCCCTGCAGACCTGGTACCCCCCAACTGCCCTCCCCTGCAGGCCTGGTCCCCCCCAACTGTCTTCCCATGCAGGCCTTGTCATCCCAACTGTCTTCCCATACAGGCCTGGTCCCCCCCAACTGTCTTCCCATGCAGGCCTTGTCACCCCAACTGTCCTCCCCTGTAGGCCTGGTCCCCTGCCAACTGCCCTCCCCTGCTGGCCTGGTCCCCCCAAAATGTCCTCCCCTGCAGGCCTTGTTCCCCCAACTGCCCCACCCCTGCAGTCCTGGTCCCCCCCAACTGTCTTCCCATGCAGGCCTTGTCCCCCCCACCTGTCTTCCCATGCAGGCCTTGTCACCCCAACTGTCCTCCCCTGTAGGCCTGGTCCCCTGTCAACTGCCCTCCCCTGCTGGCCTGGTCCCCCCAAAATGTCCTCCCCTGCAGGCCTGGTCCTCCAACTGCCCTCCCCTGCTGGCCTTGTCCCCCACAACTGCCCTCCCCTGCAGGCCTCTCTCCCATGCAGGCCTGGTCCCCCCAACTGCCCTCCCCTGCAGGCCTGGTCCCCCACAACTGCCCTCCCATGCCGGCCATCTTGTGGTGGCCATCTTTGACCACATGGGGGTGGCCATCTTGTGTATTGGATTGATGGTCAATTTGTATATTACCTCTTTATTATATAGGATACCTTGAATCTGGTATTGTGATCCCTCCAACATTGTTTTTCTTTCTCAAGATTGTTGCAGCTATTTGGTTTCCGTTTTTTGGTTCCATATTAAATTTTGGGGTATTTGTTCTAGATCTATGAAATATGTCATTGGTACTTTGATAGGGTACATAGATTACTTTGGGTAGTATGGACATTTTAATATTAATTCTGTCAATCCATGAACACGGTATAGTCTTCCATTTGTTTATATCTTCTTCTTCTCTCCTTTTTCAATGCCCTGTAGTTTTCTGAGTTCAGGTCTTTTATCTGCTTGGTTAAGTTTACTCATACGTCTCTTAATTCTTTTTGTTATAATGGTAAATGGAATTTTTTTTTAGTTTCTCTTTGTGGGAGTTCTTTATTGATTTATACAAATGCCATAGATTTCTATGTATTCACTTTGTATCCTGCTACATTACTGAATTAATTTATTAATACTGGTAGTTTTTTTTTGTGGATTCTTTAGGGGTTTCAATGTACAATATTATGTCATCTGCAAATACTGATAGTTTTACATCCTCCTATACAATTCAGATGCTTTTTATTTATTTTTTTTTTCTTGTCTGATCACTGTGGCTTGGACTTCCAGTACTATTTTCAATAAAGTGGTGACAGCAGACAACCCTGTTTTGTCCCTGTTCTTAGAGGAAATGGTTTTAGTTTTTATCCATTAAATATGATGTTGGCTGTAGATTTTTCATATATGGCCTTTATAATATTAAGGTGTGATCACTATTTCCACTTTGCTGAGAGTTTTTATCAAAAATGTGTGTTGGCTTTTGTCAAATGCTTTTTCAGCATTTATTGATATGATCATATGATTTTGTATTTCAATTTGTTTATATGATATATTACATTTATTGATTTCCAGATATAGTACCAGCTTTGTACCCATAGAATAAATCCCACTTAGTCATGGTGTATGATCTTTTAATATATTGCTGGACCCGATTTGCTAATATTTTGTTGAAGATTTTAGCATCTATTTTCATTGGGGTTATTGGCCTGTAATTCTCTTTCTTTGTGGTGTCTTTATCTGGTTTGGGGATTAGGATAAGGCTGGCCTCATAAAAAGATCTTGAAATTGATTATTCCTCTTTGATATTTTGGAATATTTTGAGAAGTATAGGTGTTAATTCTTTCTTGAATATTTGGTAAAACACCCCTGTGAAGCCATCCAGATTGGGAATTTTATTTGCTAGGAGGTTTATTATTATTACTATTATTATTATTACTGATTCAATTTCTTCAGTTGTTATTGACCTATTCAGGTGATCTGATTCTTTCTGATTTTGTTCTAGAAATTGTATTTTTCTATGAATTTGTCAATTTCATCCAGGTTTTCAGCTTGTTGCCATATAGTTTTTCATAGTTTTTTTTTTACAATCCTTTGTATTTCTGTGGTGTCAACTATTATTTTACCTCTTTTGTTTCTGATTTTATTTATTTTGAGTCCTCTTTGTTTCTTGATGGGTCTGGCTAAAGATTCATCAATATTTTTTATCTTTTGATTTCATTGTATTGTATCTTTAGTCTCTATATAATTTATTTTGCTCTGAACTTTATTATTTCCTTCCTTCTACTTACTCTGGGCTTTTCTCGTTCTCATTCTAATTCTTTAAGTTGTACTGTTAGATAGTTTATTAAAATTTTTTCTTATTTTTTGAGGTAGGCCTGTTATGAACCTCCCTCTCAGGATTGCTTTTGCCCAGTCCCATGGCTTTTGGGTTGTTGTGTGTTCATTTTCATTTTTTTGCAGGAAATTTTTGCTTTCTTCCTTGATCTCATTGGTAACCCATTTGTTGTTTAATAACATGGTATTTAGCCTCCATGTATTTAAATATTTTTGAGTGTTTTTATTTTTGATTTCTAATTTCATGCCATTGTGATCTGAGATGCTTGATATAATTTCAATCTTTTGAATAAATAGAGACTTGTTTTTTGTCCTAAGATGTGATATATTTTTGAGATTATCTCATGTGCTTTTGAGAAAAATATAATTCTGCAACTTTGGGTTGTAATATTTTGTAAGTATCAATTAATTTCACCTGATCTAGTGTATCATCTAGTGTTTCCTTTTTGATATTTTTGTCTGGAATATCTATCCAGTGAAGTCAGTGTGGTGTTAAAGTCCCCTACTATAACTATATTACTGTAGATCTCTCTCTTAAAGTCATCCAGAAGTTTTTATATATATATTTAGGTGCTCTTATATTGGGTGCAAATATGTTCACCATGGATCTATCCTCTTATACCAATCCCTTTAGTATTATGTAGTGACCTCACTGTTTCTTCTTATGACCTACATTTTAAAATCTATTTTGTCAAATACGAATATTGCTATCCCAGATCTTTTTTCTATTCCATTTGCATGGATTTTGTTTTATCCATCCCTTCACTCTCATCCAATGTGATTCTTTTGTTCTCCAGTGAGTTTCTTGTAGACTGCACATATTTAGGTCATGTTTTCATATCCATTCAGCAACCTATGTTTTTTGATTGGAGCATTTAATCCATTTTAATTTAAGGCAGTGGTTCTTAACCTTTCTAATGCCACAACTCTTTAATATAGTTCCTCATGTTGTAGTGACCCCCAACCATAAAATTATTTTCGTTGCTACATCATAACTGTAATTTTGCTACTGTTAATGAATCATAATGTAAACATCTGTGTTTTCTGATGGTCTTAGGCTCTACAGTAGCAGTTCTCAACCTGTGGATCGCGACCCACAGGTTGAGGACCGCTAGCAGGGTCACCTGCTTGCTGAATAGAGTAGTCTTGGTTTCAGATCCTTGCTTTTCATTACCTTGAATAGCTGATGAATTCCCTTCTGGCCTACAGAATTTCTGATGAAAGATCATCTGACAGCCTTATGGAAACTCCTTTGCAGGTAACAAATTGTTTTTTTCTCACTGCCTTTAAGTTTATCTCTTTGACTTTAATTACTGGCATTTTAATTATGATGTATCTGTGTGTGGGGCTCTTTGGATTCCTCTTGCTTGAGGCTCTCTGTGCTTCCTGAACTTGTGTGACTTTTTCCTTCATCAGGTTAGAGATGTTTTCTGCCATTATTTCTTTAAAGGTTATCCCTTGCTTACTTTATTCTCCTTCTGGGGTTCCTGTGATGAGGATATTGGTGATTATCATGTTGTCCCATGGCTCCTTAAGCTCTCCTCCAGTTATTTAATTACATTTTTTGTTTCGTTCTCTTATTAAGTGATCTTTTCTACCCTGTCTTTTAATTTGTTTATCCAATACTCAGGTTCCTCTAATCCAGTGGTTCTCAACCTTTTTAATGCCGCGACCCTTTAATACAGTTCCTCATGTTGTGGTGACCCCCAACCATAACATTATTTTCATTGCTACTTCATAACTGTAATTTTGCTACTGTTATGAATCGTGATGTAAATATCTGTGTTTTCCGATGGTCTAAGGCTCTACAGCAGCGGTTCTCAACCCATAGGCATAAAGAATTAAAATGGCAATAAATAAGTACCCACAGGTTGAGAACTGCTGCTGTAGAGCCTAAGACCATCTTCCAGTGTATGTATTTCCATGTCATTCTGAATTTCCAACTGGTCATTTTTCTTTTTTAAAAAAATATATTTTATTGATTTTTTACAGAGAGAAAGAGAGAGGGATAGAGAGTTAGAAACATCAATGAGAGAGAAACATGGATCAGCTGTCTCTTGCACACCCCCTACTGGGGATGTGCCCGCAACCAAGGTACATGCCCTTGACCAGAATCTAACCTGGGACCCTTGAGTCCACAGGCCAACACTCTATCCACTGAGCCAAACCGGTTTTGGCTCAACTGGTCATTTTTCATAGTTTCCATATATTTCCTTATGCTTTTGAGCATCCTAATAATCATTACTATGAACTTCATATTTGATAAATTGCTTATATACTTTTCATTGAGCTCTTCTGGGAAATTCTCTTTTTCTTTCATTTGGAGTTTGTTTCTTTGTCTCCCATTTTGGCTGCCTTTTTGGGTTTGTTTCTCTGTATTAGGTATAACTGCTATAACTTCTAGTCTTAATATGGTGGCTTTATGCAGTGGGTAACCTGTGGAATCCAATGGTGCAGTCTCCCTGTTCACCAGACCTGGGTGCTCTAATAATGCCCCTTGTGTTTGTTGTGTGGGCCCTCCTTGTGTAATTAAGTCTTGATTGCTAATGGTTCATTCATGTGTGGGCTCAACCCTTAGGCTGGCTGACAGTGAGGCTGAACCCCCAACATAGTATGCCGTTTGCTGTGCAGTTGCTTACCATTCCCCTCTGCATGGTTTGGAGACTGCCAGTATTGCCTGCGGATATACTTCTTGTGGAAGTTATTGGATCCTACTCTGTTGTCTGAAGTTGGCTACTGGGTTTACTAGTTTTGAGTTACTTCAGAGGGTCTTTGGTGCAGACCAATGCCAGATGCTGTTTGTGACTGGCTCTGAGTACCCTGTTGAGAGGTAGCAGTGATCTACAGCTTGTGGCTCCCTCCACTGGGGCTGGATGCATGTTGAAAGGAGCAAGCTGTACACCAAAGTTTGCTTCTCTTGCCCATGGCCCAGAGGCAGTAGAGGCAAATACTCCAAGCATCCTGAGATCCTCCTCTTCCTGCCAGCTGATTGTTAGTCTCAGTCACTTAATGAGCCTCTGGCTGTAGAGCTCCACTGGGCTTAAAGTCCACAGGGTGACACAGAAGGGTTCCCAATGGGTGGGACAATTTCTTTCCTCCAGGCAAAAGCTGCTTTGATGGAAAAGCTCTGCTTGATAAGATGATTTCTGCCATACTGGGGAATGACTCAGAACATGGATCCTGAAGGTTGTTCTCTCTGCTGTCTCCCTGCAGAGCACATACAATTCTAGTCTACTCTACCCTTCCAAATCCAGAGCCCAAGGTAAGTGGCTACAAATGAAATTCAGTGTGTTGTCCCTTTAAGGGCATGCCTGCATAACTAGCCATCTGTCCCTGCCAGACAGAACTTCCATTGCTTTTCACAGTCAGATGTTATGTGATCACCTTTTCCAGTTCTGATGCTTTGGGCTGGGGAGCCTCCAGAATTTCAGCTGCTACCTGTGGGAGCTCAGCCAGCCCTCTTATGCTTCCATACTTCCTACCAGTCTTGATGTGGTCTCCTCTTTATGTCTTTGGTTATAAGGGTTCTCTCCAGCTAGTCTTTATTTGGTTATTCAGAATGTCAGTAAAGTTTCCACATATTTCATTGCCATCTTTACTCCTTTGCTTAATTTTTTTAAAAATCTCTGCTTATGCATTTAGAAAAATGACATTTTTAATATAATTTTCTCCTCTGTATATTCTGTCTGCATATACAGAACTAACTCAAACATTACTTATTCTGTGGAGTCTTAAATAGTCACCTACATAATATATTATTCTATTTTCTTCTTCCTTACACATCTCTGAGTAAACATACTTGCAAAATGGGACACAGGTAATTACTAAAGCATTTGGTTCTACCTCTAAACACATGAAGCACATGGACCATTTTAGAGAAATGTCAGTTTATACAATATGAGGGTACATAATTTCCCAAGGAATTTTAGCAGGTGGTAGGCACTGGGAAGTGATGTTTAACATCCATTTTGACTAAGCATAAGATTTTTTTGTCTATAATACACTGGGTATGTTGAAGATTAGTGTCATATTATATTTTCCTAAAAATCTGCAAATTAGACCTTTTTAAATGAATTAGTCAGTATGGGATCCCATTTTACAGAAAATAACTCAAGTTAACATTTTAGAGAGAGTGAATTTAAAAGTCTGTAAGTCCAAATAAATTCAATTAAAAATATAAAAAGTGAATAAAAAGTCCATAAGTCCTCTTTTGCATAGCTTACTAAAATTTTAATAATTAAATTAAGGAAAAATACCACTTTCTTAAGGCAATATTACATAGTTTATAGTTATTTTATAATCATGGTTATTAAAGTATTTAAAAATAATGCCTCGTTTTCTTGTTTACTTTCCATGGTGTCCAAAAGAAATATAATTACATATCCTTACCAGGTTTCCATAAAAGACATAATAATTTCTGAAAGTCTCTGTAACATTCATAAAATGAATATTAAAATATACTGTTGTATTTATGACTATCCTGAATAAAAGGGAACATTATGACCTTCATACCAATTGTCAAAATTCACTTTAGTAATTCATTTTACTATATACACATAGATATGTGTATGCATGCATGTACACATATATTAATTTTTAGTGCCAAGTTTTCAAACTGAATGAGAAAGGGAGAGATATTAATATAGACTATTTTATACTTTCACTCTTCCATATGTCTTGAATTCTAGCCATAAATCTATTTTACAAAATCTATATCATATACATCCACATTAAAGCAGAATTTATACAACTACATTTAGGAGACAGATGTCTCTAGCCCCTAGGTTTCAGGACACAGAAGAGGTTTTGCACATTTTTTCCAGTCTATATTACCTCCTCACCACCTCCCATGTTCTGTTTATTAGATTGCTTGAATAGAAATGCTTAATTTTTCTTCTGAAAGACCATTGTCATAGTCTATTTTCTGAGATAAGACTGTGCTTCCTGATCTCTCCAATTAAATTATGTTTAAGGAGAGTTGATTATACTCTTTGCCTTTAAAATTAACTTTAAAAAATATACCCAAGAAATTTAAGCACAGGGAATTTCAGCTGTGACAACTTAGTTTCTGACAAAAACAAACAGGGTTTACTCCTTCTATAAATGAACTCAGCTGTAGTTTGACAAGAGTCGTCAGTGTTAAAAAAAAACCCAGAATATTTTCTTTCCTCATTTTCATTAATAAGCTTGGATGTTAAATGTCAAATACATTCAGTGAGGACAGGATTTATTATATCCATTGAAAAGTACTGATATTAATGAGAATAAAAACAGATGTTATGTCTTTAAAATAAATTAAGAAAATTGTTTTCAATATATTCTTTAGAAAGTTAGAGTAAACTCGAAGGCTGTGAAGGGAAAAAGCAGATGTTTAACACAGTAACCTAAAGAATAATTTAAAATGGGCCAGAGAAAGGTGAGTTTTATAGTAGTCTTCATGCCCATAAAATTTTACTATGAATAACAAAGCAAAACAACAATCTAATATTGTTACTTTATCTATAATTACAAAAACTAAAAGGAGTTATAGCATTAATATATGAGATCACCAATATTCTGACAATGAAGAATACTATAAATTTAAATGGTTTATTCAATATATTATTGAATCTTAGTTAAATATGTATGGATTTGATTACTTTCAAAATCATTTTAATTCCATGAGTTGCTGTGTCTATCAAAGTAAAACCTTTCACTATTTGACATGGTTATAACTGCAAAACATCCTCCATCATGTACAATAAAAACAAGCTTCAAAAAATTAGATGAAGCTAAGAATGTTGAATCTAATTTCATTTTATAGAAATGGAAAAAAAAAACAACCTAAGATTTTATAGTGCTTGGGTTTCTTTTGTTTTCTATCTATAGCATTATTTTCTTTTTTAAAATAAAATTGTCATTAGATAACTTTTTACAGATTAATGGTTTTGTGTAGCTTTGAGCAGTGTACAATATGTTCTCCTTTCCTTGTACTTGTCTAATACATAAGAATTTTTGGTGATATAAATATATTAAGGAGAATGGATGTTTCATTGTTTAAAAATTGTTAACATCAACACTTCTATATAAGAGAGGACAAATAAAAGAGAAGTTTATCTTATATTATGTGTAAATAATCCACTTTATACAAACAAATGCACCCAAAAATAACATTTTATTTTAATAACTAGAGGCCCGGTGCACGAAATTCGTGCACGGGGGGGGTGGTGTGTCCCTCAGCCCAGCCTGGCCCCTCTCCAATCTGGGACCCCTTGAGGGATGTCTGACTGCCCATTTAGGCCTGATCCCAGTAGGATCGGGCCTAAACGGGCACTAGGACATCCCTCTCACAATCCAGGACTGCTAGCTCCCAAATGCTCGCCTGCCTGCCTTCCTGATTGCCCCTAACTGCTTCTGCCTGCCAGCCTGATCACCCCCTAACCACTTCCCTGCCAGACTTATTGAT
The DNA here is from genome assembly GCA_025583905.1 of Ia io. NCBI lineage: Eukaryota > Metazoa > Chordata > Mammalia > Chiroptera > Vespertilionidae > Ia > Ia io. Next base: position 115,439,983 of record JAJQQW010000002.1, read on the forward strand.
GCCTAACTGTTCTCCTGTCAGCCTGTTTGCCCCTAACTGCCCTCCCCTGCAGGCCTGGTCACCCCTAATTGCCCTCCCCTGCAGGCCTGGGTCCCCCCCAACTGCCCTTCCCTGCAGGCCTGGTCCCCCCCAACTTCCCCCCTCTGCTGGCCTGATCACCCCTAACTTCCCTCCCCTGCAGGCTTGATCGCCCCCCAACTGCCCTCCCTTGCAGGCCTGGTCCCTCCCAACTGCCCTCCCCTGCTGGCCTGATCACCCACAACTGCCCTTCCTTGCAGGCCTGGTCCCTCCCAACTGCCCTCCCCTGCTTGTAACCACCTCCCATAACCCCATTGTGCCAGGAGAGCAAGGATGCGGGGAAGGCCTCCTGAGCGTGGCCCTGGCAGGTGCCCCCTACCAGGCTGTGGGCTTTGTCCAGGGCACCACACCTGTGCTGCAGGCACTCAATGGAGCTGCCTTCAGACCAGAAGTGCCTCTCCTCAGGGCTCAGCCCTCCAACCCTGCCATGCTGCCTACCATGACTGGGCTCCTGGAAGAGGCAGGCATGCAGCTGCTGTCCTACCAGACCTCGGTGGTGTCCGATGGGGAGACCTGGCATGTCATGGGCATCTCTTCCCTGCTGCCCAGCCTGGACGCCTGGAAGCAGCATGTGACCGAGGCCTTTCAGTTTCATCTCTGACCGTGGGGCTCACCAGGACCAGCCTTGGGGGCTTTGTGATCAACAGTGACAGGTCACATTACCGGGACTGACACCACTTATGTGGTCTGACCCCTATAATAACCACTTAATAAACAGCCCACCCCCCCCCAAAAAAAAAGAACCAAATCTGGGTCAACTGTGAGGAGCCAAGGGCTGCCTAGGAGGAGGAGCTTTTGAAGCTGACTGGCATAGAAACTGACCAATCAGAACCAAATATGGGTCAACTGTAAGGAGCGAATGGCTGCCTAAGAGGCGGAGCTTTTGACGCTGACTGGCATAGAGACTGACTAATCAGAACCAAATACGGGTCAACTGTAAGGAGACAATGGCTTCCCAGGAGGCAGAGCTTTTGTTCTGACTGGCATGGAAACTGACCAATCAGAACCAAATTGGCTGACAGAGGAGGGAAGTTGGGGGCGAGATAAGGCCTGCAGGGGAGGGCAGTTGAGGGCAACCAGGCCGGCAGGGGAGGGCAGTTGGGGACAACCAGGCCAGCAGGGGAGGGCAGTTGGGGGTGAGATCAGGCAGGCAGAGGTAGTTGGGGCAATCAGGCAGGTAGGCATAAGGGTTAGGGGCAATCAGGCAGGCAGGCAGAGGCAGTTAGGGGAGATCAGACAGGCAGGCAGGTGAACGGTTAGGAGCCAGCAGTCCCAGATTGCAAGAGGGATGTCCGACTGCTGCTTTAGGCCTGATCCCACAGTTATCAGGCCTAAACTGGCAGTTGGACATCCCCCAAGGTGTCCCTGATTGGAGAGGGTGCAGTTTGGGCTGAGGAAACCCCCATCCATGCATAAATTTCATGCACCAGGCCACTAGTCCTATATAATAAAAGTGTAATATACAAATCGACCGAACAGTGGAACATCTGGTCAGTGGGGGGTGGGGTTTGGCCAGGCCAGCGAAGGCGCATGTCAGTGGGCAGAGGGAGGGGACGGCGATGGGGTGGGGGAGGTGCAGCAGCAACCAGTGGCAGTCTGGCGATGTGGGCTGGCGCCATCCCCTGATCACCCACCTGGTCACCTCCCACAGAGGGAGGCCATGGGCGGCAGCAGTGGCGGGGCCATTCAGGGAAGGGCTGCCCAGCACCATCCCCAGATAGGCCTTCTGGGGTTGCCTCCCACAGAGGGAGGCCACTAGTGGCCATGGTGCAATTGGGGGCAGGGCCGGCCACTCGCTGCCCACACCATCCTGATCAGCCCACTGGTCACCTCCTGCAGAGGGAGGCCAGACTGCAGCTTAGGCCTGCTCCCCGCTCCCCTAAGCTGTCAGTAGGACATCCCCTAAGGGGTCCCCAATTGGAGAGGGTGCAGGCTGAATTTTGTGCACCGGGCCACTAGTCCTATCTAATAAAAGTGTAATATGCAAATTAACCATCACTCTGCGACAAAAATGTCTGCGCCCATGGCCACAAGATGGCGGCGCCCAGTCCTCTTAGCCCTGAGCCCCAGCGGAGTCCCTAAGTCTGCCCAGCAGTGGCAGTCCAGGGTGTTTAGCTGGGAGGCGCCCACCCCCCACACAGCAATTCCTGCCCAGTGGCGGCAGTCCGGGGTGTCCGGCTGGTCGCCTCCGAGCTGTGTGTGATGGGAGCTTTTTGCAGTGTGTCAGGCTGGCAGCGACCCGCCCCTGAGCCGCGCGCCCTCCGGGGCGAAGCAGGCTACAGGGCTTTTGGCCCGTGTGTCAGACTGTCAGGACCCACCCCAGAGCCGAGCATGATCGGGGTAAAGCAGCCGAGGGGGCTTTTGGCCCGTGTGTCAGACCGGCAGCGACCCGCCCCTGAGACGAGCGCCCTCCGGGGCGAAGCAGGCCGCAGGGCTTTTGGCTGGTGTGTCAGGCTGGCAGCAACCCGCCCCCGAGCCACGCGGGATCCGGGGTGAAGTGGGTACAGGGCTTTTGGCCCGTGTGTCAGGCCGGCAGCGACCCGCCCCCGAGCCACGCAGGATCCGGGGTGAAGTGGGTACAGGGCTTTTGGCTGGTGTGTCAGACTGGCAGCGACCCGCCCCTGAGACGAGCGTGATCAGGGCGAAGCGGGCCGAGGGGCTTTTGGCCGGTGTGTCAGGCCGGCAGCGACCCGCCCCTGAGACAAGTGCGATCCGGGCGTAACAGGCCGCAGGGCTTTTTGCCTGGGGTTCAGGCTGGCAGCGACCCGCCCCCGAGCCACGCGGGATCCGGGGCGAAGTGGGCTACAGGGCTTTTGGCTGGTGTGTCAGGCCGCGCGCCCTCTGGGGCTAAGTGGGCTGTGGGGCTTGGGGCTGGGGTGTCAGGCCAGCATCGCAGTGCACCCCCAATGTGTGATCTTCAGGCCAGGGAAGGCACCCACCAGGCTATCCGCAGCCAGGCTGAGATGGGGTGTCATCTGGGTGGGCTGAGGCGGCAGCCTCGGCCTGGGGTCTCAGACTGGCCAGGGCCAGAACCCCTCCAGCAGTGGCAGCCTGGGGTCTCAACCATTGAGTCACACCAGCCAGGCAGATGTTTAAATGTTTCTTTTTTTATAATATATATTTTATTGATTTTTTACAGAGAGGAAGGGAAAGGGATAGAGAGCTAGAAACATTTATGAGAAAGAAACATCGATCAACTGCCTCCTGCAAACTCCAGACTGGGTATGTGCCCCCAACCAAGGTACATGCCCTTGACCAGAATCAAACCTAGGACCCTTGAATCTGCAGGCCAGTGCTCCATCCACTGAGCCAAACCAGTTAGGACTATCCAATATGCTAAAGAAAAAACCCTATCTAATAAAGAGGGAATATGCAAGGGAGGGCATTTGGGGGTGACCGGGGTGTCAGGGGAGGGCAGTTAGGCATCGATCGGGCTGGCAGGGGAGTGGTTAGGGGGTGATCAGGCTGGCAGGCAGAGCAGTTAGGAGCAATCAGGAAGGCAAGCAGGCGAGTAGTTGGGAACCAGAAGTCCTAGATTGTGAAAGGGATGTCCTAGTGCCCGTTTAGGCCCGATCCCAGTAGGATCGGGCCTAAACAGGCAGTCAGACATCCCCCAAGGGGTCCCAGATTGGAGAGGGTGCAAGTTGGGCTGAAAGACACCCCTCGCCGCACCCCATGCACGAATTTCGTGCACTGGGCCTCTAGTATATATATAAAAGCCAAGGGATCCGAACCACTGGAACAACCAGAAGGACCAGAACAACTGGTGTCTATGACGCGCAGTGCAGCTGTCCAACTGGCCTGATCGGGGGCGGGGCAGGCTGGCCAACCTCCCACAGCCCCTCCCCCTGGCCATCCTCACCCCCAAAAACCCCCACACGATTTGGGGTTGGGCCAGCTGGTCAAACTCCTGCAGCCCCTCCCCCCTGCCGGCCCCACCCCAGATCATCCCCCATCCAGATTGGGGGTGGGGCCAGCTGGCCAACCTCCCTGCAGCTCCTTCCCCTGGCCGGCCAGCCTCATTGGCCCTGATCAGTTGCGGCAGCCAGACCCCACCCATGCATGAATTCCTGCACTGGTCCTCTAGTATTATCATATTTCTGGAGCTCAGATGTTCACAATGATCTCACTGTGCTAAAATCAAATTGGTAGGGCTGTGTTCCTTCCTGTAGAGTCTAAGAGAAAATCAGTTTTCTTGCCTTTCTTAGTTTCTATAGGCTGTCCTCAGTCCTTGGCTTGTGGCTCTTTTCATCTTAAAAGCCTGCAAGCAATGGTTAGTTGAGTCTTTCTCAAGATCCTGATCCTATCTCTCAAGTTCTATATCTTTTGTCTCCCTATTCCCAATTTATGGAGCCTTGAAATTACATTGGTCTCACAAGACAATCCAGGATAATCAGTTGATTAGCAACCTCAATTTCATTTGCCCTGCAATTATCATACTTGTCATGTAGTATAACATTCCCAGGTTCAGGAGATTTGAACATATACATCTTTGGAGGCCATTATTCTGCCTACTATACTCAATATGTATTATATTAGGATATTTGTACCTGTATGTATGTGTATAAAGTATCACTGTAATTATAATGTAACAAGAAATTAAATTAATAATTTAATTAACTGCACCTTAGCTATTTTTGTTTATTAGTCTTAAGATTTAGAAAAGGTTACCTATATTAATCACTGACAAGTTGTTTTTCTTGGAAATGGCCATTTGGTCATTAAACTGCAGCAAGGCAGTGCCAGTGCTTCAATTATAGCTCCCTGCAGAATTGGGGAAGTGATGGTTGGCATGGGCCATTTACTTAGAATCTGAAGTTTGTGGTTTGCAGCCAATAGAGGCTTATCCACTCTCTCAGGCTCTTGAGAACCACACTGATTATAACTTAGTGATTTCAATACTTTACCTAGTTTCTCTAGTTTAATGAGTATAATATCCTTAAGCCTTTGTAAAAACTGATTACATTTGATAACAAGCCTGTTATTATCTTGGGTCACTTGCTATATTTTCTTTCTATTTTATTTAATTTTTATTTGCCTTATAAAAAGCAAAGGGAAATTAATTTTTTTCTGAGCGAAAGTTATTTAAGCAAACACATATGCTTATTTTATGTCCAAAATGTTTTATATAAACTTGGTGAGAAAGAATGCACTTCATTGATATACTTTGTACCAAAAATTTAAAAGTAAAAGGAAATACTCTTAAATATCTCGGCAGTAACTAGAATCATGTTCAATTTTTGCTCTGTTTTAAAATCATGCCTTATAATTCAGAGCTAACACAATTCACTAACCATCAGCACAAAAATAATATTTATTATCAAGCAAAAACATTTTTTCTACATTTTATAAATTTACTAGTGGCCTGATGTACAAATTCATGCATGGGTGGGGTCCCTCATCGTGGCCTTGGGGATTGGACCAAAACTGGCAGTCCAACACCACCTGCCACTCCAGCTCATCCAGGCCCTGCTGTGCCTGCCATGGGCTCGCGCCCAGTCAGTCCTGATTGTGAGAGGCTCCAACTGCCGCAGAGGTGCTTACCAGCCATGAGCTCTGTGTCTGGCACCTGTCCCAAGAAGGGTGGGGGGCCAGAATGCAATTGGCCCTCCAGGTGGGTGGTGGGACACCCTTGCAGGCCTGGGATCCGGATCCCTCCCGCTGACATTCATGCTGGTTGTTGGGAGTCACCTGGTGGCTGCTTTTATATTTTTTCTTCATTGCAGAGTATCTAGGGAGGGGAAGCTGACACGGTGCCCGAGGCCAACTTCCTCGAGGCCTGCGGTGCTGTTGGGATCATGCCAGTGGCGCTGATCCATCGGTGCCTAGCCTGTTCTCCAGAGATTGGACCTGCAGTACTACTGAGGGAGGGAGTGGCTTTCGCCAGGCCAGCAGGCCACCAGGATGGGTCCATCCCTGAGCAGCACTCCCACTGTGAGAGCACACTGACCACCAGGGGCAGCTCCTGTGTTGAATGTCTGCCTCCTGGTGGTCAGTGTACATCATAGTGACAGTTGACTGGTCGTTCTGGTCATTTGGTCGCTTAGACTTTTATATATATAGATTCCTAAGGATTTTTTTTTAAAAAAAAGGTTGAAGTCATTTCTTAGAAATAATGGCTTCAAAAATAGACCTGAAAGATATAGAAATGTCTACTTATGACCCACATAATTATTATATGGTAAAACGAAAAAGATAGGAATTGTCAAAATTATTTCACCTGGGCTCATGAATTGAAGTGCATAAATGGATTGAGAGGTATTTCTCAACATTAAAAAAAGTTACCTCCTCCTACAAAGACTTTCTAGACATACTGTTCTTAATCTCTCCTCTCCTTCCATGAAATTTTAATTTAAACAGATTTACTGTATACCTGTTTATATATGGTGGCCCTTTGCAGGGCCACAAACCATTATAATATCTAAGCTGCCACCACCCTAAGGAACAAGTTTCATACCCTTGGAGATATTATCACCCCCACTGAAAATACATAACATACAGTGACAGCACTAGAGGTAAGCCCAGCCGGCTGTTATTCAAAACTCTACATTTTACTGATGAAACTTGGGACACAGAAAAGGAAATTGATTTGTCTAAAATGTTACATAATTATTAGATGTTATAGATAAAATAAAAAAATATAGGTATATAATTTTGTCAATTTGCTTTTATATACAACTAATATTGGCAAAAACAAGCAGCCACATGAAAAGGGGTAAAACCCATAGTACAGACATGGTGACTACATGAGTATATAACTGTCAGAACACTCAAAATATTATTTCTTAGTATGATATTTTTGGGAAGATCTGAGATGATGGTAGATTAGATAGAAGCTACATTGATCAGGACCAAATTATAGAATTACAACTAAATTATAGAAAAATCATCCTGAATTACCAACTACAGACGAGTTGGAGAGAAGCCTTATAAGCAAGGACTTACAGACGAAGCCACATTACTAGTAATCCTGGTAGGAAGTAGGGAGGTGAGAGAGGGCTGTCCAGGGTCCCATGTGGCAGCTAAAGTTCTCTAAGTATATCTCAGCTGTAGGGGTTACCATTGAGAAGTGTGTAGTTTAAACACCAAACTGAGCTCCCCAGCCTAGAGCACAAGAACTGGAAAAGGCACTGACATAATAGCTGTCTGTGTAAAGCAGTTGGGTTTCTGTCTGCCAGGTAGAGACAGCTGGAGACACACACACCCTGTTAAAGGACCAATACACAAAATTTCATTTGCAGTCACTCACCCTGAGCTCTGGTGAAGGAGATTAGACTGGAGCCCTGTGAGGAGAGTCTGAGGTTCATGGCTGTGGGGAGAGAGCTGAATGATTAACCACCAGGATCCCTATGCTGAGTCATTCCCCTATACTGCAAAAGCCATCTTTCTTGAGCTGAACACTCCACTCCATGTGGCTTCAGCCAGCCTTGGAGAAGGCAATAGCCCCACCCACTGGAATGCCTCTCAACCCACACTGTGAAGCCCAAGCCCTGCTGAAGAGTTCAGTGGCTATTTCGGTGATTAAACTTAGTAGGAGCATGCAGGTGAAGGCAGATCTCTGGGTGCTTTCGGACATTTTCTGACTTGCCCCCAGGCCTGGTGCTGGTAAGAGATGCCCTTGGAATGCTGCTTGTCCTTTTCACAAGCACCCAGGCCCAGGGAAGGGAGTCACAAGCTGTGGATCACTGATAATTCCAAGCAGGTTGACCAGGGCCAGTCATAGGCAATGTCTGACATAGGCCTGCACCAGAGTCTCTCCAAAAAAAACCAAAAACAAACAAAACAGAATCAATACACCCATTGGCCAGCTTCAGAAAACAACAGAGCAGGATTGAATAAGTTTCATAAGCAGCATATCCATAGGGAAATCTCAGCAGGCACCAAACCCTGCCAAGATGAATTCCGAGTTATATGATCAACACCTGCACAGCAGTGTGTTTGCTGTGTTGGTAATTGAACTTCACAGTCAGCCAGGCTAAGGGTCAGCCCCATGCACGCACAGGCCAATAACAATCAAGACTCAATTACAGCAGGAGAGCCAATATAACGTGCGCAAGGGACATTCCTAGAGCAGGCGAACAGGGAGACTGTACCAATGGGTCCCACAGGCCACCTACTACATCAGGCCAACCTACCAAGACTGGGAGTCATAGCAGATCTATCTAAACATAAAGAGGCAGTCAAAATGGGGAGACAAAGAAATAGACCACAAACCAAAGAACAAGAGTATTCTTCAGAAAAAGAATTAAATGAAATGGAGGTGAGCAATTTATCAGAGACAGAATTTAGAGCAGGGGTCCTCAAACTTTTTAAAGAGGGGGCCAGTTCACTGTCCCTCAGACCGTTGGAGGGCCGGACTATAGTTTAAAAAAAAAACTATGAACAAATTCCTATGCACACTGCGCATATCTTATTTTGAAGTAAAAAAAAAAAAAAAAAAACAGCAAAAATACCCGCATGTGGCCCACGGGCCATAGTTTGAGGACTCCTGGTTTAGAGTAATACTTATAAGGATGTTCAACAGCATAAAAACATACATAGAAACAATAAAAAAGGACCAGTCAGAAATGAATAATGCAATATCTGAAATAAAGTATACACTTAGAGGAATAAAGAGTAGGTTGGATGAAGTGAAGGACTGAATCAGCAATATGGAAGATAAGGTAGAAAAAAATAACAACACCAAATCAGAGCAGTGAAAAGAAAAACGTTTAAAAAGTGAGGATATTTTAAGGAACCTGTGATACAACATGAAGCTTAACAACATCTGCACCATAAAAGTACCAGAAAGATAAGAAAAAGAGCAAGGGATCCAGAACCATTAGAAGAAATAATGACCAAAAAGTTTCTTAAATTGGGGAAGAAAAAAGACACACAAGCCCAGGAAGTGCAGAGAGTTCCAAGGAAGATGTACTCAAAGAGACCCACACAAAGACACATCATAATTAAAATGGAAAAGTTTAAAAACAAAGAGAGAATAATAAAAGCTTCAAGAGAAAGGCAGTTAGTTACCTACAAGGGAGCTTACATCAGACTGCCAGATGATTTCTCTACAGAAACATATCAGGTCAGAAGGGTTTGGCATGAAGTATTCAAAGTGGTGAAAGGCAAGGACGTACAACCAAAGCTACTTTACCAAGAAAGGCTATGATTTAAAATTGAAGGAGAAATGGCTTCCCAGACAAGAAAATGCTAAAGGAGTTTGTTACCATCAGAAACAATATTACAGTAATTGAAGAATTGTTAAAGGGTCTGCTTTTAAGAAGAAGAAGAAAAACAAAACAAAACAGAAGAACAGTTTAAAAAATAAAATGGCAAGAAATACATACCTATCAATAATCACTTTAAATGTAAATGCCTTAAATGATCCAATCAAAAGACATAAGTAGTCTAATAGATAGGAAAGCAAGACCCATGTATATGCTATGTTCAAGATTCCTAGCTCAGAATGAAAGTTACACACAGACTAAAAGTAAAGGGATGTAAAAATATATTTAATTTGAGAGAAACCAAGATGGCAGCATAGGTAAGCACCTAAACTGCTGCCTCGCACAACAATTTCAAAACTACAACTAGAAGACAGAACGGACATCATCCAGAACCACAGGAAAGCTGGCTGAGTGGAAATTCTACAACTAGAAGGAAAGAGGAAAGCTCACGGAGAATCAGAGGAGCTGCAAAGGGCTGATGTATGGAGACACACGTGCAGAGAGGAAGGGCGGCTGAATGCCTGGCTGGCTTTCTCTGGAGGGAGGAAGAAGGAAGCTCCCGACTGCACTGAACCCCAGTTCCAACTGCACTGAACCCCAGGTCCGGGCAAGCCCCTAGGGACCCAGGCTCTTCTGGGGGGAAGCTGGACTGTCAGGCAGAAACTCAGGGGAGCCGCGAAAGGCAGAGGTCTGGAGTTGCACGCGCAAGTGAGTGCAGAGAGGACTAACTGCTGAGTGTGCCACTGGCTTTCTCTAGCTGGAGGAAACTGGAAGCTCCCAACTGCACTGAACTCCAGTTCCAGGTGAGAATCTGGGAATCCAGATTCATTGGGAGAAAAACTGGACTGTCTGGCAGCGGGCGAAACTCGAGGGCAGCTTTCTCTCAGAGGTGATTGCACCTATTACCGAGGGACACTGAGAACCAGGGGCCTCATAGGGCAGGGCTGATGGGAAGCCAAGACTGTCTGCTCAGCCCTGAGACTTGGCCCCATCCAAGCTGAGCACAGAGGCTTTTGCAATTTTGCAAGGCTTGCCCCATAAGGGTGTCTCCAGCACAAAAGTTCCCCCCAGCGTAGACACAGCTGATCCTCACAGCCAACTGGCCTGAAGGTCAATTCCTCCTAGTGATACCAACAACAATCAAGACTTAACTACAACAAGGCTTTACACACAGTCCATAAAGGGGTGCACCAAGAGTGTCCACCTCAGGTAACTGGGAAGGCTGACCCATGGGGCCATATAGGACACCTAGCACACAAAGCTACCCTACCAACTCAGGAAAGCAGCAAAAATGCAGAGACAAAGAACCAGATCACAAATGAAAGAAATGGAGGAAAACAAACAACTGGATATAGAGTTCAAAACCACGGTTATAAGGTTTTTCAAGAATTTCCTAGAAAAGGCCAATAAATATAGTGAGACCCTCGAGGATATGAAAAAGGACCAACTAGAAATTAAACATACAATGACTGAAATAAAAATATTATACAGAGACCCAACAGCAGACTAGAGAAACGCAAGAATCAAATCAAAGATTTGAAATACAAAGAAGCAAAAAACAGTCAACTGGAAAAGCAAAAAGAAAAAAGAATCCCAAAATTTGAAGACAGTGTAAGAAGCCTCTGGGACAACTTCAAGCATACCAACATCTGAATTATGGGGGTGCCAGAAGAAGAGAGAGAGCAAGATACTGAAAACATATTTGAAGAATTAATGACTGAAAGCTTCCCCCACCTGGTGAAAGAAATAGACTTACAAGTCCAGGAAGTGCACAGAACCCCACACAAAAGGAATCCAAAGAGGACCACACCAAGACACATCATAATTAAAATGCCAAGAGCAAAAGACCAAGAGAGAACATTAAAAGTTGCAAGAGAAAAACAGTTAGTTACCTACAAGGGAGCACCCATACGATTGTCAGCTGATTTCTCAACAGAAACTATGCAGGCCAGACGGGAGTGGCCAGAAATCTTCAAAGTGATGAATAGCAAGAACCTACAACCAAGATTACTCTACCCAGCAAAGCTATCATTCAGAATTGAAGGTCAGATAAAGAGCTTCACAGATAAGAAAAAGCTAAAGGAGTTCATCACCACCAAACCAGTATTATATGAAATGCTGAAAGGTATTCTTTAAGAAGAAGAAGAAGAAGAAAAAAGTAAAGATAAAAATTATGAACAACAAATACATATCTATCAATAAGTGAATCTAAAAATCAAGTGAATTAAAAATCTGAGTAACAGAATAAACTGGTGAATATAATAGAATCAGGGGCATAGAAAGGGAGTAGACTGATAATTCTCTGATGGAAAGGGGTGTGGGGGTGTGGGAAGAGACTAGACAAAAATCGTACACCTATGGATGAGGACAGTGGGGAGGAGGTAAGGGCAGAGGGTGGGGTGGGAACTGGGTGGAGGGGAGCTATGGGGGGGAAAGGAGAAACAATTATAATAATCTGAACAATAAAGATTTATTAAATTAAAAAAGATATTTAATTCAAATGGAAAGAAAAAAAACAGCTGGTTTAGCAATACTTATATATAACAAAATAGACTTTCATACCAAAGCTATAGTAAGAGATAAAGAAGGACACTAGATAATGATAAAGGGAGCAATCCAACAGGATTATATAACCCTTATAAACATTTATGCACCCAACACAGAAGTACCTAAATATATAAAGCAAATTTTGATGGGCATCAAGGGAGAGATTGACAGTAATACAGGTATAGTAGGGGACTTTAACATTCCACTGACATCAATGGATAGATCTTCCAGTCAGAAAATCAACAAAGGGATGGCAACTTTAAATAACACACTTGACCAAATGGATTTAATTGATATTTTCAGAGAAATTCACCCAAAAGCAACAAATTATATATTTTTTCAAGTGAATATGGAACATTTTTTAAAATGGAACACATATTATGACACAAAATAAGTCTCAATTAATTTAAGAAGATCAAAGTCATATCAAGCACCTTTGACCATAACACTATGAAACTAGAAATTAATCACAAGACAGAAAGTAAAAAACACACAAAGACACAGAGGCTAAATAACATGTTACAAAACAATGAATGGCTTAACAATGAAATCAAGGAAGAAACCAAGAGGTATATTTTTTTGGTATTATTATTTATTAATTATTGTAGTTCCCATACAGACAACTATAAGCCTACTTTTTAAAATCTTTATTGTTGAGATTATTACAGATGTCTCTCTTTTTTCCCCCCATAGCTCCCCTCCACCTGGTTCTCACCCCACCCCAGGCCCTCGCCATCCTATTATCTGTGTCCATAAGTAATGCATACATGCATATAAGATCTTCGTCTAATCTCTTCCCACACCCCCTACATTCCCTTTCCTCTGAGTATCATCAGTCTGTTCCATTTCCATGCCCCTGATTCTATTCCATTCAACTAGTTTATTCTGTTCATCAGATTTTTTTATTCACTTGATTTTTAGATTCAATTGTTGATAGATATGTATTTGTTGTCACTTTGTTCATAATTTTTTTATCTTTACCTTTTTCTTCTTCTTCCTCTTCTTAAAGAATACCCTTTAGTATTTCATACAATACTGGTTTGTTGGTGATGAACTCCTTTAGCTTTTTCTTGTCTGTGAAGCTCTTTATCTGACCTTCAATTCTAAATGATAGCTTTGCTGGGTAGAGTAATCTTGGTTGTAGGTTCTTGCTATTCATCACTTTGAATATTTCTTGCAACTCCCTTCTGGCCTGCGTAGTTTCTGTTGAGAAATCAGCTGACAATCGTATGGGTGCTCCCTTGTAGGTAATTAACTGTTTTTCTCTTGCCGCTTTTAAGATTCTCTCATTGTCTTTTGCCTTTGGCATTTTAATTATGATGTATCTTGGTGGGGTCCTCTTTGGATTTCTCTTGTTTGGGGATCTCTGTACTTCCTAGACTTGTAAATCTATTTCTTTCAACAGGTAGAGGAAGTTTTCAGTCATTATTTATTCAAGTAGGTTTTCAATATCTTGCTCTTTTTCTTCTTCTGGCACCCCCATAATTCAGATGTTGGTACACTTGAAGTTGTCCCAGAGGCTCCTACACTATCTTCGTATTTTTGGATTTTTTTTGCTTTTTGCTTTTCTGGTTGGGTGTTTCTTGCTTCCTCATATTTCAAATAATTGACTTGATTCTTGGGATCCTCTAGTTTACTGTTGAATCCCTGTATATTATTCTTTATTTCAGTCAGTATTTGCTTAATTTCTGACTGGACCTTTTCCATTTTTTTGGCATTCTCACTAAGATCCTTGAAGGTCTTACTAAGTTCCTCAGAGGTTTCTAGAAGATTCTTGAGTAACCTTATAACTGCGGTTTTGAACTCTATATCCAGTAGTTTCCTTTATTCCATTTCTTTCATTTGTGACATGTTTCTTTGTCTCCACATTTTGGCTGCTTCCCTGTGTTTGTTTCCATGTATTGGGTAGCTGCTAAGTCTCCTTGAGTTGATAGAGTGGCCCTGTGTAGTAGGTGTCCTATAGGGCCCAGTGGTTCAACCTCCCCAATCACCTGAGGTGGACACTCTTGGTGCACCCATTTGTGGGCTATGCGCATAGTTTTGTTGTAGTTGAGTCTTGATTCCTGTTGGTGTCACTGGGAGGAATTGACCTCCAGGCCAATTGGCTGTGGGGACCCGCTGCAACTATAGTGGGAGAGCTGCTGTGCAGGAGACACCCTTATGGAGCAGGACTTGCTTCAGTAGGGCTTTGGTGCTCACTGAGTCTGCCCCCTGAGTGTGTTACTTATGGATGTGAAGGGTTGTAATCTGGATGGTCTCACACTGACCCCTGGATACACTGGCTCTTGGACCTCCAGGGAGGTGCAAAGTCAGCCACTGCCTGGGGCCATCCAGCAGGAGCTACAGAGAGATCTGCAGATTCCTCCTCTTTCTATTGGGTTTGGAAGTGCCCAGATGAGGCCTAGCTGTAAAGCAAGGCAGGCCGGTGCTGGTGCCAGTTCTTGGGCCTTTTATTGATAGCTTTGGGGCTCCCTGACCCAGTTGCAGCTTGTTTGACAGGTTTTAGGCGCAGAAAGGACAGACCATTCATATGCAAAAGCCAGTGTGCAGAGCTTAGGTGGGGTTGTAAATTGATTGGGGTGGGGTCTTGGAATCACCAGGGTGGAGCAAACAGAAATGGCTGCCAGTCAGTCCTGCACTGAAGAGGTCCCAGCATGGGAACAGTGACCACTGTGAGCACTTCCATCTGGAAGAAAGCTGCCCCCAAGTTTCTGCCCCAATGTCAGACAGTCCAGTTTCTCCCTGTATGTGTCTGGGTCCTCCAAAACCTTGCCTGGCACTGGAGCTCAGAGGAAGTGGGAGCTTGTAAATTCAGTTCGTGGTGCTGGCCTTTTAAGAGGAGCAGTTGGGTCTCCAGCAGCCTGCGTGTCACTCATCCCCAATCTGCACTGGTTTTTACAGTCTGTAGTTCTTATGGCCCCATAGCGACTTCTTTCCCCAGCTCTGGGACCCTGGGCTGGGGGTCTGGTGTGGGGCTGGGACTCCTTTCTCCTCCAGGCAGCCTCCGCAGAGACAATCTCCCTCCTGATTGAAAAAGCGGCACACTCGGGTGCCGGACAAGTCAGTTCTGCGCCTCCGCACCTCCTACCAGTCTCAGTGTGCTTTCTTCTTTACCTCTCCAGTTATAGTACTTCCACTCCACTAACTTCCCGCGTTTCTGGATGATAGTTGTTCTGTATTTCAGTTGTAATTTTGACGTGATTGTGGGAGGCAGCAAGTACAGATGTTTAACTAGGCTCTCATCTTGGTTCTCTCCCAAGAGATATCTTGAAACAAATAAAAATGAGAACACAACAACTTCAAATTTGTGGGACACTGGAAAAGCAGTCCTACAAGGGAAATTCATACCATTATAGTACTATCTCAAGAAGCAATAAAAAACCCAAATAAAAGAGCTAATTTTACACTTCAAGAAACTTGAAAAAGAACAAAAAAAAAAAAACAAGTTCAAAGTGAGTAGAGGGAAGGAAATAATAAAAATCAGAGCATAAATAAATAAAATAGAGTCTAAAAAATATACAAAAGATCAATACAACCAAGAGTTGGTTCTTTGAAAGAATAAATAAATTTGACAAACCATTAACCGGACTCATCAAGAAGAAAAGAGATGATCCAAATAAATAAAATCAGAAAGAAGTGAAGTGACAACTTACACTGAAGAAATACAAAGAATTGTAAGAAAATATTATGAACAACTATATGCCAATATATTGGACAATCTAAACAAAATGGATAAATTCCTAGAAACATACAATCTTCCAAAACTGAATTAGGAAGAATCAGAGAATCTGAATAGCTAGATCCCAAATAGTGAAATTGAAATATTAATCAAATAATTCCAAACAAACAAAACCCAGAACTGTTGGATTCACAGGTGAATTTTACCAAGCATCCAACTAACACCTATCCTTCTCAAACTCTTCTAAGAAATTCAAGAGGAAAGAAGATTCCCAAGCTCATTTTACTAGGCCAGCATTATCCTAATGCTTGATAAATACATGACAAAGAAAGAAAGTTATAGGCCAGTATCCCTGATGAACATAGATGCTAAAATCCTCAACAAAATATCAGCAAAACAAATCCAGCAATACATTAAAAAATCATACACCATGATTAAGAGTGATTTATTCTAAGATGCAAAGTTGGTACAATGTCCACGAATCAATAAACATGATACACCACATAAACAAAATGAAGAACAAAATACATAATCATACAAATAGATGCAGAAAAGGCATTTGATAAAATCTAGCACCGATTTATGATAAAAACACTCAGCAAAGTGGGAATAGAGGGAAAATACCTCAATGTAATAAAGTCCATATATGACAAACCCACAGCCAACATCATACTCAATGAGCAAAAACTACAAGCTTTCCCCTTAAGATTAGTAGCAAGACAGGGATGTCCACTTTCATCATTCTTATTCAACATAGTATTAGAATTCCATGCCACAGCAATCAGGCAGGAAAAAAAAAAATAAAAGGCTTCCAAGTCAGAAAGGAAGAAGTAAAATTGTCATTATTTGCAGATGACATGATACTGTATATAGAGAACCCTGAATTCCACCCAAAAATTACTAGAACTAAATAATGAATTCAGTAAGGTAGCAGGATATAATAAATATCCAGAAATCAGTTTCATTTTTATATACCAACTAGTAGCCTGTTTGCACGAAGATTCGTGCAATAGACCTTCATTCACCTGGCTGCCTGCACCAGTTTTCTGCCGGCACCAGGGACCCAGGCCTTGGCTGTGGCCACCGCCTTCTGCCTTCTTTCAGGGTCGGGGCTTGGCCCCGGGCGGTGGCCTTGGGCTGGGCCGCACCCAGCGTCCCTGCTACCGATCGCAGGAGCTGACTCCCAGTGGTTTCCTGTGATTGGTGCAGGCTCCCCACTGGTGCCCAAGGCCGGGAAAGTCTCGAGCGGCTTTCCCGGCCTTGGGCTCCGCCAAACCCCAACGTCCCTGCAACGGTTTCCTGGTGGGCGTGGTTGATGGGCATGGCTTGGTTGGTGGGCATGGCTTGGGCGTAGCGAAGGTGCGGTCAATTTGCATATTTGTCTATTATAAGGTAAGATAATGAGCTATCAGAAAGGGAAATTAAGAAAACAATCCCATTCACAGTGTCTTCAAAAATAATAAAATACCTAAGAATAAATTCAACCAAGAAAAGACCTGTACTCATAAAATTACAAGACACTGAAGAAAGAAATGGAAGAAGATACAAATAAGTTGAAGCACATACCGTGTTCATAATAGAAAGAATTAACATCATTAAAATGTCCATACTACCCAAAGCAATCTACATATTCTATGAAATTACTATCAAGATACCATTTGCATATTTCACAGAACTAGAAAAATATTCCAAAAATTTATATGGAACCAGAAAAGACCAGCAATCTTGAGAAAGAATGAAGTTGTAGTAATCATGCTACCTAATATCAAACTATACTGCAAGGGTATAGTAATCAAAATAGCATGGTATTGGCATAAAAAAAAAAAAAACAGACTTACAGAACAATGGAATAGAGAGCCCAGAAATAAACCCATGTCTTTATAGTCAATTAATATTTAACAAAGTTAGCAAAAACATGAAATTGCTAAAAAAAAGTCTATTCAATAAAGTGTATTGGGAAAATTGGACAGAAAATGAAACTAGAACAACTTCTTTTACCACACACAAAAATAAATTCAAAATGGATTAAAGACTTAAATGCTAGACTTGAAACCATAAAAATCCTAGAAAAAAACAGACAGTAAAATCTTGGCCATTTCTCATAGCAATATATATTTTTTCTGATATATCTCTTCAGGCAAGGGAAACAAGAGAAAAAAGACAATAACAAATGGGACTACATCAAACTAAAAACTGTTTTCAAATCAAAGGAAACTATCAGCAAATGAAAAGACAAACCACAATAAATTGATGAACACATTTGTCAATACATCTGATAAGGGGTTAATATCCAAAATTTATAAAGAACTTAAACAACTCAACACTAAAAATTCCCAAACATTCCAACTTAAAAATTGGCAAAGGACCTGGATAGACATGTCTCCAAAGCAGACATACTGATGGCCAATAAATACATGAAAAGATGCTTGACGTTACTAGTCATCAGAGAAATGCAAATTAAAACCACAATGAGATATCACCTCACACACATCATCAATAAATCAATGAGCAACAAGTGTTGGCAAGGATGTGGAGAAGTTGGTGCAAAGTTGGTGGAAATGCAGACTGGTATAACCAATGTGGAAGATAGTATGGAGGTACCTCAAAAAGCTAAAAATGGAACTGCCTCATGATCCAGTGATTCTACTTCTGGCAATTTATTTGAAGAAAAACAAAATACTAATTTGAAAGAACGTAACGACCCCTATGGTCATTGTAGCATTATTTACAATAGCCAAGATTTGGAAGCAGCCCAAATGTCCATCAGTAGATGTGTTGGTGGAATAGACAAGTCATCATTTCAGGGGTGGGGATGATAGGGGAGTAGGTGGAGCAAGGGGGATAAATGGTGATGAAACAAATCCTATATAATAAAAGCCTAATATGCTAAGTGTCCAGTCGACCAGTCGGCTGTTCAACCAAAGTGTAATATGGTAGCCTAAGCAAATAATTAGCATATTACGTTCAACCGCTCACTATGATGTGCACTAACCACCAGGGGGCAGATGCTCTGACCGGTAGGTTAGCTTGCTGCTGGGGTCTGACTGATCAGGACTGAGCGAGATGGGCTGGACACACCCTGGAGCCCTCCTGGGTCCCTCCCCAGCTAGCCAACCTCCTGCATCCCTCCCTGGCCCCAAATGTGTAACGGTGGGGTCCCTTGGCCTGGCCTGCACCCTCTTGCAATCTGGGACCCCTCAGGGGATTTCAGAGAGCCAGTTTCAGCCTGATTCCTACAGGGGGAGTGCCGCTCAGCCAGAAGCCAGGCTTACAGCTAGCGAGCACAGTGGCAATGGCAGAAGCCTCTCCTGCCCCCATGGGAGTGCTAAGGATGTCTGACTGATGGCTTAGGCCCGATTCCCCTGGGGAGCTCGCCTAAGATATCAGTTGGACATCCCCTGAGGGCTTCCGGACTGCGAGAGTGCACTGGCTGGGCTGAAGGACCCCCCAAGTGCACAAATTTTGTGCACCAGGCCTCTAGTATATAAAATAAAGATAAAAGCAAAAAGAAAATATGTCTTTTTTTTCAGAAGCTCAGCCACAGAGACTTAAAAATTTCAATAAAAAGCAAGGCTTGTTTAAAGGTCAATCACTCATGATATTTTCCCTGAGTTAGAGCTTATTCAACAAAGTAAGGAGTTCACAACTGTCTGTTACTTATAAAACGGATGTGGAGCCAAATTTTCACATGGGTACACATGCCTGTGTATGTGCCACACACACACACACACACACTCACACACACACACACACACACACACACACACAAACCATAAAATACATTTCTAACCTATCTTAAACTTATCACTGAGTCTCCCACTTCCAACCTGCCAGCACGGCCACTCAGGAATGCATGTTTGTAGTAAGTAACACGATAGATCTGTGACTTAGAAATAATATATAATACATAAATTTCCCTTTTATTATTGTGTTCCAGAATCTATTACCAATTACTTTCAGATTGTAAAAACAGGTGCCAAAATCCAAATAATTCAACACAGTTAATAAGAAAAGTCATACAGCCCTAACCGGCTCAGTGGATAGAGCATTGGCCTGCGGACTCAAGGGTCCCAGGTTCGATTCCAGTCAAGGGCATGTACCTTGGTTGCGGGCACATCCTCAGTAGGGAGTATGCAGGAGGCAGCTGATCAATGTTTCTCTCTCATCGATGTTTCTAATTCTGTATCCCTCTCCCTTCCTCTCTGTAAAAAAATCAATAAAATATATTTTTTTTAAAAAAAGAAAAGTCATACAATGTGTGAGAATAATTTGCTTTTTAACAAAGTTTTCATAGAAAATAAATTCTTTTCTTTACCAGAAATAGTATTCTGTTTTATGTGGAAAAGATTTTAAAAACTAAAGGGTTGCAATGTATCTTTGTTTTTATACTTGTTGAATATTTTTAAACTTTCTTATAGGTGCTTTTTAAAAACATATTTTTATATCTTTTCTTTGAATTATATAGAATGCTAATTCCATATTTCTTTTTCATTTTCAAAATATAAAGATAACCAAATTTCTATTAAAGTCTCCAGAAGTATATAGGATGACTACAGCAGGGCAGCAAATTAGACTTTTTAAGCATAATATATTAATTTCTTATTTATAACTAATGTAAAAACAATAATTTCAATAAAATTTTACAAATGAGCAAAATAATAAATGTTTTTGTGATAGTAGTTCTGTTTTCTTCTGAATCATTTTGTACAATTTTAAAAAGCTTATTCATGTAGATTTTAATAAATTTCATATTTATTGAGATTAAATTATCTTAATTCATTTTTGCCACTTAGACAAACATTTCTTGTCAATTCTATCAAAAAGAACCAAACTGGGCCGAAACCGGTTTGGCTCAGTGAATAGAGCGTCAGCCTGCGTACTCAAGGGTCCCAGGTTCGATTCTGGTCAAGGGCATGTACCTTGGTTGTGGGCACATCCCCAGTAGGGGGTGTGCAAGAGGCAGCTGATCGATGTTTCTCTCTCATCAATGTTTCTAACTCTCTATCCCTTTCTCTTCCTCTCCGTAAAAAATCAATAAAATATATTAAAAAAAAAAAAGAACCAAACTGGAATAGCTTGAAGAATAAAATCATAAAATCTTTTTAAAAGAATGTCCCTTAAAAAACTGAAAATTAGAAGTGTAAAGCACTTCAATAAAAATAAAGCTCTACTAGTAAATATATATCATTGCATGAAATATCGATTAAATGCCAATGACTTTATTAGCAACTATGTATGTTTTAGTAAATAGAGATTTGCAATCAAAATGCCTCATATTTACTAGGCATTAACAACAGGGGCACTGCTAGCATCTTAATAAAGAACAACTACCAAATAATTTTTTATCTTTATTTCTGATTCTTTCTGTGATTGGTTATTATAGTAACTGTAATATTATTCAGCTTTACAATATCTATTCCTTAAGTATCTTTCTTATGGAAGGCATTTTCATTTTAAGGAAACAACACACAATTAGGCTCCAGTTGGGTAAACAAACTGTGTTATAATATACCCATATCAAAGCCCATATTCATTTTTTCTTACCAGGTCTTTATATTCTATGTTAGGAAATCTATCTCTGTATTTTAATCACTATACATAAGCTGAACTTTGTTTAACATGATTAATGAAGCATTTTAATATTAACTAGAATTTGGAGGATGCACAAGAAAATCTTATTTTAAATATTTGAAAAGACAAGTTGGATAATCAGTACTCATTGAAGACAGTAATTTTCACAGTACTATTAAAGCACGTGTAAACCCTTTTGATTACATTTTATATATGGGCTCATTTAAATAATTTATAATTACAAAATAACATGGAAAATTACTCTAGTTATCTTTTTTTCTATCTTTAGTGGCTTGGTTGATTAAATTCCCTCACAACTAAAACTATAATAAATATTAGTACAATTTTTATTCTAAATTTTATTTGATCATTTTATTGTCTTATTTTTATGATGAATTTATCTAGACACATAGGTATTTGTATGAGGAAAATTTTTATTAAAAGTGACTTTGGGTGGTGGGCACATGGTGTAATACAGACTTTGTAACTTAGACATCCACATTTGAAACCTATATGTTCATGTTGACCAATGTCACCCCAATACAATTTAATTAAAAAAAAAAGTGACTACCAATGAAAACTTAATTGTTTGTAATTTAGCTTGGTATTTATGTGAGGGCCTAGATAAAGCTATAGATAGTACCTTCATAAATACCTTCATAACTTAAACAAGGCAAGAAACAGTACACATTTAGATCAAACTGTTTTTACTGAAAGTGGAGAATATGGAAGGAACCTAATAGGTGTCTAGCTCTCTAAGCAAAAAGACTTAATGAGACAAATTTCCATTTTGCAGAGACTAAAAGGGAATAGTAGGACCCATAGCATCAACTGAGGAATCCTAATATATAAAAGCCTGGGTCTGTCACATCCACAATGACCGGAGGCTCAACCTTAATGCCCAGGCTGTGTGCACAGCAGGCTCTGGTGGGTGGGGACTTATGGCAGTGGTGATGGGGATGGGGGATGTGGGGCCAGCACTCACACTTACTCACAACCGCACACAGGCACAGACACAGTACCCACCAGCTCACAGCCTTTTCTCTCTTTCTTTCCCTCACTCCCGGCTTGCTCTTGGAGACTCTGTCAGAATGAGGAAACAAAACAGATGGGGTCTGAAGAGGCCTGGATGGAAGTGAGGGTGGGCAGAGGGTGGAGCAGCCCCCACTGGGCCCACCCCCTCCCAGCCGGGAAAGAGGAAGAGAGAGACAGGGAGGCAGGGAGGCCTGGAGGACTGCTGAGAAAAAAAGAGAGACAGAGACTGGGCGAGATCAGGCTGGCAGGGGAGGGCAGTTGGGGGCGAGATCAGGCCTTCAGGGGAGGGCAATTGGGGGCAAGATCAGGCCGGCAGAGGAGGGCAGTTAGGGGTGATCAGGCAGGCAGAGGCATTTGAGGGTGAGATCAGGCTGGCAGGGGAGAGCAGTTGGGGGCGAGATTAGGCTGGCAGGGGAGGGCAGTTAGGGGCAATCAGGCAGGCAGGAAGGTGAACAGTTAGGAGCCAGTGGTCCCAGATTGCGAGAGGGATGTCCGACTGCTGGTTTAGGCCTGATCCCTGTGGGATCAGGCCTAAACCGGCAGTTGGACATCCCCCAAGGGGTCCCCGATTGGAAAGGGTGCAGGCTGGGCTGAGGGAACACCGCCCCCCCGACCTGTGCATGAATTTTGTGCACTGGGCCACTAGTGTATGATAAGCCATCTGGCTTAATGTTGTAAATAGATGGTAAGTCCTATATGCAGTTCTCAATATTGGTACTAATGTAACCGGACAACCAAGGGGTTAGTGCTGCCTGTGCCAACTTGAGACAATTAAGCAGAGACAGGGTTAAATCATATGTGAGCATTTATTCTAATACTGC
Organism: Ia io; assembly: GCA_025583905.1. Taxonomy (NCBI): domain Eukaryota; kingdom Metazoa; phylum Chordata; class Mammalia; order Chiroptera; family Vespertilionidae; genus Ia; species Ia io. The sequence goes on from JAJQQW010000002.1 coordinate 115,462,923, forward strand.
TGGTAACATGGGAGAGCAGCAAGTCATCCACAGGAATCTGCTCTGACTCCCCTCACCAGTTGGCTGATTATTTACACACAAAGAAGATAGCCATGTGCAGCTGGGAGCTGCAAGTGTAACATGGAAAGGGGAGGGTAGAGTCTACAGTCCAGCCTTCAGGAGCTCAAAGTTCAATAACAATAATCTTCTATGATGTTACAAATAGCTCAGCCTGTTGTTGGGACTGGAGAATGGTCAGCATTCCTGAGAAAAACTCCCGGAGGGGGTCAGGGTCTGGACACAGAAACTAAATCAAAGAGTGTGCTGTCCTTGGTCTGTTCTCAAAATGTACTTCTTTTCTGAGTAATGGACCCTTTGAGGCATCTTATCTTTTTACAGCCCTGTTTCATCCTCCAGTTTCCCAGGGTCTGTAAGAAAACTTCTTATCAATAGCAAGGTGAATAATTATTAGACAACTGTGGCTCTATTCTCATTACATACCCTTTCCCACTATCACTAATATGAGTATAAAATGAACACTTTACCTACTTAAACATCTGTCCTGTCTCTCATGCAGCTAAAGCAGATTTACCTAGTTGAAACTTGATTAATATTGTTGACCTGTGCATCCTCTACATACATGGAAACTATCAAGGAAATCTGATAAACTGGACCATACTCTGATCAAAACACCTAGTAGGCAAAATGTAACTGATGGGGTGGGTTTCTAGGAGTAAGTGACAATGACACTGAAAAAGGCAAAAAACTGTGCAGAAGGAAATCTACCCTGGTTACAGAAAAGTGTTTGCACATAATTCAAAGAGATAGTGTCCCATGTTCATGTATAAATATCCAAAAGAGAAACTAGAATCAAAGAATCTCAAAGACCACAAATATGTAATTCTGACTTATCAATCATATACTTTTCAGAATTATTAATTTATTTAACAAATAATATTTATTTACTTCCAGGTTTTAGGTACCATGTTTTCTGTGGAGAAAGTAAAAAGAAAAAAAGAATTTAATTTAGAATGTCAAAGGAACCAGTATTTTTACAAAAAATTCTTTGATCAGTTCAGATTTTTATTTAATATGTACAAACAATAGGAGGGGGGGAGGTTAAGTTACTCTGAGAAAATGTATGGAGTCACAAGTAAACTACTAGAAAGGAAAATGGTCATTTCTATTTAACCTAATAAAAAATGATGTTAGAGAAGAATTTGGTATATTGTCTTTTTATAACTGCAGTTACCCAATTTGATGAGCTCAACAGTGTACAATTAAGATTTTGTTCATTATGAGATAAGAAAATATTTGTAACTATAACCGTAATGACTGGTTATCTGATGATATTGCCAATATTAACAAATAATAAAATGGTGTTTCATATGACTATAATTAATACTTTTGCTATTTCTTATAGGCAAAATAAATTCTTGCATAATCAACATTTCCATTGGCTTTACATGCAGCTACTTATTAGATATGTGAACTACATAGTATTAATGCATCACAGCAACTTTATTTTCATTTATATATTCATTCACTCAACAAATATTATCAAACACCTCTTTCTACAACACCTGACACTGTGAAATGTCAGAAAATAAACCAGAATCATTGGCTTGTGAATATATTTTGAAGAGAGAGCCATCAAAATTCTCTGACAGATTGAATGAGAGAAAAAGATGAAGTTAAGAATGACTCTAACATATTTTTCTCAGCAAAATTATTCTATGAATTTATAAGTAAAAATTTAGAAAAAAATTGATTTTATACATACAGAACCATTTACATAGGACCTAAGAATGTAAACTTTGGAACTACCTCAGATATTTATCCTAGAAAAAAAGTAAATAAAAATGAAGAACAAAATTTATATTTAAAATCATAAAAATTAAGAGGAAGTTGATAGTAGCAATAGAGTACCAATTAAGCTAAGAGGAAATCCCACGAGGTGGGAAAGAGAAGGTAGGATAAAATAATTCCTCCAGTCAATGAAAGGAAGGAGTTACAGTGCAATCTTAGATATATAATAGCTCACGTGCATTAATGATGTCAGATTTGAAGCAAAAAGTATTCTAAAATCAGGTGGTTCAGCTGTATGCACAGCAAGAGGAATAGGATCAGTGAGAAAGATAGAGGAGTCCAATACAGAAGCTGATCCTTGGGGATGAAGAATCACTAAAATTGAAGAAAAGTACAGAGAGAAGAGACAGATTTTGTACATGTATGATAATAGGCAGAAACTAATGCACAGTAATATCTTGAGATAATATGATATGTGCACTATTGGGAGAATTGTAGTAATGAGGGAAATCATTTTGATTTGATACTTCTGTCCAAAATAATTTAAAGACCCTTTATTTTTCCATTAATACAGAAGATTGGACTTGTGAGGATAACAGATACATGTGACAGAGTAATAGTTCTGAAATACTAGTTGATATTTTATACCTGAAATTTCCTCCTTTTATCTCCCTCATTCAATTGTTTCATTCAATTAAGCAGATTTGGAGTTATTATCTCAGGGTAATCTTTGTCTCAGATTTAGATGGAAAACAGAATACTCATAAGTCTTTAGTAATTTTCATTTCCAAAATACTGAAGTGCTTTAAAAAAGTCAAAGACCTTCTGGCATATTTAAATATTTCAAACAGTGAAGTGGAAACTTTTTGAATGCCACAATGAAGTTGGGGGGTGCTACTGGTATCTAGTAGGTAGAACCATGAGTACTCTTAAATATCACGCAATGCGTGAACTGGGCCTTCCCTGGAGAAGAAACCTGTGTTCCCCGAGATAATGTGATCAGTGCTGGGGCCCCGCCAGCAGGCCAGGGAATCCCAAGGCAGGTGCTGGGCATGGAGGCCACCGGGGCATAGACTACAAAGGGGACAGAACTGAACTTCACATCACCCTGCTTGGCACCAGAAGATGACTGGTTAGCCAGAGATGGGTAAGATTCCTCAGGGAAGGAACAACCTAAGACAGGCACAGTCGCAGAGGGGCCATCAGGAGAGAACTTGGGGGTCAACAGAGGTGGGGCACAGACCCTCACCCCCCCAACCTTGCAGGGGCCTGAACCCTCACCCCTTTTGAGGGAGGTCTCCTGCCCCCATGGCTGCTTTGCTTCCCATGCCCAGCTTAGATCAGGACACAGGTGACAGACAGAGACTTGGCCCAGCTCAGATCGGGACCCAGGTAACAGACAGAGACTTGGCCGACAGCAGCTGCCCTATATCTAAATCCAGCCTAGCACCAGGAATGCTCAGGGCCTACTCAAGAATGCAAATAATCCTTTCCACTAATATTTACAGGGTAAACTAAGATTGTTGGTAGAGTATTAAATTTGACAGTAAAATAGTAATCAAGTTTTCAGATTAATTTAAATAGGCTAATTGAAATAAGTGAATATTCAAGAAAATTTAATTGTACTGGACAAAAAGCTGTTCCTAAAGTAGTAACTAAAATTTCTATTGGTAGTTCATCTCATGGTAAAATTCCTGAACATGCAATGAACCTAAAGCAGTCATATTTTTGTGCAAAAAATTAAAATTTAAAGTTATCAAGACTGGATTATAAAATTTACAAAAGCCTCCATTAATCAAAAAAAGGGGGGATAGTAGGGTAATATCATGTAAGGAAAAATATCCTATAAGTAAATTACATCTAGAAAACTTTTACTTTACAAAATTAATTTTCATTTGTAATGTTAACAGCAAGACACCCTTGAAAAACACACATGGTGTCTAAATAAGACAAAGGAAAATTGTTTGGGTAAAAATAAAAAGGACCCCAAATCAATTATATAGAAAAGATTCCTTTATTATCTTTTGGTCGAGAATATGTTTGTATATTTTCAGAAAACAACTCCAAGACCATGTGGATTTCTGCAACAGAGAGGAAATGACAGGTCTGCTCCAACCATGAAGACAAGAGGAGAAACAGTCCAGAGATAGAAGACGCTGTCTATGCCTTGCCATGTTAGCAGTCAGCAGCTGTGCGTTGCTGCAGGTTGCCTAGGACCAAACCAGAGAGGGTCAGACCTGCATTGCCACCATGTGCCCACCATCCAGATATCATGGCTGACATGTACACAATGTTTGGCGTTGAAATGGGGACTCAGAACTGTTGGACATTGAAATTGGGACTCAATCATTTTTTGTTATTATATGTTTATTTCTAGTCTGAAGAGGCAAGATTTTTTAAAGGAAAGAAATGGGGGAAAAAATAGATACAGAGGCAAAGAAGTATTGAACAGACTGTCAAACTATAGCGGGAAGGCAGGAGAGGTTGGGGGGGGCTGTAAGAGATCAACCGAAGGACTTGTACGCATGCATATAAGCATGACCAATGGATACAAGACACTGGGTGGGGGGCATGTGAGGGCATGTATTGGGGGATAGGGGAGGCCGGGGGGAGGTCAATGGGAGAAAAATGGAGACATATATACTACTATTTGTAATACTTCAAACAATAAAAAATAAATAAATAAAAAATAAATTTAAAAAAATCACACAATGCTCAAGACAGCCCTTTCATTCCAAACAAAGTATTAGCTAGCCCAAAATGTCAAGAGTGCCGAGGTTGAGAACTATTATTTTAGTTTTGTAGGAAGACAAGAGAATATGGGTGAGTAAAGAGCATAGGGGCAGTGCCAGATTATGAAGGAAGGAATCCATTTCCCTGGTAGAGCCCTGGATGTTGTGCAAACATCTTGTATCACAAGCTGACACCTAGAGGCATGGTAAGGTCACAATAAAGGACTGTGCATTATGTTCATGAAGATCTTATCTGAGCCTGGCATAATGATAATGCTTCTGTAAGTCATGAAAGCTATAGAATGATCTCGTGTATCAGAGCACAAAAATAGTGAATATAGATGACAAGAGCTGAAAATACTATGCATAGGACAAAGAGGCATCTCAGTGCAGAGCCTGATGAAGAATCTGAGACAGAGGTCAAAGAATGCCCTTTAGTGTGCCAATTATGCAACATAGTTGTGGCTTGAGGTAAATACAGAAAGCTAAACCATAGAGGGCAACTCTTTGTTAAGTTTAAAAAGATCTCTATTCAGCAACAGAGGAACATGTTTCCCAAGAAGACAGTTAAGTTTATGAAAGCATTTTGCATGAGGAAAACGTGCATGGAAATAAGCTTAAAAATAATTGAATTTCAGATGACTGCATTTGAGCAAGGGACTTCACTGTGCATGTCAAATGTTACCATTAATCAAGCTAAACTTAAATACATCAGGTTAGCCCAGCCTGTGTTGCTCAGTAGTTGAGAATCAACATATGAACCAGGGGCTCACAGTTCGATTCCTGGTCAGAGCTTATGCCTGTGTTGTGAACTTGATCCCCAGTAGGGGGTGTGCAGGAGGCAACCAATCGATGATTCACATCATTGATATTTCTATCTCTCTCCCTCTCCATTCCTCTCTGAAATCAATAATAATAATAAAAAAAAAAACAAATACCCACACATATATTTAAAAAATACAATAAAAAACCTTATATTAAAAAAAAACATATCAGGGTAGGGAATAAATTATTCTCTTTACCCAAGTACAGGGTTTTTAATGGATGAAATAAAAGTGTGGATCTATTTGTTGATGTTTTTTGCTTTGTCTTTGTTTAGTTTCTTTTTTTTGTTGTTGTTTTTTTTAACTTAAATATTCTAACTTAAATGGATTGTATTGAAAACATTGAAGGAATGCCATTTTGAAAATTTCTGGCAGAGCTTGCAGGGATAACAGTATAATATAAGTTTTTGTTTGAATAGCATGCCCTCTTTATATTCTGGCTCTGTAAGGAAATCAATGTCCTATCTCTTTCAAATCCACTATTTAAACATTGTTTAAAATATCAAATTCATCAAATGTGAGAAGTCATGCCTTCACTGAATAATAATAAATTTATTAAGCATTAAGTATATGCCAGCCATTTTACTAGGACTTTGCATGTGTTATCCTATTCAATACTTGCAACAACACTATGAGAAAGCTCATGCTAATATTTCCATTTGACACATGAAGGAGCTGATATGTAGAAATTTTAAGTAATAAAAAAAAATGTAGCAAAGCTAAGAATGGAGATCACTATTCAAACCTAAGCAGTCTGGTTTCAGAATGTATTATAGTTGCTTGAAGGCATCCTCTAGGTCATGATGGAAGATTTTAGAAGCTGCCAAATAACACTTCCATCTTATATCATTGACTAGGACTTAATACTAGCTACAGAAAAGTGGAAATGAAATCTTTATTGTGGAAATTCATATGCCAATCTAAATATCTAATACTGTATAAGAAGAGAAATCAGATTTAGAGACAAATAGAAGCCTGCCCCTGGCTAATTAGAATAAATGTTTATTGTATCTCTTGCATATAATATTATCTTTATCTTGCCTTCTAGGGCAAGGATCGATATTTATAACTTGTCTAGATGATCTACACCTGAATCCTATAGAAGATTCTGTATATGCTACTTGATTAATATTAAAATAAGTTGTTTATTAAGATAATTTTAAAATCAAAAAGTAAAATTAAGTTTTATTACCAAAAAGTGTCCTATATCTATTTTTATCATTTAAAAAATTGAACTATAATTGATATACAATATTATATTAATTTCAGAGTGTACAACTGAGTGATTAGATATTATATAACTTACTAAGTGTAATCCTATAAATCCCACACCCTTCTGACACCATACATAGTTATTACAACATTATTGACTATATTTCCTATGCTATACTTTACATTCCCATTACTATTCTGTAACAGCCAATTTGTACTTCTTAATCCCTTCATCTTTCTCACACATTCCCCAAACCCATCCCATCTCTTCAAAATGTTCTCTGTATCTATGAGGCTATTTCTGTTCTTCTTATTTATTTTTTTTAGATTCAATTGTTGATAGATATGTATTTATTGCTATCTTATTGTTCATATTTTAAATCTTTTTTTCCCTTCATCTTCTTAAAGAAGACCCTTTAACATTTCATGTAATACTGATTTGGTGGTGATGAATTCCTTTAGCTTTTTCTTTTCTGGAAAGCTCTTTATATGTCCTTGATTTCTCAGTGATAGCTTTGCTGGGTAGAGGAATCTTGGTTGTAGCTCCTTGCTTTTTATCACTTTGAATATTTCTTGCCAATCTCTTCAGGGCTTCTGATTTGATTCTTGATTCTGTTGATTCCCTATAAATTTTTCTTTACTTCAGTCAGTGTATCCTTCATTTCTGGCTGGTTCATTTTTATGGTGTAAATTTTTTATATTGTAGAAGTTCTCCTTAAGTTTATCTACTCTTCTCCTAAGTTCATTTAGCATTCTATAACCAGTATTTTGAACTCTTTGTCTAGTAGATTGCTTGTCTTTATTTGGTTTAGCTTTTTTTTTTTCTGGAGTTTTGTTCTGTTCCTTCATTTGGGACCTGTATCTATGTACATAGTATGTAGAGCTTCTGTGACAACTATGGAGGATCAGCTGTTCAGCCCCTCCCCCCATGGAGCAGGATTTACTTCAGTGGTGCTCTGATACCACCTGAGTCCACCCTTGAGCGTGTTGCTTGAGGAGGTGGTTGGGTAATGCTTCGTTGTGGTATGAAGTTGCTCACAGGATGAACTGGCTCTGAGGCAGGGCAAGGTCTCCCTGGGCCACCCAGCATGAGCTACAAAGCAACGTGCAGATTGCTACTCCTGCTGGGCTTGGAAGTGACTGGAGAGGCCAAGCTGTGAACCAAGTTTGGCTGCCCTTAGTGCCAGGTCTGGGGTCACTTAGTGAGAGTTATGGTACATACTGAGGCCAGATACTGCTTGTTTGAGAGATTTTGGGAAAGTCTGAAGCATGAGCCAAGACAGGCCATTCATATGGAAAAAACACTGGAAACAGCTTGAGTGGGTCCAACATTTTGTGGGGTGGGAGTCACAGGAAACCCCCAGCATGGTAAGCAATATTAGCCAGGTTTATGAAGACTCACATGGTTCCTAACTGCCAGCCCTGGGGGTGGGCAGGGAGGTGGTGGTAGGGGGAGTGCTTAAAAAAGAATGATGGCCTTTGCCAGCACTTCTGTCTGGGAGAAAGCTGCCCCTCCAGCTGTTGTCTTAAAGCCAGATATTTCAGTGTCTCCTGTGTGCCCCTAGTGCCATTCAAGCTGCTACTCCTGTGCTAGTGTTCAGATGAAGTGAGTCCAAGTAAGTCCATTCAGGCCCTTTAAGATGAATGTCTGGGACTCTAGTAGTCCTCTGTCTCACTCGGTCACAATCTGGCCTGGTTTTTACAACCAGAATTTATGGGGACTTCTCTTCCTGGCTCTGGAACCCTGGATTTTGGGGGAGGTGGCTGTTTTGGGACTGGGACCTCTTGGTCCTCAGGAAGGAACTTCACAGCCAATATATTCCTCCCAATTATTATCTGACACATGTGGATGTGGACCAGCCCATTCCATATCTCTGCTCCTCTTACCAGTCACAATGTGGCTTCTTTTTTTTTTTATTATTATTGATTTTAGAGAGAGATGAAGGAAGAGAGAGAGAGAGAAAGAGAGAGACATCGAGGTGAGACAAATACATCAATTGGTTACCTCCTTTACACACCCTGACCATGGATCAAACCACAATCTAGATGTGTGACCTGACTAGGAATTGAACCCACAACCTTCTGGTTTATGGGACAATTCTCCAACCAACTGAGCCACTCCATCCAGAGTTGGATTCATCTTTATATTCTTAGTTGTACGACTTCTGTTCAGTTAGATTTTAGACAGTTCTGAAAGATGGTTGCTCTGTACTTCAGTTATAATTTTGAGGTGGTTGTGAGAGGATGAGAACACCACATTTACTTATGACACTATCTTGACTAGAAGCCCTATATCTATTATTAAGACACTAGAGGCCCGGTGCATGAAAATTCATGCACTGGAGGGGGGGTTCCTCAGCCCAGCCTGCCCCCTCTCACAGTCTGGGAGCCTTCAGGGGTGGGAGGTGACCTGGCTATCAGGGGAAGGCGAAACCCCATCACACCTCTGCTGCTGCCACTGCCAGCAGTGTAAGCCTTGGCCGGTCCTGGTTACCTGAGCCTCAGGCAGCCCTGGGCAGCTGGGGGGCTGAGGGCAGGTCCAGCCACACTACACACCTGCCACCCTGCCCCCTGGCAGGGCTGAAAGGACTGGGGGACTCTGGCAGGGCTGAGGGGACTGGGTGCCGCCATCTTGTGGCTATGGGCACCGCCATCTTTGTGACAGTGTGACGGTCAATTTGCATATTCCCTCTTTATTAGATAAGATTTTGGCATGTAAGTGCCTGTCAGATTTTACTCTTTCACAACTACACCTATGGTGTTAACCATAAGTTCTCTTAGATTCCATCTTAAGATCAATAAAAAGTTACCATTCATCCTAGGTTCATAAAATGATTATATGTCCTTCATGTGAACTTTTCCAGTAATTGTACTTACTCCAAATTGACACTAACTCCAAACAGTTGTTGAACTTACTCTCCATTTATTCTAAAAATTAGACTAAGCTAATTCCATTGTAAGTCCTTGCTTCAAAAATACTTTTTAGGAAAATATACAAATGTCAAACAAACATATGAAAAGATTATCAACATCATATATTATCAGGAAGTTTCAATTTAAAGTAACAAGACACCATTAAATACCTATTAGATTGGCTGAAATCTAAAACAGACAATACTGGTGAGGATGTGGAACAATGGGAACTTTCACTTATTGTTGGCAGGAATGCAAAATGGTACAGGCACTTTGGAAAAATAGTGTGGCAGTTTCTACCAAACTAAACAAATTCCTATTATACAATTCAGTAATCTTGGTCCTTATCATTTAACCCAAGAGGTTGAAAATTTACAACCACACAAAAACATGCACATGGATGTTTATGGCAGCTTTATTCATAATTTCCAAAATATGGAAGCAACAAAGTTTTTCTTTGCTAGGTGAATGAATAAATTAAGTGTTGACCTCCATGCAATGAAATACTTTCCATCACTAAAAAGAAATGAGCTATTATGTCATAAGAAGACATGGAGAAAACTTTAAAACTCAAACAGCATATTGAAGAATCCCAGAATGGAATACAGATTTATAAATATGAAAAATATAAGAGAATCTAGAAGCAGTGGCATCTTAGTAGAAATCGGCACACTCAGAACTCTGGTTTTCATCTCTAAGTACCCATTCTCCAGGAAAAGGAACCAGATACTCATTTTTTAAAATATATTTTTATTGATTTCAGAGAGGAAGGGTGAGAGAGAGAGAGAGAGAAAACATCAATGATGAGGGAGAATCATTGATCGGCTGCCTCTTGCACATCCCCAGTAGGGATTGAGTCCACAACCCTAGCATGTGCTCTGACTGGGAACTGAACCATCACCTCCTGGTTCATAGGTCAATGCTCAATCACTGAGCCACCTATATACATTATTTGGAACTAGAAGCCTGGTGCATGAATTCGTGCATGGGTGGGGTCTGGCTGGCCTGCCCTGATGGAGGCCGATCGGGCTGGGCTGGCATGGGGGAGGGGATGCGGGAGGCTGGCTAGCCCACCCTGATAGGGATGAGGGGGCCGATCAGGGGTGGGGCTGGCCTGGGGGAGGGTCTGTGGGCAGTTGGCTGGCCAGCCCCACTCCCAATGTGGGTGGGAGGGCCGATCAGAGGCAGGGTCAGTTGGGGGAGAGGCTGCAGGAGTATGCAGGTTAGAAAGGGCCAATCAGTGTTCCCAATCTGGCCGGTTGGCCACCGCAGTGTGTGTCATAGTGACCAGTCATTGAGGTCATTCCTTCATTCTGGTAGCTTGGCTTTTATATATATAAATTATTTTTAGAAGAAGACTTAACATTTATCACTTATTTATTAACTCAATTATTTATGTTTACATATATATCATTTACATCAGTAAGGACTCATTGATATTTAGTTACTATTTTGAGTTATAATCTAATACTATGCTATTTATTTTGTTGCTCAATTATTTCAGTTGTGTCCATTGGAATATTTTTCACATTGCCTTCTGGGTTCCTTTTCACATTTACTTCTCTCTTTCTCTTTTTTTCCCCCTTCCTGCCTCAGCACTTATTAACTTCTAACACTATAAAGTGCTCTAGTTCATCATATATTTTCCCTTCTCCAGGCCTAGTTCTTCAAGAATATGTGTTTCCTGCCTGGCCTGCATGGCTCAGTGATTGAGCATTGACCTATGAACCAGGAGGTGATGGTTCGTTCCCAGTCAGAGCACATGCTAGGGTTGTGGACGCAATCCCTACTGGGGATGTGCAAGAGGCAGCCGATCAATGATTCTCCTTCATCATTGATATTTCTCTCTCTCTCTCTCTGACCCTTCCTCTCTGAAATCAATAAAAATATATTTAAAAAAATGAGTATCTGGTTCCTTTTCTTGGAGAATGGGTACTTATAGATGAAAACCAGAGTTCTGAGTGTGCCGATTTCTACTAAGATGCCACGGCTTCTAGATTCTCTCTTATATTTTTCATATTTATAAATCTGTATTCCATTCTGGGATTCTTCAATATGCTGTTGAAGTTTTAAAATTTTTCTTACATTAAATTTCACTGTTCGTGATATAAAGTTATATAGAAGGTGACAAATGCAAAAAGTCATTAATGCACCAACCCAGTACCATACAGAAGCATTACATAACCATCATTTCCGTGTGCATTTCTTTTGCAGTAAACCCTTTGCCCTTTTTAAAATAAAGCAAACAAACAAAACCCACATTGAACTATTTTTCTTCTCAATAGCTTTCCCTTTTCCAGAATGTCATATACAAGGAATCATACAACATCAAATCTTTTTGGGTATGGCTTTTTAAATTAAAAATGTTTAGAATTTATCCATAATAAATACTGTAACCTGCATCAATAGCTCTTTCCCTTTTATCACTGAATAGTTTGGAATACCCTTCCACACATTATTTATGTGTTGAAGCAATTCTTAGTTACTTTCATTTTTAGAGATTGTAATAAGACTACTATAATCAGGTTTGTGTGAACATATATTTTATTTTTAAAATTTTTAAATATATTTTTATTATTGACTAGAGGCCCAGTGCATGAAATTTGTGCACATGGGGTGGGTCCCCTCAGCCCAGTCTGCACCCTCTCCAATCTGGGAACCCTCAAGGGATGTCTGAACCCGGGATCGGGCCTAAACCGGCAGTAGGACATCCCTCTCACAATCCTGGACCACTGGCACCTAATCACTCACCTACCTGCCTGCCTGGTTGCCTCTAACTGCCCCACCACTGGCCTGATCACCCCTCACTGCCCCCCCTGCCAGCCTGGTCTCCCCTAACTCCCCTCCCCCTTGCTGGCCTGGTTGCCCCCAACTTCTCCCCCTGCTGGCCTGGTCACACCTCACAATCCCCTGGCCAGCCTGGTCACCCCATGCAGCCTGCTGTTCAGTCATTTGGTCATCCCTCACTAACCCCCCTGCTGGCCTGGTTGCCCCACACAATCTGTTTATTCAGTCGTTTGGTCGTCCCTCACTAACCCCCCTGCTGGCCTGGTCACCCCATGCAGCCTGCTTGTTCAGTTGTTTGGTCGTCCCTCACTAACCCCCCTGGTGGCCTGGTGGTAGGCAGCCATCTTGTGAAGGCATGATGGTCAATTTGTATATTATCCTTTTATTCTCTAGGATAGTATTACAGATTTCTCTTCCCCCCTCCTCCCAGCTCCTAACCTTCCCCCATTCCAAATCTTCACTATCCTATTGCCTGTGCCCATGGACTATGCATATAGGTATATAAGTTCTTTGGTTTATCTCTTCTCATCCCCCCAATCCCACATGGAGTTATGTCAGACTGTTCCATGCCTCTCCACTTTGGGTTTAATTTTGTTGGTAAATTTATTTTATTCATTATATTCCACAAATTAGTGAGATAATGTGATAGTTGTCTTTCTCAGTTTGGTTTATTTCACATAGCATAATATTTTTCCATAAGTTTTCAATGCATATATATTAATACAGAGGAATGTGATTTCTGATATTATATATTACAGCTTCAGGAGGAATGCAGACACCTTATCACCATTTACAGTCCTGTGCCTTCCCTCCTTTATGGTATAGTTATCAGAAGTATTACCTCTTCATACATGGAGAGCCAGATTAAGCCATTTTATAATTTTTTAATTTTTATTTTGTTTATTTATTTATTTTTAAAATATATTTTATTGATATTTTACAGAGAGGAAGGGAGAGGGAGAGAGAGTTAGAAACATAGATGAGAGAGAAACATCAATCAGCTGCCTCCTGCACAGAGAATTCTACCAGCTGATTGATTCTCCTACTGGGGATGTGCCTGCAACCAAGGTCCATGCCCTCGACCAGAATCGAACCTGGGACCCTTGAGTCTGCAGGCCAACGCTTTATCCACTGAGCCAAACTGGTTAGGGCTAATTTTTTTTTTTTTACTATTAAATACAATTTTAAAATCCCAATAGAAGAACAGTCTATAATATTTTGTCATATGTTCATCCTTTCCTATTATTTTCTAATTTTTTCCCTTACATTATAATTAATATTCTTTCTGCCTCTCCCCAGCAGATACTTTTACTAGTACACTGGTGGCTCCTACTTCCTCTTAGAATTGAGATGGTAACCCACCCACATTTGAACCATAACCTACAGAAGAGAACCAGGAAAGATATTTCTAAACAAGCAAGTTAGCTACCTACTAAAATAGAAGATTTTCAAAGGGACTGTACTTTTAAAATATAATATTTACAAAGGAACCACAATATGTTTAGGTACAGTGAAAAATTAATGGTCATTCTAAGAGTCAGGTATATAAGGCAAGATTTAAGAAGACAAGAACCTGAAGGATATTTCTATTAAAAAGTTTAGTGTGAGAAATTGGCTTACCTTATTGAAGAGTCTGGCTAGACAAGTCTAACATTCACTGGACAGGCTGTCAGGAAGAACCGGCTGGAGTGATTAGGCCTGGGATAAACCTGCTATCTTTAGGAGAAAAAAAATTATGTAGGGGAGCCTCAACTGTGCTTTGAAAGTATTTCAACTTACTGAATTATCTAACTTAGATTATTTAAAATTAGTTCCCTTACTCAAAGTCAACTAATGGTCGGGCTTTAATTACATTTATAAAATATATTCACAGCAACACCTAGACTAGTGTTTGATTCAGTAACTTGGGACTACCAAAATATTCATCATACCAAACAAAATCTCAATTTGATTGAGAAAAGATAGTTGATAAACATTAACACTAAGGTGACACAGGTGGTAGAATTCTCTGATAAGGATTTCAAAGCACCTGTCATTAAATAAATTCTAATGAGCAATTACACTCTTGAAACAAATGTAAACTATCAAAAATCTCAGCAAAAGAATAGAAGACATAAAGAAAAATAAAATGAAAAATAATAATTAAAAAGTAAAATAACCATTTTTTTTTTAAATCAGTGGATGTGCAAGAAAGGGACACATTTTTAAGTGCTGAAAGAAAAGAACTGTCTTCCCAATAGTCTGTATCCAGGGAAAAAATATGTTCACAATGAAGATGAAATAAAATCATTTGCAGATGAAAGAAAGCCAGAAGAACTTGTCATCAGCACTTCTGTTCTAAGGAACATCTAAAGGAAGCTCTTTAAATTCCAAGCTTTTACCAATTATTATTTATAAGAATTAGAATACAAGATAAAGATTAAAAGCACATATATTTCTAATCCATTTATCTAATTCATGCATTTTTTATGATTAACACTTTAATAAATAAATATTACATTTATGGAACTCTAAATATTAGTTTTGAAAGACTTTAAAACAAGAGTAAGATTATAGTCTCAGTAACATATCTTCAGATAAAGCAAAGCTTGACTTTATAAATTTATAACTTAAAGATAGTTACCACAGTAGAAAAGGTGGGCAAAGAATATGAATAGATGATTCATAGAAAAGTAAATCCATGTTACTAAATATATGAAAACATTCTCAAGTTTCCAAGCAGTCATAAAAATATAAATTAAATGACAAGTGGAAACATTTTTTCTACATATCAGATTAAAATTATAAAAAGAATGATTCCACTGGCTGGTGAAAATGATGATAGGGGATATATACTTACTGGTGGACATGTGATAGACTTATATTAAATAACCTTTATATGCTAATGATTGGTAAGCTTTTTGGAAAGTAATAGTCAAATAGTTATTAAAATTCCCATATCTTTTTCCTCAAAATCTACTCCTGGGAGTTCATTTCATTGGCATAAAATGCTGGGGCTTACCAGCAGACCCTGAGTGACAGATAAATGATTACTCTGACACAGGATTGCTGTGAAATAGAGGGCTAAGGGACTGCCTAGCAAAAGAAACCAGACAGCCTCATTTGCCTGTCTCTTCAGGCTTTTATTGTAACAGCAGTTTTGGATAAAGTTTATCTTTTAGATATAATCAATAGGGTAAGTGATCTTGGAAGGACACATGTTCTGCAGTGTCCTTTAAGGAAGTACAACCAAAAACTAAGCATAAGCATTCCAGTAAACACTCAAGGGTCTGCAAGTGTACAGACTTGTTTGGAAAGGTCAAGGAACAATTAGGGGCACCGCCTTTGGCCAACTCCCCTAAGTTGGAATTTTGAGAAACAGGGGTGGGCTGCCTTCAGCCAACTTCCCTTTTCAGAATTTCCTCCTTACAAACTTTCCAACCAAGTCTCCTGTGCTTCCCTACAATAAAAGCACTGACACAAGAAGATGTTTATGAAAGCATTGTCTGTAGAGATAAATTTTAGAAAAAAAAAGAATCTCATCAATAAATGGAGGGTTAAATAAATCATAATATACTGATGTCCAAACACAGAACACTATACTGACATTAAAAAATATGGCGTTGATGTATATAACAAATTGACTTTGATTTTTATGACATTAAAATGATAACGTAAGATGGAGAAAAGTGTACATAATACAGATCCATTTTAAAAAACAAAAATATATGGGTGTATAACCAAATGTGTGTGTACTTGAATGTATTTTTATGTAGCCACTAGAGGCCCGGTGCACGAAATTCGTGCACGGAGGGGGGTTGTCCCTCAGCCCAGCCTGTACCCTTTCCAATATGGGACCACTCGAGGGATGTCCGACTGCCTGATTAGGTCCGATCCTGGTGGGATCAGGCCTAAATGGGCAGTCGGACATCCCTCTCACAATCCAGGACTGCTGGCTCCCAACTGCTTGCCTGCCTGCCTTCCTGATTTCCCCTAACCACTTCTGCCTGCCAGCCTGATCACCCCCTAACCATTCTGCTGCCAGCCTGTTTGCCCCCAACTTCCCTCCTCTGCCAGCCTGGTCACCCCTAACTGCCCTCTCCTGCAGGGTTGATCACCTCCAACTGCCCTCCCTTGCAGGCCTGGTCTTTCTCAACTGCCCTCCCTTGCAGGCCGGGTGCCTCCCAACTGCCCTCTCCTGCTGGTCATCTTGTGGTGGCCATCTTGTGTCCACATGGGGGCAGGATCTTTGACCACATGGGGGCAGCTATATTGTGTGTTGCAGTGATGATTAATCTGTATATTACTCTTTTATTAGATAGGATAGAGGCCTGGTACAGGGGTGGGGGCCAGCTGGTTTGCCCTGAAGGTGTTCTGGATCAGATGGGGGTTCCCTTGGGGCATGGGGCGGCCTGAGTGAGGGGCCTGTGGTGGTTTGCAGGCCAGCCACGCTCCCTGGCAACCCAAGCGGAGGCCCTGGTATCTGGAACTTATTTTCCTTCTACAATTGAAACTTTGTAGCCTGGAGTGGAGCCAAGCCTGGGGCTCCCGCTGAGGCTGGCAGCCATTTCTGTTGGGGTTATAATTGAAACTTTGTTGCCTTAAGTGGGTGGGCCCTGCCAGGGTGTGCGGAAAGCTTTGCTCCATTCTGCCCCCATTTGTTTGAATTTGTTTATCTTCTATAGTTGAAACTTTGTAGCTTGAGTGGAGGCTTAGGCCTGGCAAGGGCAGGCGGAAAGCTTGGCTTCCTCTGTTACCTAGGAAACCTTGCTCTCTGTGGCTGTAGCCATCTTGGTTTGGGTTAATTTGCATGCTCGCTCTGATTGGATGGTGGGCGTGGCTTGTGGGTGTGTTGGAGGTATGGTCAATTTGCATATTTGTCTATTATTAGGTAGGATTACCATAGAGTTCACTATGCAAGGGTACACATCAAAGAGTTAACATTTGGTCCAGCCAGCATGGCTTAATGGTTGAGCATTGACCTATGAACCAGGATTTCACTGTTTGATTCTTGGTCAGGGCACATGCCCAGCTTATGGGTTTTATCCCCATTGTGAGGTGAGGCAGCCTATCAATGATTCTCTTTTATCATTGATGTCTCTCTCTCTCTTCCTCTCCCATTCTTTCTGAGGATATATATATATTTCAAACCTGTCCTCATACTAAATACCTTAATCAGACTGTATGGTACATTTAACCACACTAGTTCAAGGTTATTAACAGTTCCTTAGAGATGAACATTTTAAAATTAATATATTTTATATTGTGCATATCAATTTGTATAGAAATATGTGTTGTAAATTATATAATATTTCACTTAAGATAATAAATATAAAACCACAAAGAAGCTTATTTTTCTTATGTACTTAACAAGTGTATGCCTTTGAGCACAATGCAGTTATAACTGGTGGAGGGGGAGTGCAGCAACACTATGTGAAATTTTTCTTTGAAAGCATTTGCTTCACTTCTGAAATTGTCAAACTTCCAAATGTGACAGATTCACAATTAGATTAAACTGTTTCACATGGTTTGCATTCTGGATAGAACAAATAAACTTTTAAATAATAATTGTATAGAGAAACCCATGTAACAAAATGTGAATGTATATTAAAGCTAATTTGTCTAAAAAAAAATGTGTTGAGTAAGCTGGGACCCCAGTCAGTTCTTAGCTGATACAATTACAGTATCTGAAGTGATTTCCCTGCCAAATATAACTGCAATTGAATGATATCTGAGTTAGATATATTCTTGCCAATTGCAAAAAGGAAGGAAGGAAGGAAGGAAGGAAGGAAGGAAGGAAGGAAGGAAGGAAGGAAGGAAGGAAGGAAGGGTTGTCTGCTAAAAATGAAAATTCCTATTCTTAATAGCACAAAATAAAGACGACTGATATTATTAAAAAGGAAATTTAAAAGATTCCCATTATAATTCTTGTCCTTCAAATAAGTAACAATTAAACCTAGTTTGGGGATAAGTGAAAACATTTATCCAGATTTGAGCAAAAAATGTTTTCTAAAGATTATAAGATGATATACTCTGAATTCTTCCTGTGATGTAATTTTTAAAATTCTTTATTAAAATAAAATTTTCTATACCATAGGTTATAAAACTAATTATCTGCTAAATTTGATTTTTATATCTAAGGCTTTTTTAATAAACATAATATAAATTAATTGGGACATAATGCACTTAACGTACTTTCTCAGTAAAAACAGTTGTGATACTGAATCTACAATATGAAGAGTCACATAGACTATTAAGGTCAATACTAATAAACATTATTTATTTGGCAAATACAAATATAGCTTGTTTTTAAAATTTTTGACAACTAGCACCCCAAATTTAACTGAGTAAGTTATAGGCTGAAAACATTACTTGCAAATGAAAGCGGAAAATTCCACCTTAGATTTTATGCACACTCAAACTATTTGGATTTATAAACTTAGTTACTTGAGTTCTGTTTGAAAAGTAAGTCATCAAACAAAAAATGTAATGTTGTCAACATTTTTCAACTGATTCATCTTCAGAGACAGAGACCAGATTGATCTACTAGGAGTGCTCTTCTTGGGGAGCTGGCGTTGGCAATGAAAACTCTATCCCCAGAACTGGTCCAACTTGTATACAGAGCTAAAATGATCATGAAACAAAGTAGAGTTAGAAGATTACAAAAACATTGACCCTAATGGTCATAGCCGCAGGAAGACACAAAACAAAACCTGAGACTTTTTTTTTAATCCAGAAAGACAGACAACATTATATTGGCAGGCTGAATGAAAATGGGATGTGGGGAAAATGTGATGAGAGGGCTGCTGCCCATAACCTTCTTCCTGGGGCTGACCCTTTTAAGGAACTCTAATGAGTTTCATTAAATATATTATTTCTTAATTTCAATCAGAGCTAGTATCCAAAACAGACTCTTTTAAAGAAAGGAAAATTTCAAGTCATGTTAAGAGTGAAGAATCAGTTATTTCTGTTTTGTACATGAAAGATAGATGGCAGGAGAAAAAAATCACATGGATGGGAGAAGCTAACAAGATGAGTTTTTGACATTCAATTATAAAATGATATTTCAAATTTTATTTGTTCATGACAAAACTTTTGCTGAATGTGTATTATGTGGATTGCATACTACTTAGCACTGTGTAAGACCAATTGAATGGCAGTAATTACAAATGATTTTTAAACATCAAGAATGCATTATAACATATTACATATTATAGTGATTTATCATTACAAGTTGTCTGAATTTCATATTAAGAGTTGAGCCAATAATTTTCCTGCATTACTATAGTGTCAGGATAATTTTCTATAAGCTCTCTAAAATTTCATATATGATAATTATTTCAAAGTAGATATTTATATGTATTTCATTTATTTTATTTTCTAGTACCAAATCATGGACTTTGGTAAAAATGTTATAGGCAATTAAAAATTGTGCATTTTTATAACCACCCAACTCTAAAAAAAGGATGTTTCTTTTAACTAGAATTAATAATACTAAAGGATAGCACAGTTGGTTTGTCTTAGTGGTTGAGTATTGACCTAGGAACCAGGAGATCATGGTTAGATTCCTGGTCAGGACACATGCCCTGGTTGCCGGCTCTATCCGTGTGGGGGTGTGCAGGAGGCAACTGATCAATGATTCTCTCTCATCATTTATGTTTCTGTTTCTCTCTTCCTTTCCATTTCTCTATCTGAAATCAATAAAGATATATTAAAAAATAATACCAAAGGACAAACACTCAATAATAGTGTGATTAGCCTAATTTATACCACCACATTTATATAAGAGAAGTCAGATTGGCTTTATACACAATATAATATTTGAAAAATGCACTATATACAATTAGATTTTAAGATTTAAATATGCATTAATAATATGGCATATATCAGTTCTCTTAAACATATAAGGTGAAGGAAATAATTAATATATAATTGGAAGTAAAATACTTTACTTGAGTGTCATCATACATCTCTAACTCCATTGCTAATATTATTTCAATTATATTTTCTTTTATTTTTGACCTGAGAAAACATTTTTATTTTTTCTAGATTTTATTCTTCTTTATTTTATTTTATTTTATCTTTTTAGATCTTTATTGTTGAAAGAATTACATGTGTCCCCTTTTCTCCCCCACTGACCCCTTCTAGCCTGCCCCCACCACCCATCCCAGGCCTTCACCACCCTATTGCCTGTGTCCATGGATTATGCATATATGCATACAAGTTCTTTGGTTTATATTTTCATTCTAATTATATTTCCACAAAAATATAATATCAAATGAATTCAGATATTTCTCATTGAGCCAAGATAGAGTAACAGGTACCACATTTACCTTTCTTCTTGAAACGTCTAAATATACAAACAATATATAATTTTTTAAAAGTTTTGAAAACCAGTGGCACAAAGCAACAAAGAACAATAATTCTTCAGACAGAAAATAAATGAGGTGAGCCGTATAATATTCTTAACATATTTATTTGAGAGCGATTCTAAGTAACATCATAGAGAGGGAGACCCATTTAGACTCTTATGTGCTCCTTTATTTGAGGAGATACGGTTGAAAATCTGGAAGATGAAGGAAGCTAGAGTTTGCAGTATAGAATACTAGAGAGGATAGACCTATAGAGAGAAAGAGCACTCTGAAGATCTGTAGAGAGTCCAATTGATTGTTGCATATAAATAAGGAAAATATCTGAAGCTGGGGAAAAAGAATAATACTTGAGGAAACAGACCTGGACACCATCTAGGACCAAGAAGAATGTCTGTTCTAACCAGCAAGACTAAAAAATATCATTATACAATTCACTGGGTGAAATAATCAGAAATATTTTACCTAAATAGTTGGAAAGAATCATCCTTAAAGTAAATGCTTTTCTGGTCCTATCAAATACATATTAAAAACAAATGTAAAAGGATCAAATTAGTTTCAAGAAACTTGTCCTAAAGCAAAGATGAAGGAATATAAAGATGTCCAATATTCAAGAGGTAAAATGCAAAATGTATGATATCCAGCATGCAAAGAAATACACCTGAAAAGATTAAAATTTCATCAGTCAACCTGACTCATCTTGTATAACAACTGCAAGAATTAGCAGAGAAAAACAATAAATATTGTAAGAGCTATATTGCATATATTGAAAAAGCTAGAGGGAAGATGAACCTGAGAGTGGAGGTAAGGAGACAAATTAATGTTACAAAATAAAAATTATAATTTGTGAAATAAAATATTTACTTATGGGATTGTCTCATTAAAAACTGCAGAAGAAAACATTAGTGGACATGAAGATAACTCAATAAAAATTACCAAAACAAAAATTAAGAGGAGTTTTTCTAAATAATTAGTGAATTGTTCTTTAAGAAGAATACAAGTAGCTTTAGTTCACAAAGATAAAAGGTTAAAAATACAAGAATTTTAAAGAAATTATGAACATTTACTAAAACTATAAACACACACATACTAAAAGCTCATCAAACCTAAAGTTCTAACACAAACAAACAAAAGATCAATCTCTTAATACACCTCTCAAGGGATGATTGTTCAATTCCTTGAAGCCAGTGTTAAAGAAAAAGATCAAAAAGCAGTCAAGAAAAAAATAAAATAAAAAGACAAGATACAATAAAGAAAAAAATAATAATAAAGCTAAAAAAAAAAACTTTTCAAATGAAATACATTCTTTAATTCCAGCTTGGCATTATACATTTACAATGACATACATAGTAAAATATGTGTGATGATAGTTTGTATGTATTGGAAAGTTGATCATAATTTCAAAGATAATTGACTTGATTTATTATTGACCATGTCTAGGTATTCTGAGGTTGACCTAATGGTGTTTGAATATGTTATATAATTAGGACAAACATAAATGATAAATAATTACATATTTTACTCCATAATATGTTTTTATATTTTCTGAGTATGAAAATCAGTTATGAATTGAATATATTGCAGACTACTAAAAATATATAGAATCTGATCCCAAGTAGTAGTTCCATGGGACTGTTAGAAAAGTTATTTTGAAGAGATAACAAACAAATGTTCTCTACACCTGCCTTCTATTTTATATAACCATAGTTAAAGGAATTTGTAATTTGGTGCCAAATTTGCATGAACTATATTCTTCCATTCATGGGTTAATTCATTGCAAAAATCTATAATCTAGTTATCCTGCCTAATAAAAGAGTAATATGCAAATTAACCATCACTTCACAACAAAATGGCGGTGCCCATTGCCACAAGATGGCGGCGCCCAGTCCTCTTAGCCCCACCGGAGTCCCCAAGTCCGCCCAGAAGCAGCGGCAGTCCAGGGTGTCCGGCTGGGAGGCGCCAGCACCCAGCGCGATCCCTGGCCAGCGGCGGCAGCTTGGGCTGGGATCTCAGGCCATGGTGGCAGCATGGGCTGGGATCTCAGACCTGAGGGCCTCACACCCAAGCTACAAGATCCCCTGGCTGCGGTGACAGCTTGGGCTGGGGTCTCAGACCGGCAGGGCCTTGCACCAAGACGCGTGATCCCCCGGCCCCAGCATCAGCTTGGGCTGGGATCTCAGACCTGCAGGGCCTCGCACCCAAGCTGCAAGATCCCCTGGCAGTGGCGACAGCTTGGGCTGGGGTCTCAGGCCGGCAGGGTCGGGCACCCCCACTGCAAGATCTTCAGGCCAGGGGAGGCAGCCTGGGCTGGGTCTGCGCACCCCCAACGTGCTATCCCTTGCCAGGCTGAGATGGCATACTGTGCTGGGGTCTCAGCCTGGCCTGGCTGAGATGGCATTCTGGGCTGGGGTCTCAGACTGGCTGGGCTGAGATGGCAGCCTGGGATGGGGTCTCAGCCAGGCCAGGGCATGATCCCCTTCCATCGGTGACAGCCTGGGTCTCAACCATTGAGTCACACCAGCCAGGCAGATATGGAGGAATCTTAAATGGTTTTTTTTTTTTTATAATATATATTTTATTGATTTTTTACAGAGAGAAAGGGAAAGGGATAGAGAGCTAGAAACATCTATGAGAGAGAAACATCGATCAGCTGCCTCCTGCACACTCCCCACTGGGTATGTGCCCCCAACCAAGGTACATGCCCTTGACCAGAATCAAACATGGGACCCTTGATTCTGCAGGTCAATGCTCCATCCACTGAGCCAAACCAGTTAGGACTGTCCAATATGCTAAAGAAAAAACCCTATCTAATAAAGAGGAAATATGCAGGGGAGGGCATTTGGGGGTGACCGAGGTATCAGAGGAGGGCAGTTGGGGATGATCGGGCTGGCAGGGGAGCATTTAGGCATTGATCAGGCTGGCAGGGAAGTGTGAGGGGGTGATCAGGCTGGCAGGCAGAGCAGTTAGGGGAAATCAGGAAGGCAGGCAGGCAAGTAGTTGGGAGCCAGCAGTCCTAGATTGTGAAAGGGATGTCCGACTGCCTGTTTAGGCCTGATCTGTGGGAGGCGCCAGCACCTCCATGCACAAATTTCGTGCACTGGGCCTCTAGTCTAATATAATTGACCTGATAATCTAATTCCTATTTCTTGCATCAAATATTTGGAGATAAGTTATTTAAAAATCAAACTGATTTTTCCAGAAGTAGCTTTGTGAGGTAGCATATGGGTTTGTGTGGTCTTTTTCAGCTTCCACCATTAGACACCATGCCTAGGGCAAAAAAGTGCAGAAGGTGATGGTGCAGCCCATTAAACTAATCTTCAGATACTTGCAAAATGGATCTCTGATAAATATATCCTAAGACTGACATACATTATAGATATACTAGAGGCTTGGTGCACTAAATTCATGCACGGGGGTGTGTGTCCCTCAGCCCAGCCTGCACCCTCTCCAATAGGGGACCCCTCAAGGGTTGTCTGACTGCCCGTTTAGGCCGATCCTAACGGGATCGGGCCTACACGGGCAGTCGGACATCCCTCTCACAATCCAGGACTGCTGGCTCCCAACTGCTCTCCGGCCTGCCTTCCTGATTGTCCCTAACCACTTATGCCTGCCAGCCTGATCACCCCCTAACCACTCCCCTGACAGCCTGATTGATTCCTAACCGCTCCCCTGCCAGCCTGATTGCCCCCAACTGTTCTCCCCTGCAGGCCTTGCCCCCCTCAACTGCTCTCCCATGCAGGCCTGGTCACCCCCAACTTCCCTCCTCTGCTGGCCTGGTCACCTCTAATTGCCCTCCCCTGCAGGCTTGATCACCCCCAACTGCCCTCCCTTGCAGGCCTGGTCCTTCCCAACTGCCCTCTCCTGCTGGCCATCTTATGGTGGCCATCTTGTGTCCACATGGGGGCAGGATCTTTGATCACATAGGGGCAGCCATCTTGTGTGTTCGAGTGATGGTCAATTTGCATATTACTGTTTTATTAGATAGGATAGAGGCCTGATGCACTGGTGGGGCTGGCTGGTTTGCCCTGAAGGGTGTCCCGGATCAGGGTGGGGATTCCCTTGGGACATGGGGTGGACTGGGCAAGGGGCCTGTGGTGGTTTGCAGGCCAGCCACACCCCCCGGTGACCCAAGCAGAGGCTCTGGTATCAGGGATTTATTTATCTTCTATAATTGAAACTTTGTATCCTTGAGCGGAGCCAAGCCTCCTGCTTGCTCCATGGCCACAGCCATTTTTGTTAGGATTTATTTATCTTCTATAATTGAAACTTTGTAGCCTTATGCAGATGCCAAGGCAGGCCAGGGCTGCGGGAGCTTGGCTTCCTCCATTAGCAGGGGCAACTCAAGCCTCCTGCTCTCTCCAGCTCCATGGCTGCCACCATTTTTGTTGGGATTTATTTATCTTCTATAATTGAAACTTTGTAGCCTTAAGTGGAGGCCTGGGCCTGCCAGAGTGTGCGGAAAGCTTGACTTTCTCCATTGCCGGAGAAACCCAAGCCTCCTGCTCGCTCCGTGGCTGCAGCCATCTTGGTTGAGTTAATTTGCATACTTGCTCCTGATTGGATGGTGGGTGTGACTTGTGGGTGTAGTGGAGTGGTGGTTAATTTGCATATCACTCTTTTATTACATAGGATTATTTGCATTCTTCTTATGTTAAACTAGATCCAGGTGTGGCTTTGTGAGCAAGGGAATCTGCAGATAGAGGGCTGTATTAATGGTTTTGATGATATATGAACCTTGTATGAGATGATGCAGAAGAGATTCATTCTAAAATAATGTCAAGAAAACCAGTAGGTCAGATCATGGTAAAAGGAGATAATATTACTCTGCTTCAACGTGTCTCCAACTAGAAACAACTAATGAAGTGAGAAATTGTTGAGCAGCAACACATAGACTAGATTACGATCCTGTTATATTAACTCATTGCATACTGTAATTTTTTCTTAACATTTACTCAAAAATTAATTCTCTATGTAATTTATTGCTTAATATCTCCCTTCACCTAGTCTGTGATCATCTTATGAACTATGAGCTCTTTTGTTTATTATTGTAATTCCAGTACTTAATGCAGAGTTCTATTTGATGAATAACAAAATACATGACAATGTAAAACTCTAAATTAACTCATTGTATAATCTACATACACATTTATACTAATAAAAGCCTAAGTGGTCCTTGTGCTCTTGCGTGATGCCCTCATGTTATCACAAGATGGCCACCACAAGATTGCCACCCTCACATCATCACATCACAAAATGGCCACCACAAGATGACCACCACAAGATGGCAGCCACAAGATGGCCACCACAAGATCACCAGCAGGGGAGGGCAGTTGTGGGAGACCAGGCTGGCAGGAGAGGACAGTTGGGGGGGACCAGGCTGGCAGGTAGAAGCAGTTAGGGGCAATCAAGCAGGCAGGCAGGAGAGCGGTTAGAAGCCAGAAGTCCGGGATTGTGAGAAGGATGTCTCAGATTGAAGAGGGTGCAGGCCTGGCTGAGGGACATCCCCCCCGCCCGTGCATAAATTTTGTCCACCAGGCCTCTAGTAATCTATATAACCTAATTATGAAGAGTCCATATTAGGCATCATTTTAATACACTACTCATAAATTTCTGAATATCCTATATAATAAAAGGCTAATATGCAAATAGACCCAACAACAGAACAACCAACCAACCGAAGAACCAAACAACTGGTCTCTATGACATACGCTGACCACCAGAGGGCAAATTCAGAACATGGCGGGGGTCGGCCGCAGCGGAATGGTGGAGCAGGTGAGCAGGGGTGCCTGACCTAGGCAGGGGCTGGTTGCTGTCATTGGGGTGAGCCTCTGGTGGTTACTGAAAATTCTTTGCTCCTGCACACCATGGTCCCGCCCGGTGCTTGCACCTGCTCCTGGTGCCAGCCCCACTCACACCTGCTGCTGGAGCCCGGCACCAGCCTCCATCTCTCAGCGCTGTCAGTAGGTGCAAGCAGTGGCTGTTGGCCCCGATTGCCCCTCAAGGCTTCTCCACCTCCCCCTGTTCATGAGAGGCGATTGGGGCCTGCAGCCACCTCTCGTACCCACTGCTGGTGATGGCCCTGCTGGCACCCACAGCCAGCACCAGAGCTGCTGCTCACACCTGCTGACAGTGCCCAGCACCAGTTCCAATCACTCAGCACCGTCAGTGGGTGTGAGTGGTGGCTGCTGGCCCTGATCTCCCCTGAGGGCTTCTCCATCTCCCCCTGCTCCTGAGGGGCAATTAAGCCAGCAGCTGCTGCTTGTACCCACTGATGGCGCCAGCCCCAATCACTCCACACTGTCAGTGGGTGTGAGCAAGGCCGACGCCATCAGCGTGTGGGAGCAGTGGCGGTGGGATCGGGGCTGCTGGCAGACAGGGGACCAGGGGCCGCGGCAAGAGGGGTTGGGCGGGGGCATCTGATAAGGGTTTAATATCCAATATTTATATTGAACTTATAAAACAAAACACCAAAAAAAGCAACAAACAAACACAATGTAAATTAAAAGATGGGTGAAGGACCTGATAGACACTTCTCTAAAGAGGACATACAGATGGCCAATGGACATATGAAAAGATACTCAATATCACTAATCATCAGAGAAATGCAAATTAAAACCACAATGAGATATCACCTCAGACCTGTCAGAATGGCTATCAATAATAACAAAATCAATAAACGTAAGTGTTGACAAAAATGTGTAGAAAGAGAACCCTCATATACTTTTGGTAGAAATGCAGATTGATGCAACCACGCTGGAAAGCAGTATGCCATTACCTTAAAAAATTAAAAAATGGAACTGCCTTTGGACCCAGCAATTCAATTCCAAGAATATATACAAACAAAAAACAGTTTGGTGATTGACAGGGGGAAGGGTAAACAGGGAATAAATAGTGATGGAAAGAGACTTAACTGGGGATGATAAACAAACAATAAAATATACAAATTATGTATTATATAATTATACACCTAAAACATATGTAATTTTATTAACCAACTAGAGGCCCAGTGCACGAAATTCGTGCACAGGTGTGTGTGTCCCTCAGCCCAGCCTGCACCCTCTCCAATCTGGGACCCCTTGAGGGATGTCTGACTGCCCATTTAGGCCTGATCCCTGTGGGTGGTTGGACATCCCTCTCACAATCCAGGACTGCTGGCTCCCAACCACTTGCCTGATTGCCCCTAACCGCTTCTGCCTGCCAGCCTGATCACCCCCTAACCACTCCCCTGCCAGCCTGATCGATGCCTAACTGCTTCCCTGCTGTCCCGATTGCCCCTAACTGCCCTCTCCTGCCTGCCAGGTCACTCGTATGTGTCCTCCCCTGCAGGCCTGGTCCCCCTCAACTGCCCTCCCCTGCAGGTCTGGTCACCCCTAACTCCCCTCCCCTGCAGGCCTGATCACCCCCACTGCCCTCCCTTGCAGGCCTGGTCCCCCACAACTGCCCTCCCCTGCTGGCCTGATCGCCTACAACTGCTCTCCCCTGCCGGCTATCTTGTGGCAGCCATCTTGGGTCCACATGGGGGTGGCCATCATTGACCACATGGGGGTGGCCATCTTGTGTGTTGGAGTGACGGTCAATTTGCATATTACCTCTTTATTATATAGGATGCCACTCCAATAAACTCAATTAAAAAAAAAGAAACACAAAATACTAATCAAGGAAACAAGGCCTGCATTTCCTTATTGATTTTCTGTGTTGATGACACATTTATAGCTGTTAACGGGATATTTAGATCCCCTAGTATGATTGTGTTTTTGTTTCTCCCATTAGTTCTATTACTAGTTGCTTTATATATTTCAGTGCTCTCTTACTTGGTACATATATATATCTTCTTGGTGGAGTGCCCCATTTATCATTATAAAATATACATCTTTGAATCATGTTACTTTTGTCATCTTAAAATCTATTTTTTCAGATATAATTTCAGCTATACCTGCTTTTCTGTGGATGCCGTTTGCTTGGAAAATCATTTTCCTTGCTTTCACTTTGAGTCTATATTTGTCTTTGCAGCTTAGATATGACACCTGAAGCCAGCATATGGTTGTTTTTTGTTTTTTGATCCAGTCCACTACTTATGCTTTTTTGTTGGTGAATTCAGTCTATCTTAATTTAGGGTAATTATTGGTGTGTGAGGATTTCCTATAGCCAGTTTTTCTTTTTTCCTAATAGCTCTGTGCCTCCACTTGTTCTTTTTTTGTGTGTTTCTGTCTGTTGTTTTTGTTTGGTGTATTCCACAATTTTTCCTTTTCCCTCCTTTTTCTTAAGTATGTGTCTCAGTTTGTGTGTGTGTGTGTGTGTGTGTGTGTGTGTGTGTGTGTGTGTGTGTGTGTGTGTGCATGAAGTTATCATTAGGTTTATGTAAAATAATGTTTGATATATATAGTAGTCATTTTTCTTTTCAATGCATCAAACATCCTTACCTTTTCATAAATTCAGATCTTTACCCCATCCCCTTTTATGTTTTTGTTGTCACAAATTATCCATATTTATGCTGTAAGTTTGTTGGTGATCTTACTAATAATTTTGACTAAATGATATAGAAAGACAAATGAGAATGAAATTATGACATATCAAAACTTCTGGGATGCAGAATAAGAGGAAAGTTTACATTATCACTGGCCTATCTAAAAAAAATAGAGAGGAAAAAAAACAAAACAAGAAAAATCTTATGTAAAACACCTAACATTACATTTTAAAGAACTAGAAAAAGAACAGCAACCCAAAATCAGCAGAAGAAAGAACATTTTTAAAAAATTAAAGCAGAATTGAATTAAATAGAGAACAAAAAGACTATACAAAGTTAATATAACAAAGACTACACTTGCTAGACTCACTAAGGATAAAATAGAAAAGGTTCAAATAAACAAAATCAGAAATGAAAGAGGAGAAGTTACCTTAGACATCACCAATATACAAATAATCATACTAGATTACTATGAAAGACTATATGCCACAACATGCCACAACATTCAATAAGCTAGAAGAAATTATTAAGTTCCTATAAATATCTAATCTTCCTAGACTGAATCATCAATAATTTAAAAATCTGAATGGAGCAATCAAGAGTGAGGAAATTAAGAGCCATCAAAAACCTCCCCAAATGTAAAAGTCCAGGACTAGATGACTCCACAAGTGAATTCTACCAAACAATCAAAGAAGATTTGATACCAATCCTTCTCAAACTCTTCCAAAAAATGCAACAAGAGGCAATACTTCCTAACACAATTTATAAGGCCAATATAACCCTGACACCAAAACCTGGCAAGAAAAATGAAGAAAAAAAAAAAGAAAGGAAGAAAGTGCAGACTAATATCTCTGATGCATACATGTTAAAAAATGCTAAACAAACACTAGAATATCAAATATAAAAACACAATAATACATTAAAAAAATAATACATCACAATCAAGTAGAGTTCATTCCAAGGACATAAAGATGGTTCAATGTATGCAATTCTATCAATGTAATATACCACATTAACAAAATAAAGGAAACAAAATATGATTTTGTCAATAGATGCAGAAAAGGCATTTGATAAGATAAAATATGCATGAGTTTATGATTAAAACACTCAATAAAATGGGTATAGTAATACCTCAATATAATAGAAGCCAGATATAACAAAACCTCATTTAACATTGTATTCAGTGGTGAAAAACTAAAAGCTTTTCCTTAAGATCAGGAATAAGACAAGAAAGTCTATTCTCACCACTCTTATTCAACATAGTGCTGGAAGTCTTAGCCAGATCAATAAGGCAAGAGAAAGAAATAAAAGACATCCAAATTGTAATAAAAAAAGTAAAAGTGTCACTTTTTGCAGTTGCCATAATTATTTATATAGAAAACCCTAAAGACTCCACCAAAAAAAGATCTTACCTAATAATAGAGAAACATGTAAATTGACCGTACCTCCGCTATACCCCCACAGCCAATCAGATTGAGTATGCAAATTAACCCAACAAAGATGGCGGTTAATTTGCATACACAGGCGGGGTGGGCAGACCATGGCCTGCTTCTGGGGTTCTGGGTCTGTTGGGGGTGGGGGAGGCCAGGCGGGCAGTGCTAGACACCGCCCACAAGGTACCAGTCCAACTGGCCAGGGAGGTGAGGTGGGCAGCACCAGACGCCACCCGAGGGTTCCAGGTCCATCGCAGGCCCCAGGAGGGGCAGCAGCCCACCTAGTCACTCTTGCGGGGCCCTGGAACATCGCCGCCCCGGGAAGGCACAGCCAGCCACCTAGCCACTCCGTGGGGTCCCGGAAACATCAC
The DNA here is from genome assembly GCA_025583905.1 of Ia io. Lineage (NCBI taxonomy): Eukaryota > Metazoa > Chordata > Mammalia > Chiroptera > Vespertilionidae > Ia > Ia io. The sequence goes on from JAJQQW010000002.1 coordinate 115,493,795, forward strand.
TGCCCTGGGAGGTGTGGCTGGGCCTGTTAGCCACTCCAGTGGGGCCCCAGGAACATCGCTGCCCAGGAGGGCGTGGCCAGGTCCTGGGAACATCACAGGCATGGGGTTGCTGAGACCCAGACCGGGCCTCTGGCCACAGATTCACAGCTCCATGGAGACCAAGGGCAGGGATCTGCCTCACCTGCAGAAAGAGAGAGGTTCTGCAGTGGCCCCAAGACACAGGTGGGCCAGGCCAGGGATCAAGGGGCATGGAAGGACACCCTGGCAGAGGGGCAAGGACCCATAGCCCTGAGGCGGGGGTTGAGGGGCAGTGCCACCTCAGTGGAGGGGTGCTGCACAGCAGGGAACTGGACTGACTGATGTGATTCAGACAAGCTTGCAGTGCTAACCTGACTCGCCCAGGTGGCCTTCGTACTTCAGAGGCAGTGACTCCTGCTCCCACCTTGACCCAAAAGCAAGCCCGCACTGCCCTGCCCCACTGCAGAGCATGCCTAGGCAGTGAGTGCGAAGCCTTCCACCTGCTCTGGAGAAGGGGGGGGGCAGTAAAGAATGGGGGCAGGAGACAGGGAGAGGAAAGAATGTGGAGCGTCCGCAATGAAGAGGTGCTTGAGAAAGAGGCTCAGAAGCCTGACTGGAAGGTTTGTTCTGTTTGCTGGGCGGCTGCCCCTTAGGAAAGGCAGAGAGCATGGCTCTGAGGGCTCCCTGTGCACTGAGTCAAGTTCCACAGCCAACTGGAATTGGCCTCAGTTTCTTGGTCTATAAAATGGATGAAGCGTGTCCCAGTGCCTTCATTGAGCTTTGAGGGCCAATTGAGATACTATATAAGGAAAGTGAGGGAAGAAGTGAGAAAGAAAAGGAAAGGCAAACAACACAAAAGAAATACTGGAAGGAACCTGTAAACCATTGTCACTTAAATAAGGACTATAGTCAAAAGTGTTATAATGATGGTATGATGCCAGGTGGGTACTGGAAATATCAGGGAACACTTTGTAAAGTATATGATTGTCTAACCACTATTCTGTAACTAATATAAAACCTGAAACCAATACAAAATAATATTGAATGTAAAGAAATGAAAATTAGAGTTAAATTTTTATAAATTTCAAAGTTTAAATAAAGGCTATAAAGGAAGGAAGGGGGAGATTAAAAATAGTGTTTTTCATTTTACCACTTCATAATCTTTTCAGTACATGAAAAGACAGTTATCTTTATATGGTGATTTTATACTTTTCTAAGTCATTATCTCATTTTAATTTCAGGGCAACTTAAAAACAAGATAATTATTCCCTCCACTATTCAAAGAAAGGAAATCTTGGTGTCTGGTCCCAATGATTCAATCATCAAGCCCTTATTGTAAAGCAAGGTTAGTAAAATTTTCTGTGAAGGGTCATATCTATACTAATAAAAGCCTTGGGGGTGATCAGGCCACCAGGGAGAGTAGTTGGGGGAAATCAGGCCTGCAAGGGAGCAGTTAGGGGGCAATCAGGAAGGCAGGTGAGCGGTTAGGAGCCAGTGGTCCTGGATTGTGAGAGGGATGTCCCTGAGGGATCAGGCCTAAACCTGCAGTAGGACATCCCCCGAGGGGTCTCAGATTGGAGAGGGTGCAGGCTGGGCTGAGGGACACCCTCCCCAGTGCATGAATTTTGTGCACCGGGCCTCTAGTCTATATATATAAATGCCTAAGTGACTGAATGACCATTCGACTGGTCACTACGTGCACTGACCACCAGGGGACAAATGCTCAATGCACAGGATCTGACTCCCTCCTATCTGGATTGGGCCTGTGGGGTCGGGTCAAAATTAGCTGTCCAACATCCCCCAAGGGGTCCCGGATTGCCAGAGAGTGCAGGCCAGGCCGAGGGACCCCACTGGTGCACAAATCCATGCACCAGGCCTCTAGTTAGACAAAATAAACAAATAAGGTAAACTTACAGAATACAAAATCAATGTACAAAAATCAACCACATTCCTATATACTAAAAATAAAATTTCAGAAAAAATATCTGAAAAAATTTTATTGCAATTGCAAGAACAAAAATATTAAATACATAGGAATAAACTTAATAAAGTATGTAAAGGACCTATATACTGAAAAATACAATGCCTTATTAAAAGAGATGGGAAAAGATACAATAAAGTGGAAAGATATTCTGTGTTAATGGATTGGCAGAATCAATATAGTTAAAATATTAATATCAAAGCAATATACAGATATAATGGAACTACAAAAGACCCTGAATATCCAAAGCAATCCTGAGGAAAAAGAACAAAGCCAGAGATATCATATTACCTAACTTCAAATTATACTACAAAACAATAATCAAAGCACCGTGGTATTGGCAGAAAAACAGACACACAGACCAGTAGAACAGAATTGAGTGTCCAGAAATAACCCACATGTATGTGGGCAAATAATATTTTACAAATAAACCAAAAACATACAATGGAGGAAAAAGCTTTAATAAAGGGTGTTAGGAAAATTGGAAAGCCGCATGTAAAAAAAAAAAAAATTGAAATTAGACTACCCTTTGTTCCCACATATAAAAATTAACTAAAACTGGAACAAAGACCTAAATAAATTGCATAGAAGAAAACAAAGGTATGTACTAAACTTATGGACCTTGTTCTTAGAAAGGATTTTGTGAATTTGATCCCAAATGCAAAGTTAGCAAAAGCAATAAAAAAATTTAATGGCCTGTATCAAACTAAAAAGGTTCTGCGTAACAAAAGAAACCACCAACATAACAAAAAGGCAACCAAGTGAATGGGAGATGATATTTGCAAACAACAGCTCCGGCAAGGAGTTGATATCCAAAATATATAAAGAACTCCTACAACTCAGCACCAAACAATCCAATTAAGAAATGGGCAGAGAACCTGAGAAGACACTTCTCTGAGAGGACATACAAATGGTCGACAGATATATGAAAAGATGCTGAACTTCACTAGCTATTAGGGAAATGAAAATCAAAACTGCAATGAAATACAACCACACACCTGTTAGAATGGCAATTATGAACAATACAGGTAATAACAAGTGTTAGAGAGGTTGTGGAGAACAAGGAACCCTCATTCACTGCTGGTGGAAATGTAAACTGTTATAGCCACTATGAAAGATAGCATAGAGGTTTCTCAAAAAAGTAAGAATAGAGCACCCATCTTCTGGGTATCTACCCAAACAATTTAAAGGTACTTTTTGGCCAAGATATATGCTCCCCTATATTCATTGCTATATTATTCACAGTGGCCAAGACATGGAAATAGGTGGTGTTCTTCAATGGAGAATTGGATAAAGAAGATGTGGAAATATATACTATGGTACTACTCAGTCATAAGAAAAGATGAAATACCGCCATTGTGACAACATGGACAGACCTTGAGAATATTATCTTAAGCAAAAGAGTCAGACAAAAAGTTAAGAAACAAATGGTTTCACTCATATCTATAATAATAAAAACATAATATGCTAACTACACTGGACGTCCTTCTGGACAATCTTCTGGACAAAGCCGGAGCTGTGAGGGAAGCCCGGGTCCTGGGTGCCTGCCAGCGGCCAGAGGGAAGTCTGGGTCCTGGGTGCCGGAGGGAAACCCAGGTCTCAGGTGCCAGAGGGAAGCCAGTGCCGGCAGCCAGGGGAAGGAAGACTTACTCTTGCATGAATTTCATGCGTCGGGCCTCTAGTCTATAATAATAAAAGCATAATATGCTAATTAGACCAGACATCCTTCCAGACGACCTTCTGGACAAAGCCAGGGCTGCAAGGAAAGCCTGGGTCTCAGGCGGCCAGAGGGAAGCCCAGATCCCAGGTGCAGGAGGGAAGCCCAGGTCCTGGGTGCCAGAGGGAAGCCAGTGCTGGCAGCCAGGGGAAGGAAGGCCTACTCTTGCATGCATTTCATGCATCAGGCCTCTAGTGTGAATATAAAACTGAAAGCAACAAATGAACAAGCAAAACAAACAAACAAAAACTCATAGACACAGACAGCAGTGTGTTGGTTACCAGAGGGAAAGGGTTTGGAGGCTGTGGGGAGGGGTGTGTATTAAAAAGTAAAAGGATCGAATATATGATGACAGAAGATTATTTGACTTTGGGTGGTGGGAACACAATGCCATGTACAGATGATGTATCCATAGAAATATATACTTGAAACCAATATAATCCTATTAGCCAATGTTACCCCAATAAATTTAATAAATGAAAAAAGAAGCTATTCTCTCTCAGCTCAGAAATGTGTTGCTTTTGCATATCTCCAAAAATTATGAGTAATTGGTATTGCATTCTGTACATGTTTTAGATTTTTAAAAATTAAAAAAACAACAACAAAAAAAAACACAACAAGCCCTAGCCAGGTGGCTCAGGTGGTTGAAGTGTCGTCCTGTACAGCAAAAGGTGGGTTTGAGTCCTGGTCAGGGCACATACCTGGGTTGTGCATATGAGTGGCATCTGATTGCTGTTTCTCTATCACATCTCTCTATCTCTCTGTCTTTCTCTGTTCCTCTCTCTTTCTCAAAAATAAAACAAAACAAAACAAACAAACAAACAAACAAACAAAAAAAGTATTATTGCTTTTTCAAACACGTTCAGACTTCTTCAAATTCAAATTTTTATTAAAAATATATATATAAAAAGTAATATAAATGTCCTGTAGCAAAGCCCATGAAAACTCTACTATTATTAATTATTTCTTACATCAAATATTTTGATAACATAGTAGTTGGCAGTTACTGCAGATTAAAATTCCATATACTCCAAAAACTACATTTTATTGAACTATATAAACAGTAAAGAAAGTATACAGGTAAAAATATATTATTTTGTGGAAAATTTCTAGGGAGAAAAGTAAAGTAGAGAGGTGGAATAGGCAGTTGGAGAGGGACATGTGCAATATTAATGATGAAGCTTCCCTATGAAGTTGGCATTTGAGCAGAAATTTGAGAGAAGGAATCTTATAGGATTTGGGAGAAAAGCATTTTAGCTAAGGATATAACAAGTGCAGACTCCCTGAAACAGGAGCAGGCCTGGTTTCTCTGGGTAACATTTAAGAGGCTAATATGATTTGAAGTAAAGTGAGATAAGGGGAGTAATTAAGAAAAAGGATTGTGTAGATTGAGTCTGTCATATTCCATGGAATTGTCTTGTTATCATTAGATGTTATTTTTTTACTTTATTTTTATTGTTGACACTATTACAGATGTATCCATTTTCCACCTTTGCTCACCTCCACGCAGTCTCTGCCCCCTCTTCCCTCTGGCCATCACCACACTGTGTCTATGGGTTATGAATATATACTCTTTGGTTATCCCTTCACCTTCTTTCATAAAGTCCTCCCCACTCCTTCCCCTCTGACAACTGTCAGTCTGTTCCATGTGCTTTTTTTTTTTTTTATTATTATTAGAAGCCTGGTGCACAAAATTTGTGCATGGTGGGAGGTCCCTCAGCCCAACCTGCACCCTCTCCAATCCGGAAGCCCCCAGGGGATGTCCTACTGACGGCTTAGGCCCCCATCTGGCCTCCCTCTGCAGGAGGTAACCGGGTTGATCAGGGGAAGGCATCGCCTCCATTACCCTGCTGCTGCTGCCACTGCCAGATGCCGCAGCCGCCAAGGTGTTTTCATCAACATGGACTTCAGTCTCCTCACCATGAAAAAATGTCAACTTTCTTTAGGCATTTTCAAGATGTCTCTTTCATAGGATATGACATTTCTTTCTTTTTTTCCCTCACCTGAGGATATTTTTCCATTGATTTTTAGAGAGCCTGGAAGAGAGAGGGAAAGACAGAGAGAAACATGAATGTGAGAGGGACACTTTGATTGGTTGCCTCCTGCATGAGACCTGACCTGGGCCCTGGCCAGGGTAGAGCCTGAAACCTAGGTAGATGCCCTTGACCAGAATTGAACCCGGACCCTGTGGTTGGCAGGCCGAGGCTCTATCCACTGAACCAAACTGGCTAGTTCAGGATATGACATTTCTTAGCCCCTCCAGCAGTGGACCTTGGTTTTTTCCTCCAGGAGTGAAGTGGAAAAACTCTAGATCACCTTCTTGGATTCTTATTATGCAAGTTACCAAGAACACTGAGAGTGGCATACTGGTAGCTTAGCCAATGAGCAGTCAGAAAAGATGTTCCCTCTGCAGCTCACACACAGAGGCAGGACTGCTGGTGCTCCCTGGCTGGCAGGCCCTGTTCTCTGTGGGCAGGGCCTGCTCTCTGCTCTCTGCTCTCTATGGGCCTGTCTGCTCACCATGGCCAGCAGGCAGGCCCTGCTATTCCCTGCTCTTTGCGGGCCTGCACTATCCGTGGCTTGCCTCACCGCATAGCATTCCCCTCCCACTCACCTGTGCGCACAGCCTCTTCCTGAGTGGTTGTGACTGTTACAGCATCCCAGCTAGTTTGTATATTACCTTTTTATAGATTAAGGCTTTATTTTTTTAGAACAGTTTAAGTTTCATACCAAAATTGAGGAAAAGCAAAAGCGATTTCCCATATACCCGTTTACCCCCACACATACCTAGTCTCCCCCATTATCAAAATCTCCCAATCATAGTGTGAGAGAGAAATGGCTCACCTGTCCAAATGTCAAATGATGGACTAGGAAACAGAAACATGGCAAAAATGAGACTTTTAATAACACTTTTGAAAATGGGCGCCCATTTTACAGGATCACAGGACAAGGAACATAGCCTATTTATTTAGACCCTCCTCCAGTTCCTCATTGGCTGAGTATTATTTCATCACCTATTTTCTAGTAGGTCACCTAGGTCTTGCTGTCTCTCATTGGGTTATTTTAAAAAATGGGCTGGGGCCTTCTCTAGTTACTTCCATTTCCCTTTGTCTAGAGGAATCTCCCTAGGACATGTGCTATCAGTCACACATACAGCTCTTATCCTCCCTACCCCCACATCCTGTTTGCTCTGGGGGAATTCAGCAGCAGCCTCCTGGCCCCATGCTGTTTATTTTCTATGAAGATAAATCAGAGGCATATTTCTTACAATAGAGATGCACTTTTTTTTATAATCGATGAACCTACATGGACACATTATAATTACCAAAAGTCCATAGTTTACATTATGGTTCATTCTTGTTGTTATACATTTTATGGTTTTAAACAAATGTATGACATGTATCTAAAAATGTGGTATCACAGAGTATTTTCACTGTCCTAAAAATCCTCTGTGATAATAGGAGTATTTATATGAACAAAATGGAATATTATAAAACACACTCAGTTGTTCAGACTTTCCCATCCCTTTCTTAGCCAGAAATGCACAATTATATAAAGCCTAATTGTCTAATCCATATATATAAAAGTCTAAGTGACCGTCGCAACTGAAAAAACTGAACAAACGACCGAACAGGCTGCGTGCGGCAACCAGGCCGGCGGGGGGAGAGTGAGGGCCAACCAAATGACTGAACAGCAGGCTGCATGGAGCAACCAGGCCTGCAAGGGGGGCAGTTGAGGGTGACCAGGCCAGAAGAGGGGTGCAGTGAGGGGCAACCAGGCTGGCGGGGGGTTGGGGGGGCAGTTGGGTGTGACCAGGCTGGTGGGGGGGCAGTGAGGGGCAACCAAACAACTGAACAGCAGGCTGGTGGGGCGACCAGGCCGGCAGGGGGGGCAGTGAGGGGCAACCAACCAACTGAACAGCAGGCTGTGTGGGGCAACCAGGCCAGCAGGGGGGGAAGTTGGGGGTGACCAGGCTGGCAGAGGGGGGCAGTGAGGGGCGACTAGGCTGGCAGGGGGGCAGTTGGGGGTGACCAGGCCGGTGGGGGAGGCAGTTAGGAGTGACCAGGCCCGCGGGAGGTGGGCAGTTGGGGTTGACCAGGCCGTTGCAGGGGGGCAGTTAGGGGTGATCAGGCAGGCAGGCAGGTGAGCAGTTAGAAGCCAGTGGTCCTGGATTGTGAGAGGGATGTCTGACTGCCAGTTTAGGACCAATCCTGAGGATCAAATTGGAAAGGGTGCAGGCTGGGCTGAAAGGACCCCTCACCCCCCTGTGCATGAATTTCGTGCACCGGGCCAATAGTATTTATAAAAATCATGATGTTAGCATGAATTTTGGTTATTTCTAAAAAGTTAACAATTGAAAAAATGTAACCAACATTGGTCATTGTAACTGATTATGTGACTTTCTCTAGATATGCTGAATGATAGTTAATGAGAGTTTGGAGAACTTGGGAGTTAGCATAGCAGTGAGTATGAAAAAAGTACTCAAAATCCCCTGTAGAGTAATCCGTAGTTGGGTCTATGAATTTGGGTAAAGAATTGATTAAAAATATTAGTTTCATTGGAATGTTATCCATAACAACTATGTTACTATAGTACGGGATTATAAGTAATTTGTCTGCATTCACTGTAACTTTTATAGAAGCTATTGTCTAACAAAAAATGTATCTACAGTATTTAAGAGGCTGTATGTGTGATTTATTTCAACATTTATCAAAAATATACCTAATATCAATTCTATATTTAAGGGCTTGAAGATGCTTTTCCAACATAAATTTTACTGGTATATCTTTGAAGTTAGTGAGCAGCAGGCTTCAAGGGGCAACCATGCTGGCAGGGGTTTAGTGAGGGATGACCAAATGATTGAAAAGCAGGCTTTGTAGGGTGACCAGGCTGGCAGGGGGTCAGTGAGGGGTAACCAAATGACCGAACAGCAGGCTGCATGGGGCGACCAGGTTGGCAGGGGGCGCAGTTAGGGGTGACCAGGCCGGCAGGGGGCGCAGTGAGGGGTGATCAGGCAGGCAGGCAGGTGAGCAGTTATGGGCCAGTGGTCCTAGATTATGAGAGGGATGTCTCATAATCCTGTGGGATCGGGCCTAAACCAGCAGTCCAACATCCCTGAGGGGTCCAGGATTGGAGAGGATGCAGGCTGGGCTGAGGGGACCCTCCTGTGCTGAATTTCGTGCACCGGGCATCTAGTATAGCATAATCCCTATGCTGTGCTTTATATCCCCATTACTATTTTGTAACTACTAATCTGTACTTCTTAAACCCTTTTCCTATTCACATAGTGCCCCAACATCTCTCCTCCGGCAACCATCAGTTTATTCGCTATGAGTTTTTTCATTTGGGTTTATCTATTTTGTTTAGATTCCATATACAAGTGAAATAATTAGTATTTGGCTTTCTCTGTTTAACTTATTTCACTTAGCATAATACTCTCTAGGTACATCCACATTATTTCAATGGTAAGATTTCATTCTTTATTATGGCCAAGTAATATTCCATTGTATATAGGTACCACTGTTTTTTTATATACTTATTTATTCTACCAACCGTGCATCCCTGGAATAAATCCCACTTGGTCATGATGTATGATCTTCCTAATGTAATGCTGGATCTGATTTGCTAGAATTTTGTTGAAGATTTTAGCATCTATGTTTATCATGGATATTGGCCTGTAGTTCTCGTTTTTTGTAGTGTCTTTTTCTGGTTTTGGGATTAGGGTAATTCTGACTTCATAAAAAGAACTTGGAAGTGTGCCTTCCTCTTGATTTTCTTGGAATAGTCTGAGGAGGATGGGTTTTAGTTGTTCTTTGAATGTTTGGTAAGCCTCCCCTGTGAAGCTGTCTGCACCAGGGCTTTTGTTTCCTGGAAGTTTTTGGATGACTGCTTCAATTTCTTCAGTAATTATTGGCCTATTCAGGTTTTTTGATTTTTCCTGATTGAGTTTTTAAAGATTGTATTTTTCTAGGAATATGCCCATTTCATCTAGGTTGTCCAGTTTTTTGGAGTAGAGTTGTTCATAGTATTTTTTTTTTACAATCTTTTGTATGTCTGTGGGAGTGGGGAGGCACAAGACAGGAGGTGGCTGAAGGCAATCATCCCTGCATTGACTTTTCCAAGCAAGTCTGAGACCCCGGTGTTTCACTAGAATCTTTATGTTTAGTCTTTAGACATCCCTTCTTAAAGGACACTGCAGATGCAAGTGTTTTCTCAAGAATACTTACACTACTGATAGTATCTAGAAGTTAATTTTAATTCAAACTGTTACTACAATAAAAGCCTGAGGAGGCAGGTGAATGGGGCTGTTTCATTTTTTAAGCCAAGAAGTCCCTTATCCCTCTCTTTCACAGAAACATTTGTCAGAGTAATCATTCATTCGTCACTCAGAGTCTGCTGGTAAGCCCCGGCATCTAGGGTTGGTTACTTCACCCCTTTCATTTCTGATTTTGTTTATTTGGGTCCTCTCTCTTTTTTTCTTGGTGAGCCCGGTTAGAGGTTCTTTAATCTTGTTTATCTTTTCAAAAAAAAACAAGTTCTTGGTTTTACTGAACTTTTATATTGTTTCTTCTTGGTCTCTATGTCATTTATTTCCACACTGGTCTTTATTATTTCCTTCCTTACGCTTACTATGTTTTTTTTGTTGTTGTTGTTCCTTGCTTTCTAATTCTTTAAGTTGTAGGCTTAGATAATTTATTACTAGTCTTTCTTTCCTTTTTTTTTTTTTTTTTTGAGGTAGGCATATAGTGCTATGAACTTCCCTCTTAGGACTGCTTTCACTGTGTCCCATAGATTTTGGATTGTTGTGTTTTCATTGTCATTTGTTTACAGGATTTTTAATTTCTTTTTTGTTCTCTTTGGTAACCCAGTCATTGTTTAATAGCATTCTATTTAGCCTCCATGTTTTTTATGTTTTTTTATTGTAGTTGCTTTCTAATTTTATGCCATTGTGATCTGAGAAGATGCTTGATCTGATTTCTATCATCTTAAATTTGAAGAGACTTTGCCTGTGTCCCAATATGTGGTCTATCTTTGAAAATGACCCATGTGCACTTGAGAAGAAAGTATATTCTGTGGCTTTGGGGTGAAATGTTCTGAAGATATTAATTAGTTCCATCTCATCTAGTGAGTCATTTAGGATTGCTATTTCTCTGTTGATTTTTTGTCTACAAGATTCATCCATTGATGTCAATGGGGTATTAAAGTTCACTACTATGATTGTTTTGCTGTTGATCTGTCCCTTGATATGTTCCAGAAGTTTTTGTTTGTTTGTTTGTTTGTTTGTTTTTTTTTTAATGTATTTGGATGTTCCTGTATTGGGTGCATATATGTTTACCAGAGTTATATCCTCTTATTGTATCATTACCTTTAGTATTATCAAGTGGCCTTCACTTTGAGGTCTATTTTGTCAGATATAAGTATTGCTATCCTTGCTTTTTTTATTTCTGTTTCCCTGAAATTTTTTTTTCCATCCCTCCACTTTCAGTCTCTGTGAGGCCTTTTTTCTGAGGTGGGTCTCTTGCAGATAGCATATATATGGTTCATGTTCTCTTATCCATTCAACCACCCTATGTCTTTTGATTGGATCATTTAATCCATTTACATTTAAGGATATTATTGATAGGTCCTTGTTTGTTGCCATTTTTATTCTTTATGCCCGTGTTCCTTCTTCTCTTTCTATTTCTTCTTTTTACAACAGTCCCTTTATCATTTCTTGCATTGCTGGCCTGGTGGTAATAAACTCTTTCAGCCTTTTTTTTTTTTTTTTTTTTTTTCTGCAAAACTCCTGATTTTACCTTCAATTTTGATTGATAGCCTTACTGGTTAGAGTATTCTTGGATTTGGTCCCTTGCTTTGCATCACTTTGTACACTTCATTCCATTCCCTTCTGGCTTGATGTGTTTCTGTTGAGAGATTATTTGATAGCCTAATTGGAGATCCTTTATAGGTAACTCTCTGTCTCTCTCTTGCAGCCCTTAAGATTCTTTCTTTATCATTAATATTTGCCATTGTAATTATGAGTTATCTTGGTTTGGGTCTTTTTGGGTCATCTTGTTTGGGATTCTGTGTGTGTGCTTTTTCTTCCCCAAGTCAGAGAAGTTTTCTGTCATAATTTCTTCAAATAGGTTTTCTAACCCTTGCTTTTCTTCTTGAACTTCTGGTACCCTTATTATGCAGATTTGTTTCTTTTCATGTTTTCCCAAAGTTCCCTTAAACTCTCCTCCTGCTTTTTAATTTTTTTTTTTCCAAATGCTGTTGAGTTGGGTGTTTTTCTTTTTTTTTTTAAAAAAAAATGATTGATTTCAGAGAGGAAGGAAGAGGAAGAGAGAGAGTTAGAAACATCAATGATGAGAAAGAATCATTCATCAGCTGCCTCCTGCACACCCCAAACTGGGGATTGAGTCTGCAACTCAGGCATGTGCTCCAGCCTGAAATCAAACTATGACCTCCTGGTTCATAGGTCAATGCTCAACCACTAAGCCACACTGGCCAGGTGAGGATTGGCTCTTTTTCTACCTGGTCTTCTAACTTGCTGATTCAGTCCTCTGCGTCTTCTAGTTTATTGTTGAAACTTCCATAGTGTTTTTTTTATTGCAGCTATAGCATTCTTCATTTCCTCTTGATTCTTACATATGTTGTTGATTTTCTCATCCAGCCAATTTAGGAACATTATGTCTGTTACTCTGATTTTTTCTCTGACATACTGCTTGCCTCCATTTCATTTAGTTCCTTTTCTGGCGATTCCTCCTTTTCTTTCCTTTGGGCATTGCTTTTTGTCTCCCCATTTTTGCTGTCTCTTTTTGGCACTGGGGTTTGACAGTTTGAAGACCCTATCAGGCCAATGCTCAGGAAATTGTTACCCCAGAGGCTGGTCTGCCTTAGGTTTCATGCCTTTATTGTCTCTGCTCTGAGTTATTCCCTTCTCCCACAGATCAGGTCCCTTAGTTGTCCACTTCAGAGTTTTGCGGTGGTGGGTGTACATGCACAGTTCCTCTGGTGTGTGACTCCCTGTGAGGACCCTGAGCCCCCTGGCATGCAATTCACTATGCAGCCCAAGCACCTGTGGCAGGGTAGCACCCTAGGTCCCTCTGGCAGCACTCTTGCAGTGCAGTCCTGTAGCTTCTGGCTGGCCACACTGGCTTGCTTCGGGTTGCCCTAGCAGCACTCTCCTGTGGCCTAGAGTGGGATGCATGCTGAGTTACTCTGTGTAGCCCCTGTAGGACTGTCCTAGCAACCAGGGTAGAGTAGGTGTGGGTTTCTCTGGGTTGTAAAGTCAGAACACTCCTGTGGCCCACACTAGGGCTTTGCTGTGTTACTCCAGGTTGCCCTGGTAGCAAGTCCCTGGGCTCAGGGTGGAGCTGTCCCAGGTTTCTCTGGGTCACACATTTATTGTTTTCCTGTGTCCCAGAGTGAGAGTGAAGCATGTGCTGGGCTGCTCCAGTTCATCCCTCCCCAGTGTGGAGCAGGAGTGGATTGCTCTGGGTTGTACAGTCCGCATTCTTCTGTGGCTAAGAGTGAAATGCACACTAGGTTGCTCTGGGTCACCCCTCCTGGGACTCTGGGTGAAGCAGGCACAGGTTTCTCTGTGTCTGACAGTCCACACATCTTCTGAGGCCTGGAGTGGGGCACACACTGGGTTGTTCCAGGTCACTCCAGCTAGACTGTCCTGTGTGCCAGGGTGGAGTGGGCGTAGGTTGCTCTAGATCACACAGTCTTTGCTTTCCTTTGGCCTGGAGTTCAGTGTACAATGGGTTGCTCTGGGATGCCATGGCAGCAGATCCCAGGGTTCAGGGTGAAGTGGGCACCAGGTGCCTTTGGATCAGACTTGCAGCATGGTTCTGGGGCCTGGGGTAGGGGAGGAACACAGCCATCACCCTGGCTTGCACTCACTGAGGTGTCTTGGAGCCAGATCCAGGGTCCCCATGGGCTGGTGAGAAGGCCTAGTATAGGAGGTCACTCTTGCAGGCGATCACTCTACATTTATTTATTGATGTGCACTGAATTGCTTCTATATATTGGCTATTATAAATACTGCCACAATGAACACAAGGTGCATATATTCTTTCTATTTAGTGTTTGGGTTTCTTCATATATATACCCAGAGGTAGCATTGCTGAGTCATAAAGCAGTTCTATTTTTAATTTTTGAGGACCCTCCATACTGTATGCCATAGTGGCTGCACCAATCTGCATTCTCACCAACAATGCATGAGCATCCCATTTTCTTCACACCCTCACTAACACTTGTTTGTTGATTTGTTGAAGATTGACATTCATAAATATTTAAACACTAGCGGCCCGATGCATGAAATTTGTGCAAGAGTAGGCCTTTGCAGCTGTGGCAGCTGCCTGGATCCCTCCCTCACAGCCACGGCAGCTGCCTCGATCCCATTGCTGCAGCCCCAGCTTCGTCAAGAAGGTCGTCCGGAAGGACATCTGGTCTAATTAGCATACTACGCTTTTATTATTATAGATATTCAAAATACTTGTTCACTCATAATTCAAAATTGTTTACTTTCCAATATAAGTACATTGGGTCTAGAGAGTATATTCTATATTATATTAGTTATTTATAACTTAAGAATTAATTTGTGTTAATGAGCAGTTAATTAGTGAAAATGATAATTTATGATACTTTTAGGGGATATTTATCCTGTTTTAATTGTATACTATGTACAGATCACTGTTTCAGCATAGGAACACAGTTTTAAGTAAGATTCAAAGGAAGAATATTTTGTTAAATTAGAAAGATGTCCCATTTAAAAAATTTTGACAAATAGTTTTTCTTTTTTTTTCAGTTTTAAAATTATACTTTTGCATTAATTTATTCAAGGCTATTAATTTGCTAGGTTCATATGTGTTTATATATTTTTATGGTGGATTAACCTTTTTAATATTATGTGATCCCTGCAAATGATTCTTTGCAACAATATTTTTGTATGAATATTTATTTTGTTAAGTATTTTCTCAATATGACATTTTTATTCTTTTTCTTCAGTGTTTACTTTATTTGATTTTATGATTAGCATACATCTGATTATATTTTGAAATTTAACTGGGTAAACTTTATCTTTTTTAATTCTATATTTATTGGGCCAGTTAATGCTGAAATATTATTTTGAAATTTATAATTATAATGCGCTCCTTGAATGTTTATTTTCTCCCCATTTTAAAATTTCCTTAGATTGATAGTTTTCTTTGTTTATTCTGTCCCCCTCTTCCTGCAATTGTGATTAAAATAATATCCTATATAATAAAAGCCCAGTGACCATAATGGCAGAATGACCAGAATAACTGTTCGATCAGTCACTATGAAGTGCACTGACCACCTCTCAGTCCCTTTCCCCAGCGGGCAGGCTCCCATTGCCCGATGGCAAATGGGGACCCGGGGGTGGGTGGGTGGGGATGCGGGTGGTGCCATGCCAAGGCCCCTGCCCTTCCAATCACCCCACACACAGAGGGTGACCCGTGGCATGGGTGGGGCTGGCGAGCAGGCAGGAATAGCCAACCTCTTGGTCCCTCCCCTGGGCATCAGGCTCTGATCACCTGATAGTGAATAGGGAACCAGGGTGGTGGGTGAAGGGGGATGCGGTGGTGCCAGGCAAAAGCCCCCACCCTGCCAGTCACCCCACACATAGATGGCAACCCACAGCAGGGGCGGGGCCATGAGCAGGTGGGATCGGCTAACCTCTTGGTCCCTCCCCCCGCCCTGGTTGTCAGGCTCTGATCGTCCAATGACAAACTGGGAACCTGGGTGGGTGGTGTTGGGGGGTGTTGCTAGCTGCCGGCAGCCAGGGAAGATGGCCCTGATCACAGGCTTGGCCCAGGGACCATACCCATGCACAAATTTTGTGCACCAGGCCTCTAGTATATTTTATATTTCTTAACAGTTGACCTTATAATACATTTTAGTAAATTATAAATTCAATTAATTTCTTTATTTTTATAAATAGGGATGTTTATAAATCACGTACCTCAACTTATTTTTACACATCCTCAAATTTGGATTTATGAAAATGATAATCAATTTACCAAAACATGTTTCTGTTGATTTGCTCACTGTGGTTTTTTCTAGTACTGCTTTCTATATTCAATTTTTTTTCTACTAAAGTTTATCCTTCTGTGTTTCTTTCAGAGAGTATTTATGAATACTAAACTTATGCACTTTTAATGTCTTCAAATATTGTTTTTGGCCCTGAATTTTGGAAAATGTATTACTTTGATCTGGAATTCTTTAGTAATAGTTATTTCCCATCAAGAGTTTGAAGATGTAAGTCCAAATTTGCCATGATTTTTGCTATTCAGAAATTTACTGTGTAAATGGCAAAATAGCATGGGTTGGATTCTTTCCTCAGTCCTAAAAATTAAGAATCTTTTGAGCAAAAAGATGGTTGTTGGCTCTGTGTAGGTCTGTATGGCTGCGTGTGGGGACAGCAATGGATTTCTCAGGAAAAATAAAAAACCACAATGCATCAAGAATGTGGGATAGACTGTGGCTGGTTGTCCACATTTTCCTCAGCAAATGATTTCTTGCTTCACTTTATGCTCGACAGAAGACAGCTTAGCATGAGCTAGAAGCAATAGTGGTGGTGATGATAGGGGTAAGGAAAGGGCTTCAAGGTAATAACTAGCATAGCTGGCAAACCAACCATTCCTCTCCAGCCATGCCCAGTCATAGGAGTTAGGCAACTTCTGGAAGAATGCACTGCTATAAATTGGTGGCATGGAAATACTCACTGAGAGGCAGGTACTGAGAAAAAAAGGAAGTTGTTAGCCCCCAGACTGCCACACTAAAATTTTTCTTTTTACCTTGAGATATGATCCTCTGTTCCATAAACTCATTTTGATAAGCACAAACTGCATTTTCCTTTGCTTTCCTGTATTCCCTCAGGTACACATTGAAAGACAAGTTGGCAGATAATTTTATGTGAAAGTTCATTTTTAAATTCATATAAAATATTTAGTGGAGACACTCTTCTCAGATGTGTGGAACACATTAGTGAATAAAACATCAAAGGTATAAAACATAAGCTTCTATATTAAAATGGAGAAATAAAGTAAGCATTAGATACAATAATGCAGTAAACTATATAGGATGCTACAAAATGAAAGAATTAAAAAAAAAAAAGGAAACAGAGTGGGAGGATAGAAAATCTGGGTTTTAAGGATAGGACAGAAAACCCAGGAAAGTTGGCATTATTAGCATCTCAGGCAGAAGACAGTGAAATAATGTTGCAAAGTCTATTAAAATGTAGACATGTTCATCAAGTTAAAACTTCATATAAATATATGGATAAAATAAAATTTTAACATGAACAAATTTTATTGAAAAATATCTTGGGAAAAGTCCTTTAGCAAGAAGAAAAATTGTTATGAACTGAATCATGTCCTCCTCCACAGTATTCAGGTGGTGAAGCCCAAATCCTCAACATGACTTATTTGGAAACCAGACCTTTAGAGATACAATTAACGTTAAATAAGGTCATAAGGATTAGTCCCTAATTTAAGAGGGCTTGTGTCCTTATATGAAGAGGAACAGGCACCAGAAGTTTGTGCACTCACACAGAAAGGAGGTTATGTGAGCACAGAGCAAGTAGGCAATCATCCACTGGCCTGGGAGCGAAGCCACACCAGAAATCAACCCTGACAGCACCTACATCTTGTACTTCTAGCCTTCATAACTGTGTGAAAATAAAATTTCTGGTATTTAAGTTACCCCATCTGTGTTATTTTATTATGGCAGCTCTAGCAGACTAAGACAGAAATGAACCCAGGAGGAAGTACATAAGGGAGGTAACTGTAAACTAATATTCTTATTAAATTCATTGTGTGTTTTTTAAATACACAGTGATCAAACCATTTAAAATATATCAACTAACAAGAAAAGCTAAATGAAACATATGGAATCTATCAAAGGTAGGCAAGAATTTGGCATAAGTGAAATTCCATAGATGGCTGTAACACATTGGAAAAACCAGTATCTACAGAAGCTGAATGTATATACATGTTCAAATCCACCAATTTTTACCTAGTTGTATTCCCAGAGAAGTGAAAGTCTATTCACTAAAAACATGTATAAGAATGTCCATATAACTTTTATTCATAATAGCTACAGACTAGGAAAAAATAAACATAATGTCCATTCATATTAGAATGGCTAAATAACCATCTATACATGCATCAATGACAATGAGGTGTTAACAACTACTGTGGTAAAATGGATTAATCTCAAAATTTTGAACTAAAGATGTCAGACTCAGAAGAGCATATGCTCTATTATCACATTCAACAAAAACAGGCAAAACTAATATAAAATTTTGGAAACTGGGAGAGAAATGCAGAGAATTGCAGTTACTGGATGGGAAACTGAGATGTGGCTTTTGAGAACTGCTAATGCTCAGTTTCTTGATGAGAATTTGTACAAGTGTACTGTGAACATTCATCAAAAAGTTATGATATACTATAAACCCTTCTGATTATACCATAGTGAAACCATTAAAAATATCATTCTAATAAAAAAAATTCCAAAAATCTACATAGTCAGAGGCTATAAAGATCAGGTGAGAACAAATGAAGGTGCTTGTCTTGTTATATGTTTACTTTGTGTCCCCCAATCTTGTCAAATTCACATACTCAATGTTACAGGTTTTCAAGAAAGAATTTGAGGTGATTCCTTATGATTTTTTTAGAGAGATAAATGTTTCAACTTCAAGTAAACATGGAGAAAGTCTTTTTATATTCATCATTTTTGTTTTATTTGTGATCTTGGATCTCTAGAACAATGTAGTAAAGTGTACATATTTTGCATGTCCTCAGTCTTAGGGGGAAAGCATTTACTCATTAACTATATGTTTTGTTATAGATATCCTTTATTAGTTTAGGAAACATCCTTTCATTCCTAACTTGCTGAGGTATTTTTTTTTTTTTATCATGAATATTTTATTCTAATACTATGTTGACTTACACTAATTTTCAAATGCGAAACTAAACTTACATTCACAGGATAAACCCTGTGGTCAAGATGTATTAGTATTTTTATATATTAACAGGTTGGTTTTATTGTTCCTGATAAGAAATCAGCAGTTATTTAAATTTTGTCCCCTTGTTTTTATTCCCTGGATTTGTTTCAAGCATTCTTTTACAAATTTTTTTTTTTTTGCTGTTTATTCATACCATGACAAATCCTTTCTTTTCTTTGCCATATTCTGCTTTGAGTGTATTGAGCTTCTAGAAACTCTAAATTGCTTTTCATTAAACTTGGGGAAATTTCAACCATTATCTTTATATATTTTCTGCTCTCTCCCCTCTTCTTCTAGATCTGAAACTTTATGCATGCTAGACTATTTAGTTTTGTTCTACAAGCTATTAAGGTTCTGTTCATTTTTTTTTTTCAATCTGTGTTCCTTCTGTTCTTCACATTGGAAACTTTCTATTGACATCTCCTCAGGTTTATTGTCTTTATGCTGCTATCTGCAATTGGATGAGAGAGCTATCCATTATTTTTAAAAATTTAATTATTGTAGTTTTTAGTTCTAAAAAGTCCATTTTTATAGTTTTAATTTTTCTTGTAAAAGTCCCTATTCATTCACTCATCACACATTTCTTTTAATTATTGAAAAACACTTCTTTTAATTCTTTATCATCCTATCTAATAATAGAGTAACATGTAAATTACCATCACTCCGCTACACCCACGATTGGGCAGCGGGAGGCTGGGGGGTGGGACTCGGGGGTGGCCTATTGAGAGGCACGGATCCTTGGCCACTGAGGGGGGCTACCCTGCTGTTGAGAGGCGCAGGGGCCGGGACTCCCGCCCCCTGTGCCTCTCAATGGCTATATCCACGACTGCTGAGGGGGCCTGCCGCAGACACCCAGCTGTGCCTCTCAATGGCAGGGTAGCCAGGTGTCTGTGACAGGCCCCCTCAGCGGCCGTTGAGAGGTGCAGGGGACGGGAGTCCCGCCCCCTGCGCCTCTCAACAGCAGGGTAGCCTCCCTCAGCAGCCGCGGACCATCAAAAGTGGGGGAGCTGGGTGCCTGTCTGCTCTGGCACCAGGCCTTTCAGAAGCCTCCGCCGAGCCGGAGGCTTCTGAAAGGCCTGGTGCACCAGCGGACAGGCACCCAGCTCCACCGTGAAAAGCGAAAGTGTGTAGGGGACCCTACACGTGCATGATTCAATCATGCACTGGGCCTCTAGTCTATATATATAAAGAGCCAGGGTCCGTAATGTCCAAAATGACCAAAGGCTCGACTGAACGCCAGGCTGCGCACGCAACAGGCTCAGATGGGTGTGGACTGGCAAGCGGGTTGAACTGCTGACCTCTAAGAGAGAGAGAGAGAGAGAGAGAGGCAGGGCTGATCAGCAGCTACCACAGCTGCTGGCAAGGCCCGGAGAGAGAAGCAGGGTCTGATCCACAGCCCCCATGGCAGTCAGTGCTGGGTCGGCGCTGTGGAAGTTAATCCTGCAGTCAGTGCTAGGTTGCGGCGGCAACCCAGCACCAACTGCCACACTGCGAGCACCGTGGTGACCTAGCATTGACTCCCGAGGGGGCTGCAGATCAGGCCTGGAGAGAGGCCCGGAGAGAGAAGCAGGGTCTGATCCACAGCCTCCATGGCAGCTGTGGATCAGCCCGTGCCTCTCTTCCTCTCTGGGCCTTGCCAGCAACTGTAGGGGCTGCTGATCAGCCCCACCTCTCTGATCAGGCCCGGAGATAGATCCGGGGACGCTGACTGGCATAGAAACTGACCAATCAGAACCAAATTTGGGTGAACTGCCAGGAGCCAATGGCTGCCTACGAGGCAGAGCTTTTGACATTGACTGGCATAGAAACTGACCAATCAGAAACTAATCTGGGTGAATTGTGAAGGCAGAACCTAAGGTGGGGGCTGAGGAGGGGTTTTAAGGGCAATAGCTGTTTGGTGTAAGGTGTAAGAAAGTGGTTCAATTTTTTAATGACCGGTTTGGCAGTATAGTGCATATGGCTGGCTATCAGTCAGATATAGGGATTATGTATTTTTGCCTGCCAAGAGCATCTCCTCCTGCTGAAAAAGGCGCCCCCTCCCCATTTAAGCAATCCTATCCTATATTATCTATTTTTACTATTAAAAGGGTAATATGTTAATTAGACTGGGTGGACCGACCATTTTCCAGATGTCCAACTTCCTTCCGGACAAAGCCATGGTAGTGGGGGCTGAAGCAGAGGCAATTAGGGGTGATCAGGCCAGCAGGGGAGGGCAGTTGGGGGTGAGATCAGGCTGGCAGGGGAGAGCCGTTGGGGGCAAGATCAGGCCGGCAGGGGAGGGCAGTTGGGGGTGAGATCAGGCCAGCAGGGGAGGGCAGTTAGGGGTGATCAGGCAGGCAAAGGCAGTTAGGGGCAATCAGGCAGGCAAAGGCAGTTGGGGTGATCAGGCAGGCAGAGGAGAACAGTTAGGGGCAAGATCAGGCTGGCAGGGGAGGGCAGTTGGGGGTGAGATCAGATCATCAGGGGAGGGCAGTTAAGGGCAATCAGGCAGGCAGAGGCAGTTAGGGGTGATTAGGCTGGCAGAGGAGAACAGTTAGGGGCGAGATCAGGCCGGCAGGGGAGGGCAGTTGGGGGCAAATCAGGTGAGCAGGGGAGTGTCGTTGGGGGTGACATCAGGCCAGAAGGGGAGGGCAGTTGGAGGCAAGATCAGGTGCAGGGGAGGGTCGTTGGGGGCGACATCAGGCAGGCAGGGGAGGTCAGTTGGGGGTGACCAGGCCTGCAGGAGAGGGCAGTTGGGGGTGATAAGGCCTGCAGGGGAGGGCAGCTGGGGGTGATCAGCCTGGCAGGGGAGGGCAGTTGGGGGCAATCAGGCCATCAGGGGAGGGCAGTTGGGGGTGAGATCAAGCCTGCAGGGGAAGGCAGTTGGGGGTGAGATCAGGTAAGCAGGGGAGGGCAGTTAGGGGCACTCAGGCAGGTAGGCAGAGGGGTTAGGGGCAATCAGGCAGGCAGGCAGAGGCAATTAGAGTCGATCAGGCAAGCAGGCAGGTGAGCGGTTAGGAGCCAGCGCTCCCAGATTACGAGAGGGATGTCCGACTGCCGATTTAGGCCCGATCCCGTGGGATCGGGCCTAAACCGGCAGTCGGACATCCCTCTCCAGTTTGGAGAGGTTGCAGGCTGTGTGAGGGAACCCCCTGCCCTGTGCACAAATTTCGTGCACCAGGCCACTAGTGTTTATAATAATGCCTATGTCTGCAAAATTCAATGCCTGAACTATCTCAAGGTGGTTTCTATTAACTGAATTTTCTCTTGACTATTCTTTATTGCTTTTTTAAAGTTTAAAAAAAAATTATTGAATTTAGTGTGGTGACATTGGTTAAAAAAGTATGTAGGCTGTTTTTAGCATGTCTGACATTTTGAAATATGTTGTGTTCTGAGCTCCTTTGACAGTATCTGATAAATAGCAGCTCCTCAGTAAATATTTGATGAAAGGAATAAATGCATAAATATGTGTATATGTTTGAACATATGCGTTTGTGGATCTTTTTCAGTGTAGGGTGGAATCTAGTCCTGTTCAGTACCCCAAAGTGTTTAGAAGGAAAGGACCTGTAGAAGTCAGGTCTCATAACAGTCAGACAAATCAGAGAAATAAATCCATGATTTAGAGGTAGATGTCTGACCACTCTACTGATTATTGCTCATAGCTTACTCCAATTTTTATCAAAAAAATCAGAGAAAGGCAAAGAATTATCATGTGTTCCTCTTTACTTGAATAAAGCACTAGATTGTGCTTGATGTTTATCTTGTGTGTGTGCATGCAATATATTAAAAATACGAAATAAAGCCAATAATTTTAATTTAATTTTAAATATAAAAACTTTATTGAATCACATCTCACTCTGACAGCCAAACAAATGGCCATGGCAACCTAAGGAGTATGAAGTTCCAGCTTGTTGTTTGTTGTTTTGCACTCATCCTAGATAATTATTTTTCTTCTTAAGAACAACCACGAAACTATTCTTTTCTTGCTTATTCTTATGGTTTCATGACTTATATTTAATGACATGTTGAAAATCTATATAGTTGGAGTTTGTGCCAGAACCAGTTTTAAATTCCAATTCGTTCAAGCAATCGTTTGTTAAATTCAGGTTGGTTATAACATTTTGTGGGAATAACACTGTAAACATTGTTGGTTGGCTTCTGTTATTGACTCTGCTGCTGTCCAAAAAAAATCACTCAATTTTTATTGTTTTTTCCCCCCATAAATAGGATTAAGTAAATTTTGGAAATTCTTTCAGTGTGGGACCACTGACTATATTTCTAATGTTAAGTGTTATGTAAAATATATATAATTTATAATCTTAATAATTTAGTTTCCTACAATATAAAATTGTGGCTAAGGAAACATCTGTTACATTTTATAAGCAAAATTGGAAATAACATTAGAAACCTTGACTTATAGTAAGTTTAATAATCTCAACTAAAAGTAGCATGGTAAAATACAGAAAAATGGTCAATTTTTTCACTGCTAATTCCTTAAAATTAACTGATTTGAGAGAAATTATTTTAGAAACATTAACAAATATATGTAAATAAATTATGTGTTTATGGTAAAAATATGTAATTATTAAGATGTTTCATCAATAGATTCATTAATTAGAGTATCATATATTTGCCTGAAATAATTTGTGGTAACAGGATTTATTTCTCAAAATAGTATAAAATTAGACATAAGCACCGACTGGGTATATTTTACTGAATGGACTTTTTAGCATTCTTTAGTTAATATTTTCATTGTTTTGTGTCTTTATAATAAATTAAAAAGCATGCATTCTAATTTATATGGCTACACAAATACCTTTAAAATACTAACTTTGAAAAAATTATGCAACATGAAAATGTATGCATTTTTTTGAAGAAAACATTACATAAAACAAAAGCAAATTTGCATATTTTGCTCTTTTAAAAAATGTATCTTTATAGTTGAACGTAATACAGATGTATCCTTTTTCCCCCCATTGACCCCTTCTAGCCCACCCCCACTCCCCATCCCAGGCATGTTTTGCTCTTTAAATCCATTCATGAACTAATAAAGAATAATTCAATATATAACTTATAGTAAGTAGATATAGGAAAACCATGATAAAAATAAAGCATTCTCTTTAAGGCTTTATCCTAGAATAATTTATTAAATATATTATAGAAAATGTTTATAATTGCATGACTTGTAGAACTTAATTTGATGTTTTTATTATATAGTATTAATTTTAAGATTTATTCTTAAAATTCTAGGAAAATTATGCCATTTCTAAGAGACTGTTGCTGTGCAACAGACATATTCATATTTTATTTCTATTCTATCCATGCTTATTATTTTCATCTTTTTAAATTATTACTGTGGGCATTGTCTGACTCAATTTCATGTGAGAGAGCTAATTTAATGGCTTTCTGGGAGCTCAGAGGCCAGTCTCCAAGTAAGCACTTTATTAGTAGCTACATGGAAAACTCCAGAAGTTATGTCATGATGTCATAAGTTATTTTTCTTCATCTTGGAATAAAAATATTTTCCTTTTATTTGTTTTGTGTTTTTTGTTCTTGGGACTTGTCAATGAATACAATGTATGACCCCTTGTTATTCATAGTATTAAAGTAATAATTGCAATATTAATACAAAAGTTCTGAAGACTTTGCAAATACACTTATATCTATGGTTCTGGAAGGTGGAAATATAATGAAAATATATGAATAGATTACCTGATCACATGACTGGTAGAAAAACAGTACATTAACCCCCAGGAATAAAATCATTGATAAAGAAACAAATCCTTAATGGTGCTTATGGAATTGGACTTAATACTAGTAACAGAGGAAATTTACTTTTCTCTACATTGGGAATGCATTGTAAACATAATAAGTATTATCAGGAAGAATATACAGAAAAATGTGTGTGTGTATCGCAACTACAAATATTCATCATCAACTCTTTTTTTTTTAATTTAAAGTCTTTATTGTTTAAGTATTACATAAGTCTCCTTTTTCCCCCATTGACCTCTCCACAACTGCTCCCACCCCACAGTACATGCCCTCATCCCCCTACTGTTTATGCTCATATGCATGCATACAAGTCCTTTGGCTGATCTCTTACCCCTCCCCACTACCTTCCCTTTTAGGCTGGACCGTCTGTTCGATGATTCTGTGACTCTGGCTCTATTTTTGTTCATCAGTTTATGTTGTTCATTATATTCCCCAATGAGTGAGATCATGTCATATTTATCTTTCTCCAACTGGCTTAGTTCGTTTAGCATAATGCTCCCAGGTCCTACCATGCTGTTGGGAATGCAAGAGTTCCTTCCTTTTTACAGCAGTGTAGTATTCCATTGTGTAGATGTACCACTGTTTTTTAATCCATTCATCTGCTGATGGGCACTTAGGCTATTTCCAAATCTTAGCTACTGTAAATTGTGCTGTTATAAACATAATGTCTTTCTGATTGGTGTTTCTGATTTCTTGGGATATAGTCCTAGAAGTGGGATCATTGGGTCAAATGGGAGTTCCATTTTTAAATTTTTGAGGAAACTTCATACTGTTCTCCACAGTGGCTGTACCAGTCTGCATACCCACCAGCAGTGCACTAAGTTTCCTTTTTCCTCCATATCCTCACCAGCACTTGTCATTTCTTGATTTGTTGATTGTAGCCATTCTGACAGGTGTGAGAGGATACCTCATTGTCATTTTGTTTTGCATCACTCAGATGATTAGTGACTTGGAGCATGTTTTCATATGTCTCTTGGCCTTCTGTATGTCCTCTTTCGAAAAGTGTCTATTTAGGTCCTCTGCCCATTTTTTGATTGGATTGTTTATCTTCCTTTTGTTAAGTTGTATGAGTTCCCTGTAAATTTTGGAGATTAAACCCTTATCAGAGATAACATTGGTAATTATGTTCTCTGATGCAGTGGGCTTTGTTGTTGTTTTGTTGATGTTTCTTTTGCTGTGCTACAGCCCACATTATATTCAATGGGCAAAAATAAAAACCATTTCCCCTAAGAATAGGAATAAGACAGGGCTGCCCACTTTCATCACTCCCGTTCAACATAGTACTGGAAGTGCTAGCCATAGCGATCAGACAAGAAGAAATAAAAGGCATCCAAATTGGAAAAGAATAAGTAAAACTGTCATTATTCGAAGATAACATGATATTGTACATAGATAACCCTAAAGACTCCATCAGAAAACTACTAGACTTAATAAATGAATTCAGCAATGTAGCAGGATACAAAATTAACACCCAGAAATCTATGGCTTTTTTATACACCAATAATGAATGCACAGAAAGAGAAACTAAAGAAACAATCCCTTTTACCACTGCAACAAAAAATCAAGAAACCTAAGAATAAACTTAACTAAGGAGATAAAAAACCTCTACTCAGTAAACTACAGCACGTTGAAAAAAGAGATAGAGGAAGACATAAACAAATGGAAGAATAAATCGTGCTCATGGATTGGTAGAATCAACATCATTAAAATGTCCATGATACCCAAAGCAATTTATAGATTCAATGCAATCCCCATTTAAATACTAATGGCATATTTCACAGTTCTAGAACAAACTCTCCAAAGATTCATATGAAATAAAAGAAGGCCCCAAATAAACACACTAATCCTGAGAAAGAAGAATAAAGTTGGAGGGATTACAATACCAGATATTAAGCTGTATTACAAAGCCACAGTTCTCAAAACAGGCTGGTACTGGCACAAGAACAAACATATAGACCAATGGACCTGAACAGAGAACCCAGAAATTGACCTAAGACATTATGCTCAATTAATATTTTACAAAGGAGGCAAGAGCATATAATGGAGTCAAGACAGTCTCTTCAATAAATGGTGTTGGGAAAATTGGACAGATACATGCAAAAAATGAAACTAGACCACCAACTTACACCATACACAAAAATAAACTCAAAATGGATAAAGGACATAAATGTAAAATGGGAAACCATAAAATTCTTAGAAGAATCCATAGGCAGCAAAATATCAGACTTATGTTGTAGCAATATCTTTACTGATACAGGACAATGGAAACCAAAGAGGAAATAAACAAATGGGACTACAACAAAATAAAAAGCTTCAGCATCAACTTTTACCTCATGTGTACGTAAGATGTAGCTACCTATATGTGGATTTTTGCCCTTGTCATGCTCTTTAAGCCATCTTGACCCAGAGGAATGAGGTAATATCTGAACAATGTATACTACTGAGTTATGGCATATGCAGTTATTCTAGTTATACCTATAAAAGGATGAAACTGCTACAGTTATTCAGAGCAGCTGATATATATAAGCCCAAGAGTCTAAAATTGAACTACTTTACCCACTCTGCCATTAAGTAGGCATAGTAATTTCTTATTTCTATAGTAACATATTACCACAGACTTAGTGGCTTAAAACAACACAGATTTATTTTATAGTTCTGGAGGTCTGAAATGTAAAATGGGGCTAAAATTCAGGTGTGAAGAGGAATGTATACCCTGTAGAAGATATATGTTTCCTTGTCTTTCTAGCTTCCAAAAGCCTCCCACTTTCCTTAGCTTGTAGTTCATTCCTCCATCTTCAAAGCCAGCAATAGAGCATCTTTAAATCTGTCTCTGGATCTAACCTCCTGTCTTTCCTTTCCACATTTAAAGGACATTTGTGATAGCATGGGGCTTACTAGTATAAACCAGAATAATCTCCATTTCTTAAAGTCAGCTAAATAGCAACACTAACCCAATCTGCAACCTTAATTTTCCTTGCTTGCAGTGTAAGAAAACATGTTCATAGGTCTTAGGGATTAGATCATGGCCAGCATTGGAGGGGATCCAATATTCTACCTACCACAACACATTATAATGCCTTGTCATGTTATTGCATCCTATATAATAAAGAGGTAATATGCAAATTGACCCTCATGCCCTCACACAAGATGGCTGCCCCCATGTGTTCAAAGATGGCCACCACAAGATGGCCAGCAGGGGAGAGCAGTTGGGGGCAACGAGGCTGGCAAGGGAGGGCAGTTGGGGGCGACCAGGCCTGCAGGGGAGGGCAGTTGGGGGCAATCGGGCCAGCAGGGGAGCACTTAGGTGTCGATTAGGCTGGCAGGGGAGTGGTTAGGGAGTAATCAGGCTGGCAGGCAGGTGAGTGGTTGTGAGCCAGCAGTCCCAGATTGTGAGAGGGATATCTGATTGCCGGCAGTAGGACATCCCCCGAGGGGTCCCAGATTGGAGAGGGTGCAGGCTGGGCTGAGGACACCCCCCCCCTCAGTGCACAAATTTTGTGCACCAGGCCTCTAGTTATTAATAACTTTAGAGTCAGCCAAAAAAGAATTGAGAATTGAGTCCACCTGTTATAACATATTCAAATATATGAGAAGAAACACTGGACTGAAAGTCAGAAGGTATAAATGCTAGTTCTGATTTGCCCCTGAAGATACGCATTGCTTCCACAAAGTCACATTGATATCTGGGGGCCTAGATTTTCAAATACAGATGAGGTAATGTCTAAATCCTCAATACAGCCTAAAAAGAATTAATACTTTTGGGAAAGAGAATAGGTCAAGTCAAGGAAGAGACTTTAAAATCAGAAGACTTAGTTAGACTTACTGGCTATAAGACTACAAAGGGGAACACAGCTGACTTTTTTGAAATTCAGAATCAAAGAAAGAAAACCATCCCAAACTATTAATTTATTGTCATTTTTTGAGCCATGCACTGAGATAAGCAACCCTCAGTGACTACATGGTCAATAGTTTCTGGAGGAAGCAATGTCAGCAGGTTATGTACCTACTCCGAGGAGATTTTGCTATTAATAGCAGAGAAGACCTTGGAGATTAAGTGTGTTTTCTAACCCCTTGAAAGGCAATGCACATTATGTGAAAGGAAGAAGTGAAAAACCAACCTTTATGGCAGTGTTTCTATTTTAGGTACAGAGAGAAAAAAACATACATTCAGACAAGTCCTGGGTATTTGAGAAATTTGGTGTCTACACTACAGAACCAAACTTACACATCTCAAGAATTATTAGATAGGTGAAGTGATTGAGCCTCAAAGGTTGAGGGGGGCTTTGGGATTTTCAAGAAAATTGTATCTAGACCATTAAATTTCTCATTATAACTTAATCTAAAATTATTCTCAATATAAGATTCTTGTACTGTGTTTTAGATATTTCTGAAACTACTTTGATTAAGGAATGAACCACTGCAAATATATAAACTGGCTACCCTTAGAAATTGATAAAAAATAGTATACATGAGCACCCATAAGAAAGTCTGTGTATATGTGTGTTTAAACACTAAAGTAATATTTATCATCTTTAGTCTACATGATCAGCACATAATTGAAACTGAAGATGTATAAGACTTTTAATATAAAACATAACTAAATTTATTCTGAGAAAATTATGAACTTATGTACTTAAAGAATTCATGAAAGGGACATCTTAAAAATAAGGATGTTTGTTGAACTAGTGATAATAGGGTCTTGCTAATGCCTATCTGCTAATCTCTGTCCTTTTAGCAAGATACAAAAAGATGCATTCAGAGTAAAGAGTTATTTGAAAAGCAGTGGAGGTAGAGTTAGAGAGTTTAGGAACAAATCAGGGTATTCCTTGGCATCATGTGCATACTGTAATTGCTTTATGTTTATAACCGAGCATTGAAACCAGAGGTTCAGGCTGCTGCTCAAGGGTTATTTCTGAAATCTATATACAAGGTCAGGATCTGAGACATACTCTGTACACAAAACTATGTTGCAATGAGTAAAGCTGTAAAAACATTCTACTATATTTTCTAGTGTCCAGAGGGTATAATAATGCTGGCAAAAAATAAGGAAGATTTATATTTATTTCTTTTACCCTTCAAAAGTAGTTTATAAATAAATTAAATTATTTTTCAGTATTTCCTCTATCAAATTGCATCATACATCCTAAAGGAAATGCATAGAGCATAAAAGACAAAATAACACTTTTAGGCATCAGAGCAGACTAATAAAGCACCATCCTGGATTTCTCGACAAGGAAAAGACCTAAGGCTAGAAATAGTTCAGTATGATAGAAAAATGAAAAACTGAGGAGACTCAGATGACTCCCTTATCGGGCTATTTTATGGCATGATTTATGGCCTGAGGACTGAGTAAGCCCTACTGAGTGTATACGCAATTACAGCAACAAGTCACACAAATACCCTCACTGATGATCATTCAAGACTACGCACCTATTTTAAAATAAAAGTCATATGTATTTAAGCCAGCAGTTTTCTAATGGGCCATTTTAATAATCCTGTTATGCTTAGAATTTATTTATTGTGTGCCTTGAGAACTGCAGAGCCATTTATCTGCTAGCTTAAGTTTCCAATGGTTCTGACATTAATACATAAGATTTAATTAGCAAAGCTTGTACCCAGAGGGTTTTCTATTTAACACTTAAGCCAATTTACTATTTAATATATGTTTAGCCAAGTCTTCTAGATAGTAGTTTAAAACAGAATGCTAAAGAATAACAATCATTTTGCATACTACTGAAGTTTTTGCTCAGCATGCCTTTAACTTAGTTTTCTTAAATTTGTATTCATAAGACATTGTTGATGGCTCATCATAAACAAGTGTCACTATCAATTTTGACAAAAATTCACCCATCATATCATTTTTTGTAAATAAAAAAAGCATTTTAATATTTGTTCTACCATAAATGGAGATTACTAAAGGGAAAACAATAGAAAAATTGTCAGTAAGCTGAAAATAAAGTCAAAAGTACTATGTGATGCAATTCTAAGTGGTTATAGATTCTGGTATGTTCCTTCCACTAAAACTAAGAAAATAAACTTCTATCTTTAATATAAACCTTTACACTTTAAATTTGCAACAAAAACTAAACACTATTTAATTCTAATTACATGCATATTGGACTTTTTCTTTGGCACAATTTCAAAAATATACTAACTGACACCATAAGAGTTGTTAATGGAATACAAAATAAAAATTTGTAGATACATTTAGTACTTATAATAATAATGGGTTGTTTTCATTAATTGATATTAAAGCTATGCTATGTCTTCTGAACATAAAAAGGATTACTTCTGCTGTATGACTTATATAGAAACAAGTGGTAAGGCTACATAGAAAGAGAAGGAAAGCCAAAATGCCAACATCTGCTTCTATTCTAAAAGGAAGAGATAAGATATATGAGAAAGAATTTTGCTGATAAAGAATAAGCAAGGAAAGAATAGTTGCCTGGTTGTTCTTAGGAGGAAAAATAATTATCTAGGATGAGCACAAAATGACAAACAATAAGTTGGAACTTCACACTCCTTAGGTTGCCATGGCCTGCTGGTGGTCTTGATCCAGCATCTAGAAAGGTTCAGAAATCTGGAGAAGGGCTATGTGTAAATTAAATAAGAGTGCAGATACGAAACATAATTTTGAAAGGCATTTGGGGGGCCAGAGGAGACTTAGCTAAAGGAACTAAGTTCTCCCTTGTCTCAGGACCTCTTGCTTTTTATTAACACAAATTGTCCTAAGGCAAGGTAGATATACACTTCAAAGGCCAGGGTTTGGTACACAGAATCCAGCCTATGGCTGTTCAGGTGTTTGGCCAGTAGGAGGCAATAACATGTAGATTAAAATGCCCTTAGCTGTCTGGCAGCAAGCAATCAATTTATGCATCCTTTTCAGGTTTGGAGAAATACCCTCAGCCATTTCCATATGATTCAGCCCTGCTGACATGCTGGAATTGGCCTCCAGCAGTTGAGATTATTAAACTTACTATAAGTCAAGGTTTCTAAAGTTGTTTTCCAATTTTGCTTATAAAATGTAACAGGTGTTTCCTTAGCCAAATTTTTATATTGTAAGAAACTAGATTTTTATTCAAAAGATTTTCTCCCATTGTAAAATAGCTTCTTACATTAAGATTATAAATTATATATATTTTATGTAACACTTAACATTAGAAATATAGTCAGTAGTCTCACACTGAAAGAATTTCCAAAATTTACTTAATCCTATTTATGGGGGGAAAAACAATAAAAATTGAGTGATTTTTTTTGGACAGCAGCAGAGTCAATAACAGAAGCCAACAAACAACTTTTACAGTGTTATTCCCACAACATGTTATAACCAACCTGAATTGAACAAATGATTGCTTGAAAGAATTGGAATTTGAAACTGGTTCTGGCACAAACTCCAACTATGTAGATTTTCAACATGTCATTAAACATGTCATGAAACCATAAAAATCCTAGAGAAAAACAGAGACAGCAAAAATCTCAGACATCTCTCCTAACAATATGTTTAATGATATATCTCCTTGGGAAAAGGAAACTAAGGAGAAAATAAACAAATGAGACAACATCAAAATAAAAAGCTTCTGCACAGCAAAAGAAACCATCAACAAGACGAAAAGGGAGCCCAGTGTATGGGAGAACATATTTGTCAATGATACATCTGATTAAGGGTTAATATCCAAAATATATAAGAAACTCATATAACTTAACAAAAGGAAGACAAACAATCCAATTAAAAAATGGGCAAAGGACCTAAATAGATACTTCTCCAAGGTAAACATATAGATGGCCAAGAGTCATTTGAAAAAATGCTAAAAGTCACTGATTATCAGAGAGATGCAAATTAAAATGACAATGAGTTATCACCTCACACCTGTCAGAATGGCTACCAACAGCAAATCAACAAATGACAAGTGCTGGCAAGTATGTGGAGAAGAGGGAAACCTAGTACACTGCTGGTGGAAATGCAGACTGGTGCAGCCATTATGGAAAACAACATGGAGTTTCTTCAAAAAATGATATATGGAACTTCATTTGACTTGATCCCATATCTAGGAATATATCCTAAGGAACCCAAAACAACAATCAGAAAGAATGTATGCACCCCTATGTTCATAGCAGCACAATTTACAATAACTAAGATCTGGAAACAGCCCAAGTGCCCATCAGTAGGTGAGTGGAGAAAAATGCATCTACATCATGGAATACTATGCAGCAAGGATCTGTTACCCTTTGAAACAGCATGGAGGGACCTGCAGACTATTGTGCTAAGCAAAATAAGTTAGTCAGAAAAAGACAAGTATCACATGATCTCACTCATGTGGAATCTAGCGAACAAAATAAAGAATGAACAAAATAGTTCCAGAGACATAGAAGCATAGAACAGGCTGCAGAATTTCAGAAGGAAGGGTCGGGGAGGGTGGGAGGGTGGGAGGTTGGGTGGAAAGAGATCAACCAAAGTACTTGTATGCATATATGCATAACCCATGGACACAGACAATAGGGTAGTGAAGGCCTGGAGTGAGGGGCAGGGGTGGGATAGAAGAAGTCAATGGGGGGAAAAAGGGGAACATATGTAATAATTTCAACAATAAAGATTAAAAAAAGATTATATGAATTCAACTGTACTCCTTGATAAATGCTGATATAAGACATAAGGATATATTTTGTGATTAATAGACTGTGAAAATATTCTGCACAGCAGAGTGAAAAAGTATATATAATGAGATATAATCAAGAGTAAATCAAGTAGAATATACAATTAACTTAGAGGAACATTTAAACATATTTTAATCTAAAAAAAAAAAAATGTTACCTGGCTTAGACTCTACCAGTTATAAAACCATTAAAAGCAAGTAATAGCTATACTTTAAAAACTGTCCAGAATTGTGAAAATGAGTGATAATTTATGAAGTTAGGTTAATTCTCAAACCAAAACCAAGCAATAATGGAATAAAAAATGTAAATGGTGACAATTTTTTATTTCCAAATATATGAAAATTTGCAATTCTTAAATATTTACATGTGCATTTAAAGAACAACTCATTATCAACTCCTACATTTTCCAGATGTATAAGGATGATTCAACATTTGAAAAATGTTAATTAAACTCAGCATGTTAGCTGGCTGAAGGAATTGAATACAAATGGTAATCATGCCCAGCAGGCATGGCTCAGTGGTTGAGAACAGACCTGTGAACCAGGAGGTCACTGTTCTATTGCTAGTCAGGGCATATGCCAGGGTTATGAGCTTGATCCCCATTGGGGCTGGGGAGCATGCAGGAGGCAGCCTATCAATGATTCTCTCTCATCATTGATATTTTTATCTCTCTCCCTCTTTGAATCAATAAAAATATTTAAAAAAAGAAATGGTAACCTTGCTTAAAAATAATTTGATAAAATTAAACTCATCAAATTAATGAAAGCTCTTAGCAAAGCTTAAATAGAAGAAAATTTTATTATTAATAAAGCATATTTACTGCAAACATGAAACACCAATAATCTTTATTGGTGAAACACTTGATATAGTACCACTTTGGATAATCCTATGTAATAAAAGCCTAATATGCAGAGTGTCCGGTCTCCAGTCATCCATTCAACCAATCAAAGCATAATATTCTAATGATATGTTAAGGCCACTCAACTGCTTGCTATGGTGTGCACTGACCACCAGGGGGCAGACAGTCAACCAGTCGACCAGTGGCTATGACATGCACTGACCACCAGAGGGCAGACGCTTCCAACTGGTAGGTTAGCTTGCTGCTGGGGTCCTGCAAATAGGGACTGAGTGAAACAGCCCGGACATGCCCTGTAACCCTCCCACAGTCCCTCCCCGGCTAGCCAGCCTCCCACGTCCCTCCCTGGCCATGATCATGCTCTGGTGGAGCCCCTCGGCCTGGCCTGTGCCATCTCACAATCCGGGACCCCTCAGGGGATGTCAGAGAGCCAGTTTCGGCCCGATCCCTGCAGGCCAGGCTGAGGAATCCCCCTGGTGCACAAATTCGTGCACCAGGCCTGTAGTAATAAAACAATAGCTTGCAATCAAATAAGAGAGAATGTAGTAGAAGTAGTTGTATTCAATATAATGAAATAAGAATAAAAGAGCTATAAATGCCAATAAAGAGGAAAACAAAACTTATATTCAGACAATATCCATATTGTTTAGAAAATCAGGAAAAGAAAATTTAAAGTTATCAAAATTAAAGTGGTTTACTGAAGTGGTTATATATGCCTTTAAAATTCAATAGTTTTCTTAAAGCAGGCCCTTTAACATTTCTTGCAATACTGGTTTGGTGGTAATGAATTCCTTTAGGTTTTTCTTTGTTTTTCTGGGAAGCTCTTTATTTCATCTTTAATTTTAAATGGTAGCCTTGCTGGGTAGAGTTATCTCCGTGTAAGTCCTTCCTTTTCATCACTTTGAATATTTCATGCCAATCCTCTCTGGCCTGAAGTGTTTCAGTTGAGAAATCTGCTGACAGCCTTATGTGAGTTCCTTTGTCTTTACTTGCTGCTTTTAAGAATATCTCTTTGTCTTTAAGCTTTGACATTTTAATTATGATGTGTCTTGATGTGAGCTTCTTTAGATTTATCTTTATAGAGACTTTTTGTACTTCATGTATTGTGTGGCTCTTTTTTACCAGGATTGGGAAGTTTTTAGCCATCATTTCTTCCAACAGGTTGTGGATCTCTTGCTCACTCTCTTGTCCTATTTGTATCACTATGACATGGATACAATGGGTGGCATCTTAGAGGTCCCTTAGACTTTCCTCACTAAAAAAAAAATCTCTGTTCTCTTTGTTGCTCTGCTTGGATACTTGCTGTTATCTTGTCCTCTAAATCACTGTTTGATCTGCTTCATTTAACCTGCTGTTGATTCCGTCTAGTGCAGTGGTCGGCAAATTGCGGCTCTCAAGTCACATGCGGCTCGCGAGACATGGTTTGCCACTGTGTTGACTAATGAGTTTGCCGACCACTGCCTTAGGGAAAAACACTTAAAAAACATTTTAATAATGTACTAATGTCTTTAACCTGAAGTCAAAACTTCTGGGTAAGGGTAATGCCTTACGCAGTGGTCAGGCAAACTCATTAGTCAACAGAGCCGCAGTTTGCCAACCACTGGTCTAGTGTACTCTTAATTTCAGATACTGTATTGTTCATTGGTGGCTGGTTCTTTTTTATGGTCTCTTTGTCCTCTTTAATGCTTACTATCTGTTTAAGTTCACTGAGACCATCCATTGTTTCCCTAAGGTCCTTGAGCATTCTTATAACCATTGTTGTAAGTTGCATCTGGTAGCTTGGTTACTTCCATTTTATTTAATTCTTTTTCTGATGGGTTCTCTTGCTCTTTTGGGGGGCCATATTTATTTGTCTCCCCATTTTGTCTGCCTTTTTGTGTTAGATGTTATATGTTAGACATATCTGCTATGACTCATAAGCTTAGTATGAGGGCTTTCTGATGTAGGTGCTTCATGGGTCTCAGTGGCACAATCACCTAAATCACCTTATCTAGGTACTCCCAAAATGTTTCTTGTGTGGGAAATGTGCCCCCTCCTTTTGTAGTTGAGACTTAAATTCAGTCAGCCTGCTAACTGAATTAGTTAACCTTCAGGCTGGCTGACTATAAGGATAGACCCTGTTCACCACGTATGAGTCACTATTCTAGGGCTTCTCCCTGAGGTGGAGTTGTTCCCAGCAGGGTCTGGAACCCTCCTTTGGCTGAGACATTTGTGTGGCTAGTTTGGTGAAGCTCTGGTGAAGTTTGAAGCCCACCACTTGTTGTGTTGGTCCTGACCCCACTAAGATGACAGGGTTTCAGTGCAGGTCGGTGTCAGTTGTTGTGTGTAACTGATCTTGGGTTACCTGTCTGCAACCACCATGTTATTCACTGATTATGGCTGTGTCTACTGGGCCTGGGTGTACATGGGAGCGGCTAAGCTGTGCACAAGGGTTAGCTTCCTGCATCTCTAAGCTAGGGGCAGACCAATAAAATGTCCAAGGCTCTCTGAGTTTGGAAGCCACCTGTTGGCTACACCATCACCCCTGAGGTTGCCTGGACTTCCTCTGGAGATTTTTGAAGAAAGTCTGTACAGTGGGCTCAAGTTGCACCTCCCACCCCTTACACATTGTACAGGCTCAGATGGGTGGGCAACTGGGTCAAGAGGATGAGGCTAGTGGTTTTCCTACTTGGAGGCAGCATGATCAGGCACTCAATGGGGAGAGTCTGGCCCCTACTCCAGAACCATACCACTCAGTTTATGCTAGAGTCTTTAACTCTAGCTCCCCCAGGAGAAGCACACCACCTATTCAGTTTGGGTGCAACTAACTATTCCCTGTGCCAGAACAAGCTCAGCAGGGCAAGACCCCCCAGAAGATCACAGCAATCTTCTGTTGGGGTGGTGCCAGCTAAGCCCACTTTTGGGGAACAAGCTCTACACTCCCCCTTAGCTGTGTAGCTGCTCTGCTCGAGCCTCAGACCAGAGCCTCTAAAGTAGACACACCTGGAAGGTTCCAGATCTTAGTGGTCATTCCTTCACCCAAGGGACTGAGCTTAGTAGGGTGGGCCACCAGGATTTGGGAAGATAGCACTAAACAGCCTCATGTTGGGGGTGGTACTAGCTGACCTTGCAGGTGTATGTCACCAGTGTTTGGAGGATCGGTTAGTGCACTCCCCAAGCTGGTGCTGTAAGAATAGTTCCCAACCCTGGGAAGCTGGCACTTCCTTAAGATATTGATTCAGGACTGGGACCTCAGTAGTTGACCCTCCAGATCTCTCTTTGGGGTCATGCCATGAGATCTTCTTTTTATGACTCCCATATGCCTTCCCTCTACCAGAATCCTGGGTGAGTACCTGATAGCAAGCTCTTGTTCTTTAACCCTTTAAGAAAGCCCTTGAGATTCTAGCAGACTCTCTCCTCTTCCAGAGGAACAGAATTCCTGCTGATTTTCACTGCCAGATGCTATGCAAGCTCCACTTCCCAGCCCTTGGTGTTCTCAGTTGGGGGTCCTGGCATGGGGTTGAGATCCCATGCTCCTGAAGGGGGACTTGTACAGACAAGGTATTCCTCTGGCTTTTCAGCCACTGCACATGGTGTGGGGCCAGCCCTCTCTTTTTACCAGTCTCTATGATGCTACTTCTATAAAACCTAAGATATAATACTCCTGTTCAGCTGTCCTTCAGTTGATCATTCAGGTTGATAACTCTATAATTTGGCTGTAAATCTGGTGTGGTTCTAGGAGGAGGGGCGTGCAGCTTCTACCTATTCTGCAGTCATCTTGAAAATCTAACACAAATACTAATTATTTAAAAATTGTCCAAAACCAACCTCCCAGTATGGTAACTTATTAAATATTTTTTTCTGCTGATTATTGAACTAGACTGAAATGCACTGTGGTTAGTATTTCTTCTCTCTGATTTGAGCGACTTTTTTAAAAAAAAATTTTTTATTGAATCAGAGAGGAAGGAAGAGGAAGAGAGAGATGGAAAAATCAATGATGAGAGAAAATTATTGATCTGCTGTCTCCTGCACACCTCTTTCTGGTTATTGAGCCCTCAACCCAGGCATGTGCCCTTACCAGGAGTCGAACCGTGACCTTAGGTTGACACTCAACCACTGAGCCATACTGGCCAGGCTGACTTAAGTGACTGTTGACAAATCTTGCATGTTTAACATATTTAAAACTAGGTAGTTTTTTTGATTAAGGTTTTGTCCACACTAGGTAAAAGAAAATTATATTATAATTGATAGCAATATTCTTTTTTTTTTAAATATATTTTATTGATTTTTTACAGAGAGGAAGAGAGAGGGATAGAGAGTTAGAAACATCGATGAGAGAGAAACATCGATCAGCTGCCTCTTGCACAACCCCTACTGGGGATGTGCCCGCAATCAAGGTACATGCCCTTGACCGGAATCGAACCTGGGACCCTTGAGTCCGCAGGCCGACGCTCTATCCACTGAGCCAAACCGGTTTCGGCTCAATATCCTTTTATTCTGTCATGTGTATTAGTAAACATTATTTATAACTTCACATTAACGCTTTTCACCTTCCAGAAAATAATTATACTGTACTAGAGGCCCAGCACACGAAATCGTGTGCATGTAGGGTCCCTAGGCCTAGCCTGCGATCAGGGCCTTGTCTGCCACCCCGCAATGTTCTGCGACACTGCTCGCTGCCAACCTGGGATGCTCTGTGACACTGCCACCACCCCGGAATGCTCCGCGATGCTGCCACCACCCTGCAACCCTCTGCAAAGCTGTTCACCGCCACCCCAGGATGCTCTGTGAAGCTGCTTGCTGACACTCCATGAAGCTGCTTGTCGCCACCCCAGGACGCTCCGTGTCACTGCCGCTGCCCTGGGATGCTCCATGATGCTGCTGCCACCTCACAATACTCCCCATTGGCCATCCTGTGATGGGAACCTGCAGGCTGGAGGGAGGGACCAAGATGTAGTCAATGTACCTCATAGTGATTGGTTGATTGGTCATTCTTGTCATGACGCCTGGCCTTTTATTATTATAGATCAGTGGCCCGGTGCATGAAATTCGTGCAGGGGGGGTGTCCCTCAGCCTAGCCTGTACCCTCTCCAAATTGGGACCCCTCAGGGGATGTCCAACTGCCGGTTTAGGCCCGATCCCTTTCACAATCCGGGACTGCTGGGTCCTAACTGCTCACCTGCCTGCCTGCCTGATCGCCCCCAACTTCCCCCCCCGATGACCTGCTTGCCCCCAACTGCCCCCCACTGCCAGCCTGATTGCCCCCAACTGTCCCCCCTGTCAGCCTGCTTGCCCCCAACAGCCCCCCCTTATTGTCCTGATCTCCCCCAACTGCCCCTCCAACTACCCTCCCCTCCTGGCCTGATCACCCCTAACCACCTCTGCCTCGGCCCCGCCACTACGGCTTTGTCCGGAAGGTCTCCTGGTCTAATTAGCATATTACCCTTTTATTTGTATAGATGTTTATAAAAAACTCTATTTGCTGCTTTGCTATTTTCAGAAATAAGTGTCATAATGAAGTTAGGATGATTTGGTTGATAAATCAACAAAGATTATACTTAGAATCAAAAGCAATGTATTTTTTTAAGTTATTATTTTAAAATTATCCCTACACAGTACTTGGTTTCAATTAATGTAAATCTAGATAATATCTAATTAAAATTATTCAACCATAACAAAATAATAAAATAAACATTTAAAAATTACCACAGAACTGAAATAAATGAATGCCAAACAACCACCGTAACACAATCCTTTAATCTAATAGTAGATACATGTAACTTGCCACAGGAAAATTTTTGGTTGATAATTTTTAAAAAATAAAGTTTGAGTGGCAGAAAATATATTTTCTTCAGAGTTGGATTAATTTCCCTACAGCCTCTGCTTTATTAAATGATGTGTGTACATTTAATTCTTGGGAAAAATGTTATGAAATATTCCCAAATGCATATTCTGATTTATCACACATCACATTATTTTATAAATCTATAATAATAAAAAGGTAATATGCTAATTAGACCAGACGTCATTCTGGACAAAGCCAGTGGCCAAAGCGAAGCCCAGGTCCAGGGTGCCAGAGGGAAGCCGGTGCCAGAAGCCGGGGGAAAGAAGGCCTACTCTTTCATGAATTTCATGCATTGGGCCTCTAGTAATAAACATAAAAGACTATTTCTTAGCAATGCTCAACAAACAATAACTTTATTTAAAATAATGAATATTTATTATATGAGCTTCCCTGTTGTTGCATTGTAGGAAGCTCCACACAAATAACCTCTGATTTCCCCATATAATGTTCAAAGATGCAACCAGTTATTAAGAGGTAATGACAATAAAAGAAAAATAACATAGTTCAAGGTAACAGCATTATAGAGGCTTTCACCTACTCAAAATGATCTAAATTTGGTACCAAACTTCTGATCTAAACTTGAGAATATCATTCACAATAAATAAATACCTAAATAAATAAGTTACAGAGTTATAATTATATTGGAAAATCAAAAAGCATTATTCTCTTAACATAATACTCTCCAAAGGGGTTAATGGGTAAAAAGGGCAATGTATTTACTACTTTCAACAATAAAGATTTAAAAAATAATAAAGTAAATTACAGATGTCAAAAAAAAGCATTGTTCTCAATAGAGCTGAATTTATATTATATGAGAACTACAGTTGATCTAGACTTGGAAAGATTTAGATAATGCCATCCATTCACATTCACTTTATAGCTAAATGAGGAATTTTGAGTTCTTTTGTACTAAGTAAGAAAAAGAAGGGAAGTTGAAAGATAATACTGGCTTTGGAATTAGTTAACCTGGATTTGAAACCAAGCTACAATGTCATTGGATAAATGAGTACCTTTTTTGAATTTTCTTTTTTTTTTTTCTGTAAAATAATATCAGAGTATTGTTTTGCTAATTGAGTTGTGTAAGATAATGTTAAACTTTACCTCTGTGCTATGCTCTTGGAAAACAGTAGTGGGTTAAGAAAGATTGTCTATACTTGTTTATGCTCCTTCTCATTTACACATATATACACTGTAGAATAATATCTTCCCTATCACTCACTTGAAAGTGCTCTTATCAAGAAAGTAATGACATTCGTCTTATGAGCTCTAATGGATACTTTTCAATCACCATTTTATTTGATCTCTCAGCAGTATGTGACTGTGCTAACATCTGGAAACACTAACTGAAATCCTTTACCTATGTTTTGCCAGATTTCATTCCGTTACTCTGATGGTTTTTGTTCAATATTTTAAGGATGCCCATTTCATTTTTTCTATTAAATACAGATATTATGTTTTTTTTCCCTTTTCCATTACTTTTATTATATTCCTGGATCCAAAGAACCATCAAATAAGTTTTAAGGAAAAAACTTTAGTGCCCCAAAGGGTTCCCATCTACCTAAGAAAAAAAGAAACCAAAATACATTCTAAAAGCACAAAAGTTCAAAGGTGAAAAAATATATTACTTATGTATATGCTTCTTGAAAATGAAAGTGTGGGAACTTTAATAAGTGATGTCCTTTAATAAGAAAATAAAGATAGGGGAACTTTGAACAGAAGGGGTTTTATGATAAGCAGTTGTGGTTGATTATATTATTTATTCAAGGTTATTATATCCTCTCTGCCCATGCCATACTTTTCTGTAAGAGATATATATTTTTTCATTGACCTTTGTTTTGGCCATGTGACTTCATTTGGCCAATGAAAAATGATTTGGCCTAATGTATACATTGTATAAGTAGAAATTTTTTTATATTCTTGCATGATTTGATTCTATCCTCTTACTCTTCCTCTTCACCATGGGAAAAGCATGTACCAGATTGTGCCTACTTCTTTACCCTGGGTTTCAGATTGAGAAGACACATGGACGTGAGCCTTGCTAAGTACAATTGAGCCCTGACAACTCAGTACAGCCATAGCTAAACAATAACTTCACATAGTAAAAAATAGATGTTTAATGAGTATCTTAGTCTGTTTAGACTGGTATAACTAATTGTCATAGATTGGTAGAAAAAGACAAAACATATTCCTCACAGTTACAGAAGCTGTGAAGTCCAAGATCAAGCAGATGTGGTGTCTGGCAAGAACCCTCTTCCTGGTTTGCAGATGACTATTTTCTGGTTGTATCCTCACATGACTGGGGAGAGGAGAAGGGAGGGGAGGGAGATGCTCCCTCATTTCTCTTTTTATAACGGCACTAATCCCATTAATGAGGCTTCACCCTCATGACCAAATTACCTCCAAAGACCCACACCTTGTAATATCATAAAAAATTGGAGGGTTAGTGCCGGAAGCCAGTTCCAGCATGTCATAATTGCAAAAGTTTCATCAAAAGGTTGATGGGGAACTTGGGGACTCAACAAGGGCTGAGTCACATGTGTTATCACCTGTTGGGAATGGCTGAAGGCATTTCCCCCAAACCTGAATAGGATGATTGCTTGTTGCCAGACAGCTCAGGGCATTTTAATCTACATGTTATTACCTCCTACTGGCCAAACACCTGAACAGCCGTAAGCTATTCCCCAATCTGACAATGCTTCTGTAGGAAACCCTACCCTTTGAAGTGTGTATCTCCACCTTGCCTTAGGACAAATTGTGTTAATAAAAGACAAGGAGTCCTGAGACAAAGAGAACTTAGCTCCTTTAGTTAGGCTCCTCTGACCCCCAGTGCCTTTCAAAATTATCTTTCATCTTTGGACTCTTACTTAATCTATGCATAGCCTTCTCCAGGTTCCAGAACCCTTCTAGATGCTAGATCAAGACCCACCGGCGTTAAATGTTGCCCAACGTCTGGCATTAATTGGTGCCCAAAATATGGACAATTTGGAGATGAAGCATTAGCCTGAGTGGATAAAACAGCACCAGTGATGGCGGTAAGATTAACTGTGCATAGAGCCCATGTCAGCTTTGGAAGCCTGTGGATCTGCAAGTGCATGGGTGATACTTTGTGTTTAAGTCAGATTATAATGGGGAAAAATTTGGTTAAAAGGCAAAATTATAAAAAAATTGGAATATCAAAAGGTACTTTTTTAAAAATGTGGTTTCTTGTTCAAATTAAAATTATAATTTGTATTTGGAATAAAAAATCTGTAATAAGAAATAAAACCCCACTGCAGAATCCGCCTTTGGTGTGGAGAGATTCAAAGGTGGCTGGAGAGGGCAGAGCTATCAGCTCTCCCACAAAAAGACTACTTAAAGCTTTGTTTAAAAATTACCGAAGAACTTGCTGGGAAATGCAAAAATTGACTAAGGTCATCTTGGGTGCTAGTAATTACTTTGGAAAGAGAAATAAGAAAAAAATTAAAATCTGTCTTTTTCTATTAAGCATACCTTTAATTGGGAAAGAAACAAGGCCAAACCAAAGCAAGCAGGATGTGGGGGAAGAGAGACATGTGGATATCCAATATGGATGCCCACTCCCTTAGTATGCTAATTTAAAGTCTCCTTCTCACCATAAAAGATTTATAAAACTTAAAAATGCATCTGGAATTTCTGTACTCATAGGTAGAGAAAGCTGGCTTAAGACAAAATGCACGCACAGTCCGATTTTGGATTTTAATAAAGTCTTGAACTAAGCTTAACTCTCTTTACAGATGGTGTAGAAAGACCAGGACTCTTTTTTTCCTAAGAAAGATTGAGGATTTGACCCAGGAAAAAATACAGGCTAGGTTCAAGCAACAAGATTGGTATTTTCATAATAAAAAAATGCTAATGAGCCACATTAAAAAGTTAAATTTAAGGTCGCTAAGAAAATCAGTAAATTCTCTGTTACAAAAATTTGCCAAAGAAAATGCCTTAACCCTTTGCACTCACTTGCTTTTTTCTCGATTCCTTTATTCTACTCGGGATTTAATTTTTTAAATACCCCAGATTTTACAAGGCGTGGCAGTAGAATAAAAAACTGGAGTTTCTTTTCATACAAACTTATTTATTTGGATTATTTTATATTTCAAATTATTGATACATTCAAAGAATAATTTTAATCTCGACATCCGAGTGCAAAAGGTTAAAATAATTATAATTGGATTTGAATCTCAAAATTTGTTGAAACATAGATAAATAATATCCTACCTTATAATAGAGAAACATGCAAATTGACTGCACCTCTGCTATGCCCACAGCCAATCAGAGTGAACAAGATGGCGGTTAATTTGCATATGCAGGCGCTGAGCGGCCTGGGTCCAGGAGACATCCTCCGGACCCAGGCCGCTCCTAGCCTGTAGGCCCGTGCTTAGGTCCTGAGCGGCAGGGGTCCCAGAATGCCCCCTGGCCACTCAGAACCTATGGATGTAGACGCCAAGCACCCTCTTCAATCTGGGACCCCTCAAGGGATGTCCAACTGCCCGTTTAGGCCTGATAGGATAGGGTAGGATCAGGCCTAATAGGTAGTCGGACATCCCTCTCACAATCCAGGACTGCTGGCTCCCAACCGCTCACCTGCCTGCCTGCCAGATTGCCACTAACTGCTTCTGCCTGCCAGCTTGATCACCCACTAACCACTCTCCTGCCAGCCTGATCAATGCCTAACTGCTCCCCTGCCGACCTGATTGCCCCTAACTGCCCTCCCCTGC
The DNA here is from genome assembly GCA_025583905.1 of Ia io. NCBI lineage: Eukaryota > Metazoa > Chordata > Mammalia > Chiroptera > Vespertilionidae > Ia > Ia io. The sequence continues at coordinate 115,538,343 of JAJQQW010000002.1, forward strand.
CAGCCTGGTCACCCCTAACTGCCTTACCCTGGTGGCCTGGTCACCCCTAACTGCCCTCCCCTGCTCGCCTAGTAACCCCTAAATGCCCTCCCTTGCAAGCTTGGTCACCCCTAACTACCTTCCCCTGCTAGCCTAGTCACCCCCAACTACCCTCCCCTGCCGGCCCGGTCACCCCCCTGCCAGCCTGGTTGCCCCTAACTGCTATCCCTTGCAGGCCTGGTCTCTCCCACTTGCCCTCCCCTGCTGGCCTGATCACCCAAAACTGCCCTCCCCTGCCAGCCATCTTGTAGTGGCCATCTTATGTCCACATGGGGGTGGCCATCTTTGACCACATGGGGGCGGCCATCTTGTGTGTTGGAGTGATGGTCAATTTGCATATTACTCTTTTATTAGATAGTATATTTGATGGTTTTTCCAAGTTAAATTTAACTGAGGGATGATTTTTGGAAAAACTCCAATGGCCTGGAGTAATTAAAAAAGTTTGTTCTCTCTTCTTAAAGGAAATATTTTAAATTTACCCAATCTAATATACTTGAGATCACATAGAAAGCTTTATCAAATAAAAGTTAATCAATATATTTTACTTATATACATATATTTTAAATGTTATGAAGGTTTTGGCCTCTAAGGAGGGCAAAATAAAGTAACAAAATATTTCATAAAATCCAACAGCAGAAGTTTAAGACAGAATTTTAATAACAAAAGCCTCTTGCCACCTGCATTTTAAACAGGCTGGAGGTGGGGCAGCATTTGTGCCTTGTGAATCAGACATAAAAGTTTACTAAATTTACTTGCTTTGCTTTTTTAATAAAAGATACCTACTTTAATTACTTAATAAATTACCTTTTTAAAATATAATCAAGGTCTCATATAAATTAAGTTATATGAGAAACCAATATCTTTGTAAGCAATTTAATCCTAGTAAAGTCTAAGTTACTAGGGCTTACCATGATCCCTCTGTATATGCAAATAAGCCAAAGGGGATACTCTTTAAAAATAAAATTCTAAGCTTAATAAAAAGGAGACATTTTAAAATTTTGAAATCTCTTCCACTAATATTTACAGGGTAAACTAAAGATTGTTGTTAAAATACCAAATCTGACTATAATAGTACTCACCATGATTGTAAGGGAAGTTGTTTAATGTGACATGGCCTGGCACTATCAGTCAGCATTAAAAAGCAACTATGTTTGTTACACTTGTTGCTTGGTGTAAAAGAGAAAGACAAAGATTTTCTTAAAATTAAAACTAAGTGAGGCCTGAAAATTACTCTGGAAGGAAATAAAGAGAGGTTTCCTTCAAACATCTGAAGAACTGTAATTAAAAGTCTATATATTAGGCCTCATAAAGAAAAGTAAATAATTTGTATTTTTGCCTCCCAGACAAAGTTTATGTAAAGTTACTCTAAGACTAATTGCAGAAATTTAATTAATGTCATTTACTGTCCATAACCTAGGACAAGTAAAGTTAAAAAAAATTAACCTTATTTCAGATTGATTTAAATTGGCTAAGTGAAATAAGTGAATATTCACAAGAAAACTTAATTGTATGGGACAAAAACCTATTCCTGAAGTATTAACTAAAATTTTTATTGATGGTTCATTTCATAGTAAACTTACTTAACATGCAATGAATCCAAAGCAGTCATATTTCTGTGCAAAAAATTAAATTAAAAGTTATCAAGACTGCATCATAAAATTTCAAAAAGCCTCCTAATATTTCAATCAAAAAAAGGGGGGATAGTGGAAAAGTATCCTGCAAGGAAATTACATCAAGCCTTAATTGCTTCAAATTTTTACTTTGAAAATTATTTTTCACTTGTAATGCTGATAGCAAGACACACATGGTGTCCGAATAAGCCAAAGGAAAATTGTTTGGGCAAAAATGAGAAAAAATCTCAAATCTAATTTATAGAAAAGATTCCTTTATTAACCTTTGGTTGAGAATATGTTTGTATATTTCCAGAAAACTCCTCCAAGCCCATGTGGATTCCTGCAAAAAGGGATCCCAGAGAGGAACTGACTGGACTGCTCCAGCCACAGAAATAGCAGTGGCCCCCAGGAACAGAGGAAAAACAGTCCAGAAATGAAGATAGTGAAGACGCCTTGCCATAATAGCAGTCAGCAGCTGTGCGTTGCTGCAGGTTGCCCAGGACCAAACCAGAGAAGGTCGGACCTGCATTACCACCATTTGTCCACCATCCATAACTAGAATATCATTGTACACATAAGGAATTGTTGGACATTGAAACTGGGACTGAAAGAACTGTCGGCCTAGAAAGAAACTGACTGCAAGCTAATTCCTTTAATGCCTGACAGCAATTTAAAGGGACTTGATAGAACTCTGTTCTTTCCTTTGAATTTAAAAATTTTAAAACACACATTCTTGTTAAATTTAAAAAAATGAAAAAGGGTGAGATGTTAGGACTTTAACATATAAATTTGGAGGGAACTCAAGCTTTCAGTTCATAATACTGAGATATAGAGAATGTTTGCTATTACTGCAAAGATAAACTAATGAAATATTAAAACAATTAAACATGTGTTAAATGTGAATGATTTTGTTGCTCAAATGCAAGCACATTTAAAAAACCATTCATTAGAAACAACAAATCTATAATTAAATTATTAATTGTATAAACCATAATAGGTATACATTTATTTTAACAAAGACAAGGACATGAGTTAATATATGGTAAAACATGTTAAGTGCTTAATTTACCTAAAGAGGAATAAAAGATATATTATTATTAATTTCAAAAATTAGAAAAAATACTGGTGAAAATATAAACAGTGAAATATGAACATACAATACATCTTATCTATATTAATAAAAGGGTAATATGAAAATTGCTCATGATGCCATCACAGTAACAACCAAACAGCAGGCTGCATGAGGCGACCAGGCCAGCACGGGGGTTAGCAAAGGATGACCAAACGACTGACCAGCAGGCTGCGTGGGGCGACCAGGCTGGCGGGGGGGGGGGGGGGGGGGGGTGAGGGGCAACCAGGCCAGCAGAGGGTGACGATGAGGGGCAACAAGGACAGCAGGGGGTCTTTGGGGTCACCAGGCAGGCAGGGGGGCAGTTGGGGGTGACCAGGCCAGCGGGGGTGGCAATGAGGGGTGACCAGGCTAGATGGGGGGCAGTTAGGTGCGACCAAGCCAGCAGGGGGGGAGTTGGGGGTGACCAGGCTGGCAGGGGGGGAGTTGGGGGTGACCAGGTTGGCTGGGGGGGGGCACTTGATTGGAGCCAGCGGTCCCAGATTGTGAGAGGGATGTCCAACTGCCAGATTGTGAGAGGGATGTCCGACTGACGGTTTTTGGCCCGATCCCTGGAATCGGGCCAAAAACTGGCAGTCAGATATCCCCCGAGGGGTCCCAGATTGGAGAGGGTCCAAACGGCTGAGGAAACTCCCCCCCCCATGCACGAATTTTGTGCACTAGGCCTCTAGTATAATATAAATCATGAAAAATAAATTATAAATTATTGGAATATGTAAAAAGAAAGTATAGGTCATTTGGAAAATCACAGAAAACAAACTAATAGCAAGAATGAATAAAATATGCTGATAATGATCATAATAATTAACTTTTAATAACATACATAATAGCAAGGTTTATTGCATGTCTGCCATTCACTGAGCATGCATTAAGAATTTAATATACATTTTCTCAATCTTCATATGATTATGAGGTAGACACTATTATTAAGCCTGTTTATAATTTTGGTTTGCAAGACATAAATCTAAAACAAAATGACTATGATTGTTTACATACACAAAAACCTATGAAAAAGTTAGGTAGCAGAATTAACTTATACTCACAAAGCAATGAAAAAATAAAATTAGGAAAAAATAAAATCTCTATACTAATTAATAAACTATGTGGTGCATAGTGAAGATTTTTAATTGTGAATATCTATTAGTTATGTAATATCAGAATGTATAAAACTAAAACTACTGAAAATATCAGAAGAAAATGATAGAAATGCAATATTGGTGGAAGACAATAAAGAAGTCTTAATCTATAACAGAAAAAATAAACTATTATAGTTTATTAAGTAAGTATGATTAGTACATATATTTTAATGTACTAGAGGCCCAGGGCACAAAATTCGTGCATGGAGGAGGGGGTGGTCCCTCAGCCTGTTCTGCACCCTCTCACAATCCAGGACCCCTCAAGGGATGTCCAACTGCTGGTTTAGGCCCGATCCTGCAATCCAGGACCGCTGGCTCCTAAGCACTGGCCTGCCTGCCTGATCGACCCTAACCATTTGCCTGCCTGCATGATTGCCCCTAACCACTCTGCCTGCCTGCCTGATCACCCTTAACCACTCCCCTACCTGCCTAATGGCCCCTAACTGCTTGCCTGCCTTATCGCTCCTAACCACTCTGCCTCAGCCCCCACCACCTCAGCTTTGTCTGGAAGGACATCTGGAATGACATCCAGAAGGTCGTTTGGCTGTCCAGTCTAATTAGCATTTTATGCTTTTATTATTATAGAACGCTTTTATTGTTATAGATACTTGATAGGATATGCTCATTTTAAACAGCCCTGAAAAATCAAAAGAATTGAACACAAAATAGATTTAAAAACTGAACTCTGAAATGTAGCATGACATAGACCAATTCTCTCACCATAATGTTATGATACTAGAAATATGTCAATATTTGCACCTCAACCCCTTGGCATTTATAAAACATTAATGAGTTAAATAAGAATTAGACAGTCCAATTATACAAATTTTAAAATAACATATAAAATATGACCTAATGCTTATTTGGATACATAATATTAATATAATAAATAGTATATGTATAAGTGAATATATATGTGCATATATATATGGGTATATATGTAATATATATGTATGTATGTGTATGTTATGAATATATATAGGGGTGGACAAGAGTAGGTTTGAAATTGTTCATATGGAAAAAGATATGCAGGTTATGATATAAAAAAAATAATAAACTCTGTGTTTTGTGTACTGACAACTACAAATCTACTTTTGTCCATTCCTGTATATACATGTGCACACACAACCAAACATACACGTATGCATGTGTTGTGTGTATATATTTTCACTCAGACATATGCAATTGGTCCAGTTCATTTTGTCCAGTCTAGAGATTGTGTCACTTGAGTCAGATGGTTACTCCTTGAAGTCTATAACAGGAAATATGGTTACTTTGAAGACAGACAAACTTTCTTTTGAGGGTAGGTAGTCGAATATTATAAAACATATATACTTTTAAATATTAAAATTAAAAATTATAAGATATACCCCAAATATGTCCATTAGTAAAAATTTTAGCATTAAGTACCCTATCTAATAATAGAGTAATATGCAAATTAGGCGTCACTCCGTGACAAAAAATGGCGGCCCCCATACCCACAAGATGGCAGTGCCCAGTCCCCTCAGCCCTGCTGCTGGAATGTCTGGCCTGTCCCACCAGCAAACAGAGCACTGAGAGCAGGGCATGGTGGCTTCCTTAGTGCTATGGCAGCGGGAAGCCGCCAGGCCCTGTGCACATGGAGCCGGTGGAGGAGCAGGGCCCGGCATCTTCCCGATGGTCGCCGCAGTGATCGGGAAGCCGCCGGGCCCTGCGCACATGGAGCCGGCGGGCGATTGGGAAGATTCCAGTGCCAGCAGATCAGGGTATGGCGGCTTCCTGATCTCGGCAGCCGGGAAGCCACCAGGCCCTGCAAAGCCGGGCATAGTGGCTTCCTTAGTGGGGCAGTGGCAGGGAAGTCCCTAGACATGGCAGACAGAGCCCAGACAGCAGGGCTTGGGGGCTTCCTTAGTGGGCAGTGGCGGTGGGAACACCCCCAGGCCCTGCAGACAGAGCCTGGACAATGGCATGGGGGCTTCCTTAGTGCATCCGTGTCTGGGAAGCCCCTAGGCCCGGCAGACAGAGCACACTGCAGGGCATTGGGGTTTCCTTCACATGGCACATGGCGGCAGCAGGCAGAGAGCGACAGCAGGGCATGGGGGCTTCATCTCCATGGCTTCAGGGAAACCTCCAGGCCCCACAGAGAGCAGAGAACCATGGGGAGTGGGCCTAAGCCATCAGTAGGATATCCTCTGAGAGCTCCTGGATTGTAGAGGGTGCAGGTTGGGCTGAGGGACCCCCGTGCACGAATTTCATGCACCGGGCCTCTAGTCTATAATAAAAGCATAATATGCAAATCAGCTGAATGGCCAAATAGCAGAATGAATGTCCCGATGATCTTCCAGATGACCTTCTGGACTAAGCCGGGGCTGCAAGGGCCGAGGCAGCTGGAGCTGCGAAGGCCTACTCTTGCACGAATTTCATGCATCGGGCCTCTAGTGTTGTTATAAAGTTAGAAAAATGAAATATGTTGATGTAAGCATTTAGTTTATTAAGTTAAAAAAATAAAATAAATCAACATAAAAGCAATAATCAGTGAAGTAAAACCAGGAAAGCTTAAGATGTGTTAAAAATGTTACATATAGTTATTTGAAGAAAATAGTAAATACCACATGTCCTGGAAGTTTTACCTGAAAATAAGAACAAAAAACAGGGCCCTAACCAGTTTGGCTCAGTGGATAGAGCACTGGCCTGCAGACTGAAGGGTCCTAGGTTTGATTCCGGTCAAGGGCATGTCCCTTGGTGTGGCACATACCCAGTAGGGGGTGTGCAGGAGGTAGCTGATCAATGTTTCTCTCTCATTGATGTTTCTAACTCTCTATCCCTCTCCCTTCCTCTCTGTCAAAAATCAATAAAATATATTTAAGAAAAGCAGGAAATGAAAAAAACTGGATTTTTAAAACAGTGTTGAGTAGGCTAAAAATACAAGGACTATAGCTACAACAAATAGCACACAAATATAATAATCCAGTTGAAGTAGAAGATTTTTATGAAATATATAAATTAATACAACTTACTCATTTTATATAATAAAAGGCTAATATCCAAATAGACCAAATGGCAGAATGATTGCAGACACTCAACACAGGAGCTGTCCCCTGGTGGTCAGTGTGTTCCCACAGGGGGAGCACTGCTCAGCCAGAAGCCGGGCTCATGGCTGGTGAGTGCAGCGGCAGTGGCAGGAGCCTCTCCTGCCTTTGCAGCAGTCAGACATCCCCAAGGGATCCCGGACTGCTAGAGGGCACAGGCTGGGCTGAGGGAACCCCCTCTAAGTTCACAAATTTCATGTTATGATACTAGAAATATGTCAATATTTGCACCTCAATCCCTTGGCATTTATTAAACATTAATGAGTTAAATAAGAATTATTAGACAGTCCAATTATACAATTTTAAAATAACATATAAAATATGACCTAAATGCTTATTTGGTATCTAGTTACATAATAAAATCCCTAACTTTGGTGAATATATTTAAACTAGCAAGGAATTACAACAAAGTTTCTGGAACCAAGCAATTTCATAGCAGAGTGATTTGCAGCTTTTATGAAATAGCTAATCTTATTCCATATAAACTATTCTGCAGCAGAGAAGATGTAATCAACTCAATTCATTTTGTGAAGTTAGCATATCCTTCATACTTAAATATTATAACACAAAGGAAAATTATAAAAGACAAATCACAGTTAAGAGCATGGATTAAAAAAAAATTAAATAGAAACTTACAAACGAAGCCATCTAATAATAAATTTCAATTTAATAGGTTTATCTCTAAAACATATACTTAAACCTAATAAATTTGATACCTCATTAGGTTCTATTGAAAGGTATATTTTATAATACACTAAAATTATCAGTAAATTTGAGCAAATAGTTCTGTTAAGAATTCTTAGAGGAGAGAAGATGGTGGCTGGCAGGCTGGAGGTGAGGGAGAGGGTGTGAGTGAATGAGGAGGTAAAAGGAGAGTGTGTGAATGTGTGTGGTGTGTGTGAGTGAGTGAGGGACAGTTAAATCCGGCAGGAGTATCAGAGGCTGGCAGACCAGGCTCTCCTGGACAGGGTGCACCTACCACCACTGTGGGCACTCCCCTGGCTGCGGGGCTCGGGCACGGAGCCCATGCCATCTTGAAAGGGAGAGCGGCCTCTTCTAGGAACTCATCAGCACCACCACCCAGACTGGCCTTGGACACTGCCCCCGAACCTGCAGCCACTCCAGTCAAAATTCTTTTGCCCTGCCTGCAGACTTGCAGACCCTAGGACTTCCACCTCCAATGGTGCATGGCTCCCACAGCAGTAAGTGTGACTTCCTTCTCCCTGGCTACCAACCTTTGGACACCACAGTCACACCTTTCCAGCCCACACGCCTCCTAAGCCAGCTCTTGGGTGCTGCTGTGAGCCCCCGTTGGGCATGCTTGTATGCAAAGAAGTCCACAGGCCCCGGCAGTATAAATTGGGACTACCCATTCCTGGCTGCCTGCCCACAGACACCACGGGTTGGGAGCTTCAGCACCAAGACCCCTCTCAGTGCTCTGCTCTGGAAAACAGCCCTCAGGTGCCTTTGTGAGCTGCTGCTGGGTGTGTGCAAATCCAACCAGGGCTCAAGGTCCTGGCAGCAAAAACTGAATCTTCCTAATCCACAGCTGCAACCGGCAGATACCAGAGTCACGCCTTTCCAGAGCACAGGCTTCCTGAGCTCACCACCCCAAAAGGCAGCACTGAGCCCCAGTGACTTGACTCTTGGTGCGCAAATGCCAGGACTCTGTTTCTCATCATGTGTGCACTGGATCCCTGATTCTTAGTGCACACACACTTAGTGCCAGTGACTCCAATTCTTGGCACACACACACAGGGACCCTGATTCTCGGCTTAAGGCCGCACCAAGCGACAGAGACTCTGATACTTGATTCTCCATGCATGCACATGGAGACTCTGACTCCTGGCATGCAATAGGGGACTCTGATTTTTAGCACATGCCCATGGGGACTTTTTTTTTCAGTGTGGCACATGTGGGTCCCTGATTCTAGGTGTGTGCACGAGGCTGCACTGAGTGCCGATGACTCTGATTCTCGGCTTGCGTGGAACCCACCGACGCACAACTGCCACAGGCCTCGCTGTCGGAGCTCTTCAGTGACACTCAGGTGGTGCGACACTACCACTGCACATGGCTAAGGCCCCTGCAACTTGGCATTTGGACCTTCTAGTGATAGCTAGAATGGAGAGACAAAGAAACAATCCCCAGAGGAAAGAAAAAGAGCAATCACCAAGAAAGGAAATAGGGAAATAGAGGCATGCAATATGACAGAAAAATAATTCAGAGTAATAGTCATACAGTTCATAAACTGGATGGACGAGAAAATCAACTACCTATGCAAAAACAAGGAAGAAATCAAAAGTGATATAGCTACAATGAAAACACTATGTAAGGTTTCAACAGTAGATTAGAAGAAGTGGAGGACTGAATAAATGAGTTAGAAAATAAGGTAGAGAAACAAGCACAATCTGAACACCAACTGGAGAAAAAATTAAAAAGCAGGAGGAGAGCCTAAGGGAGCTTTGGGAAAAACATGAAACAAAGTAACATATGTATAATAGGGGTGCCAGAAGGACAAGAAGAGCAGCAAGGACTAGAGAATCTACTTGAAGAAATAATGACAGAAAACTTCCCTGATATGGGTAAGAAAAAGTCACACAAGTACACAGAGTCCCTAGCAAGATGAATCCCAAAAGACCCACACCAAGACACGTCATAATTACAAAGGCAAATGTTAACAACAGAGAGATAAAATAAAGGTTGCAAGAAAGGGACAGAGAGTTAGCTACAAAGGATCCCCCATCAGATTATCAAATGATTTCTCAACAGAAACACACCAAGCTAGAAGGGAATGGAATGAAGTATACAAAGTGATGCAAAGCAAAGGACTGAATCCAAGAATACTCTATCCAGCAAGACTATCAATCAAAATTGAAGGGGAAATCAGGAGACTTATGAACAACAAAAAAAGGCTATGGGAGTTTATCACTACCAAGCCAAAAATGCAAGTAATATTAAAGGAAATGCTGTAAAAAGAAGAAATAAACAGGAAGGTAGGAACACAGGTATAAAGTACAGAAATGGCTATAAACAAGTACCTATCAATAATAACATTAAACATAAATGGATTAACTGCTCTAATCAAAAGACATTAAGTGATTGAATGGATAAGCAAACATGACCCATATATATGCTGTGTACAGGAGACCCAACTCAGAACAAGGGACTCACACAGACTGAAAGTGAAGTAATGGAAAAATATCTATCAGGCAAACGGAAATGAAAAAAAAAAATCTGGGGTAGTAATATTTATATCTGACAAAAATAGATCTCAAAGTGAAGACCATAACAATAAATAAAGAAGGATACTTCATAATTCTAAAGGGGTGGATACAACAAGAGGATTTAACTTGGGTAAACTTATATGCACCCAATGCGGGAGCACTCAAATACATAAAAAAAACTTCTGGAGGATATCAGAGGAGAGATAGACAGCAATACAATCATAGTAAGAGACTTTAATACCCATTAACATCACTGGATAAATCCTCTAGACAAAAAAATAGCAAAGAAACAGCAATCCTAAATGACTCACTAGATCAGATGCACATAATCGACATCTTTAGACCATTCCACCCCAAAACTACAGAATATACATTCTTCTCAAGTGCACATGGGTCATTTTCAAAGATAGACCACATATTGGGACACAGGCATAGTCTCTACAAATTCAAGAAGACTGAAATCATATCAAGCATCTTCTCAGAGCATAATGGCATAATATTAGAAATCAACTATAATAAAAACCATGACAAAAATGCAAACACTTAGAGGCTAAACAGCATGCTATTAAACAATGATTGGCTTACCAAAGAGATTAAAGAAGAAATAAAAACGTTCTGGAAACAACGACAATGAAAACACAAAAATCCAAGATCTATGGGACACAGTGAAAGCAGTCCAGAGAGGGAAGTTTATAGCAAAAAAAACAAGAAAAACTGGTAATAAACCATCTAACTCTGCAACTTGAAGAATTAGAAAGAGAGCAACAAGAAAAGCCCAGAGTGAGCAGAAGGAAGGAAATAATAAAGATCAGAGCATAAATAAATGACATAGAGACCAAAAAAAAAAATAAAATAAAATACAAAAGATCAATGAAACCACCAAGTGCTGGTTCTTTGAAAGGATAAACAAGATTGATGAACCTTTAGCCAGGCTCACCAAGAAGCAAAAAGAGAGAACCCAAATAAACAAGATAAAAAAAAAAGAGGTGAAATAACAAAAGACCCCACAGAAATATGAAGAATCATTAAAAAATACTATGAGCAACTCTATTCCAACAAACTGGTCAACCTAGAAGAAATGGACATATTCCTAGAAAAATAAGACCTTCCAAACTCAACCAGGAGGTATAAAAAAATCTGAATAGGCTAATAACTATGGAGGAAATTGAAGCAGTAATCAAAAAACTTACAACAAACAAAAGCCCTGGACCAGACGGCTTCACATGGGAGTTTTATTAAACATTCAATGAAGAAACAAAACCTATCCTCCTTAGACTATTCAAAAAAATTCAAGAGGAAGGAGCCCTTCCAAGCTCTTTCTATGAAGCCATCATTACCCTAATCACAAAACCAGATATACACAATACAAAGAAAGAGAATTACAGGCCAATATCCCTCATGAACATAGACACCAAAATACTCAACAAAGTTCTAGCAAATTAAATCCAGCAATACATTAGAAAGATCAAACACCATGACCAAGTGGGATTTATTCTGGGGATGCAAGGATGGTACAAGATCTGCAAATCAATAAACATGATATACCACATAAACATACTGATAAATAAAGAGCATATAATCATATCCATTGATGCAGAAAAAAAATTTGACAAAATCCAACACCCTTTCTTAAAAATAACTCTCAGCAAAGATCATATCTCAACATAATAAAAGCCATTTATGACAAACACACAGCCAACATCATACTCAATGCGCAAAAAGTAAAATCATTTCCCCTAATTACAGGAACAAGACAGGGATGCCCATTCTCACCACTCCTGTTTGACATAGTACTTGAAGAACTAGCCATTGCGTTCAGACAAGAAGAAGAAATAAAAGGCATACACATTGGAAAAGAAGTAAAACTGTGCCTATTCGCAAATGACATGATATTATACATAGAAAGCCCCGAAGTCTCCATCATAAAACTACTAGACTTAATAAATTAATTTGGTAAAGTAGCAGGATACAAAATTAATACCCAGAAGTCTATGTCTTTTCTATACACCAATAATGAACTCACAGAAAGGGAAACTAAAAAAAAAACAATCCTATTTACCATTGCAACAAAAAAGTAAGATACCTAGGAATAAATTTAACCAAGGAGATAAAGGACCTGTACTTGGGAAATTTTAGGACACTGAGAAAAGAGATAGAGGAAGACATAAACAAATGGAAGAATATATCATGTTCATGGACTGGTAGAATCAACATCATTAAAATGACCATACTACCCAAAGCAATCTACAGATTCAATGCACACCCCATTAAAATACCAATGGCATACTTCAAAGACCTAGAACAAACTCTCCAAAAATTCGTCTGGAATAAAAAAGACCCCAAACAGCTGCAGCAATCTTGAGAAAGAAGAACAATGTTGGAGGGATCACAATACTAGATATCAAGATATACTACAAAGCCCCTGTCCTCAAAACTGCCTGGTACTGGCACAATAACAGACATATAGACCAGTGGAACAGAACAGAGAACCCAGAAATTGACACAAGTCATTATGCTCAATTAATAATTGACAAAGGAGGCAAAAGCATACAATGGAGTCGAGACAGTCTCTTCAATAAATGGTGTTGGGAAAATTGGACAGCTACTTGCAAAAAAATGAAACTATACCACTTACACCAAACACAAAAATAAAATTCAAAATGGATCAAGGACTTAGACATAAGATGGGAAACCATAAAAATCTTAGAAGAAGCCATAGGCACCAAAATAGCAGAATTTTTCGTAGCAATATCTTTACCAATACAACTCCTAGGGCAATGGAAACTAAGAAGAAAATAAACAAATGGGACTAAATCAAAATAAAGCTTTGCACAGCAAAAGAAACCATCAACAAAACAACAAGAAAGCCCACTGCATGGGAAAACATATTTGCCAATGTTATCACCGATAAGGGTTTAAACTCCAATATTTACAGAGAAGTCATACAACTTAACCAAAGGAAGACAAACAACCCAATTAAAAAATGGGCAACAGACCTAAATAGATACTTTTTGAAAGAGGACATAAGGAAGGCCAAGAGACATATGAAAACATGCTCAAAGTCACTAATCTTCTGAAAGATGCAAATCAAAACAACAATGCGGTACCATCTCACACCTGTCAGAATGGCCATTATCAACAAGTCAACAAATGACAATTGCTGGAGAGGGTGTGGAGAAAAAGGAACCCTCTTGCACTGCTGGTGGGAATGCAGACTGGTGCAGCCACTGTGGAGAACAGTATGGTGTTTCCCCAAAAAATTAAAAATGGAACTGCCATTTGACCCAGTAATACCCACTTCTAGGAATATATCCCAAGAAAGCAGAAACACCAATCAGAAAGGATATATGCACCCCTATGTTCATAGCAGCACAATTTACAATAGCTAAGATTTAGAAACAGCCTAACTGCCCATCAGCAGATGAGTGGATTAGAAAACGGTGGTACATCTACACAATGGAATACAATGCTGCTATAAAAAAGAAGGAATTCTTACCATTTGCAAAAGCATGGATGAAACTGGACAGCATTATGGTAAGTGAAATAACCCAGTCAGTGAAAGGTAAATACCACATGATCTCACTCATTTGTGGAATATAAAGAACATTATAAACTGAAGAACAAAAATAGATACAGAGGCAAAGAAGCATCGAAGAGACTGTTAAACTATAGCAGGAAGGCAGGGGATGGTTGGGGGGCATAAGAGATCAAGAGAAGGACTTGTATGCATGCATATAAGCAAAACTAATGGACAGAAGACACTGAGGGGTGGGGGTGAGGACATGTGTCGAGGAATAGGGGAGGCCAGGGGGAGATCAATGAGGAAAAAAAGAAGACATAAGTACTACTATTTGTAATACTTTAAACAATAAAATAAAACTTTTTAAAAATAATTCTTAGAAAAAATAAGTCTTAGTTAGAAAACATAAAATATTTTTAAGTGATTGAAAAAGGCACTTATAAAAATAGAATATATATTTTTCTCAAGTATACATGAAAACACTAAAATAGACAACAGTCTAAAACTGAATCATTTGGGAAGGTTTACTCAGGATGAAAATTAGCACAAAAGTATTTCTATAAATAGAATTTAATAGTATATAGAACAATTTTATACAAATTTACACTGTGAGAAACTTCAAATAAAAACTGAGTGGTTGTGATTGCATTACTATATAGTTTGGCCTTGTGAAAACCTGGGTGCACTATAAGGCCTTAGAATATTCTGGCTACTGAGGCAGTGGAATTTCTTTAGATTTTCAAGGACATTTTCCCCCAAAACCTAACCTTTTGAGATGCAGACATAAAATTGAAGATAAAAACTATGCAGCTGAACTGATACTTGGTACTCAATAGACATGATTTTTATGGCTTACCTAAAATTTCTAAAACAAACAAACATCCTAAATAATAATTTGTATATTTCTTGGCAATGATGTGGGAGGAAGCACCAAAAGGAAGGAGAACGAGGCAAGCAGAGGAAATGGAGAGATCATTGACTAAACTGTCACTTATGAAAAATACTGGTAGGAAAAGATAGAAAGTTGTTTTGACAGGTAATTTATATGAATATCACTTAAATAAGTAAATAAATACTCCCTTTACCATTTAACAGTTTCTTTTCTCCATCTTGTCTTTCTTGATACCGTTCTGCTCTTGGAATAATTAAAGTCATAATTAATAGGAGAAAATATTAAAATCCTCCAATGTCAGGAAACATGACTTATAATCATTAATAGCATACCTAACAATAATACCATATTTTTCAGTTAAGATATGCCAAGCAGTAAGCCAAATGTCTTACATATATTTTAATATTCAATCTTCATGAACAATTTTATTAGCATTCTCATTTTATCAAGGACGTTTCTTTCGGAGGCCCACCAGAGTACTTGGAGGGATTAGAGCCTGCTACAGTAATCCTTCCGCTTCACTGTGATTGTTTAACACTAATTGTCCCCCAATTTGGAAGCTTCACCTTTGCATGTCTGGGAGGGATGAGTAACGAATTCAGTGTAATGACCATTTGTTCATGATCTAGTTTTAAGATTTGGAATGACACATCCTAGGGTGACTTGCTCAGGTCTGGAGGTGAAAGAATTCCCTGGGTCAAAGTGGTGGGCATTGTTCTTTCCACTACCATCTGGCTTTCAGGAGGGACGTGGCTACTTAACTCTCTAGGAACTTCACACCACCTTAATTACTCTGTGAACCCAATATTGTATTAGGAACAATGGAGAGGATTTCACATTTGGTTGGCTGTGACCCACACACTTTGTTCAGTGTTTTGTATACTTCATCTCATATGTTTCAATACACAAAGAGCATCTGAATCTGCAAATAATTCATTTGTGGGTTTATTTACCCAAGCTGGGGTTACTCTCCTTGTCACATTTTTGAGGCATGACACACTGGTTACAGGTCACATCACCAACACTGATGCAGGGTTTATCTTCTAACAGGATTGTATCTCTTAAACATGGATGATAGTCAACATATTTAACAATTATATGGAGAAAGCAATAACCAATCAGAACAGCTGTAGAGTGGGGACCTGGTCAACTTTTTTTAAAAAAATAATTCTTTATTGTTGAAAGTATTACATATGTCCCCTTTTTTCTTCTATTGACCCCCTCCAGCCCTCCCTTCCCCGCCACACCCACTCTCACTGGACAATTCTTTATGTGCCAGAAGTTCTCCATGGAATTGTGTCAAAGTATTCAGAGTCTCTAGGAAGGAGTCATAATGACCACATAGCACAAGTGACCCTCAGGGACTAGAGGGCTGCTCCAATCCATAGGAAATCATTTCAGTAGTTAACAGCTGGCATAGGAAAAGATCAGCCCTGCCTTAGAGCTACAAATTCACCTCACTTATGTGGCTGATTTCCTCTAAATGTACTAAATAAGGATTACATTTACAATCTTGAAAATAGACATAGACTTGGAAAACTCATTTAAATAATCAAGTTAGTAGCTTTAACAACTTGAAACCAATCAATCATTTTTGTTGCTGCATATCAAAAATGTTTTCTCTGATTCATCAAGCCAGGAGGCTAGCAAATACAGGTGTCTAGAACAAATTTGATAAAAGTAAGAAAGATACACGTAATTAAAATCTCAAGGATGGGCTGCATAGGAAGACTGCAGTTTGTATTACTCTGGGGACATCTGGCAGTAATCCCTCAAATTTAGACTCTTCAACTGACACCTCACTTCATCATTGTTATCTGGTAAAATCTATTTTTATGTGTGTTTGTATTATCAATTTACTAAAAATATCCACAATTTTTAGCATAAAATTGTTAAAGAATTAAGATATATATTATTGTTAAATAAGTCACAACACAAATATTCTGCTTGAGGATAATAATTAAACTGCCTATAGTTATATTTAAATATATGATATACAAAAGATTTAAAATAATTTTGATTACTTAATTCATCTTATATAGTTTTATCCTCTGCATTGTGAATTAAACAATTGTATAAATTCTCTTTAGAATTAAATATAATAGTGCTGTAGCTCTCATGAAGTGTAAAATGTGGAACAATAACACATAAAAAAAGAATGTGTAAAAAGTGAAAGAAAACAATATCTAGTTTAATTACTTAAACAAAAACAAATATGTCAGGTGTCTAGGGAAGAGATAAAACTGGATAGAATCTTTAAATAAGCCTCAACAATGATATACCCAGAAAAGCTTCATTTTCACTCTGAAACAGCAAAGGATAAATGTCAGTAGGTATAGCGTTATTATTTACAACAAAACTTAAACTTAGTCTACGTTTTTGAAAGTGTTCAAGTTAGAATGTTTGGTATGCTATAGTTATGACACTGCCCCTACAAGTTTTCCACTAATTTATTGCATCTTAAACATGCTGAAAGGCATTTTTCTATAATTATTTTTAAATTTATGCCATTGGAAACAATGAAATTATTGATGGTGTGTGTACAATAGAATGAAATCATTTCATTAAACCTTTTGAACTGTTTGGAATTGATCATAGAGTTAAAAAGTGGTTAGGTATAATTAATAATTGGGTCAATCCTACTTTTTATGGTGTGTTTATGGATTCACAATGTATAGACATGTTTGAATATATAATGTAAGTTTAAACTTTTCTCATCAATATTTTCTGGGAGAAAAGCAAGCAATATTTTGAGCACTTGGAAGGGGTATCATTTTGCTGACTATTTTTATATCTCTGCTAAAGGAATTCCGGGATAATTTTATATATGCCATATTGATGATGTAGATATCAATGGTATCAAATTATCTTTGACATAATCAAATATTCCTGCATTGACAAGATAAAACAGCAAATTTAAAATGAGACTTATGTAGAAAATGCACAAGATAGTGTGTTCCATGATGCATTCTATGAATTACTAGTTAATGAAAAATTTTTTAAAAATCATTTTTAATGACTAGCTAATTAAAATTTTTCAATCATGAAAATGCTTGTTAAATATTGATAATGGAAAAGTCTGTAACTTTATTTTAGAACATTTTTTTACCATTTATTTAACAAATTGATAATTTTCTTATCATCTAGTTTCTAAATAGAAACTAATATTTCTCATTTTAGTTATATTTGGTTTTTTAAAAAGAATCATGTGGGTAAGTTGTCTTAGAATCAAAATAAGCATATACAATATTAATTTATATAAACAAAATTCCACGTGTACATAAAAGTTTTATTAATGCTATAAATCTATAGATTGTATGACTTTATTTAAACCCAGGACTGAAAAAATTTTCTCATACATGTGGTGCCTCGAAAACACTTCTTGACTAAATTAATAAATAAAAGACAATAAAATGTTACTCATTTTCCTCATCTGTGTACATATACCTTAAATTTGGAAGCCCTGAAAAAATGCTATGACTAGATATCTGCATTTACCCTTCTTTTGTATGTTGAATCTTATCAATCCTTACAAAACAAAAATCAAAGATAATCTTACAAATCATATAAATGATCAAGAAAAGTAAATATTTCATAGATATCTACATGGAGATGGATGATTTATTAGTATTTTGAGTTGCAATATTCAAATGGTTTATCTTTTATAATTTATTTAACATTTTCCTTCTAGCATGTAAAATAAGTGCTATGTTATGGTATATTAGTTATACCTGTCTAAACATGGAATAGAGTAGAATAATAAAACATTGGTCTAAAGTTCTGATGTGAAGTAGATGTCCTAAAAACTAATTTAAATCTATAAATTTTTTTCTAAATTATAAACACACATTTTCTAAAAAGCCAGAAATAAAAAAAAATAAGAGGACATCTATATATATAAAAGCCTACGATGGAATGATTAGAATGACCAGAATGACTGGTTGCAATGAGCACACTGACCACCAGGGGGAAGATGCTCATTGCAGGAGCTGCCCCCAGCCCACAGCCCCCCATCACCAATGGTGACTGCAGGCCAACTTTCCAGTCCCTCCCCCAACTGGCAGGTCCCAATTGCCTGATCGGGGCCGGGTCTCCCAGGCTGGGAAGGGGAACAAGGGTGGGTGGTGGTGGATGTGGCCCCTTTCCCAGGGGGGCCAAGGCCCTGATCCCTCCTTGGGGCTGGCAGCCAACCTCCAGTGTCCCTCCTCCATCCCTCCCCCTGGCCATCAGGCATTGATTGGCCCGCTGCCTCCCCGCCACAGTAGCGGTTGCAGTTTGCCCCTCCCCGTGTCCGGCAGGTCCCGATCACCTGATTGGGGCTGGGCCTGGGCTGGGACGGGGAACCGGGAGTAGGTGGCAGCAGACGTGGGCAGTGAGGGTAGGAGGATGGGGGAGTGGGTAGGTGGGAGGCAGGGAGACGGGGAACCTTATCGGCCCTGATTACCGGCCAGGCCTAGGGACCCCACCAGTGCATGAATTTTGGGAAATAAAAGTAGGGAAATAAAAGAGTAAGTAGGTTCTCAAATATTGATATCTTGATGACACTGAACAATTTTAGTAACCTAGAGCCTTGGGTTTTAGAGGATAGTTAAGAAACAGTAGTAAGGTTGGTAGTTGAAATTGAAATCATTTAAACTCAGGACTCTGGAAAAAACTACACATTCAGTAAAGGGTGCACTTTGTCTCCTGGCAAAAAGATAACAAGGGAAATTTACTAGGATCTGGGTAGAAACTAAAACATCTCCTTGACCATTGTAACCAAAGTGTCTATAGTTTTGAACTCACATTATCTGCAGGTCCCAGGACATTCAAAGTTTGGGAATTTACCTAACACATATCCTGGGTTGATAAGACCCCAAAACACTTGCTAGGGCTAGGGGGAAGAAAAGCAGAAACAAATATTCTAAAAAGGCAAATGTAAAATGCTTTTATCATTTTTCTATCTGTTAGTAGTTTCATCAGTTAAATAAAGGATATGGCTCCATTTTATTATTTCAACTGATGCCAGCTTTAAAGCTTCACTTCTTCCTCTT
Organism: Ia io; assembly: GCA_025583905.1. Taxonomy (NCBI): domain Eukaryota; kingdom Metazoa; phylum Chordata; class Mammalia; order Chiroptera; family Vespertilionidae; genus Ia; species Ia io. Next base: position 115,557,997 of record JAJQQW010000002.1, read on the forward strand.
TCCCTTTGCCCCACATCTGGACAAGCATATAAGAAATACTGGGTGATGTTTCCTTTAGCACTGGCAAGAAGTTCAAGCAAAGTGTGAGATCATTCTCCCCAGCCCCACCTACCTAACCATCATCAGAACCCCAAGCCAATAACATATTTGTCTCTTTCAAACTATTTTTGGACATGTTTAAAAGCCACCCTATTCTCCCCAGAAAGTCTTAGTATGTAATAAACCTTTTCATAATATTTTTTTTGGGGGGTGTGTGTTTGTATCTGTGAGTGATCACTAGTGTCAATATCAAATAAATTTTAGGTAGAGGTCTATCCTAAAATTACAAAAATTTAAAAATAGTGCACTAAATATGACATATTTTTATTGGTTCAGCCTTTCTCTTGGGGAACAAATGACTAATTAAAAGCATACTCTAAAATTGTCATTAATGCCAGTTTCACTATAGCTTGTTACATCCACCTATTTCCCTTTGAGAACACTGAAATATTTTACATTTTTTCAAACTTTAAAGAACTTTCTATTCTATATGATAAATTAAAGATGACCAAAATTCATTCAGTAAATGCCACTACAAATTTTCCCAGTGTGATTATAAGTAACAAGTTTGAAACATGACTTACACTCATTTAAATAAACTAGAATCTCTCCTATAATTCATTACCTAGCAGGAGCTTTTATCCTATCACTAGAAGCCCAGTGCACGAAATTTGTGCATGGGGATGGAGGGGGGGGTGTCCCTCAGCCCTGTCTTGGCCTGCAAAGACGCCAGCATCCCTCACCCCGGCCTCTAGCCAGAGGTTCCTCCCCTCCTTCTGCATAGCCTCTGGGAAGATGCTTGTCCTGGGGCCTCCTCAAGGTCCTGGCCCACGACGACCTGCAGTTCGGGTACTCGGGGCTTGGGCTTTCAGGTCTGGCTTCCTCATCTGGCATGGTGAGAATCAGCTGCCATGGGAGCCTTGCCTTAGGAGTCACCCCCTTGGACCATACTACTTGCGAGTGTGTGTGTGGGGGGATGGCCTTGGTGGCAGTGATTTGATGTCTGTAGCATGCCCGCTGACACCCACCACCACAGCGCCACACTGGTCCCGTCTGGACTGCTGGCAGGGGGCTTCCAGTCTATGATTGGGGCTGATGGGCTGCAACTGGGGGCTGCAGGTGGAGGACCCTGGCACCCATAGGGCTGTCAGCATCAGGAACTGGAAAGATCCATTTTTCTGGTTCCTCCCCTGCCACACGGATGCTGAGCTCCGGGCCCCACAGTCCCGTTCACTCCCGCTGCACGGCTGGCAGGGGTGGGGGCATGTGTGTGCAGCGCCGGGGGCCCTTTAACTCCTGGCACACGGCCCACTGGGCCGCAGCACAGCCATGGCGCAGACACTGAGCTCGCGTTGCTGCTGGCAACGCGAGCTCAGTGTCCTGCTGGCCCCATTTGGTCCCTGCTCAGCAGTACGGCGGCCGATCACGAATCCCCGCCCCCCGCTCCTCCCACCGGCCCAATCAGCTACCCCGGCCACCCCAAGTCCCGCCCCCCTGTGCCTCCTGGTCCAATCGCAGGCATAATGGAGGTACGGTCAATTTGCATATTACCATTTTATTATGTAGGATAGGTGTTCATGGGTTCTAAAGTCCAAAGGCTATATACGTAGCCATTAAGAGCAATGACTTTGAAGTACACCTGGCTTTTTAAGATACTTTATAACAAGGTGTGTAAAGTTGAGCACTATTTTTATCCTTTTGATCTTGGTTTTTCATCTATAAAAATGCTGTTCAAAGCACGTCTTATAGGAATAGTGTATGTGCTTTTTTTAATTTCTAGGAAATATTGAAATTAATACAGCAACAATAAAATTCAAATCCAACTTACCCCAAACTAGGTTAAGTAAAACCCCCTTCTGGTTCAAGTTCTATCCTCCATTTTTATCTGTTCTGACCAGTTAGTGCTTCAGAAGGGGTCTTGCTTCTCTCTTAGAGTAATGCTGCTAATTATTCAGTGGTTGCTGAGCGTATTGTGGAGGCAAGGGGGAGTTCTGTGTTTCCCTGGTCCAAACTCAGTCTTATGCAAGTCCCATGTGCTTAGGTCTCAGTGTTGGGGATTTCTTAATGTTCTTGTTCCTCTTTTGGTAGCCAGATTCTACCTTTTATCTGTGGTGGTTCTTTATAGGGGGTTTTACTGCCCTACCCACAGAAGATCTTTAATTGTATTAGATTTGAAATCCAGACCCAGAATGCTTCCAGCCCCTTCCCCAGACATAGTGTTTTTATATTCTCTATTCTTCCTGCAGGAACAATGAGACTTACTGGTGTCTTGGGTAAGGTGTTTATTGTCCCTCCAATAGAGATGTATGCTTTTGAGAGAGGAGCCCAAGAAGGGGTTTTGTGCTTTCTTATAGTGGCAGCTATCCCCTCCTCCTACACTGACAAATGGGTTTCTCTTCAGAATACTTTTTATATATGTATATTTATTTTTTTACTCATGAGTATTTGATGTAGGAACAAGGAAATGAGCCTGTGAATGTAATTCTATACCATCACAATAGCCCATCATTGCCCTTTAGCAATTCATTACAATTTTAGTTGCTTTCTTCTTGCCAGTTTTCATGGTAGTCATGCAGTGGTACCTGACCTCTACACACTAGAAGCATTAACACCCTCAATGTGAGAATTAAAAAGTCTCTAGACATTGCCAAATGTTTCCTTAAGGAGAAATTCACCCTGTTGTGTGCTGCAGCTGTAGTCAATATGTATGGATGGATGTGTGTATTCTTGAGAACCCCGTAGCCTTTCTGTCTTCAATAGATCCCTGAAAGTATAACAAAATCTCTGAAAATTACTCTTAGATAGTACATACTCCATTTATACCATGACAGAATACGGGAGCCAGAATGGAAAGTCATTCATACAATAAATATTTCCATTTACTATTCTGACAAATACTGTGAAGTGAGCCATATTCATCAGCAACTTTCCTGGGTATTGGGAATACAGTTTTGGAAGTGGAGGCATAGCACCTGCCCTCATGGAGTTACCATCTAATGGGGGATACAAGGATGGGAAATACATTAAAAAGTAATTTCATAATGTTTATAAAGAGGAGTGAATCATATGCATGGATTTAAATAGTTAAAGCAATTACATATCTTTTGCATATAGGGAGTAGAAAATCTAGATGGAAGCTGATATTGGACTTGTGAATTGATATTGTGTTGTTTTAAGTTTTGAAAGGCTTTTAGTAATGTGGCATTTTGTCATGTGGAGTGCAATTCTAGTGTCTAAAAATACATATTTCTCATTTTTATGATCATTATTTCTTATTAGGCATAAGAGAAAAAAACAGTACTCTGTTTCAATGTTGAAGGAGTTGGTGCTCTTGGATTTAATGAGACATATAACATTCACCTCAACTATCATAGTTTTTCAAGGGATTTCAAAGCATAAGTTTTCTCTTAAAAGCTACATCTAATTTTTTAAAACCCACAGTATATGTATAATAAAATATCGTATCAACAATATGATGAAAAGTATAGTGTTTCACAAAAAAAATGAAAGGACAGAATCTAATCAAGGAGTCAAGTAACATTAAAGACAAAGTCTTCCTAAAGAAACAGTCAGGATAAATAGGACTAAGTTGGGCAAGATAAGATGTGGTTAGGTTTAGAAAAGGAAACACAGAATTGGGAAGGCAGAATAGCACAAATAAAGTTTTTAAAAGTGGAAAGGAATAAACATGTATGTTGGAGAGCAGAGAAAAATGAAATTCTCTGTGGCAGAAATATGGTTGGACAGACAGTGACTGAGATCAAACTTAAAGTCAATTTTATAAGCCTTTGTATGTTTTATTAATAATTTTGAATTTTACTTAAGAGCAATTATAAGCACTAAGGAATTTTATCAAGGCCTTTCTGTTATCAGATTTATATTTGCACTTAGTCCACTAAAGAGATGATAGTGAATTAGACAAGGGTGGAATGAGAAGACTCAGGAGAAATTTTTAAATGACAGAATGTGAGTTGATATTATGTATTACATGTTTGTGGCCCCTTCCAAATTAATGGTGAGATAATAACCCCCAATTAGGATAATATTTGGAAGTGGGGCCTCAGGGAGGTACTTTGGTTATAAGGATGGACCCCTCATGATGGGATAAGTATCCTTATGAGAGGAAACATGAGAGAGCTTGCTTGTTCTTTCTGTCTCCACCATTTAAGGATACAAAAAGACTGCCATCCACAAACCAGGCATAAAACACTGACCAGGCACCAATCTACTGGTACCTTGATCTTGGACTTCTAGCCTCCATAACTGTGAGAGAGAGAGACAACACACACACACACACACACACACACACACACACACACACACACACACACACACACTTGTTGTTTAAGCCATGTCATATTCTTGTATACTGCAAGAATTTTTAAAACATGCAATATCTGACTATTTAGTCAGGTCACTGACCTCTTTTCCCTTAGATTATAATTAAAAATTACAACAGCCACCCTAGTTTGGCTCAGTGGATAGAGCATTGGCCTGCAGATGGAAGTGTCCCAGGTTCGATTCCAATCAAGGGCACATGCCTGGGTTGTGGGCTTTATCCCTAGTAGCGGGCATGCAAGAGGCAGCCAATCAATGATTCTCATCATTGATGTTTCTATCTCTCTCTCCCCTCTCCCTTCCTCTCTGAAATCAATAAAAATATATTTTTTTAAAAATGACAACAGCCAGCACAGCAATAGCTGTCTAGTGCGAATTCCCTGTCTTGCATTATAAATATATGTCATATAATAATAGTTGCATTTTATTGGTCACATTGCATAATAAGGTTGCATCTGATTAGTTAATCCTTGGTACCAGAAATCTTTACATATAAGTATAGGCACCTGTTTTTTTTTTAAAAAAGTCACTTTGGAGCAAAAGTGTAGGTAATTACTATTATTATTATTTTGTAAATCAATCAAAATTATACCTATGTTTGTCAGATTGGCAAAAAAATTATCTTTTGGTGTCCCACAGAATTTTAGTAATCAGTTTATTTGTCCCATGAGATGAAAAAGATTGAAAACCGCTGGCATATTCTATTGAGTAGCACCAAAAAATGTTACTAGAAAAAGAAAACTAAGATTCAGTTCTGGACATTAAAATATGTGACATTCAACTGAACATGTAAAAAAGCAAGTGAATATATAGACCTGGGAGTTAAAAGAGATGGTGATAATACTTAGGAAATTATGAAGTTACAGAAAGTTTTTAATCCTGTAGAAAATGTGTTCAATCACCTATGAAAAGATATAATATGAGCAAAGATGTACCGAGACTGAGCTCTGAGGAACTCCAATGCCATTAGAAAAGTCATCGACATACAAGTTCATACAAGTTGAGCTGTATGTGCATGGCACATCAAAATCCCAACTACGTACATAAATATAATTTGCATCTCATAAATGCCAGACAATGTGTTGCCCATTCATGAGTTATAGAAAAACAGACCCAGAGTTAAATTCTCTGATAGAGAAAGCAGAAGCCTGCATTTTGAAGGGAAAAAGACACATTGCAGAGCATGGATCTAATACTAATACCGAATTAAAGACCTTAGAGTATGGAGTGCAGTCAGTTTACAATTGAAAATACAAGGCCGTGTGCATATTACTTATGAAAATATCATTCTCATTTTAAAATTGAAGTTTTAAAAGGAAAAATCAAGGCAGTTTAATTTTTCCATATTGCCACAAGTCTGAAAACTAAAAGTCCAACTGCATGTTTTCTATATTCATCAATATTTTAATATGCACAGTAGTCTTTCCACTAGTGTTCACTACTCTCCAGGGACCTCTCGGAAATGAATAAATTACTTTAGAATTCTATGAATTCAGCAAAGGCTCCAAAGTCACTAGTTAATTGACAAAATAGAGTGGGTAAAGATATTCCTGCCAAGTGATTTGGCCTTGATTTCTATGAAAGCATATAAAAATATACAACCTATAGACAGGGAAAAAGACTATTTTAGGCAAAACCATATGTGCACTAGAATCAATTCAATTATTCTAAAGCTTATTGTGCAATTTATGGGTTATCTAGCCCTGTTCCATTTCCTTTTTCTTTCTGATCATTAGATTTTGCCAATTTTTCTGCTTATTAAATTCTTCCAGAAGGTGGTCCAAGGGAAAAAAAAAAATTAAGCACTCTTAATGAAAACAAGGCAATTTGTGGAAAGCTATCTTGCTTAAGTAGGGGAGAATGGTGAAGATATTTGGTAAATTAAATTGAGAGATTATAGCATGTAGATTTAAAGTGCATATACCCCCAATTATTTTAGAAAAGTAGTTGTAAATGATTTTTTGCTGTTTGCTCAGCTTATTTTACATTTTAATCTTTAACATTGTTTTCCTAAATATAAACTTATAAGAAGCTTAAAAAACAAAACAAATGTAATTACAGTTCCAGTGGGTTAAGAATGTAATGGGGTCCTGAAGCTACAGTCCTTTGAATCACCCCCTACAAACTCATATACAAATGCTATACATTCCCAGACATACTCACACATGTACACTCATACTTATATACACTCATACACACATGCATACACATGTATGTACAAACAAACATAGATATTAATATACCCATAGGCATTTACACATAAACACAACTAGGCCCTAAGAAAGCCCTCTGCTATCTGCAGAACGCCAGAAGTGGATGCAGTTTGAAATATTGCTCTGCAAATCACAAGGATTATGTCACGAAACAAAGTTCTTTCATTTTTAAGCATTACCAAATTACATGGTTTTAACATGCACAAAATAATGAGTATCATAATAAACTAAGATAGAGGATAAAGTAGTATCTTATGCTTAATCAAATGCTTATTTATAATTGTTACATCAATTAAATGGGCAGAAAGATAAATTATTCTTTACACAAATAACTAGTATTAGCATTTCATTATACAATTGACCCTTGAATGATATGGAGGGTAAGGGCATTGACCCCCCCCCCCCATGCAGGTGAAAATTTGCGTATTACTTTGGTCATCCCTCTGCATCCACAGATTCCCAATTGTTAATTGAAAATACTGCCTTTGATCCATGATTGGCTGAGTCCTCAGACTGAAAACACATAGAAATATAGGGGCCTACTCTATATTTATTGAAAAAAATCTGCATTTAAGTGTACCTATGCATTTCAAACTGGTGTTGTTCAAGAGTCAACTGTATAACTTGAGTGAGAAATAGCCAAAGGCAGAAATGTTCTACCATTTTCCTGAAGAACACAGGATCATTAGCATACCCAGACCAGACACTACTTTATCAGTAGCAGATAGGTTTAAGAAGAAGGTCTTGGAGGAAACCCTTGCTCCTGCTCACTACTAAGTCAAATAACACACTTCAGTGGAATAGCAATATGACTTAATTAAACCTGGGACCTTCATTCACTTCCATGCAGACAGAGTTTCTTAGAAATCTAACACTGCTCAAACTACCCTTTCTTGTGTCTTTGTAATCTGCCTTCAAGAGTGAACATCAGAGCCTATCTGCATATAAATTTCCAGAACAAGCCTGATTTTTGTTGCCCACTCCAACCCAACCCCAACTCTCCATCTTTTGCAATTTCTAAAGTGCTATTAACAACCCCCCGCCCCCCATTTTTTTCTCTTTTTTTTCTTTTTTTTTTTTTTTTTTTTTTTACCCAGCTTTTGTGGAATTTTGGGAAGAACAAGAGGAAAAGAAAACATGGTATCAATAGGCTAGATTTAACCACAGGTAAAGGTTATTTTATATTATATAGGCCAACATGACAAAGAACTTTATAGGCATAACTAGAGGCCTGATGCATGAAATTTGTGCAAGGGGTTTTGCCCTCACAGCCCCTCGCAGTCCCTCGCAGGCTCTCACAGTCGCTCGCAGCCTCAGCCGGCCCTCACAGGCCCTCGCAGTCCTCGCAGCCTCAGCCAGCCCTTGCAGCCCTGGCTTCCAGAAGGTGGTTTGGCTGTTCGGTCTAATTAGCATATTAATTCTTCGTTAAATACTAGAATATTTATAACATTTTTAAAAATCAACAAATAAGTGCTAATATTATTCTAACTGGCTTAGACTGTACTGCTATCAACTTTGACAATATTGCTGCAGACATTTGTTGATAACAAGCAGTGATTTATGTTAGGCTACTGGGATAAAATAAGTTATTGTTCATTAACTGGCAAAACTATAGGATAAGACAGGATGACAAATCAATTTTGTGCTGATAAATTGTTGTGTACTTATTTGCAAGGCTGGCATAAATAATTTTATTTCTTCAAGGTGCAAACAATAGATAGCAAGAAATCATTGGGTGTCATGCCAATAAAAGGCCATCAGAGCATACAGCATCCTCAGGACTTATTCCATGAGGACCATTAATTTATGATTTCTAGTGTTGTGGGCCTCATTTCTAAGAAAGTAAAAAGTCCAGATCAGATAATTTTCAATGACAAAGTAGTCATTGTTGAAAAGAATAGTTCTAATTGTCTTTGTGCTATTATTTCAAAAACAAAAACTATTTTCATAAAATTAATATATTTTCCTCTGATTTCTAACATGAAGCAAGAGCAGCAATCATTTTGAAGGATATTGGTACAGTCATCATTATTTTTAATGGTTTACCCTAATTTTAAAATTGATTATTTTATTTGGTAAATTCATTCATTAGTTGTCAAGCTCAATGTTTTAAAATGTTTAGTTAAGTAACTTTGCCATATTCAGAAAAGAATGAAGTAAAAATATTTAAATATTTAAAATATAAGAATATTAATTGTAATTGAATGTGCTAATATAAACTATAAGAATTTAAGTGATTTTCTCATATGTTAATACAGTGACAGTACTATTGGAGTTTGAACTTAATCATTAATTAGAAATGAATATAGAATCTGTGGCAGATTAGATTCAAAGGACTACTTAAATTGAATAGGAAAATTATCCTTAATTTAATTTTATCCTGTGAAAAGTTCAATCATTTTGATGTGTTACTTAGGAAAAGATTTTAGATAAAAATACAAATTTCTACTTTATTTCTCAATCCTTTAATGCAAAAAGATAAAACATCTTGGTGCATATGGATTACAGAACATTGGATGTTGCACCCACTGAGTTTCATATTAAGATTGATGAGCTGTGTCTTGATTCAACTGGAAAGCTGACATATATCCTAATATTCTACTCTATGATTAATTCTTCAATATGCTCTATAAGCTACTTTTTCTTTATAGTTTCTAAGTCTTCCCTGATAGGTCCCATTGTAGCTGTGTAGGTTATTCTTGGTTTTAACAGTTGGTGTCTGCTTCTCCAAAACACAGAAAGTTCTGCAGTTGTAAAGTACAACCAATAATACGCTCCAAAATAATGATTGAAGATGTCCAACAAAGACGGCTTAATTAGGTACTTTTCATATGAAATGAACATGCTTTTTTCACAGAGTAATATCACTTAATGCCTTGGTGTTTTCACATCCAACTGTGGATTAATATAAAAGGAGACAGTACAATATTGGAAGCAAGTTACCATGTAATTTAGATAACTTTGACACACTAGAAATAGTTCCCTACTTCTGGCTCTACCAATAATCCACTTTATGACTCAAAGTTATTTCATGAATCCATGTCTTGAAACACCTCTCTGTGAAAACTACCAAAGAAAAAGTAATTAAATGAGATTTCATCAGTTTTGTCTGTTAAAAATCACAGAGAAAAAAACATTGAGATTTAATCAGGATTATTATGTCTAATCAGATTTTATCTACTTTGCCTGTTCTAGAAAAATGTTATTTTAAATTATGAATTTACATAAATTATATTGAATGTGCATTATTTGTTTTAAAATAAACATGAGTATGCAGGAAAATAAGAAGAAATATTTTTTTGAGACACTTAACAAAATGTACTTTTACAATCAAACAAATTCATTAGGTAAAGTAGCTCAGACTCCTCATACTCAGAAATATGAGTGAATTTTTCTCACACATAGTCTTTTTATTTGAATAGACAACTAACTTCATTCTTCAATGTATGTTCATCATTAAATTATTCCTTAATGGAGGAATAAGGACACATATGTAACACCTTAATCAATAAAGAAATAAAAAAATAAAAAAAATAATTCCTTAAGTTTAAATATGTATATTAATATAACAAGGAGATATACTGCTTAAAAATAATTTTGGGGGAGAGCAAGATGAAATATCTTCATTACTAACCATTTATCAAAATTGTGTAGTATGTTTAATCTTCCAATGATAGATGAGCTTTTCAGTATGACATAAATCTGTAATAAACATTATGGCACTTTACTTTGCTGACTGATTTTTAAAGGAAAAATAACCCTTATATTTCAAAGGGCTAGGCTATAAAAAATTTGGCAGTGCAAAGCGCTTTTTAAAATCCTGAATTGCTACACAAATTTACAACTCAACTCTGGCACAAGCTCTGATTATTCCATTTTACATACTCCTTTTCAAAAATGTATTCCTCAAAATCTGAAGAAACCCAGATATACTATATTAATAATTCTGTTTGTGCCTGCTATTGTATTCAAAGCAATGGAATTGACTATGGATTAGAGATAGTGAGGAAACCAAACTTAATACAACATTATTATTGGCCTCTATTTTCATGTAGTGAAATAAGGTTTTTTAAAATATATAATTTTAATAAATTTGGTATAAAAACAAACAGATATAAGTACTCTTTTCATATAAAATATGTCTTTGATATTAAAAACTCATTTTTGCACTTATGATTTTATACATATACAAATAATATTTTTGGGAAAATGTATCCTAAATTGTTTACAATGTTTGCCTAAAGGCTGTAGAAATACATACTTTTACTAATTTTTCTTTTGTTCTATTGGAATGTATTTTGTCCATGTATTACTTTCCAAATCCACTTTAGGTATAATTTACTTACATTAAAACACAAGTTAATGTATTAAGTGAGATGAATTTTGACAAATAATATACAACCTCATAAACACAATCTGATTAAATAAGCAAATACTGATCTTATTTTTATCACTATAGATTATTGTTGCTTCTTCTAAAACTTCATTTTAGAATCATACAATATGCCCTTTGTTGTTCTTGCCTTCATTCATTCTGCATAACGGATTTTTATATTCATCCATCTTGTTACATGTATCAATAGTGTATTTTTTTAAATGATGTATTGTGTTCCATTGAATGAATATACCACAGTCAGTTCATCTATTTACTTGATTTATATGTGGACTGTTTCCAGTTTGTGGCTTTTTTGAAAAAAAATTATATGAACATGTACAAGTTGTTGTGCAGTGATATGTTTTTCTTTTTCTTGGAAAATACCTGGAAGTGGGATTATGTGGTAAGTATATTATAACCTTATAAGACATTAGAAAACTAATATTTAAAGTGACTATATACCATTTTTGCATTTTCATCAGAAATGTATAAGAATTCCATTTGTTCCATATCTTCACCAATGCTTGGTATTGTCAGTCATTTTCATTTTAGCATTTCAAGTTGGTATGCAGTAATGTATCATTCTGCTTTCTTCTTTATTTTCTGGAAGTTTAATGATATTGAGAATCTTTTGTCCATTTGGTTTGGTTATTTTTCTTTTAATTTCTACTTAGTGTTTTCACATATTTTGATAAGACCTTTGTATTATTAGGTAATGTAAATATATTCTGCCATTATTCGGCTTACTTTTTCATTTTTTAATGTTGTCTTTTGAAGAAAAAAATTTTAATAAATTCCAATTTATTGATTTTTTTCAGTTTTTCCTTTTGCTGACCTAAGAAATCTTTGTTAACATCCAATTTACAATGAATTTCTTTTGTTTCCTTTTAGTATTTTAGAATTTTAACTTTTTATTGAGCTCTATGATCCATTTTGACTTAATTTTCATATTTGATGAGGTAGGGGCTGAAGTTCATTTCTTTTTCCACAGATCTATCTGGGGGTTATAGCAAAAGTCCTGTGGCATTTCATTAAAGCTTTAATAAATTGGGTATAATTTATTAAAATTGTAAACATTAAGTATGTTTTAAACCTTAAAAGACCTAACTGTAAGTCGTGAAACCATAAAAATCTTAGAAGAAACCATACGCAGAAAAATCTCAGACATCTCTTGTAGCAATATGTTTACTGATACATCTCCTAGGACAAAGGAAACTAAGAAGAAAATAAATAAATGGGACGACATTAAAATAAAAAGCTTCTGCACAGCAAAAGAAATAGTCAATTAAGTGAAAATAGTGCCCACTGCATGGGAGAATGTATCATCTGATAAGGGGTTAATTTCAAAATATATAAGAAACTCATAGAACTTGACAAAAGGAAGACAAACAATCCAATTAAAAAACGGGCAAAGGACCTACATAGACATTCTTCCAAAGTGTACATACAGAAGGCCAAGAGACATATGAAAAAATACTCAAAGTCACTGATCCATTTTAATTTGCATCCAAGAAAAGCAAAAACCAATCAGAAAGAATGTATGCACCCATATGTTGATAGCAGCACAATTTACAATAGCTAATATTTGGAAACAGCCCAAGTGCCCATCAGTAGATGAGTAGGTAAAAAAGGTAGTGGTGCATTTATACAATGGAATACTACATGGTGGTAAAAAAGAAGGAACTCTTACTGTTGACAGCAGCATGACTGGTCCTGGAGAATATGCTAAATGAAATAAGCCAGTCAGAGAAAGATAAGTACCACATGATCTATCTCATATATGGAACCTAATGAACAAAATAATCGGATGAACAAGAGATATCCAGAGACAGAGAACCAATGGACAGACTCCTGCATTTCAGAAGGAAGGTGGGGGTATTGGGGTGAGATTATCAGGGGAACTTACATGCATATATACATAGCCCATGGCACCGACAATAGTGTGGTGAAGACTTGGGAGCAGCCAGTCCAGAGAGGAAGGGGTCAATGGGAAAAGATAACAACAACAAAAACAACAACAAAGGGGACATATGTAATACATTCAACAGTAAAGATAATTTTTTTAAAAAAATAAAAGCATGTTTTACCGTTATCCTGATCCTTGTTACCCTTATTTTTCACTAGGATCTGTAATGATGCCATGATGCTGCCACAGTCATTCTGATATTATTGCTCAGTGTTTTCTCTCTTTCTTCATTATTGGTCTAGCTAGAGGTTAATGGATTTAATTTTGCTTTTCAGAGATGCACTGTTCTTTCCAATAATTTTTAGCTATTACTTGTTATTTTGTTACAATATTGATATTCACTCTCATTTTCATTATTTCCTACCCTCTAAGTTGGGTTTAATTTGTTTTTTTTATAGCTTCTTAATTCAGTAGATTAAATCATTTATGTTAACTACTCTCTTTTTCTAAACTACTAAAATATAATTTTATCTAAGCATTGCTTGAGCTATAGTCCTCATATTTTATTATGCTATATTTCCAAGTTAATACCATTCAATATTCAATTTTTTCTAACATCCTTTGCAAATTCTTCCTTGACCCCAACATTTATTCAAAAGTATGTTGCTTAATTTCCAAATATTTGTAAATGCTCCATATGGAATTGGGTTATTGATTTATAGTTAATTTTTACCTCTTCAAGACTTCTGTGAAGTCAATTATAGATTCAATAAGACTTCGTTTGTGGCCAGGGATAGTGTCTATTTTGTGACTACCCTATTTAACTTGAAAAGAATATGTAGTGTTCTATTAATGTTAATTAAAGTGTTTTATAATAATTTAAAGTATTATATACCCGTTCCAATTTGATGGGTATTTGTTATAAGTAAGGAGAGAATAATGTTGCAATCTCCAGATATACCAGTGAATTTCAATTTTTTTCCTATTCTGTCATTGTTTCTTCATGTGTTTTGAATTCTTGTTATTAGATGTACATACATTTGTATTTCTTGTCTTGTTGCTCATTTGACCTTTTATCATAAAGAAATACTCCTTTTTTTCTGCTAATATTTCTTTAACTGAAGAATACTTTCATATTAATAGAGCCACTTCAGATTTATAATGATTGGTGTTTGCATACTACAACCTTTCCACATCCTTACTTTTTACCTATCTATAACTTTATATTTAAAGTCTATGTATCTTCAATATCATATTCTGGAGTCTTCCTGTTCATATTTTAGCATGTATTTACCCTATTTGTAACTTTTTATTCATTTGCATATATACAATTTCTAACTGGAATAATTTTTCTTTAGCCTGAAGTACTTGCATCAGTTTATTATTTTACTAGTAGCCCTGCTCACGAATCTGTGCATTGGTAGGTCGCTGCTGTCCTCCTGTAGCTCTCTGCCCACTGCTCCACCCTCCAGTAGCTCCCTCTGCCCCCTCCCTCATAGCTTGCTGCCCTGCCCCCTCCTGTAGCTCTCCACCTCCTGCTTGCTTGCTGCCCTGCCCCCTCCTGTAGCTCTCTGCCGCCCACTTGTAGTTCACTGCCCCACCCTCCTGCAGATCCATGATCCAGTCGTTACACAGTTGGTCATTACGCCTCATGGCATAACAGATAATTAGCATATTCTTCTCTTATTATATAGGATAGTACAGGTCTGTTGTAAATAATATCTTCTCCTTCTACTCATTCATTGCCAAATATAGGGTATCCCCCAAAAATGTATACACACACTTTGAGTAATATAAAGACAGTGTTTATTAAAATACATTTCATTTTCAAAATTGAGCTATCAGGTGTTTAAGTGTGTATACATTTTTTTGGAACACACTGTATTTCATACACATATACAATATAGAAACATAGTAAAAGAACAAATATTTGTGTGTCCAATAAAACCAACTTTAACAATTTTAGAATAATATTACATTTGTGTGTAGAACACAACTTTAACCAAAAGTACTATAATTTATTTATCCATTCTCTGTCTGATAGACATTTAAATTGCTACTTTCCTACTCTCTCTCCAGAAAATATTGATATAATGAATATTCTTGTAACCAACTCCTATGCACATGATTACAGGTTTCTCTAAAGTGTATAACTGGAGTGAAAACTATAGGAACAAGGCTTAGGCCCATCTTTAAAACTACTTCATGCCTCGTTGATTACAGGCAGATGTACTAACTCTACTCACCCTTAGGATGGAGGTAGAGATCAATATAGTTTCCACAATATATTATATAAAATGTCCAGGCTTCTACAAAGTTTAAGAGACATAGAAAGAAATAGGAAAATATGACTCAGTGGCAGAAACACACACACACACACACACACACACACACACACACACACACACACACACACATGCACACACACACAGGCAGTAGGAACTGGTTTTATTTTTTTGAGGGGGTCCAGTATGGACTTAGGAAGAAAGACTTCTAAGAAGCTATTTGAAATATTTTAAAATAATTAAAGTCAGTTCTACCAAAATAAAATAAAGGAAAATATGATGAAAATGTCCTCCAAATAGAAAATATATGAATAAACTGATAGAAATTATTAAATAAGTATCAACGAGAATTTTGGAATGTGATTTCAAAATTCTGAAAATTTATGGAATAAAAATTTTATGTCCAACATGAAAAATTCACTAGTGGGATCAACAATAAACCTGAGATGACAGCAGGAGAAAAATCACTGAACTATATAACATTCTGGAAAAGGCGAAATGATAGAGATAATAAAAACATGAGTGATGTTAGGTGTTTAAGAGGTAGGAGAGGATGCACACATGGAACACTGGGGAATCTTTAAGGCAGTGAAATTATTCTGTATTGTACTATAACAGTACACACATGATATTATAAATTTTGCAAATACATAAACCTGTACAAAACAGTGTGAACCTAATGCAACCTGTGGATCTTTGTTAACAATAATGTATCAGTTGTGACAAGTGCACTACATTAATGAAAGATGTGAATAACAAAGGAAACTATGGATAGATGAGAACTTCCTCTCCTTTCTGTTCTATTTTTCTACAAAACTGCTTCAGAAATTAACTATTAACTAGAAGCCTGATGCACAAAATTCATGCAAGGGACTCAGCCTCCACCGCTGCCTCGGCCCTTGTAGCCCCAGCTTTGTCCAGAAGGTATTCTAGAAGGATATCAGTCTAATTAGCATATTATGTTTTTATTATTATAGATTTAAAAAAACAGACATTTAAATTTTATTAAAAAGGTGAAAGATTTAAAGACATTTTACCTCATAGACTTGGACAACAATGTGGTGATTGTGGAGGATGGGAGGTGGATAAAGGTAGAAGAGGGAATAGCGGGGATAAATGGTGATGAAAAAAAAATAAAATAATGATTTTTTTTTACAAAAGAAAGACATTTAAAAAAATCTTTATTGTTGAAAGTATTACATATATATCCCTTTTCCCCCATTAAGCCCATCTAGTCCCCCACTGCCCCCCACATGCCACCCCAGGTCTTTACCACTCTATTTTCTGTGTTCATGTGTTATGCATATTTATATATATAAAAGCCTAAGCCACCATTACGACCCAACGGCTGTAAACAACTGAACGATGGGTCGCTATGATGTGCACTGACCACCAGGGGGCAGATGCTCAAAGCAGGAGCTGCCCTCTAGTGGTCAGTGTGCTCCCACAGCCAACCTCCCATGGCCGGCCAATTTCCTGTGGTCCCTCCCCGAAGCTGGCCATCCCCCCCATTGGCCCTGATTGGGAGGGCTGGCCAGCCAACCTCCCACGGTCTGTTCCCCTGGTCTGCCATACCCCCCAATTAGCCATGATCAAGGGGGCTGACCAGCCAACCTCCTGCGGTCCTATCCCATGGCCGGTCAGCCCCCCACATCAGCCCCAATGGGAAGGGGTAGCTGGCCAACCTCCTGTGGTCCCTCCCCTCAGCTAGCCAACCTTTTGTGGTCCCTCCCCTAGCTGTCCAATTGGCCCCCATCACCAGCCAAGCATCTAGTATGCATATACATTCTTTGGTTGATCTCTTTCTACCCACCCTCCCAACCTACCTTCCCGCTGAGATTCCACAGTCTGTTCCATGATTCTATGTCTCCTGATCTATTTTGTTCATCAGTTTATCTTGTTCATTAGATTCCACATATGAGTGAGATCATGTGATACTTGTCTTTCTCTGACTCACTTATTTCATTTAGCATAATACCTCTGTCTTAAATGCTGTCTTAAAGGCTAAGAAACCTTTATCTTTTACTGCTGCATAGTATTCCATGGTGTAAATGTACCACAGCTTGTTTATCCACTCATATACTGATGGGTACCTGGGCTTTTTCCAGATCTTAGCTATTGTAAATTGTGCTGCTATAGAGATAGAGGTGCATACATTCTTTTGGATTGATGCTTCAGTTTTCTTAGGATATATTCCTAGAAATGGGATCACTGGGTCAAATGACAGTTCCGTATCTAATTTTTTGAGGAAAGTCCATACTGTTTTCCATAATGGCTGCACCAGTCTGAATTCCCACCAGCAGTGTACTAGGGAAACTAAGGAGAAAATAAACAAATGGGACTACATCAAAATAAAAAGCGTCAGCACTGCCAAAGAAACCACCATCGAAATGAAAAGGGAATCCACTGTATGGGAGAACATATTTGGCATCTGATAAAGGGTTAATGACATATCTGATAAAGGGTTAATATCCAAAATATATAAGGAATTCAACTAAACAAAAGGAAGACAAACAATCCAATTAAAAAATGGGCAAAGTACCTAATAGACATTTCTCCAAAGTGTACATACAGATGGCCAAGAGATATATGAAAAAAGTGCTTGGAGTTACTGATCATTAAAAGGAATACAAATTAAAACAATAATTAAGCTGCCTGAGACTCGGATCCTGGCTTCTGACACGAACCAGGACCCTGCAGCCACTGGGGACAGAGAACTGCTATCACAGCTTCAGTGGAAGAAACAACAAGAATCCAGACTTCCCGGCAGATCCCCGTGAGTCAAAGAGCCTATCCCCCTCCCCGCAGGCGCAGGCAGATAGCGCCATAGTAACTAATAGACACGCCCCTCGCTCAAGCTGCAGAGCTTTGCGCAGGGACACGCGCTCCGCCTTAGGGAATTTGGCGCGCAGGACAGAAGCAGCTCACCTTCAGGGAAATCTGTCAGTGCACACAGAGGGCTCCCCTTTGGGGAATTGGGGGGAATTTGGCTTGCGGGTCACAGCTCCCCTTCGGGGAATCTTAGAGCGTGCACAAAGGGGTTTCCCTTCGGGGAATTTGGCGCGCAGGACGGACTCCGCCCCTCTTCGGGGATTCCGGGAGAGTGCACAAAGGCAGCTCACCTTCAGGGATTTGAGAGTGTGTGCCCTAGCCGGTTTGGCTCAGTAGAGAGAGCACACACAGGACGCAGCTCCACTTCAGGGAATTTGGCACGCTGGACACAGCTGCCTGGGATCCCTGACTCACAGCGCATTCACACTAAGAGCCAACGACCCCAATTGTTGGTGCATGCACACACAGGGACCCTGATTCTCAACGAGAAACTGCACAAGGCAACAGAGACTCTGATACTCGATTCTTGGTGCAGATACAGGGAAACTCTGACTCCTGGCACATGCTAAGGATCTCATTTTCAGCACATACCAACAGTGTGGTACTGACAGGGCCCCTGATTCTAAGTGTGCACACGAGACCACACGGAACACTGGGGACACTGACCCTGGGCAAGTCTGGTTCCCACCAACCAAAGGCAGCCACACGTCCTAGTGTCAGAGCACTTCAGTGAAACTCGGGTGGAACGAAGTCCCCACAGCGCACGGCTGAGGTCCACACAAATGGAAGCTTGAGCTTTCTGGTGATAGCCAGAATGGGGAAACGAAATAACTCACAGAGGAAAGAAAATGTGGTCACCAAGAAAGGAAATTAGTGAAACTGAAGCTTGCAACATGACCGAAAAGGAGTTCAGAGCAATGGTCGTGGAATTTATACATCGGATGGATGAGAAAATCAACAACTTATGCAAGAATCAGGAAGAAATGAAAAGTGATATACCTACAATCAAAAACACCATGGAAAGTTTCAACAGTAGACTACAAGAAGCAGAGGACCGAATTAGTGAGTTAGAAGATCAGGTACAGAAACAAGCTCAATCTGAACAGCAATTGGAGAAAAAAATTAAAAAAGCAGGAGGAAAGCCTAAGGGAGCTTCGGGACAACATGAAGCGAAGTAACATGCGTATAATAGGCTGCCAGAAGGACAAGAAGAGCAGCAGGGATTAGAAAATCTATTTGAAGAAATAATGACAGAAAACTTCCCGGATATGGGAAAGATAAAATTTATGCAAGTACAGAGAGTCCCAAGCAGGATCAACCCCAAAAGACCCACACCAAGACATGTCATAATCTCAATGGCAAATATAAATGATAAAGAGAGAATCTTAAAGGCAGCAAGAGAGAGACAGAGAGTTACCTACAAAGGAACACCCATCAGATTGTCAAATGACTACTCAACAGAAACACAACAAGCTAGAAGTGAATGGAAGGAGGTATACAAAGTGTTGCAAAGCAAAGGACTGAATCCAAGAATACTATTTCCAGCAAGACTATCAATCAAAATTGAAGGGGAATCAGGAGCTTCGCAGACAAAAAAAGACTCAGGGAGTTTATCACCACCAAACCAGCAATGCAAGAATTGCTAAAGGGAATACTGTAAAAAGAAGAAATAAACAGGTAAGAAGGAATACAGACACAAAAATAGATATGACTACAAACAAATACCTTTCAGTAATAACTTTAAATGTAAACGGACTAAATGCTCCAATCAAAAGACATCGAGTGGCTGAATAGATAAAAAAGCATGACCCATATATATGCTGTCTACAAGAGACCTACCTCAGAACAAGAGACTCACACAGATTGAAAGTGAAGGGATGGAAAAATATATCTTCCAGGCAAATGGAAATGAAAAAAAAGCTGGGGTAGCAATACTTATATCTGACAAATTAGACCTCAAAGTAAATGCCATAACAAGAGATAAGGAAGGCCACTTCATAATACTAAAGGGAGAAATCCAACAAGAAGAAATAATTCTGGTAAACATATACGCTCCCAATACAGGAGCACCCAAATACATAAAAAAACTCCTGGAAGATATCAAGGGAGAGATTAATAGCAATACAATCATAGTAGGAGACTTTAATACCCCCACTATCACCATTGGACAAATCCTCTAAACAAAAAATCAGCAAAGAAACAGCAATCCTAAATGACTCTCTAGACCAGATGGAATTAATTGACATCTTCAGAACATTTCACCCCAAAGCCACAGAATATACATTCTTCTCAAGTGCACATGGGTCATTTTCAAAGATAGACCATATGCTGGGTCACAGGCAAAGTCTCTTCAAATTCAAGAAGATAGAAATTATATCAAGCATCTTCTCAGATCACAGTGGCATAAAACTGGAAATCAACTACAATAAATACAATCCAAAGAAATCAAACACATGGAGACTAAACAGCATGCTATTAAACAAGGACTGGGTCACCAGAGAGATCAAGGAAGAAATAAAAAACATCATGGCAACAAATGACAATGAAAACACAACAATCCAAAATCTATGGGACACAGCGAAAGCAGTCTTGAGAGGGAAGTTCATAGCTCTACAAGCCTACTGCAAAAAACAAGAAACAATGGTAATAAATTACCTAACCCTAAAACTCAAAGAGCTAGAAAAAGAGCAGCAAGAAAAGCCCAGTGTAACCAGAAGGAAGGAAATAACAAAGATCAGAGCGGAGATAAATGACATAGAGACCAAAGAAACAATACAAAAGATCAACAAAACCAAGAGCTGGTTCTTTGAAAAGATAAACAAGATTGATGGACCTCTAGCCAGGCTCACCAAGAAGCAAAGAGAGAGGACCCAAATAAACAAAATCAGAAATGAAAGAGGTGAAATAACAACAGACCCCACTGAGATACAAAAGATTGTTACAAAATACTATGAACAGCTCTATTCCAACAAACTGGACAACCTAGAGGAAAGGAACATATTCCTAGAAAAATACAACCTTCCAAAAATCAATCAAGAAGAATCTCAACAGCTCAATAGGCCAATAAGTATGGACGAAATTGAAGAAGTCATCAAAAAGCTTCCGGCAAACAAAAGCCCGGGGCCTGACGGCTTCACAGGAGAGTTCTACCAAACATTCAAGGAAGAACTAAAACCTATCCTCCTCAGACTATTCCAAAAAATTCAAGAGGAAGGAACACTTCCAAGCTCCTTCTATGAAGCCAGCATCACCCTAATACCTAAACCAGATAAAGACAACACAATGAAAGAGAATTACAGACCAATATCCCTCATGAACATAGATGCCAAAATCCTCAACAAAATTCTAGCAAATCGGCTTCAGCATTACATCAGAAAGATCATACACCATGACCAAGTAGGATTTATCCCAGGAATGCAAGGATGGTACAATATACGCAAATCAATAAAGGTGATACATCACATAAACAAATTGAGAGATAAAAATCACATAGTCATATCAATTGATGCAGAAAAAGCATTTGACAAAATCCAACACCCTTTCTTGATAAAAACTCTCAACAAGGTGGGAATAGAAGGCTCATACCTCAACATAATAAAAGCTATATATGATAAACCCACAGCAAACATCATACTTAATGGACAAAAGCTAAAAACATTTCCCCTAAGAACAGGAACAAGACAGGGATGCCCACAATCACCACTCCTGTTTGACATAGTACTGGAAGTATTAGCTAATGCAATTAGACAAGAAGAAGAAATAAAAGGCATCCAAATTGGAAAAGAACAAGTAAAGCTGTCTTTATTTGCAGACGACATGATATTGTACATAAAAAATCTGAAAGACTCCGTCAAAAAACTAATAGACTTAATAAATGAATTCGGCAATGTAGCAGGATACAAAATTAACGCCAAGAAATCGATGGACTTTCTATACACCAATAGTGAACTTACAGACAGAGAGACTAAAAAGGCAATCCCATTTACCATCGCACCAAAAAAATTAAGATACCTAGGAATAAACTTAACTAAGGAGGTAAAAGACCTATACACGGAAAACTACAGGACACTGAAAAAAGAGATAGAGGAAGACGTAAACAGATGGAAGAACATACCATGTTCATGGATTGGTAGGATCAACATCATTAAAATGTCCATACTACCCAAAGCAATCTATAGATTCAATGCACTCCCCATTAAAATACCAACGGCATATTTCACAGACCTTGAAAGAACTCTCCAAAAATTCATCTGGAATAAAAAAAGACCCCGAATAGCCACAGCAATCCTGAGAAAGAAAAATAAAGTAGGAGGGATCTCAATACCAGATTTCAAGCTGTATTACAAAGCCACTATTCTCAAAACAGCCTGGTACTGGCACAAGAACAGACATATAGATCAATGGAACAGAACAGAGAATCCAGATATTGATCCAAACCACTATGCTCAATTAATATTTGACAAAGGAGACATGAGCATACAATGGAATAAAGACAGTCTCTTCAATAAATGGTGTTGGGAAAATTGGACAGACACATGCAAAAAAATGAAGCTAGATCACCAACTTACACCATACACAAAAATAAACTCGAAATGGATACAGGACTTAAACATAAGACGGGAAACCATAAAAATACTAGAGGAATCCACAGGCAGCAAAATCTCAGACATATGTCAAAAGAACTTCTTCACCGATACTGCCCCTAGGGCAATGGAAGCTAAAGAGAAAATAAACAAATGGGACTACATCAAAATAAAAAGCTTTTTTACAGCAAAAGAAACTATCAACAAAACAACAAGAAAGCCCACTGCATGGGAGAACATATTTGCAAATGGCATCACTGATAAAGGTTTAATCTCCAACATCTACAGGCAGCTTATACAACTTAATAAAAGGAAGATAAATGATCCAATAAAAAAATGGGCAACGGACCTAAATAGAATCTTTTCCAAAGAAGACAGAAGGAAGGCCAAGAGACACATGAAAACATGCTCAACATCACTAATTATCCGAGAGATGCAAATCAAAACAACAATGCGCTATCATCTCACACCTGTCAGAATGGCTATCATCAACAAATCAACAAACGACAAGTGTTGGCGAGGATGCGGAGAAAAAGGAACCCTCGTGCACTGCTGGTGGGAATGCAGACTGGTGCAGCCACTGTGGAGAACAGTATGGAGTTTCCTCAAAAAACTGAAAATGGAACTCCCATTTGACCCAGTAATCCCACTCCTAGGAATATATCCTAAGAAACTGGGAACACCAATAAGAAAGGAAATATGCACCCCTATGTTCATAGCAGCACAATTTACAATAGCTAAGATCTGGAAACAGTCTAGGTGCCCATCAGCAGATGACTGGATCAGAAAACTATGGTACATCTACACAATGGAATATTATGCTGCCATAAAAAAGAAGGAATTCTCATCATTTGCAGCAACCTGGATGGAATTGGAGAACATTATGTTAAGTGAAATAAGCAAGTCAATGAAAGAAAAATACCACATGATCTCACTCATTTATGGATAATAAAGAACATTAAAAACTTGAACAAAAAGATAGATACAGAGGCAGTAAAGCATCAGTCTGTCAAATTACAGCAGGAAGGTTAGGGAGAGGTGGGGAAGATAAGAGATCAATCAAAGGACTTGTATGCATGCATATAAGCATAACCAATGGACACAAAACTCTGGGGGGTGAGGGCTTATATGGGAGTGGGGTGGGGGGCGGGCAATGGTAAGATATGTACACATATAATACCTTAATAAAAAAATTGGAAAAAAAATTGGAAAAAAAAAACAAAACAATAATTAGGTATCATCACACACCTGTCAAAATGGCTACCATTAACAAATCAACACTGTTGAGAAGTGTCTATATAGGTCCTTTGTCAATTTTTTTTAATTGGATTGTTTATCTTCCTTTTGTTAAGTTTTATGAGTTCTCTTTAAATTTTGGAGATGAAATCCTTATTGGATGTCACATTGGCAAATATGTCCTCCCATGTAGTGGGCTTTCCTGTTATTTTGTTGATGGTTTCTTTTGCTGTGCAGAAGCTTTTTACTTTGATGTTGTACCATTTATTTATTTTCTCCTTAGTTACCATTGCCCTAGGAGCTATATTGGTAAACATATTGCTACTAGATATGTCTGATATTTTGCTGCCTATGGATTCTTCTAAGATTTTTATGGTTTCCCGTCTTATGTTTAAGTCCTTTATCCATTTTGAGTTTATTTTTGTGTATGGTATAAGTTGGTAGTCTAGTTTCATTTTTTTTGCATGTATCTGTCCAATTTTCCCAGCACCATTTATTGAAGAGACTGTTTTGACTCCATTGTATGCTCTTGCCTCCTTTGTCAATTATTAATTGAGCATAAAGGCTTGGGTCATTGGTCTATATGTCTGTTCTTGTGCCAGTACCAGGAAGTTTTGAGAACAGTGGCATTGTAATACAGCTTGATATCTGGTATTGTGATCCCTCCAACTTAGTTCTTTCTCAGGATTGCTGCGACTATTCTGGGTATTCTTTTATTCCATATGAATTTTTGGAGAGTTTGTTCTAGACCTGTGAAATATGCTGTTGGTATTTTAATGGGGATTGCATTGAACTATAGATTGCTTTGGGTAGTACGAACATTTTAATTATGTTGATTCTACCAATCCATGAACACGGTTATTCTTCTACTTGTTTATATCTTCCTCTGTCTTTTTTTCAATGTCCTGTAGTTTTCTGAGTACAGGTCTTTTACCTCTTTAGTTAAGCTTATTCCTAGGTATCTTGATTTTTTTGTTGCAATGGTAAATGGTGTTTTTTTTAGTTTCTATTTCTGTGAGTTCATTATTGGTGTATAAAAATGCTGTAGATTTTTGGGTGTTAATTTTGTATCCTCCTACATTTTCAAAGTAATTTATTAAATCTAATAATTTTTTATGGAGTCTTTGTTTTTTTATGTACAATATCATGTCATCTGTGAATCATGACAGTTTTACTTCTTCTTTTCCAATTTGGATACCTTTTATTTCTTCTTCTTGTCTGATTGCAATGGCTAGGACCTAAGTAGACACTTCTCAGAAGTGGACATACAGAAGGTCAAGAAACATATGACAAAATGCTCAAAGTCACTAATCATCTAAGAGATTCACATCAAAACAACAATGAGGTATCATCTCACACATATCAGAATGGCTATCATCAACAAATCAACAAACAACAAGTTCTGGCAAGTATGTAGAGAAAAAGGATCCCTAATACACTGCTGGTGGCATTGTAGACTGGTATAGCAATTGAGGAGAACAGTATGGAGTTTCCTCAAAAAATTAAAAATTGAACTACCATTTGACCCAGTGATCGCTCTTCTAGGAATATATACCAAGAAATCAGAAACACTAATCAGAAAGAATATATGCACCCCTATGTTCATAGCAGCACAATTTACAATAGCTAAGATTTGGAAACAACCTAAGTGCCCATGAGCAGATGAGTGGAATAAAAAAGAGTGGTACATCTACACAATTGAATATTACACTGCTGTAAAAACAAAAAAACTCTTACCATTTCCAACAGTATGGATGGACCTGGAGAGCATTATGCTAAGTGAAATAAGCCAGTGGGAGAAAGATAAATATCACATGATCTCATTCATTTGTGGAATATAATGAACAAGGTAAACGGATGAACAAAAATAGATCCAGAGATATAAAAGCATGAACAGACCATCAGAGGGAAGGCTGGGGAGGTAGGAGGGGGGTGAAAAGAGTTCAACCAAAGGTCTTGTATGCATGCATATAAGCATACCGTTGTATGTTTATATGCATGCAGACAGTAGGGGTAAGGGTATGTGCTCAGGGGTGGGAGCGGCTGGAGAGAGGTCAATGGGGGAAAAAAGGAGACATATGTAATACTTTCAACAATAAAGAGTTTAAAAAAACACCCAATTAAACAAATGACAAGTGCTGCAGAGGATGTGGAGAAAACACTTCTTTTTCAAAGGAGATACACAAATGGCCGATATTCACATGAAAATATGTTCAACATCATCATTAGGGAAATATTAACCAGGCCACAATGTGATACTTCTTCTCACAAATGAGTGTGGCTATGACAAAAAATATAAACAATAACAGGTGTTGGCAAAGATGTATAGAAATTAGACCCTTTATTTATTGCTGATGGAAAAATAAAATTATGTAGCCCTTTTAGAAATCAGTTGTCCTTGCAATTCCACTTCTATGTACATAGTCAAAAGAAATTAAAACATATCTCTATACAAAAACTTGTTCATGTATTCTTAATAGCCAAAAAGTGGAAACAATGCAAATGTCCATTAACTGATTAATGGATGTAAAAACTGTGCAATATCCAGATAATGCAATATTACTCAGCCATAGAAAGGAATGAAGTACTAATATATGCTACAACATTATGCTAAGCGAATGAAGCCAGTCACTATAGACCACATATTGTAAAATTCCATGTATGTGAAACTAATATAAATAGAATTATATAATTCCAGAATAAGCAAATCTTTTTATTAAAAATTAGATTATAGTTTGCCATGGACTGAGGTTGGGGGAAATAATAAATGACTGCTAACAGTTATAAGAAAATAGTCTAAATTTAGATGTGGAGATTGTTGTTCAAGGCTTTGAATATATAAACCACTGACCTATAAACATTACATGGATAACCTTCAAATGTGCTAAAAATCCCTTCTCTGAGGCCTATGAGTGGGCATTCAGGGCCTATTAGCCAAACAGTCCTCAAAGAGACGTGCCCAGGGCTACCGTAGCTTCGCAGGAAGGATACCTTAGAGATGCAGGTGAGTTCCTCTAAATGTACCCCTTAAACAGAGCCCCTTTACCTAAAAGGGTAAAATTTGGGGAAGTTTTTGAGGTTTATGTTTTAAGTTGTCCTACCCCTGCCCTCTTGGAATACCCTGCATAATCTCCCTTAATATCACTATCTTGACAATTGTTTGCATAGACCTTTGTAATGAAATGTCAAAATTGGAAAATGCCCTACAGCCCTAACCAGTTTGGCTCAGTGGCTAGAGTGTTGCCTGCAGACTGAAGAGTCCCAGGTTCGATTCCTGTCAAGGGCATGTACCTTGGTTGCAGGCACATCCACAGTAGGGGGAGTGCAGGAGGCAGCTGATCGATGTTTCTAACTCTCTATCTGTCTCCCTTCTTCTCTGTAAAAATCTATAAAATATATATATAAAAAAACTTTATATAAAAAAAGAAAATGCCCTACATTGGAAATAAAATAGTAAATGAAAATTTCACCTCAAAGATTAGTTTTCCTAAAATTTGCAGACTATATTTATAAACCCAACCGTACATAATTATTAAGTCTCTAAAACTATAATATTAAAGAAGCTGGCATATTTCTTTTTACTCAAAATTGGTGTGAAATAGTGTTTTATGTACCTGTTCTTCATTTACATTGATTTCAAATTCCATCCTATCTAATAATAGACAAATATGCAAATTGACCATACCTCCGACACACCCACAAGCCACGCCCACAAGCCACGCCCACCATCGAATCAGAGCGAGTATGCAAATTAACCCAAACCAAGATGGCTACAGTCACAGAGAGCAAGGTTTCCTAGGTAACAGAGGAAGCCAAGCTTTCCGCCTGCCCTTGCCAGGCCTAAGCCTCCACTCAAGCTACAAAGTTTCAATTATAGAAGGTAAACAAATTCAAACAAATGGCGGCAGAATGGAGCTTGAGAGAGCAGGCCAGGGTTGCCGCCAGCAACAGGGGAAGCAAAGCTTACCGCACACCCTGGCAGGGCCCACCCGCTTAAGGCAACAAAGTTTCAATTATAACCCCAACAGAAATGGCTGCCGGCCTCGGCGGGAGCCCCAGGCTTGGCTCCGCTCCAGGCTACAAAGTTTCAATTGTAGAAGGAAAATAAATTCCAGATACCAGGGCCTCCACTTGCGTTGCCAGGGGGCGTGGCCCGCCTGCAAACCACCACAGGCCCTTCGCTCAGGCCGTCCCCATCCCCCGAAGGGAACCCCCACCTGATCTGGGACGCCCTTCAGGGAAAACCAGCTGGCCCCCACCCCTGTACCAGGCCTCTATCCTATCTAATAAAAGAGTAATATGCAGATTGATCATCACTGCAACACACAATATAGCTGCACCCATATGGTCAAAGATCCTGCCCCCATGTGGACACAAGATGGCCACCACAAGATGGCCAGCAGGAGAGGGCAGTTGGGAGGCACCCGGCCTGCAAGGGAGGGCAGTTGAGAAGGACCAGGCCTGCAAGGGAGGGCAGTTGGAGGTGATCAACCCTGCAGGAGAGGGAAGTTAGGGGTAACCAGGCTGGCAGAGGAGGGAAGTTGGGGGCAAACAGGCTGGCAGCAGAGTGGTTAGGGGGTGATCAGGCTGGCAGGCAGAAGCGGTTAGGGGCAATCAGGAAGGCAGGAAGGCAAGCAGTTGGGAGCCAGCAGTCCTGGATTGTGAGAGGGATTTCCGACTGCCCGTTTAGGCCCGATCCCACCAGGATCAGACCTAATCAGGCAGTCGGACATCCCTCGAGGGGTCCCATATTGGAAAGAGTACAGGCTGGGCTGAGGGACAACCCCCCTCCATGCACGAATTTCGTACACCAGGCCTCTAGTACCAATATAAAGGCCACTCTCAAATTTCTCATTTTAACTGGATCATATCCTCACACTCGATTCTCCAGCAAGTAACAGCAAAATGCTTTACAGGTGTAAAATTTTTAGTGCTTACAACTCCAAGTTTAAGCCTCCAGGCCTTTAGTGTTATAATGTTTGTAACTCATGCCAAATGTCAGAATCAGTGTAATGAGAAACAGTGGGATACAGTGCTACTATTACATGTCATCTGTAGAGTATCAAAAGTATCTTCAATGTCAATGTTAAAGCTATAATCATAGGGGCAATTGGTGACATGTTAGAGTCAATACTTTAATCTGAAGGGGTCACCATTATTAGGTTGTCATACTCACTGGCTAAGAAAATGGCCCTCTTTCAGAATTAAAATTCAAAATGGTTTTGCAGTGTCTGTGTAAATTCCAAGAATTTCTTTTCAAAGTCATTGACTAAGCCTTGTTTTCATGATGGCAAAAGCAAAAATAATTTCATACTCTCAATGATTTAAAAAATTACTTAAACAGGAATTATTGCTTTTTAAAGCACCCTTAGTTTAATCTTAAAGTTTATTAAGCTGTAACATTAGGTACGCAATTAAACTGTTTTTGAGGATTCTAATAAAATGTCTGATTGCTTAATTTAATTAAGCAAACATAACATTTAGCAGGCATGCTGTATTTTCTCCAAGGAAACTACTGACTTTCAATCATTGAATTCTTGAGGGAAAAAATAGTTTTGCATTCAGATCTTTATCACATAACACCTTGCACCATATAATTAAAATATTTGCATTTGTTACCAGGTAAACTACCTGATTGAGGCCTACCTCCTTCCCTGGATAATAAGTATGTAAATTGAAAGAAAGCATTCAAGAACTAGTGAAAACTTGAAATAGCCCCTATGGAGATGTGAAATTAAGGTAAATTAAGAATAAATAGTAATATTTACAATTAGACAAGGGTTGCAAAATCTAGATCTCCTACATTTGTAGCAGAGCTAACAAGTAATCTATAGGATATTTCCCCCTCAAAGCAATTGTCAATATCACAATAATATGATAAAAGTAAGAGGATAAATACAAGGGCTATTTCTGAAAAATAAATAAGCAGTATTTGATGATCAGTTGGAGTAAGAATCAGGGCTGTCTAGGATGATTCCAGGGTTTCTGACTTGGGAAATTTGTGGATAGCAATGCTTTTTCTTAACATAAAACATTCAATATAAGATGAAAATGTAGTAAGATGGAGAAGATAATGACCACCTTCAGTCTCTTGAGGTCAAGGTACTTTAGAGATATCCACGTGGAAAGTCTATGAAATGCAGGCATTCAAAAAAATCAAATGAAACTTATTATGTTTGGCTTAAAATCTTGAGTAAACTGGGCCCTGGCAAAGAACCTTGGTTTCTTTAGGAATCAAATGCTTCATCCTAGATGAGGATTAAAAGGAAATTGTTCTATAGTACAATTATGACATATTCTCAAGAGAATGGTATTGACAGTTCTATAATCACACAGCCTGAAGCAATTCCCAGAAGACTATTGAATATACAGTTTCTGACAGAGAATTCATAATACTGTTTCTGTATAACTGTCAAAAATATGTGATATATGGAAATATGCAATTCAAGTGTGCTCAATTATGGAGATTGTTAACACTTACTTTACATATTTTTATTTTCTAATGAGAATGAAAAAATACATATGAATAAGTATTTCTTCCTATTAGCCAACTCAGTAGTTCTCTCTCATTTTTTTTTTTTTACATTTGTCATCTATCTGAATAGGTTGTCATCTATGTATCAGGTACAGAAAAGATTTATAACATTAACAGAAATCACACTGATATTTATTACAATACTGATATAATAAATATGTTCAAATTTTTTATATTATAGGCTTTAGGATTCATATCTTATTTGAAAATTTCAGAAAATAGGAAAAAAAATATAGCTCCACTCTTTCTTAGAAAGATATAAAGAAAGATATAAAGGAAATTAAGCTGTCCAATGCCTTTCCTAGAGTGACCACACTGACAATTATTGTAATTGCTTCAGTTCTCACAAACAAACACAATAGTGGTAAAGGGAAATGATCCCACATAAAAAAGTGGAAGTATAAGGAAAAAAAAAGCAAATGCATGAAGCACAAATATGAAAAACTACCAAGTGTTTAAAGCAACAGTTTAAAAAAATCACTGAGGTGTTTATAACATATTTTGGAGTGAAAAAATACATATGTGGTGGGCAGTTAAACAGGCATAAGCAGAGCAAGCGTGATGGGCCTGACACAGAAGGTCAGCAGAGTGGAAAGCCTTTGCGTTCCTGGCAATGGGCAAAACTGAGAGAGAAAGGACCTTGCCCCCAGGGTAACATTTCTCCCCTAGTATATTGCTGGTCATGTGATTTAGACCCCCTGACCTTTCATATCACTGGTCATGCGGTTCCTACACTCCCCTGACCATTCCTCCCCTGGCATGTTGCTAGTCATGTAGGTTAGACACCCTGAGAGGGGAAACAAAGGGGAGGAGAATGGCCCTTAAGCATCAAGTCCCCAGGAAAATGAGGTTCTGACCCACATTAAATACATCTAGGTCTCAGCTGTGTTTCATGTCCAGACCCAGAAAAGCAGCAAAATCAGACAAGCAGTACCATGGTTGGCATCAGGACAAGATGTGATGACTAATTGATGTGGTTGTGATAACCTGGTTATTACTTAACAGGAAAGGAGTAAAGGGGAGACCAGAAAATATAGGGATGCCATTTATACAGCTTTGCCCATAACATAACATTTAATGCTCTCTAAGTCTGATTGATGAGGAACAGCACTAGACAAAGACAGTTTAGATGCATGCCCAGTAAGGTCTGAGTGACATGAAAAGGTGCCTACTGTCTGTGAATCACACCTGGAAAGGGAGTCAGTGGCCAGAACAGGTGTGGTCACTTCAAGGGTGTGAAACTTGAATATTTAAACTTCTAAACAAAGAAGTACTCTCTCTTTTCTTGCCTGCTTGCTTGCATTCCTGTGACTCCTGTTGTAGGCGGATGTGCTCATGGCCATGTGGGACTCTACACAATATACTAATAATGGACTTTAATTAGCCTAAATGCTAAACTAGACCCAGCTATAACATGGACTGGAAGCTCTGGACTTTGGTCTTGCTTTTGGCTCTGCTGGACCCCTGGCTGTACCTCTTTCAGGACTGAGTTAAACAGCATGGGACTTTGGAACTCAAGAAATGCACCTCCATGCCAATAAAGCCTTTTTCATCTCATTCTCCTGTGCAAATTTTAGAAATTCATTTTCTAAAGATACCCCAAGAACCTCACTCCCATGAGCATAAGGAAGTTTGATTCTCCAGTAACATAATGACCCTCTGACCTGACCAAAACCAATCAGTGGAGACCACCATCCTGAAAAAACACACCTCACCTAGAAAGCTGATGAATATTCTATTGAGATTCTCCCCTGGGTTCTCTTCTCCTAAAAACCCTTAGGATGGAGGATCCAGAGCACTCTCACTCTCAGAAGCATGCTCTTCCTCTCCCACCTGGTGCCTTACCTTTGCCCTTCTCTCTACTAAGTTCCAAGGGCTCCTCCTTTTGCTTCTATAACTTGTTTCCTAATCCATTTCTTCTATAGCTCACTTCTGCCTCTGTGACATTCTAAATAAGTTTTCTCTAGTAGTTTGAGTCTTGGCTTGAATTCTTTCTTAGCGAGAACTCCAAGAACTAGGTTGCTGAACCAAAGTTCAGTCTGACTCCACCATTCTAACACCTGGTGTCATTTCACCACCAACAAAAACATGTATACATACATACACACACATGCATGCATGCACATGCACACACACACATGCTTACATATTATGTAAGCATGTATTGCAAGTAAAAAAAGCTGGTTTGGCTATATTAATATTTTATATGTTATCACATTTTTAATTTATGTTAATACATAATATTAATATAACAGAAAAAAACTTTAAGGTAAGAGTAACAGGAGAGATAAAGTGGGACATTTTATAATAATAGGTAATTTAACAGAAATACATAACATTAATAAATTTATATAAACAATACCATAGTTTTAAAATATATAAATAAAAAAGGAGACAGTTATAGTACATTAAACAACATGAATAACCAATTTGGCCTAATTGACATTTGCAGAATACTACAACAAATGTAGAAAATGTATTTTTTCAAGTACACGTGGACTGTGGAGAACAGTATGGAGTTTCCTCAAAAAACTAAAAATGGAACTCCCATTTGACCCAGTGATCCCATTTCTAGGAATATATCCCAAGAAACTAGAAATACCAATTAGAAAGGATATATGCACCTCTATGTTCATAGCGGCACAATTCACCATAGCTAAGATTTGGAAACAGCCTAAGTGCCCATCAGCAGATGAGTGGATTAGAAAACTGTGGTACATCTACACAATGGAATACTATGCTGTGGTAAAAAAAAGGAGTTCTTACCATTTGCAACAGCATGGATGAAACTGGAGAGCATTATGCTAAGTGAAATAAGCCAGTCAGAGAAAGATAAATATCACATGATCTCACTCATTTATGGAATATAATGAACAACATAAACTGATGAACAAAAACAGATCCAGAGACAGAGAAACATCGATCAGACCATCAAACCTCAGAGGGAAGGTAGGGGAGGTGGGGGTAAGGGGGAGAGATCAACCAAAGAACTTGTATGCATGCATATGGGCCTAACCAATAGACACAGACAACAGGGGGGGGAGAGGGCATGAGTGGGGGGGATAGAGGGGTAATGGTGGAATAAGGACATATATGTAACACCTTAATCAATAAAGAAATTTTTAAAAGTACATGTGGAACATTTATCAAAATATTCTGGAAAATGAATCATGCTTAGACATGTTTCAAAGATTGAAAATACAATAGTGTATGTTCTGTGCATACTATAGAATTACATTAGTGCTCAATAAGGAAAAAATAACTAGAAAATCTCCACATTTGTGGAAGTGAACTGGAACACTTCCCTATGGATTAAAACTTTTAAAAAGTCAACCACAAGAGAAATTAGAAAATATTTTAACTCAACAATAATGAAACAGTATATCAAAATGTTATAAATGTACCCAAAGGAAAAAAATGGGGAATTTCCTTTCTATAGCACTAGAATCCATAGATACACTTTAAGAAAAGAATGTGAGAGATGCTATGCCTTCAGGGAGCTTTTTCAGAGCAATTTAGGGTCCAGGCATCTTGAGAAAATATTCTTCACATTTCCTGTGGAAGTAAAATGTTATCACTTTCAATTTGCTCCATAGTAAACAGCACTGTCTGGCAGTTGGCTGAGTCTTTTAAGGACCTTACTCTCCCACCAGGTCATTTACTTTGTCATAGGAAGTAAAATGATAAAATTTAGAATCATGGCTGTCAAGTATTTCACAACATAAAATCAAATCATACATTATCATCAGAATAGAAAATTGACACCAAATTTCAGTTGCCTACAGTTTGAAGACTGAAATTGATGTGATCTCAAAGTGAGACAATAATATGAAAAGTTGAACTCCAATCATAGTGCTTAGATGGCCCTGTGAAGATTTCCAGGCCCCACTCTGGACAGATGCAAGGTGCCCTGGGGAAATAATCAGCAAAGAACCAAATGTCTTGGTCATTTTACCAGGGTACCTCATTAGACTATGCTAGCATTTGAACAAAAGAGGTACCAGGCATGATTAACAAAATCACTCTGCTCCATTTTTATAAAGTTAGCCAGAAAAGCTCACTAGTTTTTTAAAGAAGTAAGAAGATTATATTTTCTCACAGAAATCAAGTGAGAAACATGGGGAAAAATTCCATATGTTCAACCAGGCATAACAAATATCACAATTAGTAGCAGCATGTTAAATTATCCTTAATCATTAAAATTAACTTATGCATTCTTCCCATTTTGTATCTTTCAAATTACTTCAATTTCAATTTTCACAAATAATATTTTCTCCTTTTGCTTTCATAAAAATGGAAGTTATGTGTAAAAGATTCCATTATATTGGATTCTCTTAAATCCCCAATCACATTTCATTTGTTATACATAAGTTAAACTTGATTGATAAACATCAGATTATCCTTATGCTCCTTTTCATTTTAAAGAATTTTATAGGGTTTCCTGGTACTGATTTTATTTTCTTCTTAGTCATAGTTTATATTTCAATAATTTGGAAGCTAAAGTGGGGCGATCCTCACATATTCATACTAGATAAAATGCATGTTTTTAGGTATGGTACTATATTCTGGATAGGAAATGTCAGGTCATCTACACACACACATACACACACACACACACACACACAAACACACACAAATCATGCTTAAACTAATGTTGTTTGTTTTAAATGTGGTTCTCAATCCACTTGGCATCAGAGTACTTGCAGACACATTAGGCCATACTCAAGGCCCACTGAACAAAAAGGAAGGGGAGGAGCCGGCACCTGTATTTTTATTAAAGTACTCAGGCAAATACATATACTCTAGTCCAAAAAGCACTGGACACAAATATCTAGAATACAGAGTTTTAATTTAATATAAATTACTAGAGGCCCAGTGCATGAAATTCGTGATGGAGGGGGTGTCCCTCAGCCCAGCCTGCACCCTCTCCAATCTGGGACCCCTTGAGGGATGCCCCACCACCCGTTTAGGCCCGATCCCAGGGATCGGGCCTAAACGGGTGGTGGGGCATCCCTCTCACAATTCAGGACTGCTGGCTCCCAACTACCCTCCCCTTTAGGCCTGGTCCCCCCCAACTGCCCTCCCCTGCTGACCTGGTCTTCCCCAACTGCCTTCCTCTGCCAGCCTGGTCACCCCTAAATGCCCTCCCTGCTTGCCTGATTGCCCACAACTGCCCTCCCCTGCAGGCCTGGGTCCCCCCCAACTGTCCTCTCCTGCAAGCCTGGTCCCCCACAACTGTCCTCTCCTGCAAGCCTGGTCCCCCAACTGCCCTCCCCTGCAGGCCTGGTCCCCCCCCAACTGCCCTCCCCTGCTGACCTGGTCTCCCCCAACTGCCCTCCTTTGCTGGCCCAG
Source organism: Ia io (assembly GCA_025583905.1). NCBI lineage: Eukaryota > Metazoa > Chordata > Mammalia > Chiroptera > Vespertilionidae > Ia > Ia io. Next base: position 115,593,691 of record JAJQQW010000002.1, read on the forward strand.
TCACCCCCAACTGCCCTCCCTGCTTGCCTGATTGCCCACAACTGACCTCCCCTGAAGGCCTGGTCCCCCCCAACTGCCCTCCCCTGATGACCTGGTCTCCCCCAACTGCCCTCCTCTGCTGGCCTGGTCACCCCTAACTTCCCACAACTGCCCTCCCTGCAGGCCATCTTGTGGCAGCCATCTTGTGTCCACATGGGGGCAGCCATCTTGTGTCTTGGAGTGACGGTCAATTTGCATATTACTCTTTTATTAGGTAGGATATTTTATCACAATGAAATGACAAATGTAATGTGTAGAGCAGGCGTCCTCAAACTACGGCCTGTGGGCCACATGCAGGTGTTTTTGCCATTTTGTTTTTTTACTTCAAAATAAGATATGTGCAGTGTGCATAGGAATTTGTTCAGTTTTTTTTTAAACTCTAGTCTGGCCCTCCAACGGTCTGAGGGACAGTGAACTGGCCCCTTGTTTAAAAAGTTTGAGGACCCCTGATGTAGAGTAAGGATTCTTTTATATAAGTGTAGTTGGTATGCAATGTTATACTAGCTTCCTGTGTACAATGTAGTGATCCAACATCTCCATACTTATGTGATCACCCACCCAATTCTAGTAATCATCTGTCACCATGCAAACTCACACAATATATTGACTATACTCTCCTGCTCCTTTTCACCCATTCCCCACCCCTCCATTCTGAAACCAATCACTTTGGTCTCTGTTTCTATGAGTCTGTTTTTGTTTTGTTTTGTTTTTCTTTTAGATTTCACATATAAAAGTGAAACTATACGGTATTTATCTTTCTCTGTCTGACTTATTTCACTGATCAATACCTCCTAGGTCCATTCATGTTGTCACAAATGGTAAGATTTAATTCTTTTCTCTTGCTGCATAACATTTATACATATATAGACATAGATATAAATGATATACATGATGATATAGATTATAGATATAGATATAGATATAGATATAGATATAGATATAGATATAGATATAGATATAGATATAGATATAGATATAGATATAGATATAGATATATGTATATTAATTCATTATCCATTCATGCTTAGAAACCTAGGTAGCTTCCATATTTTGGCTATTATAATTAGTGTTGTAATGAACATAAGGGTGCATATATCATTTTACATTAGTATTTCTATTTTTTTTGGATAAATACACAGAAGTGGAATTTTGGTTAGTACAGTAGATCTATTTCTAGTATCTCTAAGGAATCGCCATGCTGTTTTCCATAGTGGCTGCACCAATTTTTAGTTGCAGTGATACCATTGAAATTAGCTAGTTATTAATAATAGAAAAGGAACAAAAGTGGGAGGCCAGACATCATAAGCATGTTATTTGGGCAGCTTCACCAGGAAGATGCAACTTTGCACACCCCAGGGAACCACCAACCTAATCCCTGTAAAATACTGGAAGAGGGATCCAATGAAGAGAACATAGATGCATGCCCATTAAAGTTGGGGTGACATAGGGAAGGTACTTACCTGTCAATAACACCTGGGGGAAAATAGGGTTGGCCAGGATGGGCTTGGCCACCACAAGCCCTCAAAAATTTAGAATACATTATCCCCCAAACAAGGGAATTCTTTCTCTTGGGCTTTTGTTGCACTTGGCTTCCTTACATTTGCCCGTTTCCTCCCCTGCGGATCCCACATGCAGTGTTCTAATGGTATGCAACAGGAAACACAAGCTAACCTATCCTGATGCTGGACTGGCTCCAGTTCCAACATGGAAAGGAAAATTTTGACACTGGCTTGATTTTAGCTCTACTGAAGCCCCAGCTGCTCTTCTTCTATGACTGGGGAAAAGAAATGGGACTTTGGAAACCCAAGGGTATAATTACATGGAAATAAAGCTTTCCACTATACCTCATCCTCCTGTGGGGGCTTCCAGAAATGCTTATTCCAGTGGCACGCCAAGAACCACACTTTCACTAGCAACTGGAGGAGAAGAGCCCCTCTTCTAACCTGTAACACCACCAAGAGGACATGAGGGCTTCATTATTGCCATATCTTCATTAACACATGCTATTTGTTGACTTTTTTATAATAGTCATCCTGACCAGTGTGAGGCGTTATCTCATTGTGGGTTTGATTTTCATTTCCCTGATGATCAGTGATGTTGAGCATCTTTTCATATATCTGTTGGCCATCTGTACATCTGCTTTAGAGAAATGTCTTTTTGTGTCATCTGCCCATTTTTGATCTGTTATTCAGTTGTATGAGCTTCTTATATATTTTATATATCAAACCTTTATCAGATATATCATTTGTAAATATATTCTTCCAGTAGGGAGGTTGTATTTTTGTCTTGTTGATGTTTTTCTTTACTGTACAAAAAGCTTTTTAATTTGATGAAGTCCCATTTATTTATTTTTCCCTTTGTTTCCCTTGCTTGAGAGGATGTATACAACTACTCAGACCTATGTCAAATAGTTAACTACCTATATTTTCTTCTAATAGTCTTGTGGTATCATGTCTTACATTTAAGTCTTTAAGCCATTTTAAGTTTATTTTTGTATATGGTGAAAGAAAGTGATTCAGTCTCATTCATTTGTATGTATCTGTCCAGTTTTTCCAGCATCACTTGTTGAAGTGACTGTCATTACTCCATTGTATATTCTTACCTCCTTTGTCATAGATTAATTGACCCTAAAGAGAAGGTTTATTTCTGGGCTCTGTATTCTGTTCCATTAATAATTGTGCTTGTTTTTATGCCAGTACCATACTCTTTTGATTATTATAGCTTTGTGGTATGGTTGAAAACAGGGAGTGTGATACCTTCACTTTGTTTTTGTTTCTCAAGATTGTTTTGGCTATTTGAACTTCTGTAGTTCCATATAAATTTTAGGATTATTTGTTGTAATTATGAGAAGAATGTCATTGGTATTCATTGGTAGATTTTTAAAATTGATTATTCATTTATTTTTAGAGGGAGAGGAAGGGAAGAGGGAGAGAGAGAGGAGAGAGAGAGAAACAGTGATCTACTGCCTCTTGCATGCCCCCAAATGGGAATGGACCCCACAACTCAGGCACATGCCCTGCCTGGAATTGAACCTGCAACCTCTTCATGCCTAGGATAATGCTCAACCAATGAGCCACATTGGCCAGAATATGTCATTGGTATTTTGATAAGAATTGCACTGAGAGATCCCGACATGGCAGACAGCAGGAAGACAGTGAGAAAGAGAGTGTGAGTGTGCAAAGGAGTGAGAGGGGAGTGTGTGGATGTGTGTGGTGTGTGTGTAGGTGAGCGAGGGACAGTTAGATTTTGCAGGAGTCTCTGGGACTACTGGATCAGGCTCTCCCAGATGGGGATCCCCTGCTACCACCATAAACATTTCCAGGGCAGGCACAGATATAGCATGGAGCCCAAGCCATCTTGAAGGATGAAGCAGCAGAGGTCAGGAGTGCAGCCACACCAACACCCCCAGACTGGCCTCGGGTACTGCCCGAACCCACACATTGAGCTGCTTGCCAGCCACAACTCACAAGGGACCACAACTGCATCCCTGCAGTGAGTGGCATGCTAACTTGCCATGGGCTCTTAGACATCCCCAGTGAGCAGGCGTCAGAGACCTCATCTCCTTCTGGGCTCCAAGACCCCATGCTCCAGGACCGTGTGCTGTGAGTACATGCCAGAAGGAACCCGCACCCATCCTTGCCCAGGTCCCAGGATTGGCTGACAGTGCAGGCTGGAGGCACATGGCAAGGCATCCTGCCCAGGCTCCAGGGCCAACCTGCAAGTGTGATGCCAGAAGGACCTAGGGTTCCATACTGCCACAGGCACCGAGGCCGCCAGTAAATTGTCTCTGGAACCTCACAGGGGGTCACACACCAGAAGAACTATGCACATGCCTCTGCCAGCCTTGAGCACCTGCATTGGAAAACTGAGGGGACAGAAATGTGGGGGAAGAGAGTACAACTCAGAGCAGAAACAATAAAGGCATGAGACTCAAGGCAGACCCAGCCTCTGGGTGATAGGACCTGGGAGAGGTCCTGTGTTTCCCTGATATTTGCTGTGTGGCCCCTCTCTCTTGCTTAGTGTGCCAACTTGGTTTAATTGGCTCTCAGTTTTTTCTAAATGGAAATTGCTCTAACAATAGGTATACATTGATGTGCTCTTGGGAGGGGCCAGCTCAACATCCACTTATGCTCTCATCTTGGACCTACCTCTAGGGTGAGAAATTTTTAAAAAGTGGAATCTATTTATAAATGTTAGAATAGAATCCAGATATTCTCATAAAACTAAAATGAGTTTAATTTATAATTTTATGAAAAATAGTGCAGGTCAGTGATACTTTGGAGATAGAAAAATAAGAAAGTAATTGGACAGAATTTCAGGATGACTAGTATTCTCCACACTTTAAGAACAGATTTTAGAGCACTATGATAATTAAAGACTAAAACTGCTCTGCACACACACCTTCCTAGTTACCCTAGAAATAGGACATTTACCTTAGAAAAATGACAATGAAATGAAAAGTACATGTAAATTAAGTAAGTTTTAATGAGAAGAGGAGCTCCACTTTAAGTAGGCTGTTTGAGAAACTCTACTAAAGCAGTCAAAATGAGGACATGAGGGCAAGATGAGTGATGTAAAGAAGATTTAGCTTGAACTCAGACAGGGGAGCTCAGTTGGTTGAGCATCGTCCTGTGCACCAACAGGTTGCCAGTTCAATCCCCGATCAGGGCACAGAAGAAAGACAATTGATAGATGTTTTTCTCTCACATTGATGTTTCTCTCTCTCTGTCTCTTTCTCTCTCTCTTCTGTCTGTCTCTCTCTTTCTCTCCCCCACCTCCCTCTCTTTAATCATGTCCTCAGATGATGTTAAGAAAAAGAAGAATCAACATGAGTATGCTACCTCAGAAAGAGACTTCTAGATATTGCTGAATTGTTTAGTTACTATTCCAGTAGGCTTCAGAATTAAATAATCCATTATGCCCCAGTATATTCATGCTTGTTAATTCATTGGATTCTCTCACTGGTAAAAAATATAAGCTGTCCTCCAGCTAATTGTTTTTTTCTCTTTGCTTTTCTGATTGAGTGATTTTTTAATACCCTATCTTCTAATTCACTGATCTGATCCTCAACTTCCCCTAACCTGCTGTTTATTCCTTCCAATGTGTTCTTTATTAGTGATATGTCATTCTTAATTTCTGATTGATCTTTTTTCATAGTTTCTATATCTTTTCTCACGCTAGTGAGCATCCTTATAATAATTATTCTGAACTCTATATCTGATTAATTTTTTTATATCCATTTTATTTAGTTCTTCTTCTGGAGAATTCTCTTGTTCTTTCATTTGGGGCTTGTTTTTTATCTCCCCATTTTGGTTGCCTGCTTGGGTTTGTTTTCATGTATTAGGTAGATCTACTATGATTCCCATTCTCTGGTGCAAGACAATGTCAGACACTGTTTGTGACTGGCTCTGAGTACACTGTTTAGAGCTATTAGCAACCCACAGCATGTGGCTCCTTCTGCTGGGGCTGGGTGCTTTTGGAAGGGACCAAAATGTACACCAAGGTTTGTTTTTACTAGCCTCAGATCCAGAAGCAGGTCAGGCAAACTCTCAGAGCACCCAGAGATCTATTAATAACTATGCCTGTAGGCTGATTGTTATTCTCAGTCTCTTAATAAGCCTCAGGCTATAGACTACAGCAAGGGGTGAACTCCAATAAGGTTGGCAATTGATTCCTCCCCTTCCCCAGGCAAATCTGCCTGAATGATAAAGGTCTGGCTGAGAAATATGTCCTTTGCAGTAGGGGGAATGACTCAGCACAGGAAACCAGGGCAGCTGCCTTCCAAGCTCTACCCTCGGATCCCCCAACCCTAGATTCTCCTCATGAAGCTCTAGTCCACTCTGTCATCCATCTTCCTGAACCCAAGGTGAGTGACTGCGCATGAAATGTTGTGTTGGCCCTTTAAGAGGGTGCCTACATTTCCAGCCTCTCTCTCCCTGGCAGACAGCAACCCCATAACAGCCAGATATTATGGGGCACCTTTCTCAGTTCTGGTGCTCTCTGCTAGGGCTCTCAGCTTGGGGATTAGACTCAGAGTTCTCAGTGGCAAACCCCCACAGCTGAGATACCTCTCTGGAACTTCAGCTGCTATCTGATATCCTGGCCAGCCCTTTTGCGCCTCCCGCCTTCCTACCAGTCTCGATTCAGTCTCCAATTTACATCCTTGGTTATAAGCATTCTCTCCAGCTAGTCTTCAGTTGATTATTAAGCATGGTTTTTCTACATTTTAGTTGTTATTCTAGTTTGGTCTGGGAATGTGTCAGTATAGCTTCTAATTAATCCACTGCCATTTCTAAACCTCTACTCTTTCAAGGAGCGAGAGAGACATCTGCTTGGCTGCACAGTCCTGGGAAGGGGCCCTGGGTGCAAATATTCTTGCAAACACTTTCAATTCATCCTCCTCATTTTAGCCCATGTCTCATATCCCACCTCTGCCATTCCTGGTCCTCCAGCAAGAACCATTCTACTTGCATCGAAATTTCCTTTCTACCTCATATCCACTTTCTAACGTCTAAAAACTGTTAAAATTCTTGCAATCTCCTATCTGATTTTTTTGTTTATACCATATTTATTTATTAATTCTCACTGTACACAGATTTCAGAAAAACAAATATAAATGCATTTATACAGTAAACCGTGTATAACCTCAAATCTCCTCAATAGATAATCCTTTGAATGCTTTTCTGTATCACTTCTGTATAAATTAAAAGTTACCAGTTTTATATTAATTTAGTTTAATGTTATGAATAATATTCCTATTAATTCTGATAATACAATGAGAGTACAATAAAACAGGCATCTCATACATTGACCATGAGCATGTAAATTGGTAAAACTCTTTGGAAAACAATTTAGTAATATATATGAATGCCTTTAAATTTTTAATATTCTTGGGCCCAGTAAAATTCTACTTCTAAAAATCTATTCTCAGGAAACAGCCTTAAATACAGAATAAGAAAATTAAGCACAGATACTTATCATGCACTTATTGTGACAGAATAAAATAAGAGATATTCTCATACCATCAATAAGAAAATGGGTTAGTAAGGAAAGTTATAAACATCCAATAAATTGGCATACAGATTTTTTAAAGTTCTATAATTTATTGAGTTTATTAATAACTGGTCACTTGGGGGAAATTTAAAGAATATAAAACATGCAAAAATATGAAAACAAAAATGACCCATTCTGCTACACTTAGTGGAAAGTAACAACTACTGCGAAATTTTCTGGTATAAATGTGTATGTGTGCCACTTACCAACTAATATTAAGCAAAGTATTAAACTTCCTTGTGCTTTGGCATATCCATCTGTAAAATAATAACATTTTCATATGATTGATGCAAAGCTTAAATAAATTTATACACATATATGTCTGGCACATGACAAATAAACACTATTATCCTTATGTATATATAGTTTGATTCAAATTAGGATTATAGTATACATGTGACTTTCAAAACATTAGCAATATCTTAGGAAAATAGGTTCTAATTTTTGAAATAGTCTTTTATGATATGATTTTTTTTTACATTTTTTTCCAAAAATGTCCAATGATTTATTTATTTATATATGTATATATTTATTTATTTAAATCTTTATTGTTGAAAGTATTATATATGTCCCCTTTTCTCCCATTGATCCAACCTAGTCCATCCCTGCTCCCTGCCCTAGGCCTTCACCACACTATATCTGTGTCCATGGGTTATGCATTATGCATACAAGTTCTTTTGTTGATCTCTTCCCACCCACCCACTCGCCCACCCCCACCTTCCCTCTGTGATTTCACAGTCTGTTCCATGCTTCTATGTCTCTGAATCTATTTTGTTCATCAGTTTATTTTGTTCATTAGATTCCACATATGAGTGAGATGATGTGATACTTGTCTTTCTCTAACTGGCTTATTTTGCTTAGCATAATACTCTCCAGGTCCCTCCATGCTGTCTCAAAGGGTAAGAAATCTTTCTTTTTTGACTGCTACATAGTATTCCATGTTGTAGATGTACCATAGTTTTTTATCCACTTATCTATCTATTGGTGGGCATTTGGGCTGTTTCCAGACCTAAACTATTATAAATAGCACTGCTATGAACATAGGGTTGCATATGTTCTTTCTGATTGGTGCTTCAGTTTTCTTAGAATATATTCCCAGAAGTGGGATCCCTGGATCAAATGGCAGTTCCATATTTAGTTTTTTGAGGAGACTCTACACCGATTTCCACAGTGGCTGCACCAGCCTGCATTCACACCAGCAGTGCATTAGGATTCCTTTTTCTCCACATCCTCACCAGCACTTGTTGTTTGTTGATTTATGGATGGCAGCAATTCTGACATTGTTGTTTTAATTTGCATCTCTCTGATTATTAGTGAAATTGAGCATTTTTCCTTTGTCTCTTGGCCATTTATATGTCTGCTTTGGAGAAGTGTCTATTTAGGTCATTTGCCCATCTTTGATTGGGTTGTTTGTTTTCCTTTTGTTGATTTGTGTGAGTACTTCATATATTTTGGATATTAACCTTTTATCAGATGTATCATTGGCAAATATGTTATTCCATATGGGTTGGCTACTTTTCATTTTGTTAATGGTTTCTTTTGCTGTGCAGAAACTTTTTATTTTTATGTATTCTCATTTGTTTATTTTTTGCTTTGTTTCTCTTTCATGAGGCATTGTATCAGTGAAAATTTTGCTACATGAGATCTCTGATATTTTGGTGCCTATGTTTTCTTCAAGGATTTTTAGTTTCATGACTTACATTTAAGTCTTTTATCCATTTTGAGTTTATTCTTGTATATGGTGTATGTTGATGATCTAGTTTCATTTTTTATATGTAGTTGTCCAATTTTCCCAAAACCATTTATTGAAGAGACTGTATTTATTCCATTATAAGTTCTTGCCTCCTTTCTCAAAGATTAATTTAGCATAATGGCTTGGGTCAATTTCTGGCTTCTCTTTTCTGTTCCATTGATCTATATGTCTGTTCTTGTGCCAGTACCAGGCTGTTTTGATTACAGTGGCTTTGTAGTATAGCTTAATATCTGGTCTTGTGATTCCTCCAACTTTGTTCTTCTTTCTCAAGATTGCTGCAGCTATTTGGAGTCTTTTTTGTTGTTGTTGTTGTTCCTTATACATTTTTGGAGTGTTTGTTCTAAATCTGTGAAATATGTGAACTATGCTGCTGATACTTTGATGGGGATTGCATTGAATCTATAGATTGCTTTGGGTAGTATAGATGTTTTAATGATGTTAATTCTACCAATCCATGAATACAGTATATTCTTCCACTTGTTTATATCCATTTCTATCTCTTTTTTCAGTGTTCTATAGTTTTCAGAATGCAGGTCTTTTACCTCCTCAGTTAAGTTTATTACTAAGTATCTTAATTTTTTTGTTACAATGGTAAATGGGATTATTTTTTTTAGTTTCTCTTTCTGAGAATTCATTATTGGTGTATAAGAATGCCAATGATTTCTGGGTGTTAATTTTGTATCCAGCTACATTGCCAAAATCCTTTATTAAATATAGTAGTTTTTTTGGTGGATTCTTTGGGGTTTTCTATGTACAATATCATGACATCTTCGAATAACTACAGTTTTACAACCTCATTTCCAATTTGATGTCTATTATATTTTCTTCTTGTTTGATAGTTGTTGCTAGCACCTCCAGTATTATGTTGAATAAAAGTGGATAACCTTGTCTTGATCCAGTGTTTAGAGGAAATGATTTTAATTTTTGCCCTTCAAGCATGATGATGGCTATAGGCTTGTCATATATGGCCTTTATTGTGTTGAGGTATGATCCATTATTTCCACGTTTGCTGAGAGTTTTTATAAAAATGGATGTTGGATTTTGTCTGCTGCTTTTTCTGCATCTATTGATATGATACAGAAAAGCAATTTGTTTATTTGATACATCACATAAACATTTCAATCCTCTTGAATTTGTAGTCTTGTTTTGTCTTTCAATTTGTTAATGTGATATATCACATATATTGATTTGTAAATATTAAACCACGCTTGCATCCCCAGAATAAATCCCACTTGACCACGGTGTATGATCTTTTTAATATATTGCTGGATCCAATTTACTAATAATTTTTTCAGGATTTTAGCATCTATGTTCTTCAGAGATATTGGACTGTAAGTCTCTTTCTTTGTAGTGTCTTTATCTAGTTTGGAATTAGGATAATGCTTACCTCAACAAAAGAGATTGGAAATGTTCCTTCCTCTTGGATTTTTTGGAATAATTTGAGAAGGATTGGTATTCTTTGAATATTTGGTACAAGTCTCCTATGAAGCCATCCAGACCAGGGCTTTTGTTTTCTGGGAGTGTTTTGATTACTGCTTCTAGTACATCAGTAGTTATTGGCTTATTCAGGTTTTCTGCTTCTTCCTGATTCAATTTTGTAAGGTTGTATTTTTCTAGGATTTTGTCCATTTCATACAGGTTGCTGAGCTTGTTGGCATATAGTTTTTTTTAGTATTTGCATACAATCCTTTGTATTTCTCTTTTTTTAATATTTTATTAATTTTTTACAGAGAGGAAGGGAGAAGGAGAGAGAGTTAGAAACATCGATGAGAGAGAAACATCGATCAGCTTCCTCCTGCATGCCTCCTACTGGGGATGTGCCCGCAACCAAGGTACATGCCCCCTTGACCAGAATCAAACCTGGGACCTTTAAGTCCAAAGGCTGATGCTCTATCCACTGAGCCAAACTGGTTAGGGCTAATCCTTTGTATTTCTGTAATGTCTGTTATTTCACCTCTTTTGTTTCTGATTTTATTTATTTGTGTTTTTTCTCTTTGTTAATTAATGATCAGACTAAAGGTGCATCAATCTTGTTTATCTTTTCAAAGAACTAGCTTTGTAGGTTCTTTTTTTTTTTTTTGTCTCTATAGCATTTATTTCAGCTCTGCTCTTTATTATTTCTTTCCTTCAACTTACTCTAGGTTTTTCTTGTTCTCTTTCTAGATCTTTAAGTTGTACTGTTAGATAATTTATTAGCATTTTTTATTTGTTTGTTTCTTGAGATAGGCCCGTTGTGCTATGAACTTCCCTCTCCAGACTGCTTTCACTGTGTCCCATAGGCATTGGGTTGTTGTGTGTTCATTTTCATTTGTTTCTAGGAAGTTGTTGATTTCTCCATTGATTTCATTGGTGACCCATTCATTTTTTAATAACTTGCAATTTAACCTCCATGTGTTTGAATGTTTTGGGGTGTTTTAATGTAGTTGATCTCTAGTTTCATGTCATTGTGATCTGAGAAGATGCTTGATATGATTTCAATCCTCTTGAATTTGTAGAGACTTGTTTTGTGCCCTAGCATGTGGTCTATCTTTGAGAATGTCCCAAGTGCACTTGAAAAGAATGTATATTCTGTATCTTTGGGGTGAAATGTTCTGTAAAATTCTATTAGGTTGCTGTTTCCTTGTAGATTTTTTTAGAAGATCTATCCAGTGATGTAAGTGGTGTGTTAAAGTCCACTGCTATGATTGTATTGATGTCAATCTCTTTAAGTCCCCTAGAAGTTTATGTGTTTGGGTCCTCCTGCATATGTTTATCAGAGTTATATCATCTTGTTGTATCAATCCTTTTATTACTATGAAATGTCCTTCATTGTCTCTTGTGATGGCCTTCATTTTGAAGTCCATTTTGTCAGATATGAGTATTGCTACACCAGCTTTTTTTTTTTCATTTCCATTTGCATGGAAAGTTTTTCCCATCTGTTCACTTTCATTCTGTATGAATCTTTTGTTCTGAGGTGGGTCTTCTGTAGACAGCAAATATGTGTGGGCCATGCTTTCTTATCCATTCAGCTACCCTATATCTTTTGATTGGAGCATTTAATTCATTTATATTTAAGGTTATTATTGATAGGTACTTATTTGTTGTCATTTTTATTCTTCATACCTGTGTTCCGCCTTCTCTATTTCTTCTTCTTACAACAGTCTCTTTAGCATTTTTTGCATTGCTGGTTTGGTGGTAATAAATTCCTTTGGACTTTTTTTTGTCTGTGAATCTCCTGATTTCACCTTCAATTGTGATTGATAGCTTTGCTGGATAGACTAGTCTTGGGTTCAATCCCTTGCTTTTCATTACTTTGTATACTTCATGCCACTCCCTTCTGGCCTGAAGTGTTTCTATTAAGAAATCAGCTGATAGTCTAATGCAGTGGTCAGCAAACTCATTAGTCAACAGAGCCAAATATCAACAGTACAACGATTGAAATTTCTTTTGAGAGCCAAATTTTTTAAACTTAAACTTCTTCTAATGCCATTTCTTCAGAATAGACTCGCCCAGGCTGTGGTATTTTGTGGAAGAGCCACACTCAAGGGGCCAAAGAGCCGCATGTAGCTTGCGAGCCGCAGTTTGCCGACCACGGGTCTAATGGGATTTCCCTTGAGGTAACTTTCTGTCTCTTGCAGCCTTTAACCCTTTGCACTCGCTTGCTTTCTTCTCCATTCCTTTATTCTAATGCTAACCGTGTTGAGTCACACTCGACATCCGAGTGCAAAAGGTAAAGATTCTTTCTTTGTCTTTAATATTTGCCATTTTAAGTATGTTATGTCTTAGTGTGGGTTTTGGGGTTCATCTTGACTGGGACTCTGTGCTTCCTGGACTTATATGACTCTTTTCTTCCCCAAGTCAGGGAAGTTTTCCGTTATTATTTCTTCAAACAGGTTTTCTATTCCTTGCTCAGCTTCTTTTCCTTCTGTCACCCCTATGATGTGGATGTTTTTGTGTTTTGTTTTTTTTTTTCATTTCATGTTGTCCCCAAACTCCCTTAAACTGACCTCCTGCTTTTTTTTTTTTTTTTTTATTTGCTTTTCTGAATGGGTGTTTGTTTGTTTTTTTCTACCTTGTCTTCTAATTCACTGATTTGATCCTCGGCTTCTTCTAGTGTACTGTTGAATGCTTCCAGGGTGTTCTTTCTCTTCTTTCTTTTTTTTTCTTTTTCTTTTTTTGTTTTTGTTTTTTGTTTTTTTGTTTTTTTGTTTTACAGATGGACTCTATTTTTTAAAATAATTCTTTATTGTTGAAAGTATTACATATGTCCCCTCTTTTTCCCCCACTGCTCTCCTACCCCCCTGCCCCAGGCCTGCAGCACCCTATTGTCTGTGGGTATTCTTTCTCATGGTGTTCTTTATTACATCTAAGTCATTCTTCATTCCCTATTGATTCTTATTCATGTTGGTGTATTTCTCATTCAGCTCCTTTTAATTTTCATTAAGTTGCTTGTAATTCTCACTCAGATATTTTAGCATCTTTCTAATTATTACTTTGAATGCTTTATCTGACATATTACTTGCCTTCATTTCATTTAGTTCCTTTTCTGGTGATTCCTCCTTTTCTTTTATTTGGGGGTTGTTTCTTTGTCTTCCCATTTTAGCAGACATTTTTAAATGTTGCTTATAAAGATGGTGTGGGACAATTAAGTTGGAAACTGGTTAAAGGCATACTCAACCTAGTTGTAGACTCAGTGAGAAAGGTTTTTTAGAGATAGAATCAAACCTGGGAAATTGTTTATTTAGGATGTATTTATATTCTGTTAGTATGTTATAGTTGTAAAGCAGTAATTTTTTTCACAAGACTTACTAAGTATTTAAAACTATAATCTGTGTTTTAAAAACAGAATCCAAGTACTTGAAAAACATAAGGCAGTTTGGTTTAACACAACTTGGAGAGTATTGCAATCAGCATAATTTATTTTATAGTAATACTAAATAGCTCCTGAATGCCAAGTTTGATAGTGATCCATGAGTATTCTTATACCAGGGTCCAGTGAAACTAATTAATTTGGAACAGTGGTGTTTTCAATTTATTCCAGAGTTCACTTTTTTGAGAAAGTGCAAACCACTTCATATAAATTAACCCATTTGTTCAAATCATTCCTCACTGATACAAGTATGAAGAAAAATTTTCCCAAATTTATTTGTGGTAAACCACAAAGAATATTTGTCAACTTGCTGAAATTTGTATTATATAATTCAACTCTCTTGTACCCTAAGTCAATTGTTTTTGCACTGTAATTTCATTTGATTTAAAAGGCATCCTTCAAGGGTGATCAATTAAATGCAGAGAAGATTAACCTTTCACTTTCTGGTAATGAATTTAGACTATTAAAAAAATCCCACAATGAGCCTGAAGCAAATGAGAATACTAATGGTCAATTATGTTGTTTGAGCAAAGTTCATGATTGAAATTTAATGACTGAAGCCATTGTGACAACATTACTTTAATGAATCAGAATGGCTTAATGACCTATTAATACATATACTTAATATCATCTTATAAGTACTAAGAAAATAACTGTTGAGATAGTTTATGCTGATTGACTATCTGGAAAGATTATTTAAAAAAAATTAAAAGTTTATCTCTATTGATTACTACTGACTGCTTTAGTCACACTAACCATATGAACTTCATTTTATATGATGAAAATTTGACCCATAATTAGTATTGTGCCCCATAGTATCAGAGTGATTCTCCAATGTAGACAAATTTCCATTTTAATGATTACTGTCTTAGGATTCCATTCTATGCAGTGACTATTTCCATTTCCAAAATAAAAGACTAATTTAACACTACTTTTGTGCTGTAAATACAATACAATCTATTAAAATTAAGCTTTATACATATATGTATGCCTGTAAGGCCCTATCTACTAAATCTGTTTAAAGCAGTATCCTTTTGGTTCAGTGTTAATATGTATATATGCAACGACTTTTAAGAATGTGTATTTAAAGTTCAATTATTGAAGTGAATTATGCCGGGAAATTTTAAAGTTTAGTATATGTCCTCTGAATCATGCACTTTTAGAATGTTTGAATCCAATAAACGTTAATTTACAATATAGCAAGGCTTATGTAAACTTGTTGTAATTGTGTCTACCTGGTCAGGGGTATATAGTATTCTATGACATCCATAATATTTCATGCCTTTTTGAATTAAAAAAAATCAAGCATCTTACTTACTGACAATATGTGTTGTCCTCCTGGCACCAGCTGTGTTGCCATCTTACTAATGATAGAATGCATGAGTACTTTTTGTGCAAGTCAGACATTTTAATTTTGCATTAGAAGTAACTTGATGTGCATGCTTTTGACCCATATGAAGGAAATAGTCCCTGGTAAATAAGTTAGTCTGCTGTACTTAATTTGAAAAAAAAGGAAGAAATAATTATTCAGAACCAAGGGGAACAATGTTCTGAAATCAAATATGCAAGATGTACCCAACCCAATGACTTTGTTCACCTTCATTAGTTATTAGAGCAATATCCTGAATCCTAAAGGCTTATACTATTCTAAAGAAATAATGGGAAATATACCCAGGAGAGACCACATAAAAGTGTTCCTACAGCCAAGAATTTTTTAAAGTCTTTGCATTGACTTTAGAAGGAAAGATTCAACTAAAATCCTCATGTCTAAAATACAACCCCAAATAAAACCATTCAAAAAGCAATAACCTAGGAGCCTAATTTAGCTGCATTTGGTATCTAGGATAATACCATTCATTCACCCATGCTTTGTTGCCCAAAGTGTTCATAGCTACTGCCCTAAATCCCAGTAGAAATCTCATCCCTACAGCCTTATGACAAAACCTGGTATTAGCTTAATTACTTTATGTGTGGTGATTATCTTTAGTGTCTGAAGCAATTCATATTTACATTGAATCCAGACCCTGACCTCAGATTATTGTTATGAATTAATAAATTATTGATTCAATCCTCTGTAAAATGGATTGTGAGAGAGATAATACCTGAATCTTATTTCTATATTCTTCTTTCAGAGTGTACTAAAATTTTAATTTATTTAGAATACTTTTTAAAGATCATATGCATTTATTTCTAGCTGAGTAATCACTTTAAAATGTCTCATTTATCTACAAATGATTCTTGGTGATATATAAAGACTATGAACAAGCTTCCAGGAATTTTTTTGAAAGTTTTTTATAAGAACTTTGTAAGCACACTAAATCACTTTAAAATAAGCATATCTTATTTTCTTTTAAGAGTTTAATTTTTTAAATTAAAACTTATCAACAGGGTACACAATAGACTATTGTGAGCCTTTTCCTGAAACATCAGTTTTATGGTTGTTGTGTTGTTGTTTTTTTGTTTTAATCCTTCTGATTTAGACAACTGTGGAGAACTTACCATTCACTTTGCATCATATTGCTTTGGAAAGCAACTGGGAAAATTAAGATATATCCCAAGAAAACAGGAACACCAATCAGAAAGAATATATGCACCCCTATGTTCAAAGCAGCACAGTTTACAATAGCTAAGATTTGGAAACAGCCTAAGTGCCCATCAGCAGATGAGTGGATTAGAAAACTGTGGTACATCTACACAGTGGAATATTATGTTGCTGTAAAAAAGAAAGAATTCTCACCATTTGCAACAGCATGGATGGAACTGGAGAGCATTATGCTAAGCAAAATAAGTCAGTCAGAGAAAGATAAGTATCACATGATCTCATTCATTTGTGGAATATAATGAACAACATAAACTGATGAACAAAAATAGAACCAGAGTCACAGGGCATCGAACAGACTGTCCAACCTATGAGAGAAGGCGGGGGGTGTGGGGATAAGAGATCAACCAAAAAACTGGTTTGCATGCATATGAGCATAACCAATGTACACAGACAATAGGGGGGTGAGGGCATGTGCTTGGGGATGGAGGTGGCAGGGGGGAAGTCAATGGGGGAGAAAGGAGACATGTAATACTTTAAACAATAAAGAATTTTTTTAAAATATATATACATATTATTTGCTTTATGTATATGATTATCTAGAGTTATTTTAGCATTAATGCTTAAGTTTAATGTCAAATTATTGTTTCCAAAATTGGAAAGGATAAGATATAATATGTGATCTTATTTATTATCACCCTTTCTTTGCTTTTAACACAGGAGTCCTCCTTTACCTCCCCTCCTCTTGTTCCCATTTCTCTTCCCCCTCCCCCTCATCATCCCTCTTTGTCTCTTCTTCTTTTTTAAAAGAATTCTAGGCTTTCAACAGTATTGCTTTATAAAGCTATAGATAAAAATTAAAATGAGAAGATATAAGACATTTGAAGAAAATATATCTTTCATTCATTTCTCTGTCTTTCCTGTAGGGAATGTTAATAGTATCAACACAGTCTTGAATTCCCCCCATCCCCCCTTTTTTTGAGATAGTATACTTTTTTGTGTTTGTTATATAAATATTTAATTCACATTATTGTCAGAAAAACTTAAAACATATATTCCATTACATTAATATAAAGTGCTTTCTTCTGTCAAATCACAATTATTTATCAATCCTTTTTACCTAACAAAAATTCTATGTAAAAAACACAGTATTATAATAAATTAAAAAATTAAGCAAATAGAAATTGTAAAAAAGAAGTTATCAAAGGTAATTTTATTTCATTTTTTTGTTTTCTTCCTATATCAAGAGAAAGCCTACAATTAACTGTAGAGTTTTAACTTATTGCATTAGTATGAACTGCTCCTGCCTTAATTTTCTGAAAAAAAGCAAAAAGAAATCCTGCCTTGGAAATCAATATCTATACCCAGATAATCTTTGCATTATACCAATATCTTATAAAAGGCAGACAAGATACATCAATTTACAAAAAAAAACAGGAAATAGGCAATAGAAACAAACAGGAGAACCAAATAATAAAGATAACAGACAGATTAAAAACAACAGTAATTAATTTTGTTCTGAAATTAAAGGACAAAAACTGGAGAATTTTGATGCATGAAATAAAAACTGTTAAGAATAAAATGGGCATTCTCATTCTGAAAAACAAAATAACTTAAATTAAATAGTTATACATAACAATAGTCACATTATACATACTGAAGACAGAGAATTAGAAGATAGATTAAAAGAAAATATTCATGCTCAATAACATAAAGATAAAATGACTTAAAAAATAGAAAAGGCTCTGAAAAATATTCACTGTGTGAAATAGTAAAAGATTTAACATATATAACTAAAGTCCAAATAGGAAGAGAGAGTGGTAATGTTTGAAAAGAAAATTGCTGAGTTTTCAATACTGATGAAAGACATCAAGTCAGACCTCAAGAAATACTACAAATTCTAAGCAGAAAAAATACAAATAAGTAAAGTGATTCATAAATAGAACAATAATAAAACTGATGGAAATCAGAGACCAAGAGAAAATGTTAAAAGCAATCAGAGAAAAAAACATATTACTTTTAAAGGAGTCTGACAGCTAACATAATGGAACCAGAAAATGGTTAAATCATTTCTTCAACTGATAAAAGTGAACAACAACCAAACTAAAATTCTGTACAAAGCGAAACAATTGTTCAAAAATGAAGATAAATTTAAGATATTTTTAAACAAATGAAAACTCAGATAATTCAGCTTTAACCTAATTATTACAAAGTAAACTTCAAAGAGTGTTTTCAAAGCAAAGGATATTATACCAAGCTCTAGTAGAGAATAAAGGGAATAATAAAAGTAAATAGATGGGGCAAATATGTGAGACAATATAAATTTAAATTGATTACATTAAAAAAAAGACTAGGAGGAATCAAAACAAATACAAAATTAAAATACTTTTCAAAAATATACAAAAGTTGGGAAGGGAATAAGTAGAGTTAAAATGTTCTACAGACCTTGCTTTGTCTGGGATGTGGGACTCAGTGTTTTCTGGAATACTGATAATCAACAATCTGTTGTAGGAGAAAACTGGGAATTGGAATTGGACTGATTTCAATTGAACTGATTCAATTGAAAGAAAAAGTAAAAAAAAAAATAGAAGTGGGACAAATGAAAACCAAATTTAAGATGATATATATCAATTACTACATTAAAATTAAATTGAGTAAAGAATCCAAATTAAATACAATTAATTATCAAGCAGGAAATGGACAAAATATATTCCAAAAATATGCTGCTTACAACAAGCAGAACTTAAATATAAGTACACTAAAAGTTTAAAGGTAGAGGTGGAAAAATTATACCATTCCAATGTTAGTTAAACGAAACTGGTAAAAACTACACTTTTATAATAAAAGTTATAATTTAAAGAAAGAATTATTCCTAGGTATAATGATCTATTTCATAATTGTAAGAGTCAATCTATCAGGGTTATATGACAATGAAAGTTGTCATATTAAGCACACATATCAAGTTGGTTTGTACCAAGTAATACAGTTTCACATTTTGTAAAGAAAAAATTGATTAAAAAGTAAGGAGAAATAAAAATGTATAATAAAATATTAATATTTTCAGTAATTAAAAATCATTCAAATTTAAATTAAGAATATAAAAACTTTGACAAGATTTAAAAATTAAACTACTTACATACTTAGATACTATAATCAATATTTCCAAATTAAATAATTTTAATAGATTTTATTTTTTAAGCAGATTTAGGTTCACAGAAAAATTGAGCAGAAGTTATAGAAATGTTCTATATATCCCCTGCCCATACATGCATAGCTTCCCCCATTATCAACATGCCTCACCAGCGTGGCACATTTGTTACAATTGAGTAACCTGCATGGGCACATCATTGTCACCCAAAGTCTATAGTTTATGGTTCACTCTATAGTCTATAGTTTCTGGATTTAGAGAAATGTATAGTAACATTCATCCACCATTATAGTATCATACAGTGCTTTCACTGCCTTAAAAACCCTCTGTACTCCACCTATTTATCTCTTCCTGCTCCCAATCTTTGACAACCTAATCTTGTTATTATCTCCATAGTTCTGCATTTTTTCAGAATGTCACATAGTAGAATCCTGCATCAGGTAGGCTTTTCAGACTGGCTTCTTTCACTTAGTAATGTGCATTTTAGTTCCCTTCATGTGTTTACATATTCCTTTGTGTAAAAAGGAGCACTATTGCTGAATTGTGTGATAAGAATAAATTTAGTTTTGTAAGAAACCACCAGTATTCCAAAGTGTCAGTACCATTTTGCATTCCCACTAGGAATGAATGAGAGTTTTTGGCAGCACTGGTGTTGTCCACATCCTTTTCCAGATTTTGGCCATCTAACAGGTATGTATGTAGTGTTATCTCATGTTTTTTTTAATTTACATTTTTGATCACATATGAAGTGGAGTGTATTTTCATACTTACATACTTATTGATTATAGTATCTAAGTATGATTATTTGGCAATCTGTATAGCTCCCTTGATGAGGTGTCTATTAAGGTCTTTAGCCCATTTCTTAATTTTTTTTCCTTGTTGTTGTGTTTTAAGAATTCTTTGTAATTTGGGGATATCAGGGCTTTATAAGCTATGTCTTTTGCAAATATTTTCTCTTATTTTTTGTTTGGCTTTTTTTTTCTATTCTCTTGACAGTGTCTTTCTCAAATAAGAAACTTTAAATAAAATTTTGATAACAGAGCAAAGTCAGTCTTTTCAACAAATGGTGCTGACACTACTGGGCATTCACATGCAGAAAATGAATCTAGACATAGATCTTACATCTTTACAAAAAATTGCTCAAAAAGACTCACAGGTTTAAATGCAAAATACAAAGCTATAAAACTCTTAGAAGATAACATAGGAAAAAAATCTAGATGACCTTTGTTTGTTGCTAATGTTTTAAATACAAAAGCATGATTCATGACAAAAGGATTGATAAGCTCTACTCATTAAAATCTTCACCTTTCTCATTTTACAGATTTTCTTTAGACAATATTGTCTTTACTTATAGTTTTATCTCTAACTTTTATATTTGAAATACAAAACCCATCACCTGGCTTGAGTGGCTCAGTGGTTGAGCACTGACCTATGAACCAGGAGGTCATGGTTCAATTCCCAGTCAGAGCACATACCCGGGTTCCAGGATACATCCCCAATGTGCAGTTGTGAAGGAGGCAGCTGATCAATGATTTTCTCTCATCATCAATGTTTATATCTCTCTCTCTTCTTCTCCCTTCTTCCCTGAGTCAATAAAAATATATTTTTAAAAACACAGAGGGCCAAAGGAAGCTGGCTGCCGATGGGAAGGCAGACTGCAAGATAGTGCATGACTGAGAGAATGAAAGGAGAGTGTGTGGTCACATGGGGATTGTATATTTGTGAGTTGAGGGACAGCTATACTCCAAGGGACTGTTGGGGATTGCCAGACCAGGTTCCCCTGGCCGGGCAGGCTCCACTGCTGCTGAAATCCCTCCCAGAGCAACTGGCTCTGACGCGGAGACCACGCCATCTTGAAGGGGAGAGTGGCTGTTATTGGAAGCCTATACATCCTGGAAATCTACAACAACAACACCCAGGGAACAGCTGTGAACCCAGGAACATGGGACCCCAAGCAGCTCAAATACATGGACTCGGAGGAGATCTGCACCTTCTCACGGAAAGGTCAGATTTTGCCTAGGAAAAGGTGAGGTCTGCAATCCAGGCAGGAGAGAGAAACACACACAATGGGAGCTAGAGGTTCTGGGGAAGTCGGCGCCCCCAAAAATCCACGGCCTTTGGGGCTAGCGTTATCTGCGAATGTGGAAGAGGATCCGCAGGGCTGCTAACAGAAGGGAACTCTGAAAAGCAACCCATAGCTGAACTGGGTGCAAAAGGGCAGCCTAAAAATTTTAACAGTGTGCCGGCTGCTTAGAGCCAGGGGAAAAAAGACTGCACAGACTTGCACGCAGCTCCAGAGGGTAAAAATTGCAAGTTCGTGCACTTACTCTGGCTCTTTTTTTTTCTCTCTCTCTCTCTCTTTAAATCCTTGCTTTTAATTACTAAGCCCAGTACATAGAATCACCCAATTGGGGACACTCTCACAGACTGCAGGGGAAAGTTGTTCTTCTGGAACCTGAGGATCAGAGCTGGGAGAAATGACCAGAGAACCACCTCTGGGGCAGTCCATACTCCCAGATGAGTATTAAGTGTGACAGGGAAAACAAAATCTAAATACTGGCTAGAGAGGACTTATAGCCAAAGATAAAGGCAAAGTCTCTTCAAATTCAAGAAGATAGAAATAATATCAAGAATATTCTCAGATCACAAAGACATAAAATGAGAAATCAACTACAATAAAAACAATGAAAAAAAATCAAACACTTGGAGACTAAATAGCATTCTATTAAACAATGACTGGGTTACCAGAGAAATCAAAGAAGAAATAAAAAGCATCATTTCAACAAATGACAATGAAAACACAACAATCCAAAATCTATGGGACACAATGAAAACAGTTTTGAGAGGGAAGTTCATAGTTCTACAAGCCTACAGCAAAAAACAAGAAACAATGGTAATAAATTATCTAAAGAGTTAGAAAGAGAGCAACAAGAAAATTGCAGTGTAAGCAGAAGGAAGGAAATAATAAAGATCAGAGCAGAGATAAGTAAAATAGAGACCAAAAAAACAATACATAAGATCAACAAAACCAAGAGCTGGTTCTTTGAAAGGATAAACAAGATTGATGAACCTCTAGCCAGGCTCACGAAAAAGCAAAGAGAAAGGACCCAAATAAACAAAATCAAAAATGAAAGAGGTGAAATAACAACTGATCCCACAGAAATACAAATGATTATGAAAAAATACTATGAATAACTCTATTCCAACAAAATGGACAACCTAGATGAAATGGACATATTCTTAGAAAAATACAAGCTACCAAAACTCAACCAAGAAGAATAAAAAAACCTGAATAGGCTGATAACTACCAAAGAAATTGAAACAGCAATCAAAAATCTTCCAGCAAACAAAAGCCCTGGTCCAGATGGCTTCACAGGGGAGTTCTACCAAGCATTCAAAGAAGAAATAAAACAATCCTCCTCAGACTATTCCAAAAAATTCAAGAGGAAGGCACACTACCAAGCTCTTTCTATGAAGCCAGTATTACCCTAATCCCAAAACCAACTAAAGACACCACAAAAAAAGAGAAACAGGCCAATATCCTTGATGAACATAGATGCTAAAATCCTCAACAAAATTATAGCAAATCTGATTCAGCATTACATTAGAAAGATCATGCACCATGACCAAGTGGGATTTATACCGGGGATGCAAGGATGGTACAATATCCACAAATCAATAAATGTGATACATCACATAAACAAACTGAGAGACAAAAATCACATAATCATATCAACTGATGCAGAAAAAGCATTTGACAATATCCAACACCTTTTCTTGATAAAAACTCTCAGCAAAGTGGGAATAGAGGGATCATACCCCAACTTAATAAAAGCCCTATATGACAAACCTACAGCCAACATCATACTCAATGGGAAAAAACTAAACTCATTTCCCCTAAGAACAGGAGCAAGACAAGGATGCCCACTTTCACCACTATTGTTCGTGGTGAAATACTAGCCATAGCGATCAGACAAGAAGACGAAATACTAGCCATAGCGATCAGACAAGAAGAAGAAATAAAAGGCATCCAAATTGGAAAAGAAGAAGTAAAACTGTCCTTATTTGCAGAGGACATGATACTATACATAGAAAACCCCAAAGACTCCATCAAAAAACTACTAGACCTAATAAATGAATTTGGCAATGTAGCAGGATACAAAATTAATGCCCAGAAATCTATGGCCTTTTTATACACCAATAATGAACTCACAGAAAGAGAAATGAAAAAAACAACTCCATTTACCATTGCACCAAAAAAAATGAAGGTACTTAGGAAATAAACTTAACCAAGGACGTAAAAGACTTGTACTCGGAAAACTACAGGACATTGAAAAAAGAGATAGAGGAAGATATAAACAAATGGAAGAACACACCATGTTCATGGATTGGTAGAATCACCATCATTAAAATGTCCTTACTACCTAAAGCAATCTATAGATTCAATGCAATACCTATTAAAATACCAATGGCATATTTCAAAGATCTAGAACAAACTCTCCAAAAATTCATCTGGAACAAAAAAAGACCTTGAATAGCCACAGCTATCCTGAGAAAGAAGAACAAAGTAGGAGGGATCACAATACCAGACATCAAGTTATATTACCAAGCCATGGTTCTCAAAACTGCCTGGTACTGGCACAAGAACAGACATATAGACCAACGGAACAGAATAGAGGACCCAGAAATGGACCCAAGCCATTATACTCAATTAATATTTGACAAAGGAGGCAAGAGCATACAATGGAGTCAAAACAGCCTATTTAATAAATGGTGCTGGGAAATCTGGTCAGATACATGCAAAAAAAATGAAACTAGATCACCAACTTACACCATACACAAAAACAAACTCAAAATGGCTAAAAGATTTGAACGTAAGATAGAAAACCATAAAAATCCTACAAGACTACTTGGGCAGCAAAATTGCAGACATATGTCGTAGCAATATCTTTACCAACACAGATCCTAGGGCAAGAGAGACTAAGGAGAAAATAAACAAATGGGACTACATCAAAATAAAAACTTCTGCACAGCAGGAGAAACCATCAACAAAACAAGAAAGCCCACTGCATGGGAGAACATATTTGCCAATGTTATCACCGATAAGGGTTTAATCTCCAAAATTTACATAGAACTCATACAACTTAACAAAAGAAAGATAAACAACCCAATCAAAAAATGGGCAAAGGACCTAAATAGATGCTTTTTGAAAGGTGACATTCAGAAAGCCAAGAGACACATGAAAACATGCTCAAAGTCACTAATCATACGAGAGATGCAAATCAAAACAACGAGGTATCACCTCACACCTGTCAGAATGTCTATCCTCAGCAAATCAACAAAAGACAAGTGCTGGAGAGGATGCAGAGAAAAAGGAACTCTCCTTCATTGCTGGTGGAAATGCAGACTGGTGCAGCCATTGTAGAAAACAGTGTGGCGTTTCCTCAAAAATTTAAAAATGGAACTCCCATTTGACCCAGTAATACCACTTCTAGGAATATATCCCAAGAAAACAGAAACACCGATCAGAAAGGATATATGCACCCCTATGTTCATAGCAGCACAATTTACAATTGCAAAGATTTGGAAACAGTCTAAATGCCCATCAGCAGATGAGTGGATTAGAAAACTATGGTATATCTTCACAATGGAATACTGGGCTGCTATAAAAAAGAAGGAATTCTTACCATTTCCAGCAGCATGGATGGAACTGGAGAGCATTATGCTAAGTGAAATAAGCCAGGCAGTGAAAGGTAAATACCACATGATCTCACTCATTTATGGATAATAAAGAACATTATAACCTGATGAACAAAAAGATAGATACAGAGGCAGAGAAGCATCGAACAGACTGTCAAATTTCAGCGGGAAGGCTGGGGAGGGTGGGGATGGGGGGTGGGGTAAGAGATCAACCAAAGGACTTGTATGCATGCATATAAGCATAACCAATGGACACAAGACACTGGGGGTGGAGGGGTGAGGGCATGTGCCAGGGGGTAGGGGAGGCGGGGGGAAGGTCAATGGAAAAAAAAAAGGAAGACATATGTACTACTATTTGTAATACTTTATACAATAAAAAAAAGAAAAAAAATACAAAGCCTATCTTTAATATAAACTTTTCTCTTTAGTACAGATCCTTATTTATTAATGCCCCCGAACATTTCTCTTAGATATACCATAGTCACCCTCAGCACAACTTGTACAAAGTCAATGTTTCTGTCTTTTATAAACTTGATCTTTATCCTTTATTTCCTATGTTAATTATTTCACCACCAATTATTCAATACTTAAGTTATAAATCAATATGTCATTCTAGCCTTCTACTTTATTTGAGATTAGATATTACTTATTCACTTATTATAATTTTATCATTAACTATTAATTTTATTAATTATATACTTCCTAAGTATTTGTTGGTGTCTTTCTTATCTTGGTCTTTGTCAGATAATATAATTTTCTCACTAGAACAATAATGTTAGCCTGCTTCCATAGTATTAAATAGCGTTAATTTTAAAAAGTGAATCTGTCCCTGACAGGTTTGGCTCAGTGGATAGAGCGTCTGACTGCAGACTGAAAGGTCCCAGGTTCGATTTCAGTCTAGGGCATGTACCCTGGTTGTGGGTACACCCCCAGTAGGAGGTGTGCAGGAGGCAGCTGATTGATGTTTCTCTCTCATCGATCTTTCTAACTCTCTATCACTCTCCCTTCCTCTCTGTAAAAAAATCAGTAAAATATATATATATTTTTTTTAAAAGTGAATCTGACCATGTCACTCATCCTCTTGTTTTTCATCTAAAGGATCACTATCTACAGTGTTTAGGAAAATTATAAATTTCATTGCATGCTGTACAACTCCCTGTATTTTCAGCTATCTCCAAATTTTTCTGACATTGTCTCCTGCATCCAATTTTTTTCATCCTGTACTGTATTCATACTGAACCACTTCATTTCTATAACTGCCCATGCTCTGTCTCAGCTCCATATTTGTTACATATTGCTGACTCTGCTGGGAATGGATTCTCTTATCTTCAACCTCTGGCTAGCTTCTTCTCATCCTTTCTAACTTCAGCATTACTTTTTCCTAGAACTTCTATTTCCTCTATTCTGCTCCCATATTACCTTGTGCAGACATCAGTTTGAATACTTAGCACATTGTATTATGACTATCAGTTTGTATGTCCGTATAGTCTTACTATAGACTATATTACTTCTAAATCATACTAGATGGCTGGAGGTCTTTCTTTCCAAGTAAATATTTTTAGATGAGATTATAAAATTTACTCTAATATACATTTAACTTTCAGAAAATTACATTATTAAATTTGAAAATCCTGGCTTCAGGTTAGGTTCTGCCACAGAACTTTCTAGCTGCTAAACTTTGGAGTGTTAGAACACTAAATTGTCAGCTCCTTAAAGCAAGAATATTGCCATTAATGGCAAAATGGTAATTATCAGAAGATATCTGCTGCTAAATGTTTCTGAGCATTTATTATAAGAAATTATTGATATTAATTGATGGTTCAGTGCCACTGCTCCTAGGTACTGTTGGGTTTCAGTGACTACAGTCTCAAAAGCAGGGACATCATGACTCATCCCCTACCCCATTTTGAAAGATGTCTAGCCTCCTTAAAGTGGCAGCTCACGAAAAGTTTGCTGAAGGATATTTTCAGCCAAAGACTTTTTGTTGTTGTTACCACTTTTATCATTGCTCCTACACCTTCCTTATGTTGATGAAAATTGGACATATTTATTTTCTTGGAAATGTTTCTTAAATGTTTATACAAAATTTACAATTCTATAATGAATGGGACTGAAATTATTTTTTAAAAAAAGAACATTTAATTATTCTTCCTCCTTGGACATTTTTCCATTTATGTTTCTACTTACATAACTAATCATGTCTATTATGTTCTTCTAAATTAGACTAGATGGTTGAAGCTCTTTTTCCCAATTAAATACTTTTAGAATTTATTATAAAATCTACACAACTATCAATTTAACATTAAATGAATTGCATTACTTAGATTTGGGAAACCTGGCTTCAAGTTTGGTTCTGCTACTGAATTTACTGGCTGCTGAATTTATGCAGATTTGCCATCTCTCAGAAACTTCATCACCTAACATTTAAAATGGTGCAAATAAAACATGTCACAAAGCACAGGTTGCTGTGAATACATGCAAAAAATTTACATTAAAGGGTGTAGAATACTTTTTATCATTAACTTTTCCTCCTCAAATTTCCAAACTATAGATTAGATGACCCAAATCTGTCTACATTTAACAGAGGTATTTAAATATCATTCACTAATTGATTCACATAATAAGCACCAGCTTCCCTTTTGTTTGGAGGATCTTAAATGGTAGAATGAATTTGTAGATGTCATCATTTAAAATTGCATATGGTCCCTGAAAAAGTAAATCATGCAGCCTTTATCTTCATGAACTGCTTTTGGCCTAACTTCTGAATTATTGCAATTCATTTATCCATCCTCTTTATCATTCATACAACAATTTTTATTAAATCTCATATCATGTTTCAGACATTGGGTTATGTGAATAAGACAAAATCTATAAATTTAAATAGTTCATAATTTATTGGAGAGAAAGACAAGCAAACAACAACTAAAATGTAGTATGACATGTGCTAGGATATATGCATGCAGAAGATACTGTGAGAAGATGGTTTCCCAGGAAAGGTGACTCTGGACTTGAGTTTTTAAAAGCAAGTAGCCAATGGGATTAGCTAAGAGAAGCAGTTGGATGAAGGGTAGGAGGTGGTGTTGGTTAGGAGGTTCTCTCAAGGAAGAAAAGAGCACATGTTTACCAGAGGAAGGATCATGTGTAACAGCAGAAATGATAAGAAAT